>OY041603.1:16850077-18058307 GCA_955876795.1 Eupithecia tripunctaria | reverse complement strand
ATAACTAGTTTGCAACACTATATAAAAAAAAAAAAAAAAACCTAACCTAACCTAACCTAACCTAACCTAACCTAACCTAACCTAACCTAACCTAACCTAGGTTGAAGGCGTACTGCTTGATGCTAGAGACTCCGTGAAGGCCCTGGCCGAAACTTTCTATCCGGAGGACAACACGGATAGCGATAATGCTGAACATCGTAGAGTTAGAGTCGAAGCAGAGAGAGTAAACCGTGAAGAGCAAGTTGAGCCTCGCGATCCACCGTTTACAATGACTGAGCTGAGAATCGCGATGAGAGCGTTCAACCCGAAGAAGGCACCCGGAGCAGATGGCTTCACGGTCGACATATGTGTAGAGGCCATTAAGAACGATCCGATCATGTTCCTGGGCATGGTAAATAAGTGCCTAGAACTTGCGCACTATCCGGATCCATGGAAAGAGGCCACCGTGATAGTGCTCCGAAAACCTGGGAAAGATAACTACACCACCCCGAAATCCTACAGGCCAATCGGGCTCCTCCCAGTACTAGGTAAGATCTTCGAGAAGATGTTGGTCACCCGGATTAAGTTCCACCTTCTGCCAAAAATGAGCACTCGCCAGTTCGGATTCACGCCCCAGAAAAGCACGGAGGACTCCCTTTACACCTTAATGCGATACATAAACAGGAAGCTAGAGCAAAAGAAACTCATAACGCTTGTATCGCTGGATATAGAGGGAGCCTTCGACAGCGCATGGTGGCCATCAATCCGAGTCCGACTGGCAGAGGAAGAGTGTCCGGTCAACCTACGAAGGGTGATCGACAGCTATCTCCGAAATCGCAGAGTAAAGGTTCGTTACTCCGGGGAGGAGTACGAAAAGCCCACTGCAAAAGGATGTGTGCAGGGGTCTATTGGTGGTCCTGTGCTCTGGAATCTGCTCCTGGACCCGCTTTTAAGAGAGCTTCATGGTAGAGGCGACTACGTGCAGGCGTTCGCGGACGACGTTGTGCTCGTTTTCGATGGGGAGACCTCGCAGGAGATCGAGAGGCAGGCCAATGCCGCACTCGAGCACGTTCGGACGTGGGGTATCCGGAATAAGCTTAAGTTTGCGCCACACAAAACTATGGCTATGCTCATCACGCGGAAACTTAAGCACGATACCCCACGTCTTAGCATGGGCGGGTGCGACATTGGCATGTCCAAAGAAATCAAATTGCTGGGCCTCACCATTGACAGCAAACTGACATTTAATTCGCACGCCGCAAACGTCTGCCGGAGAGCACTGAATTTCTATAAACAGCTCTCGAGAGCTGCAAAAGTGACTTGGGGTCTTCAGTCGGAGGTTATAAGGGTCATTTACACGGCGGTGGTAGAGCCTACAATTATGTATGCTTCAAGTGCATGGGCGCCTGCAACGCATAAAATCTGCGTGAAGAAGGAGTTGCAAACGGTGCAGCGTGGCTTCGCACAGAAGATGATCAAAGGCTACAGGACTGTCTCGCTTACCTCGGCGCTATTACTAGCTGGGTTGCTTCCGCTGGATATCAGAATCCGGGAAGCAGCCTTGCTTTATGAGACGAAGAAAGGCCATACCCAGCGAGTAATAGGAGATCGGGATATTGAGACGCCAGTACCTTACGCAAAGATGCCACACCCAGCGCTTCAGTCGGAGTTGGCATTCATCTGCCTGGGGGACGAGGCAGCATTGAACCAGAACCTCAACAGTTGTCTAAATATCTTTACAGATGGAAGCAAAATAGAGGGAAAAGTCGGCGCTGCACTATCCATCTGGGAAGGCAACGCTGAGATTAGTACCCGTAAGTTGAGGCTGGATGAATGCTGTACCGTTTACCAGGCGGAGTTGCTGGCCCTGGCTGAAGCAACAAAAGAGGCACTCAAAAGGCGGAAGCCGAGTTGCGGTATTTTCAGTGACTCACGCTCAGCTCTCGAAACCGTCACCAACTTGTGGTCCCCCCATCCCCTCGCAGTCCAAATAAGAGCACAAATACTCCAGCTCAGAGAGGAGGCCAAAATACTGAGCCTATTTTGGATAAAAGCTCACGCGGGGTTGGAGGGGAACGAAAGGGCCGATGAGCTGGCGAAATGCGCAGCACTGCGGCTCAAGACGAAACCAAACTACAACAGCTGCCCGGTTTCATTCGCGAAGCGTGAAATCCGACGCGAATCGCTCTGTGAATGGAACCAAAGATACGTAAACTCAGAGCAAGGTGCGACCACAAAAGTGTTTTTCCCATGTGCAATAAGGGCGTACCGGCTTGTCAAATCCCTACCATTGAGTCCTGTCATTGTCCAACTTTTCACAGGTCACGGTGGATTTTCCTCGTACTTGCATCGTTTTAAGTGTAGGGAGAGTCCATCGTGTCCTTGCGACCAAGATGTAGAAGAAACCGTACTTCATATTGTCACGAATTGCCCAAGATTTGGAAGAGAAAGATATGATCTAGAACAAGAAATAGATGTAGATATAAGAAAGGAAAACTTGTGTATAATTTTAGAAGATAAGAAAAACAGGCATAAATTTTTAAAGTTTAGTGAAAAAATTGTTAATATAGCTATAACTAGAAATAAGTAGAAATAAGGAGACACAATTATATAATTTTTATTATATATATATGTGCTCCGCAAATGTAAAAGTAGATTAAAGTACTGTTCTTGTTTTTAATCTTAAGTCAATAAAGAAATTTCGTTCGTCACTTAATACCCCTTGAAAACAAGCTGATAGGCAGAAAATACATGAATAGATAAAGTAAGCAAGGTGACGGATAAAAGAAAGACATAGTATGAGGAATGAAAGTGCGAGAAGCATAAAAGCGAGAAATAGAATGAATGGGTTGAAAAGGATAGATTTGTAAACCAGGTCCCTGGTTAAGCTAGGGGTAGGATGGAGAAAAAAAAAAAAAAAAAAAAAAAAACCTAACCTAACCTAACCTAATTTGAAAATACTTAGGTACTTAAACTTAAATAAAAAGGCCTTCTTAAAAACCTTAAAATAATCAACTCTGATTCAGTCTCATCTTTATAAAATCACTTCAAATCAAATTGAACTTGATATCTATTCAATGGCTTCAAGTACAAATTATGATTTCTGCTCATAAAATACACAAGATTATATATAACATTTTTAGAACAGATGTTTATAATTATATAAGGGATTTTGGGCCGTGTGGTGCCTAGAATTGCACCAACCCAACTCCTCCCGTGGGTGTCGTAAGAGTCGACTAACGGATACAAACACCGGGAGGCGGGCAGCAGCGCCTCCCGAAGACCGATAACATCACTAAACTGCGATCCCCAACCCGAATGCGTGGGGATTATGGGCACTACCCCCTCAATGATTTTACAAGCCAAAAAGTGGCCCCGAGTTCCCGGCCGCCTCGCTATTCCTGGCCATGGTAGCGGCCATGGTAACGGTGTGGCAGGGGGTGCTAAGAATCCCTGGGCTACGGCAGGCTACCGATCATTACTTAAAAACTTGACCCATGCTACGTTTAACGGACGCACTCTGAGGCTTGATCACCATCTAGCGCAGTTGGAAGTGGAGCTAGAGAACATTAAATGGCATGTTCTGGGGTTATGTGAAGTCCGTAGAGAGGGGGAGGACATCGTAACCTTAGACTCGGGCCATCTTCTACTTTCGCGAGGGTGACAAAACGCTCACGCACAAGATAGAGGTTTTCTATGGCCGATTATACGCTGCACATGCCCCTCGTTCCCAACGAGCCCACGACCTCGATTCCAGAGCCACCCTGATACGCCACTATACCGACGAACCGCTAGACTTCAGTCAAAACGAGATCGTGCTAGCTCTGAGGCAGCTTGAAAATGGAAAAGCCCCCGGGGAGGACGAAATAACATCAGAGCTTTTGAAAGCTGGAGGAGCTCCTGTTATACAGGAACTAAGTACATACCCTTTTCAACGCCGTCCTTCGCAGTGGGAGAACTCCAAAGGTGTGGAGTGAGAGTTCGGTGATGCTCTTTTTTAAGAAGGGTGATAAAACGATGAGAAGGCCTTTGACATAAGCAGTTGTTAATGAGAAAGTATATAGGTGTATAGGGTCACCAGCACCACGCTCAAAAAGTGTAACTTGAATTAATATCAAAGAATAAGCAATACTGCATGAATAAAATAAATAAATAAAATTATAATTGCATAAGTTGATACAAAATGCTATGCAATAGCTTTACCGCGGCAGTCCCCGAGTGCCACACGTCTTTTATTAGTTTAAAAAAACGTTTGTTACCCAATTTATTTATGAAATGTAATTATTCAATAGACTTCACTCTTATGGAACCACCATGGAACTCTCGAAATGTTACATTATGTAGATGATACAATAGATAGCACTGTAAGGCTATGGACACGAAGTCAGCGGGTGTGGGCGATGACATAGTAGACCACTCGATCTCGAAGCGTTACAAATATGATCTTATAGATGGCGCTGTTTCAGGTTATTTTGGTTCTATGAAGTATTTTGCTTGTCATGCCCAAAACCGTGATCAGATCTTTACCATTTTTTTATAGGAATTATGATTATTTTTTATCTTTCAATTAAAAATATAATCATCGAAATCAGATGTCTGAAAGCGGAGATATTTAAAAGCTCCTCTTTTTATCTTTTTTAGAGAAAGTACGCCTTTAATCAAAAAACCCCGACTACAAAAAAAATCTATAAAATCTTTAAATCTGTACACGAGATTTCGTAACGATCGGTTGCAAAATACGACCTGTAGAGGAAAGTCAAAGTCAAAGTCAAATCGTTTATTTCTTTAGACTTACAAAATAAGTACTTAGACAAGTCAAATTTTTACTATATAAACAGCTTGATAAATAGTTATTACTATCAAACAAGAAATAAGGTGCAATTGACTCTGATTCACTTCAATTTTTTGTCCACTAGCGGAAGAAGTGAAAAAGAAACCACTAGCAAGTTTGTCGCTTATCAACTAATACAATCTTAGGATAACTTAGTCTAACTGGTCTTACATACTATTGTCTGTGTGGAACTGGGCGACATCCGGCCAAGCATTAACATCATTGACGTAGTCATCTACGGAGTAATAGGCTTTCTTGTTAAGATTTCGTTTTATGTACAGTTTAAATTTACGAATAGGGAGTTCAGTTGCTTCAGATGGAAGCTTATTATAGAATCTTACGCAATTGCCCACAAATGATTTGCCTACCTTTCGTAATCTATATGATGGGATGTGTAATTTGTTCTTGTTTCTTGTATTTTTATTGTGAACATCACACCTTTTCATAAAGTTATCTCTGTTTTTGTGTGTATACATTAGATTTTCATAGATATATTGCGATATTACTGTTAAAATATTTATTTCTTTAAATAATTCCCTTAACGAGTCTCGTGGATTTAATTTATAAATAGCGCGTACCGCCCTTTTCTGAATAACAAAGATAGTCTGGATGTCAGCTGCCTGTCCCCAAAGCAAAATACCATAAGACATAACACTATGGAAGTAACTGAAGTAAACTAACCTAGCTGTATCTTCATCGGTAATATATCTAATTGTTCGAACCGCATACGCTGCTGAACTAAGCCTGTTTGCGAGAGCATCAATTTGCGGTCTCCATTGAAGAGAGGAATCAATATGTAACCCTAGGAAAACAGTTGAGTCTACAAGGTGAACAATCTCATCCTTTAGCATTATCTTAGTTGGGAGCTCTCTTACATATTTGGTAACATGAATTTTATGCATTTGGTTTTTGAAGCATTGAGTAAGAGGTTATTGGCGGTGAACCAATCTAGTATTTGTGAAAGAGAATTATTTACATCGTCATAATTATGTTTATTTCTGTCAACTTTAAAAATCAATGAAGTATCATCAGCAAATAAGACTATATCACAGAGATCTTTTGCTAGATATGGGAGATCATTTACATATACTAAAAATAGAAAAGGACCCAATATTGATCCTTGCGGGACTCCTAAATCAATTTTTGATCCCCTAGATCTTTCTTTACCAATATCTACTTTTTGGACTCTATCAGATAAATATGATTGCATAAGGTCCAGTGCCTTGTTTTTAATTCCATAATGTCTTAGTTTATTTATTAATGTGCCATGATCCACGCAATCAAAAGCTTTAGAAAGGTCACAAAATACACCAATAGCGTTTTTCGCTTTATCCCATGCATCCAATATGTGCTTTAATAGAACTGTACCAGCATCAGTTGTCGATCTTTTTCGATCTTTCCTTGGTGAAGCCAAATTGATTTTTATGTAACAACCTATTGAGATTGAAGTGAGAGGACAACTGTGTAAGAATAATTTTTTCAAAAACTTTACTCATTGCAGGAAGTATTGAAATTGGCCTGTAATTGGCCGGATCAGTGTGGCTACCAGATTTATAAAGAGGAACCAGTTTACTATATTTCATGAGATCAGGGAAGACTCCTGCATCAACACAACTATTAAAAATGTAGGCTAAGTATGGAGCAACTTCCTTAATAATAGAACTCAGTACTTTGGTTGAAATTCCCCAAAGATCCTCAGTATTTTTGATATTAATAGACTTGAATGTTTTCACAATATAATTAGCGTTTACATGACTAAATATAAAAACCTCGGTACATTTATCTACAGATGATTCTAATAATTTAACCGCGATTGAAGGTGAAGAGTTTAGAGACCGGGTAACAACTTTAGGAATATCAGAAAAGAATGAATCAAAAGCATCGGCAATATCTTTATCTTGTATCAGTATTGAATTATTAATTTTTAACCTTATTTCTCTTTTTCGTGATTTTGTTTTACAAGTGTCGTTATTTATAAGTCTCCATGTTGCTTTGATTTTATCTGATGAGTTTAAAATTTTTTTCCTCAAAAACAGGCATTTCGCTGTGTTACAGACTTTTTTAAATGTTTTTGAGTAGTTTGTTAAATACAAAAGAAACGCAGGATCATTTAACATAGCTTCTCTAGCACCATAAAGATCATATAGTCTATTCCTACTTCTATAAATACCGGGAGTGGCCCAATCAGTAAATCCGACCCTGTCCCTAACTATGCATGTTTTATGTTTAAATACTTCGCTGTGTTCTTTGTTTATAACACTTAAAAGTTTGGCAAAAAGATCATTAGGGTTATCGGAGCAAGATATATTGGCTACTGCTAGTTCCACTTGACTTTGAAAGTTCTTAATACGGCTCTCTGTAATAGGCCTGTAGGTATATTTCTCAACTTTGTTTTTATCGTGATGATTATAACTAAAATTAACACTCTGACCATAGTGGTCTGATTTGAAATGTTTGATTACTGTTTTGTTGGTTGGAGATAGACTGCAATAAATATTATCTAAACAAGTGGCAGATGTTAGGGTTACCCTAGTAGGATCATGAAAAAGATGTCGTAAACTAAAGCATTTGAATAAATTAAGCAGCCTATCGGCGAGGGGATTCGCTAAAATATCTATATTGAAGTCGCCACAAACAATGAGATCCTTTTTACATGAAAATAATTTCAGCAAAACCTCTTCCATAGTACATTCAAAAGCTACCTGATTTGCGTCAGGAGGGCGGTACACGCACACTATGATGTGTCGCTCCAGTTCCACACAAGAAAGTTCAATTGTCCTCTCAATAGTGAGGTTTACAATATCTTTACGTTCTTTACATTTAAGACTATTTTTAACTATAATCAAAGAGCCACCACGTATTGCAGCTTTTCTTTTATAGGAACTTGCAAAAGAATAGTTATTATAAAATGGCAGTAACTCATTTTTTACAATCCAGTGATCTGATAAGCACATAACATCTACATTCAAATAATTCAAAAATAATTCTAATTCTAGGATTTTGCTGGGTAAGCCTTGTATGTTCTGATGGACTATATGAAATGAATTTTGCTTTCCCGTTGTCGATGTGGTCAGTTTAAATTTTTATTTACTGACACAATCGCTTTAATGCCCTCATTAGTACTGCTACTAACTACATAGACACTCAGGTAACTGCGTTATACTATTTATAACGGGATCAAAAATATTATATGCTAACAATTTAGCAATGTTCAGTTTGTTTTTTTGCTTAGGTACATTGTATCCTTATTCAAAAAAGTATTACTAATAAACTTATTAGTATCAAAAAATAATACATCACTATGACGACATGTCATGTTGTACATCAGCATGTTATTTTTACATACATTGTCATTTTGAATGGATGTCAATGACTTTGAGTAAGGGAAGGAGCAAATAATAAGTTTCCCTAGTCCATTCTGTACCTTTCCCAGAAGTACTTCAACTAGCCTAATCAACTGTGACCGTTTCACACAACTTTCACCAAGCTGAACAATTAAAGTTGTACTCTTATTCAGAGAGTCATCTTGCTGAATGCTATCGGTAATTATATTTATGTTGGCATTTGGATAGCAATTGTTAACTACATTTTGGGAGTACAGACATACAGAATAAAAAACGAGAATGTTGACCCTGAGACCTCATTTCATTCGGTCAATTAACACAAAGAGTTGTACTCTTTTTTTAATTGATGACCTTTTGTCACCTTAATCCTCATATTCGTTAATCAAAGAGTTATCATTACATGGCAAATTGTACCAAAACGCCCTTCGGTTCTCTGGCATTAGAGAAAGTAACTGATTAACTATCTCAGATTTACACTTTTCATTGATACCTCTGTATTAGGTTTTGATAACTGGTCTTTGAATTCCAGTTTTCATGTTTTGCATTATTTGATGAAGTCCAGGTACTTTTTGTGGTCCATCAAAATCAGTTTTGAACGTTATCGTATTAAGTCCTCTTTCGTTATTTGCATCGTCGCCTCCGTACGTACCAAACCCCGCGCACCTCCCCGCAGGATTCATGATGAAAAGGACCTTTCTGCTTACTTGCGCCTTTTTAATTAAGCACCATCAATACTATTCTTTCGCAACTTAAGGTGTTAAGACGTTTAATGACAAATGCGCCTGGGCGCATTTGTCATTATAGAAAGAAGCAGAAAGGGCGCCAGTAGGCTGATGTGGACTTATTTTGACTTAGACTCTGGATCTCTTCTAAAGGCCCCGCCCACAGTACTCCACTACAACTCTGACCCAACTCTCAACGACTCTGGGGATTCAAGTGAGACCAGAGACAACTATTTTAAAAGGCAGAAACGGACGTTTGATTATATTGAGCCCGCTACATCTTCTACGGTGGAAATTAGAGAAATGTTCGAAACGTTCACCGCCAGACAAGAAGACAAATTAGAATCTCTCTATACAGCTATAAATACTGTGTTGACTCAAAATGAGGACATCTTCGTTAAAAAGCTTGTCATCTCAACACAAAAAACTTCTTCAAAAAGTTCACAAATTGGAAACTGAAAATTCCACGTATAAAAAAAGGATTTCTTCCTTGGAAATGCAAATAGATAGAATGGAAAAAGATTTACACTGTGGCACAGTCGAAATCCGGAACATCTCAAAGCAAGAAAACGAGAATAAATCATAATCTATGTTCCATCATACAGAATATTGGATCTGAATTAGGTCTGGGTATGATTCAAGACCAAGAGTTAAAAGATATATATCGAGCCAAGTCGGGTGCCATCGTGGTAGATTTCTCAACAGTTCAGAGCAAAGAAAATATATTATCTAAATTCAAAAAGTACAACAAATCAAAAAGGGAAGATAAAAAACCACTCTTTAACTCCGAGCACATAAAGCTACCTGGACCTCCGTCTAGAATCTACTTATCTGAGTACCTTAGTACCAAAATAAAACGCATTTACTACGAGGCTAGACAACTTGTTAAGAACAAGAAAATATTCGCTGTATGGCCGTCTTACGGGAACCTATACGTGAAAATAAACCAGGACTCTGTCCCGACGCGCATATCGGAAGAGCCCCAGCTACAAGAGCTTCTGAAGTGACTAGTTTTATTAGAAGTTATTAAGTCTATTTTTATTGTGCCTAAAGTCATTAGTATTTTCACTTCCTGTTCCGGCGCTGTGAGCCATGCCATGGCATCTGACATCTGACATTTATGACAGTGACAGTTCTACAACATGTCGTGTTTTATAACCTAAATTATACTGCCCTTTTTTCACTCCCACTTGCCGCCATAGGCACATCATATTTTTCACTGTAAAAATTGTATATTCGAAAAAGAAGAATATAAACCCAAGAAATACACATTTCTATTCATTTCATCCACCCTACTTACCTCAAGATAGGGTCAGGACAGAACATTGGTGACCTCGACGTGATCAAGGCGTTCCACGTGTTCACACGCTAACCCATTGTGAACCAACGCAACGACGTCTCGTACACTACACATTCCAACGCGAAGTTCCATCCATCCGGAGGGCCAATCCACCTCAGCTTTTCTTCAGCCGGACCACCACACCGCAGCCAGAAGCAAGGGAGAAGCCTCATCCTACATACCCACGCTTGAAGAGTCATTCGAGTACAACCAAGGAACAACCAAGGAACATAAAAACTCCAAGGAGATAACAACTACCAGCCGGACAATCTCCGCAGCTACCACAGGGAAGTGCCCAAACATTCATACCCAATCCATTCCAAACTTACATTCCTTCATTTCATGAGTATTTATATACCTACATACTACCATGTCTACTCCTGTACCTGCTATTAAAGAACTGCAAGTCAAAATAAGCTCTGTAAAAGGTCGCATAACAAAATTCAAAAAATTGGTGAAAAGGCTCTCTGAGAAAACCGATATAGATGAGGTAGATATTTCAATGTTAGAACAGAGGCTAGGATCATTTAAGGAACTAAGCCTCGCCTATCAGGAGCTTCAGACAGAAATAGAAGTTTTAAATGAAGCAAACATGGAGTTAGAACTTAATAACCGTGAAGAAATGGAAAATGACTTTGCTTATCTAATAGCCAAAGCCTCAGTAATAATAAGTAAAAACACAGCAGTAGCAATGCAACAAAGTGATTCATCTGATCACCAAACCAAACCAATTATGGGTTTCAAATTGCCCACACTTCAAATAAACAAAGGAGGATGGGCACAAATGTATGGCGCCTGGGCCTGGCACCAATCGAACTGATTGATATGTCGTTGGAAAGCTCTGTTCCTGTAGAATAAGAATATCTAAGGGGCTACTCCCGGTTCGTTGTCCGTTTTGAGTAATTCCACTTTGAAAGTTGTTTATTTTGATGAGTTTTTTGACCCTTTCTATTAAAGTACTACTAAAACGGTGCATACCCACCTCAATAAATCAGTTTTTTTAACATTTTAGCATTGTATTGTATTTACAATATAACATCATCATCATCACCATCAGCCTATATTAGTCCACTGCTGGACATAGGCCTCCCCTAATGAGCGCAATAGCGCCCTGTCTTCAGCTTGACGCATCCAACATCTGCCTGCAGTCTTTCGCAGGTCTTCATCCCACCTAGCCGGATGGCGTCCTACATACGTTTGCCAAGTCGTAGTCTTGACTCAAAAAGACGTTTGGTATTTGCCTTGATCTAGCCCTCTTCGGCACATTACACAGTTCCGGTAACGATACATTGCAATATAATCGGTAATAAAACAAAATAACAAGGGTTTAAAAAGGTGCGAAATAAAAATCATTTGCAACTTTTTACATACTAGCGGGAATAGTACATTGTTTCACTAGGAGCGAAAGTAAATTATTTAGTCCCAAGACGGGGAGGGCAGCGTGCCAATAGTTTTTAAATCTAATACTTTTAGAATTAGATATAGGGCTGAAAGTATTATTTTCAACCCGCTCAGTCAACTTCAGTCACACCTACTTTTCAAGTATGAGTAATGAATAATTGATTTGGTTTATAAAAAACTATAAACCGACTTCAATTATATAGATCCCATGTCAGAACTGGACCAAATAAAAACGGGACTACATGAGAAGCACCAGCTTTCATATAAAAAAATAATTATGAAAATCGGACCACCCAGTCAAAAGTTCTGAGGTAACAAACATTTAAAAAATACAGTCGAATTGAGAACCTCCTCCTTTTTTGAAGTCGGTTAAAAAGGAATAATCACATCAAAAGTACACCATTACCGTTGTTACAAAAGAAAGGACGGATAGCTGTATGACTCCATTATCCATTAGGTATATGTTATTTTTTATATCACCCGGCACATACATACATAGTTATTTTGATAAAAGGTCAAACGAGAAAATGTTTTTACGTTCAGGTCGCTACATATGTTATAGGCTTCTTCCGCTTTAGGAACAAAAAAAATATAGTCGAATTGAGAACCTCCTCCTTTTTTTAAGTCGGTTAAAAATTCAAAAAAGAACGAAAGACGTAAGCGGACCATATCTGCCGTATAGTAGGTATTAGTGACAGATTAGTTCTCTACTCTAATTAGTCTATTATGTCCAAAAATGCTGCGCCGTGTCAGGAGCCGGCGAACAACGAATACCAGTTAATGATTCACTAAGTAGTACCTATATATAGTAGTATTGCCTGGAATATATTGGTTATAGCGATAAGGCCGCCCGTTGTACTGTTTTACTTAATTAAGATTCAAGATATTTTTTGTATCATTTATGTATAATAATAATAAAGTATGCTGTTAATTAAACGATCAACGTGATAAGATAATAGGGTTATGTTATTCTATTTGTGATAAAAATTCAACATCTTTTTTCGAGTATATTTCAAAACGGACAAGTGCAACAGTTTTATCGTAGTATAATTTTTTTGTCCTATTGAAAAGAGCTATCCAACGACGTATGACTTATCTTGATTGGACAAAGTACCCAAAAGGCCCAAAATGCCCATCCTCCTTTGATGGCACTCCATCTAAATGGCTGGAGTTCAGAGACACATTCTCAGCACTTATACATCACAATGCAGCTATTGAGCCAATTCATAAATTCCATTACCTAATCTCCTACTTGCAGAGTGAAGCTGCACTAGTTATCAGCAATCTGCAACTAAGTGCGGCCACCTACCATGAAGCATGGCATCTTCTATGCCAACGCTTCAACAATCCTAAACAATTAATCAATAACCACTTGCATGCGCTTGATAGATTTAGGGGCTTTACCTACCTAGACAATTATCTTATTTTGATAGAATCATGAAATTACCTGCCTTACGACGCAACCTAACAATTTGGGGGTAGAAAATAATGAAATCAGAAGTCAGAATTCAATAACTTTATTTCTTTAGGTTGACCGATAAACACATAATGTACAAATAGAAACAAGGTGTTATTGAGATTCTGTTCACTTCAATCTTATGTCCACTAGTGGAAGAAGTGAACAAGAAACCACTAGCAAGTATATAAAATCTTATTATTAAAGACATACTTACATAATAAGATAGCCTTAAAATAGAACCTTCAATACCTAATTGTTATGCTTAAATCATCTAGGTAAGACATTTCTTAGTGAACTATTGTTCTGTGGACACATCTAAATAGATAGGGGTTTTATAATTTACCACATAAGTATTACGTACCATAACAGATGTTTCTCGTTCTGTCGCTGACCAAAAAGTGGCGTGTTCAGGCCCTACAGGTCTTATTAATATCACCTCACAACAACTCAAATCCTCGTCACGAAACTGTGTCGTCAGTCCACCGCTTCTCGGCGGTTGGCATAACATTTAACTTCTAATTAATAATTATTTTGTATAATCTTATAAAATATCTATAACAAAATGTTCTTAAATATAAGTTAATAATTTAGAATACACAGCACTAAGAATATAATGCAATGTGAAATACCTAACTCAATAATGAAGCTGATTTGTATTGGAATTTGAATTGGAGCGGGAAAGCAAACAGGAAATATCAAGCCTGTCACATTTTATAATTGAATATCTATTGAAACCTTATTGTTTACCACTACATATACTTATAATATTACATATCTATTATTAAATAAATTACAATATCTTACACGCTCAGCAATATCCAATCTGTTCCTCGCGACTCCGCTAAGAGTCTAAGAATGGTAATTGATAACACATCTAAAAACTTACGAGCTCTAAATTCACTGGGTGAACCTACGGAATCATGGGATACTTTGGTCATCCATTTGGTCTCAGCGAAATTAGACAGCAGCACTAGTTTTAGATGGGAAGAATACAAAATAAGTTTAGACAAATCTCCATCTTTAGAGCAATTCTTTGCTTTCCTAAATGGTAGGGCTAACATATTGGAATCTGTCCAATTTAACAAGTCTGAAAGACAACCCAACTACAAATTCAATAATTCTAAGGACAAGTCTCTCACAAAATCATTAACTGTTTCAGCAGAACCATCTTCTTCACCTGTGTGTGTCATGTGCAAAGGCAGTCACCGCTTGTATGATTGTGCCACCTTCTTAGGCAAGTCAGTGTCAGAGCGGATTAGTGAAGTACAGAAATTAAAACTTTGTCTCAACTGCTTGAGAAAAGGCCATTCTTCTCAGCAATGCAGGTTAGGTCCTTGTCAAACTTGTAAGAAACGCCACAATACCCTGCTGCATAAGAATTATCAGGCTGCAAACTCATCAAACTTAGTTCAAACTAACCAGGTAGAACAACACTCACAGGAAGTAGATCAGGATATGTCTGAAACTGAGTCAGAACATCAAGACCACGATGACGCTGTCGTTCTGTCCGTAAGTACTAATAAGGGTGTCTTACTTTCTACTGCTTTGGTAGAAATATACAATCCCACAAGTGGGAAACATGTGACAGCACGTATTTTGCTTGACAATGGAAACCAGAGCTCCATTATTAGTCAGAATCTCAGTGACAAACTAGAGTTAACCCCTCAGTTAACTGACTTGAATATTATAGGTATAGGAAATCATGCAACTAATTTTCCTTCATTAAAAAGGTGTGAAATTGAACTTAAATCTAAGTGTAGTAAATATAAAACAAGGCTTTCATGTCTGATATTGCCTCAAATTACAGGTAATTTGCCCAACAAAACAATTGATATAAAAAATGTTGAATTGCCTCCAAATATAAAACTAGCTGATCCTACATTCAATATATCCTCACCTGTGGATATGTTGGTGGGTGCTGATGCCTTCTGGGATATGATAGAATCTCAACAAATCAAGCTTGGCCCCGGCCAGCCCATAATACACAAATCAAAATTAGGTTGGATTTTAGCAGGCCCGCTTTACACTAGCTCAGTATCTAACTATTTACAATGCAATCATGCTTCTATACACAGAAGTGATAAGGATATAACAAATCAGGCTTTAAATGAACAATTAACAAAGTTTTGGGATATTGAAGAAATACCTCAGCCTGTTAGTCACAGGACACCTGAGGAAATTGAATGTGAAAATCATTTTGTACTAAACTATTACAGAAATAGTGATGGTAAATTTTGTGTAAAGTTACCCTTATTATCAGATCCTGAATGCCTTGGTGATTCATTCAAATCAGCAAAAAGACAATTTTTGTCACTAGAAAAAAGATTAAATAATAATTTAAATTTAAAACAATCATATACACAGTTCATGCAAGAATACAGTGACTTAGGTCACCTAACAGAGTCTAAGATTTTAGTTCCTAATGTGTGCTATTTTATTCCTCATCATGCAGTGTTAAAACCAACTAGTGAATCTACTAAATTACGTGTTGTGTTCAATGGTAGTTCCAAAACTACATCTGGGTTTTCACTCAATGACCTACTAATGGTCGGTCCACACATACAGGACTCTCTTTTTAATATTTTGTTAAGATTTCGTCAGCACACTTATGTGCTATCTGGGGATGTAGAAAAAATGTACAGAATGATTCAGCTACAGGATGCAGATCAAAACCTTCAAATGATTTTATGGCGCAATAGCATTGATGAACCTTTAAAATCTTATAACTTGACAACAGTGACTTATGGATTATCCAGCTCTAGTTATCTAAGTACACGTTGTCTGTGGCAGTTAGGTCAAGAGTGTAATGACCCTAAAATAAAAAACATTATTCAATCAGATTTTTTGGTTGATGACCTTTTGACAGGTGCTGAAACGGAGGCTGAATTGGCTTACATAAAGAAGTCAATTGAAGATGCCTTGTCCGCTGGTTGTTTTAATCTTAGAAAATATCGATCCAACTTACAATCATTGCTTGTTGAGCCACAGACAAACCAAAAAGAACTAATTATTAGCTCTTCATCCCACAAATTAGGTGTAGGATGGAATCCTAATCTGGACATAATAAATTTTCCTACAAGTTATCAAAGCTGCAAATTAGTTTCTAAAATAACTAAAAGATCCATTCTGTCTGAATCATGCAAAGTTTTTGATCCATTAGGATTACTTAGTTTAATTACAATTAATCCTAAAATTTTAATCCAACGACTTTGGTTGGACGGTGTAGGTTGGGACGAACAAGTTCCTTTAGATATAAGTAGGTTATGGTTAGCTTATATCAATGAAATGTCTAGCATACAAAGCTTACGCATTCCTAGGCATAGTTTATGTAGGTCTCCTACTCAAATAGAGTTGCATTGTTTTTGTGATTCTTCACAAACAGCCTACGCAGCATGTATTTATTTAAAATCGGTTAATGATCAAGGCAATATTGAAGTGCATCTTCTATGTGCTAAGGCTAGGGTTGTTCCCATTAAGCCATTCACAATTCCAAGACTGGAACTGACTGCATGCGTTTTAGGCGCGAAACTCGCGGGCGCCGTATGTCGCGCACTGCGATGTGTAATTACTCGTAAGGTTTATTGGACTGACTCATCCATTGCGCTAGCCTGGATAGGCATGAGGTATGATAAACTCAAGACATTTGTAGCGAATAGGGTTAGTACAATTCGAGAATTAACTGATGGTTCTGAATGGCGTCACGTTCCTACAGAATTTAATCCAGCCGATTTAGGCTCACGTGGTGTAAGCCCAAAAATGATAGAAAATTTAGACTTGTGGTGGAAAGGTCCCCCGTTCTTGAGCCAGGTTGATAGCACATGGCCAACATTTAACCAGTCGCACTGCGAAGAAGAGTTACCTGAAATAAAAATAAACTTTTCTAATGAACATAAAATCGATGGAAATAATTGTATTAATTTTGATCGTTTTTCTAAATTAACTAAACTTAAACGCTCAGTCGCATACCTACTAAGATTTGTACATAATTGTAGATATGCTAGTGATAAAATTAAAGGTGATTTGCAGCCTCAGGAACTTGCAGCCGCTTTTCAAATATTGGTAAAATTGGCACAGGAAGAATGTTTTCATGTTGAGCTCGCCACTCTTCGTGGCAATAAAACTCTTAGTTCCAAAAACCCACTGCTATCACTCTCTCCTTATCTTGACGTTGATGGTGTACTAAGAGTAGGTGGACGCTTAGAAAATTCATGCTACGCTTTCGATAAGCGTCATCCAATTTTATTGCATGCAAAACACAAACTCACCAAGCTCGTCTTCAGGTATGAGCACCTGCGACACCTTCATGCTGGTCCACAACTACTTTTATCTTCCGTGAGAGAATACATTTGGCCCATAGCAGGTAGAGATCTAGCGCGTACCACTTCACGTCAGTGCGTAACTTGTAGAAAGGCCAGTGGTAAAACTCTAATTCCTTTGATGGGATCGCTCCCTTATCAGCGTACAGATCCAGGGTTTCCCTTCAATAGTGCTGCCGTCGACTTCGGAGGCCCCTTCTTAATAACTGACAGAAAGGGTAGAGGGTGTAAAATCACCAAATGCTATTTATGTATATTTGTTTGTTTACGGTTCAAGTGTGTGCATTTAGAGGCCGTAAGTGAACTTTCTACTGAATCATTCTTATCCTCCTTGCGTAGATTCATGTCTCGCAGAGGGAAACCTATAGAAATCTTTTGCGATAATGGCAGAAATTTCGTAGGTGCTGCCAATGAAATAGGTAAATTTCTAGAATCATCAAAACAGGAAATAATTTCCTTAGAGGAAGGCACTAGGTTCATTTTTCAGCCTGCCTACTCACCTAATTTTAATGGATTAGTGGAAGCAAGTGTAAAGTCAGCTAAATTTCATCTTAAACGTATTCTAGGAGAGTCTCATTTAACTTTTGAGGAGCTTGCAACCTTATTTGCTCAAATTGAAGCTATTCTTAATAGCAGACCATTGTCCCCTTTATCCTCAAGTCCCAATGACCTTAATCCTCTCACCCCAGGGCACTTCCTCATTGGACGCCCACTGATGGCTCTACCTTCTTCGGATCTGACAGCGTATCCCACTAACCGGCTCGACCGATTCCAGCATTTAGAACAACTTCGCCAACACTTTTGGAAACGGTGGCAACTGGAGTATATTTCAGAACTACAGAAAAGACATAAATGGCGCGTTCCTGCACGACCACTCCAAGAAGGAGAACTAGTCATGCTCAAAGAGGAAAATGTTCCGCCCATGCGTTGGAAGCTGGGCCGCATAAAATCGCTGTTCCCGGGAAAAGATGGAGTGATCAGAGTAGCTGAAGTGAAGACAAAGACAGGAACGTCACGACGCGGCACTCAAACTCTTTGCCCTCTACTGGATCCTGACAATTAAGACATTTTGGAGTCTTCCAAGGCCCCCCAGGATGTTCCGGCGCTGTGAGCCATGCCATGGCATCTGACATCTGACATTTATGACAGTGACAGTTCTACAACATGTCGTGTTTTATAACCTAAATTATACTGCCCTTTTTTCACTCCCACTTGCCGCCATAGGCAAATCATATTTTTCACTGTAAAAATTGTATATTCGAAAAAGAAGAATATAAACCCAAGAAATACACATTTCTATTCATTTCATCCACCCTACTTACCTCAAGATAGGGTCAGGACAGAACACTTCCTTATACATACTTAATTAATATAAATATCAAAAATTACTCAACCTACTCGTCCATACTGCAATTTACGAATATCTTTCTAATTAATAGTGTGTTTGACCCAATTCTAGCTATAAGAACTTACTATTTAATATCTATTGTCTGTAATTTGCACATAACAACCACACACCATACACACCACACCACACTACACATTTGGTCTTTTAAAAAATCAGAAGCGCCCAGTTATAACCTTGCCTACAGCCTTACAATGAAGTACAATTCTATGCCGAAAAATAATAATGCAATACTAAATGTCGTCACAATTATTTTGCCTAATTGTGTCCAGGGCTCAAGTTACATAAACAAAAACCTTAAAATTCTATATACAAAATCTGTGGATGATTGGGTGGATGACAACATTTTTGTCTCATCCGGTCCTCTATTATGATGGTTAACAACCATATTAATAATATTAACTTGGACCTGGACTCAATATCAGTAGCAAAATCTTTTTCGTGCGACATAGAAAATGTAGAGAGTTATTTATGTACAAATAGTAGAATGCTCAACATAATTTCACAAAATATCCGTAGTATTAATTGCAACTTGCCCAGTTTTTATACCTTATTGGCAAGATCTACTATTAGTTGGGATGTAATTGTGCTTACTGAATGCTGGCTCAAAGGAAACAAAAATATACCTGACTTAGACCATTATTATTACATAACAACAAGTTCACACTTAACCCAAAACGAGGGTGTAGTAATATACTGCCATAAAAATCTTAAAGTAACTTCCGTAGAGCCATCCATATGCGACGCAAATTGTCTTGTAATCAAACTTAACACAGATATAATTGCTATATATCGGTATAATTGCTATATATCGACCACCTAGCTGCCACGACATAACAAAATTTATCGACTCACTTGATTCGATTCTCATTAGCTTAAAAACCTACAAAAATATAATAATATGCGGCGACCTAAACATAGACATATCCCCAGGAACGCACGATAGACGGTCATTCGAGTATCTTACGGTCTTGGCAAGTCATGGTATACTTCCTGGGCATACTATCAAAACTCACGGTTCAACTTGCTTGGACCACATGATGTTAAAAGCTAAACTAGACGCGTCTTGCTTTGTCATTGAATCCTCAATCACAGATCACGAATGTGTTGCTCTCTGTCTAAACTTAAACACAAAACTGGATTATTCAAATGGAACATCTCTAAAAATAGATTACGATGGTTTAGATCTCGTTTTAAAAATATTAAACTTTCAAGAGGTTCTTAACAAAAATGATGTAAATGCAGCGACGGATCTTCTTATTTACCTACTCACTTCCGCTATCAGAGAAAATTCTATGATTAAAAATACACCTAAAAGAAAGAGAGTTACTAAACCGTGGGTAACACAATCGTTGTTGAAATGTATGCGAAATAGGGACAACTTACACAAAAAGTTAAAAAAAGATTCAAACAACTTAACCACAACTTACAAAAGATATAGGAACTTTTGCGACTTGCAACTAAAAAAAGCTAAGAGAGCTTACGAGAAGCAACAAATAGAGAATGCAATGGGCAACAATAAACAGCTATGGAATGTTATTAAAAATATTACTGGGCAAAAAAAACTGATGGACCATTCAGCTAACTTACTGAAAACAGCGAATCCCACCAATGATGTTAACGCGGTAAACAGCTTTTATGCTAACGTTGGCAAAAACTTAGCTGAATCTATAATCCCATGTACCCCTTTAGCACAACAAACTTTAAAATCGCCTTGTAACTCCTTCGTTCTCTTACCTACTGATGAAGAAGAAATATTTTCCTTAGTCAAAGGGCTTAAGGGGAAAAGTGCTTCCGGTCTAGACTTAATTTCAACAATATTTATTAAAAGATACCTTCCATACATCTGCACACCTATAACCCATATTTGTAATTTATCTTTTTCTTCGGGTATTTTTCCATTTGCGCTAAAGGAGGCTCTTATAAAACCTATTCACAAATCAGGAGATGGAGACTGTGTCAACAATTTTAGGCCAATATCCATTCTACCAGCCCTTTCGAAAATTCTTGAAAAACTCATAAATAAGCGGCTCATTATGTTCCTGGAAAATAACAAATTAATCTCACCTACGCAATATGGTTTTCGAGCAGGATTATCTACCAGCGACGCCGTTAATTCCTTGATTGAGTCTATAGTAAATAGCTTGGACAGTAAGTTGAAGTCTATTGCAGTTTTTCTAGACCTCGCGAAAGCTTTTGACACAGTCTCTACAGCCCTCCTACTTTTAAAGCTTGAAGAAATAGGAATAAGAGGTATACCCCTTGAACTGCTAAAAGACTACCTATCAAACCGAAGACAACGCGTGAAGATTGATGGATGGATCAGTGACGAACAGCCTGTAGTATATGGAGTGCCACAAGGTAGCGTCTTAGGACCAACGCTTTTCCTCATATACATCAATGGACTTTGCAATCTACGCCTATACAATGGTAAGATCATAACTTTTGCAGATGATACTGCCTTGTTTTTCCATGGTCACTCCTGGCTTGAAGCTTTCACTACTGCTCAACAGGGATTTGATAGAGTTTCTTACTGGCTGAAGAGCAATAAACTAACACTAAATATTGCCAAATCAAAATATGTAACTTTTGCTCTTAAAACTAACTTGCAGCCTCCTATTCACCACACTGTTGTTGCACATGAAAGTGAACATTGCGCCTTAAACTGTACCTGTATGTCCTTAGACAGGACAGACAAAATTAAGTACTTAGGTGTAATCATTGATCAGTCTCTTAATTTTCGAGCTCATGTGGATGCCCTCGCTGAACGAATGCGTAAGCTTATTTTTATATTCAAAGGATTGAGGAATGTAGCCGACCGGAAAACCATCAAGTTGGTTTACAGCGCTCTTTGCAAATCCATCATGGAGTACTCCCTGACAACCTGGGGTGGTGCCGCAAAAACCTATCTAATCGAGGTAGAGAGAGCTCAGCGAGCCATATTGAAGGTTGGGGCGTGCCTTCCCTATCGGTACCCAACTACAGAGTTATTTAAGGAATGGGATGTACTGACAGTCAGACAAAGTTTCATTCTTCAGACTGTAATGAAACAACATTCACTTCTAGACTACGACTCTACACTCTTAAAAGGTAAGCGCAGAAAGGGTAAAGTTTGCAAAATACGAACATTTAAAAACTCCCATTCCCATTCATTTATAACTTTATAATTTCTACTCCCTCCCAAAATACAAAGTAAAAGTATTGTTAAGTAACTGGTTGAAGCAACAAGACTATAATAAAATAGAAACATTCCTTAAACCAATGTCATAATTATTTTTGCAAAACTACAACAACAGATAATATTATTGATGTTTAGTAAGAATCATAATTAACTATCAATAGACCAAAAATACCGACCAGACACACACACATATACCTACACATTATACACACACACACGCACTCACGACACACTCGCAAAACACACATACTGCACCTATGCAGGGTTCCTTAGTTTTATATTTAGTCTTATATTCTAGTTTTATATTCCATTTTTCTTATGTACCTACCTACTCGATTGTGAAATCTCTATAACACACCTTGTATTGTAGTAATAATTTCATAAAAATTTTATTACCTACTATAATTTTTACCTCTATCTCGAATACCAAGTAAGACAAGTCTACTAAGACAGGTACTAAAAACACGAGTACTGTACCGTGCGGGTCCGTGGAGTGAAGCCCTGGTGACCTGTAATACAGGTTTTATTAAACCTACATCAGGCACCAGTCTTCACAATACAGGTTCACATCACACTACTATACCTACTAAATAAGACGGCTATATTTGTATTGAGAAACTTTGTGAAGAAAAATAAATGATTTTATTATTATATTATTATTTTCTTAGTATGAAAGCAGTTTCCAATTAGTGCGTTAGGCGCAAATGGTTACTTGCGCCAGTTGCGCCTTATTAATTTCCTCGTAGAAATATTGTCGAATATAACGTCTTTTAGATTACCGATCTCAAATAAAATATGCAAGACATAAGGGCGTGTCTAAATGCGACCCTTCAACTAAGTTTTACTAAAATTCGTCTTTTTATCTTCAAAAAGGTGTAAAAATGTGTGCAGAAGCTGCTTATTTTCTTGTGCTAACTTCGCACCGAGCAGGGTAGGTAAATATAAAAAATACTCGTAGATGCGCCTTTTTTTTCTGTTTCCGGCAATATATGTAGGTAACTCAAATACGGAAAAAATGTTAGATGCGCCTTTTCAGCTATCGGGGGCAGTATCGTCTTCATAAGGTCAGCAGGTAGGTGTGAAGAACATGGAAAGGAGGCCGGGCAAATGGTTCCCCGCGTATTTGAGATGCTCGATGCTGAGCCCATCATGTCCGGGAGACTTGCCTCGTGTCATGCCCTTTATTGTAATAGAGGTTCGTCACCCCGAGCGTAGGAAACGGCATCGGTCTTGTCCGAGGGGCCAAGGGGGGAGTGAACTTTGAAATGCTCGCTAAATAACTGCGCTATCTCCCTCCCCTCACTCTTGCCCTGTAAGTAGTAGTAATGTACATACAAAAAGTTTATTGTGCACTCCCAAAAAGCTTGCGATGCTGTCATGAATGACTCATGAGACGGACATTAGCAAAATCGCGTCAACCCAGACGCAGAAAACACACAAGAAGTTGAATGTCAAGTGTCAGTGTCATTTTTGCCTGTCTGTCATATTGTGTTCGTTCGTCCACAAAAGGAACAAAACAAATGAAATGAAAAATAAAATAATTTACCATAAATACTTGTAAAAAAAGTATTGTATTTCGTTCGTTGCGCCTACAAAAAAGTATAGCAAGGAAAAACAAGATAAGAAAAAATCCTAATCGCTTCTTTGCATTGATTGTTTCATTCTTTGAAGAGTCGTTCTGGTGAAAAATTAGTGCAATAATTGTGAAACCAGTCGATGTTGTGTGGAAAAATTAGTGGATCAACTGGTAGTTAGACCTCTCAGAACTGAAACGAGCGTCAGCCTTCAGCCTCGTCGAAGTGATCACTCCTACGATGGGAATTTTCGGCAATTCTTCGCCTTTTGATCAAGATGTCGGTGAGTACCACATACCTACGTTACGTATTTACCTGCTTATTTGGGAGGCAGGTAAGCTATTCTATTCCAAAAGTACCTAATTAGAGAATCCGAGACTTGCTGGGTGTGAAAGTGATCTATAAAACAGATCCCAGTTCTGCCATAGTCTCCTTTGTTGTTTAGATGGCTTCACTGATAGTATGTCTAATGACTCACCGTAGAGATAAAGTACTGAGTAGATTTAAACCATTCTTAAAATAAACACTGCTCCACAAAATTATAGCAGTTTATTAGTTTTGTGCAAGGCTTTAATATTACTATTAGTTTTAAAAAGGTCTGCTTGCTTGGTTAATTGTAGCAAGCTGCAATGGTTCATGTCTACCAGTGTAATCATATTCATAATCATTTATTGCTTGAATAATGGTATTATAAAGTTCTTCACTTAAAATAAGTTCACATAATTCATCAGTAAATTTGGCATGCAGAATAGACACAAGATATCAATTTAAATTGAGCAGGAAATAAAAAGAATGGAAATAAAATTAAAAAATATATAAAATTAGTCTATCTTAAGATGTCATTGAATTTATATAATGTCAATTATATGTGTTATGAAATTCAGATACAGTATAAAATGATTTGTCAATAAGCCACTGTTAACTTAAATGCAAAAACTTAGCAAGGTAATTCTTTGATATCTTTAGGTATCTTGTTGAAAATGCATCCACACATGGCATGAGAACTTTTTTGATAAAGGGCAGTTTTTGGTGTTTTGGATAAAACAATTCTATCCAGGTTCCTAACGGTTCTTGGGTAAATTTCCCATGCTTTCATAAAAAGGTTTGTGTGTTCCTTGGCGAATATAGCAGCTTCTAGAATGTACATACTAGGCAACGTAAATAACTTAAGATTTCAGGAAACAGGCCTGCACGATTCCCAGGGAGGTGTTCCCACAATGTAGTATGTAGCACAATGTAGACAAGGCACTGAGGTGCTTTTTGAATGAGCAATAATGCTGGGGGTATAAGTACTCCCTACGGTCACACACATTGTACCTAGCTTCTGTGTAGATGAAACTAATAAGTTCCTTTTCATTCTTTTTTTTATTAGCCTTTATTATCCCACTGCTGGACAAAAGCTTCTCTTTTCTCCTTCCACTCCTTTTCATTTACAGACTTAATAATTTTTTTAATTAAGCAACCTTAAGTAGTTATTCATAATGAACATTACTTATGCTTCATAAATGCAATGAAAGTTTAAAATCTAAAATGAAATAATTACATCAGAAATTATTTATTTATTTATCTTTGGGAAACAAAAAGCTATAAATCTAAAAGAATAAACACATAAAAATAGAAAAATTAAGCTAAGCAGCTTCCACGCATTATAAGAGTATAAATTATCCAAAAATATTATACAAAACACAAGATACAATTTTTTTTTTAATTTCTAGTTTAAGGAGAGATTTTTTAAATTTGTAGTTGAGAGTTTGAGGAGCCATATCAACCTAATACATATAGTGTTGTATCATATAAAATTGAATTAAATGAAATTATACCCTAATTATATACAAGCATTATTGGTTATGTTGCATGTTGTCAGAACCAGTCATCCAAACTATTATACATTCTGCAATTATATCAACAACCTATGCATTACAAAAAACATTGTTATAGCATAATGATAATATATTACATTACTGGGTTTTATTATTTTGTAATTGGATCAAATACCGGTACCCATTCTACCATGTGACGAGAAGAAATTAAACTCTGAGAATGGTCCAACAAAATGCAGTCAGCTGTAGCTCGTTCCCAATCAGTGACTGCGGTCCTGGGCTGTTCAACTCGGCTCTCAGCAGACATCATCTTAATATATGAGCAGGAGCTGCCGCTGTGCTCACGTAGGTTCAGTACTGTCTACAGTAATGTATGTCAGCCTGTATGCAGCGCAGGCACCGGCTTGCATTGAGTGGCACCATCTCATACATTCAATATTCTTGTTACAAGGCATTCCTCATTTAATTATAAGTACCTTAAGGATACACAAAAACAACAATATTTATACAGGATGCTAGGGATAGACAAGCCAATAACAAGGTGTAAGGTGGGGTTCTACCACTTGCATCCTTATTTAAGCAGAGATTTTTTTATTTCAGGGTACGGTATAATGTTATGTTGTTTCTTTAAAAAATTTACTAATTACCAACTTTGTGTACTAAATATTTGATTTAGGACTGTAAATTTTTCATAAAATGAATACGTAAATTCTACTAATATTATAAACGCGAAAGTTTGTATGAATGTATAGATGTTTGTTACTCTTTCACGCCAAAACTACCAAACGGATCAGGCTGAAATTTAGCATACAGGTATACTATGGCCTTAATAACCATACTCACAACCAATCACATCACACTAATATTATAAAGGCGAAAGTTTGTATGGATGTATGGATGGATGGATGGATGGATGTTTGTTACTAATTCACGCCAAAACTGCTGAACGCTATGGCTGAAATTTTGCCCACAGGTAATTCTAATCCTGGAATAAAACATAGGCTACTTTTTATCCCATAAATCTGTTCCCTTGGGATGAAAATCACCTTTTAATGTTATCATAGGAACAACGCGTGCGAAGCCGCGGGGCGCAGCTAGTTAGAAATAACCTTAAAATAAAACGTTTCTATAGAAAAAACGCGTGCGTGGGACATAAATAACTATGGGTATATCCTATAAGGGTAGTGGACGCAGCGCGCTCGGCGCGGCGGCGCTCTGAGACCGTGCTGACGCGCGGCGGTCTGTTGCAGAGCGCGCCACCAGCGAGAACAACACGTCCGAGGAGTGGGGGCTCATCATGGAGATATGTGACCGCGCGGGCGCGAGCGGCGCGGCGGGGCGGGACGCACTGCGCGCCGTGATGCGCCGCCTCGCGCACGCCGACCCGCACGTGCAGGTGCACGCCGCCACGCTGCTGGACGCGCTGGTCGCCAACGCGGGCCGCGCCTTCCGCCTCGAGGTCGCCTCGCGCGACTTCGAGCAGGAGTTCCGCCGCCTGCTGGCACGCGCACAGTCGCCCGTGCGCGCCCGCCTGCGCGCGCTGCTGCGCAAGTGGGCCGAGGGGGACTTCAAGGACGACCCGCAACTCGACCTCATCCCTTCGCTGCACGCCAAGCTGCAGGCGGAGCACGGCCGTCCTGCCTCCCCCGCGCCGCACCGCGCCCCCGCGCCCGCGCCTGACGCCGCGCGCGAGCAGGACGACCTCGCCCGCGCTATCGCGCTCTCTCTCAGCGAGGCGGCGCTGCCCGCCCCGGCCCCCGCGCCCGCCGCCGCCGCGCCCGAGCCGCTCTACCCGCGCGTCGACGCCGAGCCGCCGCGCCGCGTGCGCGCGCTCTACGACTTCGAGGCCGCCGAGGACAACGAGTTGACCTTCTGCGCCGGCGAGACAGGTGAGCGCGCTCTCTCCGTCTCCGCACCCCCGCGCAAGCCTCAGTGTCTGACTCTCATCTCTCTTTCTCTCTCTGCGCAGTGCACGTGCTGGACTCGAGCGACCCCAACTGGTGGAAAGGGCGCAACGCGCGCGGTGCCGAGGGCTTGTTCCCGGCCAACTTCGTGCGGTCCGGCAGCTCGTCGCCGCGCGCCGCGTCGCCGACCGCGCGCGCGGGCTCGCCGGCGCTGGCCGAGGCGGCGGTGGCGGCGGCGACGGCGGCGGCGGCGCTGTGCATCGACGAGAGCGGCATGGATGCGGCGCTGGCGGCGTTGCACGAGGCAGACCCGCACGCGGGCGCCGCGGACCCGCCCGCGCTGGACGCGCTGGAGCGGCGCGCTCTGGGCATGGGCGCGCTGGTGGACTGCGCGCTGGAGCGCGCGGACACGCGGCACGCGCGCCTCACGCAGCTCTCTGCGGAGCTGGTGGACGCGCTCAACCTGTACCACGAGCTGATGCGCGAGCGCGACCAGCCGCGCCACTTCCACGCTCCGCCCCCCGCCCCCGGCGCGATGCCGCCCCCGCCCCCGCCGCCGCACCACTTCATGCCCCCGCAGCCCCCCATGCAGATGCAGATGCCGCGCTAGTGCTCGACTCTAGTTGCGGACGATGTCGATGTACCAACAGATTCGTTAGTATCGCCGTCGTCCGTGCCAAACGTGCCGCAGTTTGCCGCGGGCGGGCGTCGCGTTACGTGACATTATTTATTGCATCAATTCATAATACCAGACCTGCATACCTACTTCTTCAAACCCGCGAATTGACAAACATACGAGGAGCCAGCCTGCAGCGTCTAACTCCAGTGAAGGGCGCGAATAATATAAAAAGATTTGAGCGGGGGTCGGTGCGCGGAGGGTGCTACTGCAATTTCCACATCATTTGATTATTAAAAATTATACTGAAAACATTATTGATTATTTTATTAGTACCTAAAGGAGGATGGGCATTTTGGGCCTTTTGGGTACTTTGTCCAATCAAGATGAGTCATTCGTCGTTGGATAGCTCGTTTCAATAGGATAAAAAAATTATACTACGATAAAACTGTTGCAGTTGTCCGTTTTGAAATATTCTCGAAAAAAGATGTTGAATTTTTATCACAAATAGAATAACAAAATCCTATTATCACGTTGATTGTTTAATTAACTGCATACATTATTATACATAAGAAATGATACAAAAATATCTTGAATCTTAATTAACTTAAAAAGTACAATGGGCGGCCTTATCGCTATGAGCAATTTCTTCCAGGCAATCAATTTCCGAATTTTTGCGAAAATCACTGAGTGTAGATGACAATCCCTCCTACTTACAAACCTCTCCTAACTTTAATTAATTACTACAAGTTTTTTTTCCGAATCAACCTTCGTTAGAGCTCAATGTCAAACTATTGGAAAGTGACGATGTGGCCGATGTACTCATCACGAAGGTTGATATCTATTCGCTCTTGTCTTGAAGAGACCCATGATGTAGTTCTGTTGACATAAGTGACAATGTGAAAAAACAGTGAATTACTCTAAGTAGGTAGGTACTAATGAGTGAATCAATAACAGACATTCGTTGCTCGCCGGCTCCCTGACACGGCGCAGCATATTTGGACCTAATAAACTTATTAGAGTAGAAAACTTATCTGTCACTAATACTATACGACAGATATGGTCCACTTACGTCTTTCGTTCTTTTTTTGAATTTTTAACCCACTTAAAAAAAAGGTGGAGGTTCTCAATTCGACTGTATTTTTTTTGTTCCTTAAGCGGAAGACGCCTATAACGTATAGCGACCTGAACGTAAAAACATTTTCTCGTTTGACCTTTTATCAAAATAACTATCTATGTAAAAAATAAATGAATGATATAAAAAAAATAACATATACCTAATGGATATTGGAGTTTTATACAGGTATCCGTCCTTTCTCTTGTAACAACGGTAAAGGCGTAATTTTGATGAGCTTATTCCTTTTTAACCGACTTAAAAAAAAGGAGGAGTTTCTCAATTCGACATATTTTTTTAAATGTTTGATACCTCAGAACTTTTGACAGGGTCGTCCGATTTTCATAATAATTTTTTATATGAAAGGTGGTACTTCTCGTTAGGTCCCATTTTTATTTGGTTCAGTTCTGACATGGGATCTATATAATTGAAGTCGGTTTAAAGTTTCTTAAAAACCAAATCAATTATTCATTACTCATACTCGAAAAGTAGGTGTGACTGAAGTTTCCTGAGGAGCGGGTTGAAAATAATACTTTTCAGCCCTTTATCTCATTCTAAAAGTATAAGATATTCAAATTATTGGCACGCTGCCGTCGTCCCCGTCTCCGGACTAAATAAGTTACTTTCACTCCTAGTGTAACAATGTACTATTCCCGCTAGTATGTAAAAAGTTGCAAATTATTTATAATTCGCTTCGATACCAAACGTCATTTTGAGTCAAGACTACGACTAAGTCGTTTGCCAACTGGCAAACGTAGGACGCCATCTGGCTAGGTGGGATGAAGACCTGCGAAATATTGCGTGCAGATGCTGGTTGCGTCAAGCTGAAGACAGGGCGTTATGGCACTCATTAGGGGAGGCCTATGTCCAGCAGTGGACTAATATAGGCTGATGGTGATGATGATGTTATATTGTAAATATAATACAATGCTAAAATGTAAAACAAACTGATTTATTGAGGTATGTATGCAGTATGCACCGTTTTAGTAGTGTAGGGTTCGGTGTTCGGAGGCTTGAGTGAAACGATCTGTCCTCCGCTCGATACCTTATAAGGCACGGTCGCCATGTAGGGTTCGGTGTTAGGAGGCTTGAGTGAAACGATCTGTCCTCCGCTCGATACCTTATAAGGCACGGTCGCCATGTAGGGTTCGGTGTTCGGAGGCTTGAGTGAAACGATCTGTCCTCCGCTCGATACCTTATAAGGCACGGTCGCCATGTAGGGTTCGGTGTTCGGAGGCTTGAGTGAAACGATCTGTCCTCCGCTCGATACCTTATAAGGCACGGTCGCCATGTAGGGTTCGGTGTTCGGAGGCTTGAGTGAAACGATCTGTCCTCCGCTCGATACCTTATAAGGCACGGTCGCCATGTAGGGTTCGGTGTTCGGAGGCTTGAGTGAAACGATCTGTCCTCCGCTCGATACCTTATAAGGCACGGTCGCCATGTAGGGTTCGGTGTTCGGAGGCTTGAGTGAAACGATCTGTCCTCCGCTCGATACCTTATAAGGCACGGTCGCCATGTAGGGTTCGGTGTTCGGAGGCTTGAGTGAAACGATCTGTCCTCCGCTCGATACCTTATAAGGCACGGTCGCCATGTAGGGTTCGGTGTTAGGAGGCTTGAGTGAAACGATCTGTCCTCCGCTCGATACCTTATAAGGCACGGTCGCCATGTAGGGTTCGGTGTTCGGAGGCTTGAGTGAAACGATCTGTCCTCCGCTCGATACCTTATAAGGCACGGTCGCCATGTAGGGTTCGGTGTTAGGAGGCTTGAGTGAAACGATCTGTCCTCCGCTCGATACCTTATAAGGCACGGTCGCCATGTAGGGTTCGGTGTTCGGAGGCTTGAGTGAAACGACTGTTTGTTGCTATACTCAGTTTATTACTAAAGGATTCCTATGACAATACATATATAGGGCAGTAAGTATCTGCCTTCTCAGGCATACAGTAGGTACACGCCTATCGGAAAAAAAATAAAAAAAATACATATAGTATTATTTTTTATGTTACGTTACATTAGCTTACTATATTTATTACTACAAGTACACTTTCATCAAACAATAATATCTTTTATTTAACTAATGTACTTACTATACTTCTATTTTCTAACCTTTCTAACTTATATTTAATTACATTTTATAAATGGCTTTGTTCTATTTTTATGAACTAACATTTCTTTGCCTTTATAGCAGGGACCGTACAACCCCGATTTTGGGTAAGCCCCTTAAAATAGGTAACCCTGTGCATTGGGTTTTAGCAGCGATAGGGTTTCGATTAACTCGGCTTACCCGTGCAAAACCCTAGCGAAGGGTAACCCTCTGCATTGGGTTTTAGCAACGATAGGGTTACCCTTTCGTGGGGCTATGCGATTGAAAGTGTTACAATTTTGTATGGGTTTATGGGTGTAACCCTAGGGTTACACTTTGAACTGCAATTGAACGTTGGGGTACTCTGCATTTTCAAAATAAATGCTTATTAATAAGTTGAGAAATAAATTTCTATCGCGCGACCGCTCAGTCTGGTTAGCAGTGTTGTAACTGGGAGCGGCGAATGTTTCGGCTGACTGACGTGGTTGGATGAATAAAACTACTTACAATGAACTCATATTTAGTCATCACATGTAATAGTTGTACTATTTAATGTGATGGATGAGTAAGCGTGAAGTTGAGGGTTCGATTCCCGCCTAGGGACAAGTGTATGTCATGTACGATCTGTAGATATTTGTTCAGGGTGTTCTGGATATTTTCTATGTATAGTAAAAATATCTATAATATGTAGTGTATTTTATTACGTATATATCAGTAACATAATATCTAGTACCAGTTTGCTTAGCTTGGGGCTTAGGTAATTCTGTGGGAATTGTCCAACATTATATATTTTGTAGATAATTTTTTACCTACCTAACCTACGTAACGTATCTACGTACATATTATGTACGTAGATAATTAAACAATCATCATCATCAGCCTATACTAGTCCACTGCTGGACATAGGCCTCCCCTAATGAGCGCCATAGCACCCTGTCTTCAGCTTGACGCATCCAGCATCTGCCTGCAGTCTTTCGCAGATCGTCATCCCACCTGGCCGGAGGGCGTCCTACACTACGTTTGCCGAGTCGCGGTCTCCACTCAAGAACTCGTTTACCCCAGCGGTTCTTCGCGAAATATGGCCGGCCCACTGCCACTTCAGCTTTCTTATTCTTTGAGCTATGTCGATAACTTTGGTTCTCTGTCGGATGTATTCGTTACGAATTCTATCCTTCAGAGAGGCTCCGAGCATAGCTCTTTCCATAGCTCGCTGAGCGACTTTAAACTGGGGAATTAAAAAATGATTGCTGACAAATTTTACAAGCTTTCAATAAAGTCAAAAATGGAGGAGGTTCTCAACTAGTCTGTGCTATTTTAGTAGGTACTACCTACCTACAGTACCTACGTAGGTGTGTTACTTGATACCTATCTCCGTCCATGGTTAACAGAATGATCCCGAGGTGGTATGTACCATTAGATTTTTTTTTGACGACGGATTAGTAGTCCGAAAGTAACATAATATTTTTGAAAAATCACGACTAGCTACAACAATTTTGAGTTGGTCCCCTCAGACGAATTTTTCATTTCGTCTGAGGGGACCAATTCAAAATTGTTGTGGTTCCCTATAAGTTTGATTCTCGAAGAATTGCTATGTGCGCCTTAAAACATAGGTATGTTTGTAAAATTTCAAACTAATTAGGTACCTAGATGTCGCCAGAGTAGGTACCTAAACTCATTTTTTTGTACAGAGGTATGATTTCGTTTGTTCGAGCCCACGAGACATAGATGAATACATAATGAAGTCGGTTCAAAGTTCAAAACATGCCAAATTATTTTGCAGAATGTTTTCGTCCATTTATTACTAGTCTTACTTTAGGGAAAGCAGAAAATATTTAAAACCACAAATATACCTAAGCACCTACCTAACCAACCTACTTAAATTTGAATCTCGCGTCGACCTCTCGTGTCTTAAAGGCCATGACTATGATGGTGTAGAGCAAATGTTTTTTAGAACGACTTAAAATCATGTAAATTCAAATCAACTCAACCTTAAAATATGATCCTATCTAAATACCATTCAATCTATATACAACATATTTACACACCATAATATATAACACACCTAAACACAAATGTATTTACTATTTCCCTAATACATGCACATGCATACACAACACACCTATACACAAATGTATTTACTATTTCTCTAAAATATGCAACTATCTATATACTACTAGTTTTTATTGCTTTTGTTTTTTTTTCTCCCACTGTTTGTTTTTTATGCGCAATATTATGCTCATCATGTCTATAAATAGTTAAAATATAATAAATATAAATAGTTACTCATTATATACCTAAGTTAATTTTAAGATTTACAATGTAAAGTACATAAGGGAAGCAACTGCTCTCCTGTAACACAGCTATATCGTAGCTACCACAGGAGACAGTGCTCTAACCTAATTGTTCCACACATTTATGCAAATAAACGTTTTGTATTTTGTATTTTGTATATTTGACCAATAACGCGCTTATCAAGGCCTGAGTTCAGCAGTGGGCCAATATAGGTGGGTTGGGGTTTAGGAGGTACCTAAATTTTCTTAGATTTTTTTAACAAACTCATGCACTTCCCTAAATGTAAGGACATATCTACCTATGTAGGCATGAAACGCAAAGAGGTAAGTATTTAATTACACATGCTTAAAGAAATAGGTAGCTAAGCTACCGCCTTCAAATTGTTATCAATGGCAGCTGTATAGATACCTAGCTACCTACACCTACTCACACGCACAAGATGGCACTATGGTTGTCTTCGTTCCCTTCACTTCACATATCGTAGTAACGCGTCCCGCAACCCGCGCGCGTGCATCAGTTTAACTGAGATATCGATATTCAGAGCGGATTTTGTACGCACCTCGAATTGAAGTTGCTAGCGATCGTCACGGGGCCTTATCCGTAAATGCACATTTCCTTATTTCGAATTAGTATACCCAGCAGCTTGTAGCTAGGTACCTAGGTACCTAACGAAACGGCGTAACATGCAATGAATACAATGATTCATTGCAATTCAAACTGATTTTATTATTTTCAACCTTACGCAAATGGAAAAGAGATCATATTATAATACTCTACAATACATGGTTACCGTGTGTTACAAAACCCCAAACGGAGGGGTTATCAAAACGATCAAAACCCTTATTGAAAGGGGTTACCCATCAATAGGGTAAGCCAGTCGAATGGGTTTTGATAGGGTAACCCTTACGAGCGGATAACACATGAAAAGGGTAACCCCAACGGGTAGGGTTTTTAAGCAACCTCATCGAAAAACCCAATCGAAAACCCCTTCAAAGGGTAACCAAATCAGTCCCTGCTTTATAGTCAATTCTTAGGTTTGGTTCACATTCTCCAATAACACGAAAAGGTCCTACATATATAGAATCAAATTTGTTTACACATTGCTCATTCTTTAGCAGTATTAGATCTCCTTCCTTATAAGTAATCGGATTAGTATAACAATCATACCTGGTTTTTCTTATCTGCTTACTCTTAATTATATTGTCTAGCATCATTTTGCGATTTTTGTAGTCGAAATTTAAGTTGTTTAGGATAATCGTAATGATTATATAATGGATCTACAAAAGAAGTTAAATTACTAGGTAAATTACAAAGTTTACCAAAAACAAGTTCATAAGGTGTGTAATTTGTTAGTGAATGTACCTACCGTTGTATTATAACTAAAACACCAATAAGGTAACCATGCACTCCAATTCATTCTGTGGTTCATTTTCCGTTTGAATCCGTAGATACTAGAGGTAGATAAGCCATCAAATTTTTATGACTATTTTCTAAGCTACCTATAGACTGATGATGATAAGCCGTAGATGTTGTTTGCTTAATCTGTAGAATTTCACACGCTTCTTTCATTACTTTCGAAACAAACTCTGTACCTCTATCTGATATAATTTCTTTGGGAATACCATAACGCAATATGAAATTATTTACTAAAGCACTAGTTACTGAAATAGTATCCTTATTCCTAAGAGGATAAGCCTCAACATACTTACTAAGATCACACTGTAGTGTGAGTATATACGAATAACTATCACTATCCTTAACTAAGGGCCCGACTATATCTAAGTATATCCTATCAAAAGATGAAAATCCTGTATCTGTTATTTTCATCGGCTCTTTAATTGGTGTGAAGTGTTTTTGATGTAAACACTTGGCACAACGACTCACAAATTCGTTAATATCTCTGTTCATACTTGGCCAATAATAACGTCTTTTAATATTACTTGTCATACGCCTTATTCCACAATGTCCGCTAGTGGGTAACATATGGAAATCATTCAAAATTACACGTTTAGTGTCGTCATCATAAATTCTTAATACATCATTTAATACACAAAATCGCGGACCGGTCCAGTCTAATGATTCATTTATTATTTCAGTTAACTCTTTTATTACATTTTTGTTGTTATTATTTTTAATAATACACTTTCTCACAAAGGCAGCTCGTGCACAATATGATCGAAATGAAGGATTTACGTAGATTACTATCTTTTTTTCACAATAAGCGAATAAACTTGACTTTTCCTGTAAATTATTTTTTAATAATGTATTCCATTCTTTGTCAGTCAAAAATTTAATTTCCGTAGAATCACTTGGTTTTTTAAGTGCTCCCACAACTTTAGGGTGATCAGGCCTGTCGTTAGTGGTAACTCTATCAACCTCAGATTTGGTATAGTCATTTTTATTACTCTCTGGCGCTTCGTTCATTCGTTTGCTTTGCGCTCTTGTCAACACGTTCATACCGTGTTCATACATCTCTTTCAACTCGTCACTTGATATCTTAATACGTGATAACGCATCGGTCGCATTATCCGCTCCTTTTACATACTCTATAACGTAATCATACTCTTCTAATAAAATTCTAAATTTTGTTAAACGGCTAGAAGGATTTGTCATATTAAAAAGATAAATTAACGGTTTATGGTCTGTTCTAATAACGAATTTTCGTCCATAAAGATAAGGTCTAAAGTATTTCACGGACCATACTATTGCTAATAGCTCTTTTTCTATAGTTGGGTATCGAGTTTCAGCTTTATTAAGCGTGCGACTGGCATAAGCAACTGGCATGTTGTTACTATTTGATAATACAGAACCTATCGCATAACCCGATGCATCTGTTTGTAAAATAAATGTATTAGACTGCTCAAAATTTGGATATTCCAATATTGGTGGTGAAATTAATGCATTTTTCAATGAAGAAAAAGATTCTTGACATTCTTGTTTCCATTCAAACTTGATATTTTTCCGACATAATTTATTTAATGGTAAAGATATTTCTGCAAAGTTAGGTATACATTTTCTATAAAAATTAGTAAACGCTACAAATCTTCTCGTTTCATCCGCATTTTTTGGAACTGGGTAATTCTTTACAACCTCAATTTTTTCTGGATCAGGCTTGATGCCTTCAGTTGTTATAACGTGACCCAGAAATTGCATTTCTTTTCTTAGAAAATCACACTTTTCCGGGTTTAATTTTAAGTTAACCTTTCTAAATCTCGTCAAAATATCAATTAAATTTTTATTATGAGAATCTAAATTTCTGCCAAAACAAATTATGTTATCTAAATAAATGAATAGTTTTTCATATGTTAGGCCAGACATGGCTACTGTCATTAATCTAGAAAAAGCACTTGGGCTGACCTTCAATCCCATCGGGAGACGTGTCATTTGATATTGTCCCGAATTTGTTGTAAAAGCTGTGTATTTTCTACTTTCTGTACTCAAATTACTTTGAAAATAAGCTTGTGATAAATCTAACTGTGAAAAATACATAGCGCCTGATAATGAATCTAAAATATCCGTTATATTTGGAAGAGGGAATTTATCATCTAAAATTCGGTCATTTAATTTTCGAAAATCGATAACTAATCTCCATTGCTTTGTCTCATTATTTGTCTTTTTAGGTACCAGTAGTACTGGGCTAGACCACTCGCTTTTAGCTGGTTCAATAATACCATTGGAAAGCATTTTTTTAACTTGATTTTCTACCTCGTTACGTTGAGAATAAGGTAATCTATATTGCTTAACGTATGATGGATCTACATTTGGTTTTAATTGTATTGTTTGGTCGTATAAATTAGTAGTTAGTTTATCATTTGGTAAGTGAAAAACATCTGAAAACTTCGCACATATACTCTCGATTGATGTTCGTTCTTCGTTATTTAAATGTTTCAAATCTAAGTGAGAAAACATCGTACGCACTCTTTCTCCATCCAGACTTGCGTCTTTTTCAAAATTACATATCTCATAATCATTTAAACTATGCATTTCCGGTTTAAAATAAGAAAGATTTACTTCCGTTTCTCGCGTATTCATTATTTGCATGACAATTTTTCCGTCTTTAGGTTTACAAACACTTCCTGCAATGAAAACTCCTTTGCTCACCTCGCATGGTATTACTACACATTCCTTACTGGTTCTACTGTTTACAACAAATATTTTTTCACATCTCGGTGGAATTGTCAAATAAATGTCTTTATATGACGAACTTTTATTGATTGATAAAGTTATGTAATCATTATCATTACTAATTGACATCGTATTGTTTTCAAAATCTAAAATTGTTTTGTATTTTTTCATAAAATCTCTACCTAAAATTCCATGTTGCATACAGGGTAAGTTTTTGATAGCATAAAACTTTTGATAAAATTCTTTACTATTTATGGTAAGTGTAACATAAACATATCCAATTGTTTGTACTTTGCCCCCAATGCCTTTTATGGGAATGCATTCGGAATGGATTGGAATGTTCCACTGCCGCACTGTTTCATATTTCAATGCTGATAAAGATGCTCCGGTATCTATGAGAAAACTATGTTTTGAATTCTGAATAAAAAAATCTACTGAACTACTATTATCACATGCAAGTATAAAGTTATTATCGAAAAAACTGCATGAGTTCATCTTTTGGCTTTTCTGAATTTTGATTGGTGTTCACTGAATTTTGATTCGAGTCAGACGAACAAACGTGTTCCGTGTTATTATTTTCTGTGTGATTGTTATTATGCATATAATGCATATTGTTATTACCTACCTCTGTAGTAACTTCGAGACCTATTTGGCCTATAACCACGGTAACCCCTGGGCTGCTGGTTACCCGAACCTCGATTTTGACCTCTATAACCGTGGAGTCCTTGTGTCTGTGTCTGCATATTTCCGTATCCTCCTCTCTGTGAAAAATTACCTCGGTAGTTATTATATCTACCCCTATTTCCTGAATACCTGTGGTTAGTAGCTCGTCCACGTTGTCCAAAGTACATGGATGATTCGGTACTCGGGCGGCTACACGAAGGCTCCTCATCCTTAGCTGCTCTTATCGTGTCCTTGAGGGTGGAGTAATTCCTAGCCAATAATATCGTGCTCAGCTGTTTATCCCGTAAACCATTCGTAAAACTTTTAATCGCAATTTTTTCATTGATTGGACGTAATATTTTGTACGCTTCCTGGTCACTTGACTGCGAAATCGTTAAATCTACAAACAACTTCTCTAATTTAGCACCATACTGTTCCATAGTCATGTTTTTTTGTCGAATTTGGATTAATTCATTATGAATCGCGGTACTTGACTTCTGAGTCAATAAATGAAAACGCATATCAACCACTAATTCTTCGCATGTTTCATAAGATTTAGACAATCTCAATTTAGCACTTTCATTCAACCTTGTTTTCAATACAAAATTTATGAGCATCGGTTTACATTCGGGTTTTAACGCAGAACTGTATAACTCAATCGCATCAATGATACTTTTGGTGACGTTCTCGTTACCCGTCATCACCGGCAAAAGCGAAGTCGCTGTTCGAAAATCAAACGCTTCCATGTTGATGTTTCGGTCACTACCTTGTGAATAATTTTTGGAACAAAATTCCTCGATATCTGTATATACTTTTTGAAATAAATCGCAATATGATTGAATTTCTCCTAATACTTGTCCTACTATCTGTTTTTTATCAATCTGTTCTGTTAAAATACCAATACATGCATCAAACTGCTTTCTTAACTCTACTGCTTCATTTAATTTCTTATTCAAAACCTTTTCTGTTCTGTTACTGTAATTTAATTTTACTAAATTGTCTTTTAAATTTTTAAGCTTATCATAAATGGTCTTTATTTCGCTTGCCATTTATTATTTTTAACACATTACAATAATATTAAAAATTTAAGGTGGTTGTGTACCTTATTATATCTTCTAAAATTATATTTCATTGCGTAACGCGTCCTTAAAATAACACTAAACCTTATTTACCATAATGTTCACCGAACGAAACCATACTTCACTTGTTTACGATAGTCCTCCTAGTAACTCTTATCTTCTCTGTAATGTTCCTTCTCACACATATCCCGTTACAGTTCGTTGTTTCACTCCGATTTCAATATGTCCTCGTAAATAAAAAAAAATACACGTATTCCGATTAATTCACTTTTAGATACACTTGTTTTGATTTAGGTACACATATTTTGGTTTAGGTTAGTACACTTATTTTGATTTAGGTTAGTACACTTATTTTGATTTAGATGAATTTATAATTTATTTTAGACACTTTGTTTAAATTAACTTTGTTGCGTGAAGTTTACTATACTGATCGATTGGTAATCAGCTACTTGTCTCGACAGTTGCAGGTCACGCAGGGCTCCTCTAAGGCTCTTGGAGTCGAACGTCGAAAAGACCGCCTCAAATTTTGTGTAATACATTCGCTACGTATCCAGTCGTGGTGACATCTCTTGTATAGCTGGTACAGTCCATAAACACCAGCAATCGCCAAAATTGTGCAAATCATGTACATCACGATGCTTATATTTGATAGATGGTAATCCGTGCTGTTTGATCCACCTGAGGCATTTTGGGTGATAAAAACCTCATCCTTTTCGATTTTTGAGCGACACATTTTTATAACTTTTAATAATTACACTTCGTTATTACATCGTCCGTAACGCGATCTGTCCTCCGCTCGATACCTTATAAGGCACGGTCGCCATGTAGGGTTCGGTGTTAGGAGGCTTGAGTGAAACGATCTGTCCTCCGCTCGATACCTTATAAGGCACGGTCGCCATGTAGGGTTCGGTGTTCGGAGGCTTGAGTGAAACGATCTGTCCTCCGCTCGATACCTTATAAGGCACGGTCGCCATGTAGGGTTCGGTGTTAGGAGGCTTGAGTGAAACGATCTGTCCTCCGCTCGATACCTTATAAGGCACGGTCGCCATGTAGGGTTCGGTGTTCGGAGGCTTGAGTGAAACGACTGTTTGTTGCTATACTCAGTTTATTACTAAAGGATTCCTATGACAATACATATATAGGGCAGTAAGTATCTGCCTACTCAGGCATACAGTACAGTAGTAATTTAATAGAAAGGGTCAAAAAACTCATCAAAATAATCAACTTTCAAAGTGAAATTACTCAAAACGGACAACGAACCGGGACTAGCCCCTTAGTTATTCTTATTCTACAGGAATAGAGCTTTCTAATGATATATCAATCAGTTCGATTGGTGCCAGGCCCAGGCGCCATACATTTGTGCCCATCCTCCTTTAGGTACCTACCTACCTAAGTTATATAAGTACTTTTGATAAGGGTTAAGGCCCATACACCAGTGAAAGTGACGCCCTCAGTTATTTTATCTTATTATTACGTTAAACGCAGCCAGTGTTAAAAATCCTACGTTCAGTTTGTGGTATCTATTATAAGTTATTTATTTAATGCCTCTGTAATAGTTTCATTTTGTAAAGCTTAGGTAGAGATACGAATATGCGCTTTTTGGCCACCAAACTCTATTTTCGCATCTCCTCCTAAACTATGAGATAAAATTATTACAGAGGTATTAAAAAATGGCTTATAATAGATACGAACTACTGAACGTAGGATTTTAAAAATTCCTATGATAAACGTAATGTGATAAAATAGATATCGCTGTCATATTGGCTCGGGTATGCGCCTTAATTACTATGTATGTATTTATGTTTGTATGTAGCCATACCGGGGTAACAAATCCCTTTGTTCCTTAGAACTGACTGGCCTAAGACAGGGTCGAAAATTGTAATGTTAGTACATATGGCCACACTACCATAATCAATTAAAATTTAAACTAAAGCCAAAACTGTTCAAAGTTACAAATAAATCATTTTTTATTTAAGACTGTTTCAATTCCTTTGGATTACTTTTTGAATTATTCAAATCGAAAATTCCATTCTGTAGACGGAAGGGCTCCAGCACTCAGCGCAGCGGCGAGCCGGCGAGCAATTGTTAACTACATTTTGGACCAGCAAGCCACTCAGTATTAAACCCATGCCAGCACCCAACCCATCTGAGTATATTAGTCTTCCGGGTATATTGACTGTGGTCTAGATCTAAATTAAATCCTTAACTGGAGATGGCGCAGTTCGAGCTGACGGGCGACCCGTGGTGGGGGTAGGAGCTGTGTTGCTGCTAGAGGCACCACAGTGAGCCTTGAACGAAGGTGAGGGCGGCGCCAGCATCATCGGTGACTGGGACACCACAGCACCATCTTCAGTTAAAGTGTTCATGGTATTCTCAAGATTAGTTTGAGTGCAGCTATGCCGTACATACCTATACACTTTCATTAGGTACTTACAGTTTCTAACATTTTCAGGTAGTTGTCATTGGCACCTTTTTGGGCTTGTTTATATTTACAGGTTAGATCATGAAGTGCCCTTTCTAAATTAACTATTTCCTCTGCCATAGGTAGGTACCTATAGTTTAAATCCTTAGAGTTACGTCCTAATAAATTATAACAAGAGTCCAATTCTTCTTGTAAGTTACATCTACTTATATGATGGGATGGGATGTTTAATTTGTTTTTGTTAATATACCTACACTTACAATGTAATAGACACTTTATCGGAAGCTTTAGAATAATCTGTATAAATAATATCCATCTGAAAACCATGTTCCATGGCTTCAGCTATCAGATGGTGTAACGTTGCACGTACATGATTATTTATTTTCTGTCGTTATATTACATATTTACATTATTAAATACATTTTCTTAAATATTTTCACAAAAGGTCAATTTATTATTATTAGAGCAAATATACAAATTAAACAAATATACTATTTACAATTACAACTACGATAAATACGTACCTACCTACTTTAATAGCTACCTAAATTAATTTTACAACGTTAGCTTCATAGCAACAGCAAGGCGTTAAGACTTGTGACCGCGCCAGTACCGGTTATGCGTGACGTAGTACACGATCGCCGCGCGGATTGGCTGTTGGCCATTCTATTGTTCGGGGACTAACATTCGACTAGCGCGTGCAGTCGCGGAGCGCGGCCGGTCAGCCCCGAATTGTCATTGTTCGCAACGGACGTGTGTCGAGTGCGTTCACTAGCTACCTACGTACGCTTAGTGTCTTCTTACGTACCGGCTCAAATAATTCTTAAAATAATATAGAAAGTGACACATAATTTGTCACCTCTTCCGACGTATTTGGAAGTATCTATTCGAAATAATTTAAGTGTCATCTGCACCCCGATAGGGTAAGTGTTGAACATTATTTTATGCTTTAAGTAGGTAGGCAATCGTTAACTTTTAGAAAGCATTCCTATGTGATTTTACGCTTAATAATATCATGTGTTTCACTATTTTAAATAATGATCATTATGCCATTTCCAACTGCAAACATTAATTGAAAACATCCTGCTTTCTGAGAGGATTCTTTGCACCTTGTAATTGTAATCTATCTATCTTTCGATCACTTCATGATCAACCCGCTTAAGTATTTGTAAGCTTAATGCATTTCATTTTGCCGATCTTATATTTCATGTAGTTCTTCCTACGCTGCTTGTAACTCCGTTCTGATAGTGAACCACCTCTGCACCAACTACCTACTTTCTCGGCTTCTCCTCATAGGCACGTCAATACAGGGTGTTCACTATCTAACGGAAAGCGGTTAGAACAAAATGTTTACTGTGGACATTTATTCACAGGGTCCAACGCTAGGGTTTAATCCCTAAGGAATATTTTATTCCAACGCCTAACACGGCTAAGAACATCTTCGACGGCTGACGTCACGGGCCTCTTCAGTTCTCAACCGTCGGTGTCCACCACCTGTGCAGCCTTCAGGATAGCCAGGAGAGTACTGGACCGCGAAGTGAAATCAGACAGGCATAACTTCCCTCGACCTATTTTATTTTAATACATTTTATTTTGTTGCTGACGTTTTTGTTTAATTTATCTACCACCAAAAACGAAAACGCCACAATGGGTCAGTTCACACAGATTACTTTCGGTGAAGCGCTTGCTAATTAATCCATGTTGTTGACGAATGATGAGTGGCCGAATAACGGAGGAAAGGGTATGATAAACAATCTTCTCAAACATCTTGGCAATAGTACACAGCTTCGAGATTGGCCTGTAATGAACAACATCATGTCTATCGGCGCGACAAATGATTGCTTCCATAATGTACGCCGCCTCCTTAGGTGTTCTCACTCGGACCGATATCACGAACATCCACTGGGAGGACACGCGACGCGTCCAAATTGTTCAGGAAGAAACGATAAGTCCAGAAATCAAAAATCGACCAATAGAAAAACAGAATAAAAATACTCGAGCTCAGTTTATTTTATCTTGATTCATACAGATTTTTCGTTTTTAACAGCGAGTAATGTCACACGGGTCCTAAGTCCTATGACCAGCGAAATTACAGAATCAGTGTTTTTGGCGCAATTTTGGGTAGGTATTTAAACTTTGTATAACATTGATTTTTACCCAAAGTGCTGTAGGTATCCCGGATATATTCATGTAGGTACCTCTCTTAGTAGGTACACATTTATTTTAACGGTTTTCCCAAAATGAGGCTTTATGGTGGAAAAATTAAGAATTACTTGACTGATCTTTAAGTTACGTTCTTCTGAATAAATTTCAATCACAGCTCTAGATTGGCTGATACTTTCAGTTTCCTTCATTCATTTCTTATAGGCATAGGTATAACATTGCACTCAAGAAAGTCACACTTTCAATACTCGTAACAATTTTGAAAAGTCCTCCGGCCTCCTTCGTAAGCCAGCCATAGCGTAGGTACTTAAAGCAAATAATAATAAAAATAATAATAATACCTGCTTAAGAGGCTACTACAAACTAGCTTTTTGACTAGAAACGTTGCGGTAGTGGAATGTTGCGAGTGCAGCATGCGGTGCGTCACGCGGGCGGCAGGAAGGGGTCCGTGTCGCTGGGCGGGGGCGGGGGCGGCGGGGGCGCGTCCTCCGCGCTCAGGTACGTGGTGTCTGTGCCGGCCGACGTGGGCGCCGCCCAGCCCGCCCAGCCCACCTGTCGAAAGACGAGCGTGTAGCGAGCGGCGTGTCTAGTGGACAATGTGCACACTGCATGCAGGGAGGAGGCTCACCTCGTGCGCGACGGCGGGCTGCGAGGAGGCGTGCGGCAGCGGCTCGTCCAGCGCGTCCGGCGCCGCCAGGCTCGGCGTCAGCAGCCGCGGCCACTCCGCCAGGAAGCCGGCCAGCGCCGCCGCAGCCGGCCGCGCGCGCCGCTCCACGCGCCAGCACGACCGGACCAGCGCCTCCCTGCAACAGACGAGGCGCACGTGTCACGTGACTCTGTGCCGAGCGCGCTACTTAACCTACCTGCGCTGCGTGCGGTAGGTATACTCACAGCTGCGGGTCGAGCGCGGGCGGCAGCGGCGGCGGCTGGCCCGCCTTGGCGCGCTCCAGCGCCTCGTGGTTGGGCAGGCCGCGGTAGGGCAGCGCCCCGAACGTGACCACCTCGTACAGCAGCACGCCGAAGGACCACACGTCGGAGGCGGGCGAGAAGACGCCGTGCGCCAGCGACTCGGGCGCCATCCAGCGCACCGGCAGCATGCCCTTGCGACCGAAGCGGTAGTAATCCTTGTCGAAGACGATGCGCGTCATGCCGAAGTCGGCGAGCTTGACGCGCCGCGCCGCGTCCACCAGGCAGTTGCGCGCCGCCACGTCGCGGTGCACGTACCGCATGCGCGCCAGGTAGGCCAGCCCCAGCGCCGCGTCGCGCGCCATGCGCGTCAGCCGCTCCGGCGCCACCTCCTCCCCCGCCTCGCCCGCCGCGCCCGCCAGGTGCCGCCGCGCTACCAGGTACCCCTTCAGGTCCCCGTACAGCATCAGCTCCATCACCGTGCACACCGGCTCCGAGCGCGTCACCACGCCCAGCAGCCGCACTACGCGCGCGTGCGCGAACCGCTTCATCACCTCCGCCTCCGACAGGAAGTCCAGCTTCTGCTCCGTGCTGGCGCCCGGCTTGAGCGTCTTCACAGCGACCGCGGCCCAGGCGCGCCCCTCCCCCGCGCCCCCCGCTCCCAGCAGCGCGTGCCCCCCGTACACGGCGCCGAACGCGCCCGCGCCCAGCTTGCGGTTGATGACGACGCTCTCGCGCGGCAGCTCCCAGCGGTCCGGCGCGCCCGCCTCGTCCGGCAGCGCGCGCATCCCGAAGGCGGCCAGCCGCGCCCGGTGTTCGCGCGCCGCGCGCCGCCGGCAGTGCCACGCACCGCCCGCCAGCAACGTGCCGCCCGCCAGCAGCGCCGCGCCGCCGCCCAGCCAGCCCGCCCAGCGGCACGGTAGCCCCCACAGGCAGCGCTCGGCACCGTCGTCCGGCGCGCGCCCGTCCGCGGTGCGCCAGCGCAGCGCGCCCGCCTCCAGCGCCAGCCCGCCCCCCGCGCCGCGCCACACCCCCGCGCGCCGCTCGCGCCCCCCGCGCCACTGCGACACGCGCACCGCCGCCGCCGCGCCTCCCCGCGCCCCGCCCTCCCACTCCCACGCGCCCGTCACCCCGACGTACGGCGCGCCGAGGACCTCCGAGATCAGCGCTCTGTGCAAACATTACTAAGTTGTAGGTAAGGAAGGCCAGCTCCGCTACATCTTTACATGATAAACTTAAGATTAATAAGTGATTTCTATAAGTGAAAAATAAGTGAAAACTGTTAAGCTTAATTTGTACTATTACTCTCTCTACACAAGTTTTTTAACAGCTGTTTGTTTTCCACATAAATAAATAAATAAAAGTCTTCCTAGATTAAATCTATAAACTTACTAAATAATATTTATCTAATATCTAATATTTATTATTAGACCACTAAGACCTTTTTTTCTAAACCGGACTTAAGTTGGGTTATGTATGCTGCAGTTGCTCTAGTTCTGAGAAGCCGCTAATTAGGCTACGTGTACTTTCTTATGTTATGATATGATACACCAATCGAAAGGGCATATTAAATACTGGACGGGAGAGATCCCGATCTTATTATCGAAGTCTAGGTAGGACCTTCACCCTACAAAATGTATAATAATAATGTACCTATTACTTGCACATTTAAGGCAATCAAACCAAGTCCAACATACTCGTATGTACTCGTACATAATAAGTTTAGCGTCTGTGGAAAGGAACAAATGCTAAAGCGCAAAATGCTACTTGTGGGAAATCAAGATTAAAGTTGTTTTTTTTTAATTTGTATTTTAATTTGCTATCGTATTTCGTATTTCGACCTAGCCGTAGAACAGAGTCCGATGTGATCATAGAGCAAAAATGAGTTATATAGCTAGACGGGATAAGGAGAACAAACACTACAGACGTACATTTTTAGAATTTTTGTATCTTATTTAGTTTCTGAAATATGAAATCGAATAACGTTCTATCTGACATTAGCTCCGCAAAAAAACGCATGATGTGACCAAGGGACGCCGCGCGGGCCGCGAGTGCGCGGCCCGTTCGTCCGTTCGGCCGTTGTTTGTTGGAGGGAGGGCGTATTTGTCTCTGGAGCTTGGTTTTTTTTAGATTTGATGAAAAAACAATATGGTAAGGTTTTTTCATGAACAAATCATATGTTTAGAAATGTCATGAGCGCATAAAAGGTTGGAAATGCTTAGAAAAGATGCAGGGGAGTCTGAATTTAGTTCATCATTTTCTAATGTTTCTGTTGTTTATATGAAGCAAAGTGTAAATGCTGGTAAGTTGACCATTTTTCGGTTGTACTATTTCGTAATACACGCTTTATTTAGTTTTGTAATTAATAAACATTAAAATTACCTATAATATTGCTTTATTTTCTCTGTAAACGGTTGAGGGCGATCGATGTTTATATAAGACACTTTTTGACGGAAAACTAGAGAGAAACGCGTTTTAGTACGAAAATACGATTGGCGTAGTGCAAACTCACAGTATAAAAGTTTTTCAGTAATAATAATACATGAATTAATATAAGTCTTATGAAATTTTAGGACCATTTTATGCGAAAACCATTGAACTTTTAAGGATTTCATGTGAATATCGGACGTTTTTCTCTGGTAAATGTCATACAATTTGTTGGTTCGATGTTGAGGTAGGACGTTGTAACTGGAATAAGGAAATCGTTTAGGACGTTGTTCGTTTTAAATTATCGATAAATAATGAGGGTTTATCTTTAAAATTTGTCTAATCATTTGCTATCTACTTACATTGTTTTGCACTACTCATAAATATAAAAAGTATTTTATATATACCGGTTTTTTTCACTTTCAGATGTACATATTGATGAAAACTACATGTCATAATAAAAGTCACCTTTGCCTCCTGATTCAGACGAAATCAGCCAAAAACTACATAATATATATGAAGAAATACTGTATGAAGATGGTAGGACTAAGGAAATTACCTGCATCAGCTCAATACCAAATTATCAAGTCTAATCTGTCGGCTGTGCAGGTTTGCAGCAATTAACCTAATATATTTTCTTTGGAAATGCCTTCTAGTTGTAGATTAATACAGCTTCTAAAGCAATTAATTAAACTCTTTAGTTAAATTAGTGGCTTCTGAAATTTTATCCAGGTTAAGAGCTCATGTACATGGACTGCAAGTTGCGGACTGCAAGACAACTGCACCCGTCGATTGCATTTAACTGCAGTTTACGACTGCCATCGACTGCTACCGGTGCAATTGTCTTGCAGTCGGTAACTTGCAGTCCATGTTTTTGAGACGTGCAGTCCGTGTATAAGAGCCCTAATGTTGAGCAAGGTTCCAAAGAGTTTCATCATTGGTCGGACAATAATTGTGCTGGCCAAAAGCTTAGTCGCAAAAAAGTTCAACATACGTATAACACACCGGTTTTTACAGAAGGGACACGACCAAAATTAAGGGGGCCAGTGTCAGGTCTGTCATCGAGAGAGCTTCTCAAACCAAAACTATATTAAACCCCTCATAAGTGGCGTTTGTTACTAAGATGGGCCAAGAATGAAGGAGAGCCCATGTTGTTCACATCACAGTGTAACCCAGATTGACGTGTTCGACTTGAAAGGTATTGTTGTATAAGGTTATTGTTATGTTTTAGGTATTTTCTTTGTATAGTAAAAATATCTATCCATGTAATTAATGTACCTATTGTATTAAGTAAAATAGTCATCTAGTACCCATAACACAAGCTCTGCTTAGCTTGGGGCTAGATGGTTCCGTGTGGATTGTCTAGCATTATTATTATTAGGTTTCGAGGGAAAGGTTTGTATGAGAGACATTTATAACTATGGCAAGTTGCGAAAGAGACAAGGACAAGAAGATTACTTAGAGTAACATTTGAGAAGTTGATTCAGAGACGGTATTAACCCAAATAAATTGTTTTTTGAATATGATCAAACCCAACCTGACTTTGATATTTTGGTGATTCGCAGTACACCAGGAACTCGGTATAAACTGAAGGTATAGCTATATAAGGTAATGCAATATGGTGAACCTATTATTGGTTTTGCTGCTGAATATAAATATGTTATGGATATGTGCCGCTCAGAGACCGGTACAGCGCTTTAAGTTCAGTTTATACCGAGTTCCTGGTGAACGGCGAATCACTAAAATATAATAGCTTCTGAGCTTCTGATGCTTCAGAAGATCGAATGATAATCAGGTACCACTTGCTACCTGTAATGTTGCTGACCTAGCTACCATATAATATACCAATCAATTTCAATCAATTTTGTGTATTTTATCAATGTTTCTCTGAAATAAGCAAAAAAATAAATAAACATGATCAATAGCTATTTTAAATTTTAATTATTATACCACCGAGATAGTTTAAGTACTGTTTAAACGTTAAAAATGATTCTTATTAGTAAAATTGTAAAGATTGTGTTTTAATGGAATATAAAATTTTATATCAAATATGATTTTGATGTGTAACTGTTAGTTTATTAATAAAACAAATGCGTAGTTTAAATTTTCTTAATTGCGCGTCTCCTGCATTGTCCTAAAAGGGGCATAATGATAAATTCTAATAAGCTTATTTTAAGTGACTTTTTGCTATTCAAAGTGATGCCATTTAATAGTTTTTATACCTAATTTGAGATGTTTTAACTTAATAAACAGTTTTAAATAATAACCTTAATTTAATAATTAATGTTAATGGAGGGTAGTTATAATATCACTAACATTATTTTAGGGTAAAAAAGCATATAGGACTCTAACGGGACATGTAATTTCAACAGAAAACGTCCCATGTTAACAAAGAACGTCAATTAACTAAGACTTTTCCGTAAAACAACGTTTAATGTTCACAACGGACCGCACTACTTCCGCCATAAAACGTCCTATATTAACATGGAACGCACTATCTCCAGAAATAAAAGGATAATAAATATATACCGAAAAGCGTATATCTAAGCCGGGGCATTGTAACAACATACCAAAAATTCTCAATGAAAAGTCTCACCGTTTAAAAGTTACACAAGTCAACAACTTCTCTGACGTCTACTGAAAACTATCAACTCTACAGAACGGACTTTGTTCTACGGATGAGTCGATTTGTATTTATACTAAGCAACTAACATAGGTAGGTATAACATTAAAGTAGTAGTGGATCAAAATTAAGGTAGGTACCTTAAATCATACAACGATTTTATGACATGGCGCGCTGAGAAAATAGTGAAATCGTTAGAGGAAACCGTTCTGTTAATATATTTTAACGAATTCTCAGACTTGCAAACCTTCAACATTATGAGTGTGTATTCTATGTTAAATAATAATAATAATAATAATAATAGGTACAAACTTATTACACTAATATCTAGGTAGCCAGTTCCACCCAACGTTTATACAGGGTGTGGCAAATTTTTGGCCCCTTAAGGGTAGCTACCGTTTCTTTTGTAGTTTGAAGGTTTTGCTCTAAGGATCTTTCTGTTTTTATTTTGAAGAAAAAAAATTGCCATTTTTAGTTTTTTGAAAAAATGTACGGTTTGCCCAAAAAATGACATTTGTCAAAAAAAACAAGTTGGTCTTAATCGACTCTATTTCCAACCAGGAACACTTTTCCCAAAGGAACATACCAAATCATGGGATCAATGTATGGGAATTGTTTTGTTTAATTAATGCCAAAACTTACGATTTGATTTGGTATGTTCCTTTGGGAAAAGTGTTCCTGGTTGGAAATAGAGTCGATTAAGACCAACTTGTTTTTTTTGACAAATGTCATTTTTTGGGCGAACCGTACATTTTTTCAAAAAACTAAAAATGGCAATATTTTTTTCTTCAAAATAAAACAGAAAGCTCCTTAGAACAAAACCTTCTAACTACAAAAAAAACGGTAGCTACCCTTAAGGGGCCAAAAATTTGCCACACCCTGTATAATATTAGGTCCTTACATATGAAATTGGCGTTTTGTATGGGAGGAACAAAAAGTCGAATATTTTTTAATATAATATATTTAATTAATCAAAGTATGAACCATTATTTTCTATGCACTTTTGCCATCTTATAGGTAGTTCATTGATCCCTTTACTAAAAAAACCAGTCGGACGGGAATCAATAAAATCTTTGAAGGCGATTTGGACTGCCCCATCGGAGTTGAATTTTTTCCCTTGCAAGAAGTTATCCAAATTTCGAAAAAAATGGTAATCTGTTGGAGCAAGGTCCGGGGAGTACGGAGGATGTCTTAGACTTTCCAATTGAAGCTCTTCTAATTTAGTAGCCGTCTGTTGCGCAGTGTGTGGTCTAGCGTTGTCGTGAAGCAGCAGTGGCGTGGAGCGATTGACCAGCCTAGGTTGTTTAGCCGCTAGCTTTTCCATCATGGTTTGCAATTGCTGACAATAGACATCAGCCGTAATAGTCTGGCCAGATTTGAGAAAACTGTAATGAACAATACCGGCACTAGTCCACCAAACGCTTACAAGTAACTTTTTTGGGGTTAATTTTCGCTTGGGGCAGGATTTGGCTGGCTGGCCAGGATCCAACCATTGCGCTGAGCGCTTCCGATTATCGTAAAGAACCCATTTTTCATCACAGGTAATGATTCGGTTTAAAATACCTTCATTATTGTGCCGGTTTAGTAATGTAACGCAGCAGTCGACGCGCGTTTGCCGGTTTGCTTCAGTCAATTCGTGAGGTACCCACCTTTCAAGCTTTTTAATCTTCCCAATTTGCTTCAAGTGAATTAAAACAGTTTTATCACTAACATCGCAGCCTGCAGCTAACTCGGACGTGGTTTGCGATGGATCCGCTTCCACAATAGCCTTCAACTTTTCATTATCAACTTGAGTCTCAGGCCGTCCACGGGGTTTGTTCTGCAGGTCGAAATTTCCAGAACGAAAACGTTGGAACCAAAAACGAACTGTGTTTTCTTTTGCAACACGACCGCCATACATATCATTCACCCTTCGAGTTGTTTCCGCAGCACTAGTGCCACGGCGGAACTCGTACTCGTAAATAATGCGATATTTTAAGTTATCCATTTTGTAAAATGAGTGACGCAAACAGAAAAAAACAGAAGAAAAAAAACAAATGAATGACGATCATCAAAGCACAAATACATGAGTCTATAGCTGTACAAATTTGAATTTGGAATTCCTTACCAGAGAGGAGAAATTTGTGATTAAAGTGGCCAGTACGAAAAACGCCAATTTCATATGTAAGGACCTAATATATTGTGTTTGTTAACACAATGCGGTCGGACAGACTTGTTATAATAGTGTTATTACCTGTCAACTCTAGACATATACACACATCAACATTGTCTAGGGATATTCAACATTTTGTTGATTTTTACAAAAACTGAAAATAATTTCTTTAGAAAAGAGGTATGGCAAGAATCTTTATTCTGTGTAGTTTATTATTAATAATAAAACACAACTGTTTCATATAAATTTTTAGTAAAAATTTAAGTGGGAACAAAATTTGAAAGGCTGCTTCAAGAGCAGGAGGATAGCGAAGCTGAGTTCCTGGCTAACCTAGGCAGGATCCAATCACTGAAGGGACAACTCGCTGAACTCCATGCTCACCATGAAGATGCACTGTCAGAAGTGGACCGCTTGAATGCATGCCTTCGTTCCGTGGACAATTGCCATGAATCTTATGAACTGGTGTTGCAGCATAATAAAGACTTACAGCAAGAGCTTTCAGAGTGCAGAATAAAACTTGATAGGCTACAGGCTAAGCCGTTGACTCCAGCGACAAGTGTTTGTAGTTTAGATCTACGAACAGAGCTTCGAACAGAGCTTATGACTACAAATCTTAACATGTTGAATGTAGATCTCAGTACACCATGTCGCCATGGTCATAGCCAAACACCCGTCATGAAAGGGACTAATAAAATTAAAAAATATGTTAAACTGAGTAACTTCATTAAAAAATCAGAACAAAAAATTAAGCGACAAAAACAACTTCTCAATAATGCAAAATTGAGCAAGGAAAAGTCTAAATCTAACTTACAAGAAGAATTGGACTCTTGTTATACTTTATTAGGACGGAACTCTAAGGATTTAAACTATTTGGCGGAGGAAATAGTTAAATTAGAAAGGGCACTTCATGATGTAACCTGTAAATATAAACAAGCCCAAAAGGATGCCAATGACCACTGCCAGAAAATGCTGGAAAGCGCATATGTTGAAGTACGGCATAGCTACACTCAAACTGATCTCAAGACAACTACTACACATAGTAACACTTTAACTGGAGATGGTTCTGTGGAGGTAGTGTCCCAGTCACCGCTGGTGTTACCATCTGCAGTGAAAACTATAATGTACTCCGATGAAATTGGCATAAACATGGGTCAGTTCTTAAGTATGAGTATGAAACATCCTGTAATAAATAATTGTTTTCCAAATTCAAACCTGCATACTATTATGAAAAAAATTAATAATGAAACTTTTAGTAATTCAAACTTAATAATATGCCTGGGTAATAGGGGTAATGTGAACAAATCGGACTTGATTAAGTATGTGGGCAAACTGTGCACACTAGACTTAAAACAAATTGTGATGTTCACATTCCCCTATAGCGACAGCTTGCCACAATCAGAAAACAACCTTAGATATAAGCTTAATATGATGTTGCACACTATCTCGTGCAACAACAATATACATGTGATTGACATTAACAGTATTGTTAGTAAAAAATACTATTTGACTCAAGGTAATTACTACCTTTCCAATTTTTATAAAAGACAGATAGCAATTTCGCTATCTTTTTATTTTAATATAACAGCCAAAAACTTGGCTATAAAAAATGCTTCTTTTGAGCATTGCAATGATTTAAAAAACAAGACCTTGGAAGTTGTTCCAAGCCATTTAAATTAGAAATAAAGACAATAGAGGAAGTCTCTAGCCCTAAACAGTCAAATATTATTATTTACAATAAAAAACCTAGAAAACCAGATTGTAAAATCAAGGCAAAGTTTACTAACCTGGTGCACCAAAATATTCAAGGATTGAGATGTAAATTACTAGAATTAGAATTGTACATGAACTCATTTGATATTGACATCATCTGCTTAACAGAACACTGGCTGAAAAGCTATGAGCTCATGTTTAACTTCAGTAACCACCAGGTTGGTAGTTCTTTTTGCAGATCACATGCAATTCGTGGAGGCTCTCTAATATTACTAAATAAACTCATAAAGTTCAAAGAACGTAAAGACATAATAAACTTATCCGTTGAAAGCCACATCGAAGTAGCATGTGTTGAGCTGGAGCAAAGTATTGTAGTAAGCGTATACAGCCCACCATCCGCCTCCTTTGAAATATTTGAAAGAATCATGGATGATATCTTGTATAAAATATCAAAATCACATAAAAATGTCTTGGTATGTGGAGACTTTAATATTGATCTTTTAGAAGTCTACTCCCTCAGTAGTAGATTAACTAATTTATTTAATTGTTATAATTTAAGGCCAATATTTATGGAACCAACTAGAATAACTGAAACCTCAGCAAAATGTATAGATAATATATTTGTTTGTCAAAATGAAAAAGTATTAAGTAAAAAAATTATAAGCAATTTAAAATCAGACCACTTGGGTCAACTAATTAAACTAGAAATACAAGTTAAAAACTATAATTGTAAACAAAAAATTAAATATACACCTGTGACCACAAGTCGATTTGAACGGTTGAAATTGGATTGGGATTCTAAACCATCACCTGATTACTCACTTAACAACCCAAATGAGTCGTATTGTAGTTTTTTTAATAAATTCACCAATGCGTTCAATTCAATATTCACACCCAAATCGAGGATGGTCTCAGAAAAACTTAACTTTAGTGAGTGGGCAACAGTGGGTATACATAAAAGTAGAGTAACTTTGTATGAACTATATAGTGAAAAACAATATAATTTTAACAAGGACTTCAAAGAAAAAGTAAAAAATTACTCAAAAATGTTTAGAAAAGTTTGTCAAATAGCAAAATCAAATTATATTAGCTCCAAAATTAAAAACAGTGAAAATGTAATAAAATCAACATGGAAAATAATAAATAGTGAGACTGGAAAGGTCAGTACCTACGATAATGATTACAATTTAAAGATTAACAGTTGCACAATCAAAAATGACATTGAAGTAGCCCAAGCTTTTGAAAACTTTTTTACTGACATTCCAATCTCTACCACAAAGTCCCTAAATTCTTCTCAAGCAATTGCCGAGTCTTTACTGATAGAAAATGTACCTAAATGCGAAAATAAATTTAATTTCAACCACGTTAATGAAAAAGATATTATAAAAGTCTTTAAACTTTTAAATATAAAGAAAACTGCAGATCTCTGGGGCATTTCCGTTAGAATTATTAAACCTTTGATTGATACCATTGCACCAGATCTAGCTTTTATATTTAATGAGTCTATTGATTGTGGTGTATTTCCTGATCTAATGAAATGTAGCAAAATAATCCCACTGTTTAAATCAGGTAGTAGGTCTGACCCCACTAACTTTAGACCAATATCAGTACTGCCAACATTCAGCAAAGTTTTTGAAAAACTTATTTTACATCAATTGCTCAGTTATTTCAATTGCAATGACCTGCTTCATAGTAAGCAATTCGGGTTTACTCGCGGCAGGTCAACTACTGATGCCGGTATAGAGTTAGTATCGCATATTTTTGATGCTTGGGAGAAGTCGCAAGATGCCTTAGGCATTTTTTGCGACTTGTCGAAAGCATTCGATTGCGTACACCATGAAACATTAATCAGGAAACTACATCACTATGGAATAAGGAACACCTCCTTGGATCTTCTCACATCTTATTTGAGTGATAGGATACAAAGAGTTGACATAAATGGGAAACGGTCTTCGGGGTCTGTAGTTACAATGGGTGTACCGCAGGGATCTATCCTCGGTCCTTTCCTATTTTTAGTTTATATTAACGACCTGCCTCATCTTGTCAAGAATAGTCACGAGATTGTATTGTTTGCTGATGATACTTCATTAATTTTTAAAATGAAACGACAAAACACTAATTTCGACGATGTAAACAATGCAATCTCAAAGGTAGTTCATTGGTTTAGTGTCAACAATCTTTTGCTTAACGGAACCAAAACGAAATGTATTAGATTTACTCTACCTAATGTAAAACAAGTTAAGGCTGATGTAAACGTAAATGGAGAAACGTTAGAAATTATAGAAAGTACCGTATTCTTAGGAATCACCTTAGATAATAAACTTCAATGGGGCCCACACATAGATAAGCTATCGAAGAGACTTAGTTCTGCAGCATATGCAGTCAAAAAAATCCGTGATCTCACAGACGTGGACACATCTAGACTAGTTTATTTCAGCTACTTCCATAGTATTATGTCTTATGGTATACTGCTTTGGGGGAACGCTGCAGATATTAACACCATATTTGTGCTGCAGAAGCGGGCTGTTCGTGCCATCTATAAAATGGGTCCCAGAGAATCCCTGCGTGATAAATTCAAAGAAATAAATATAATGACAGTACCAAGTCAATATATTTATGAAAACTTGTTGTATACTCATAAAAATATCAATAGTTTCCTAAAAAATTGCGATATACATAATGTAAATACTAGAAATAAACATAAACTCGCTGTACCCACAACTAGGCTGCATAAAATTAATGTATCTTTTAAAGGGCAATGTATACGCTTCTACAACAAAACCCCTACTGAGCTGCAAAAATTATCAGTAAATAAATTCAAACAGATTGTCAAAACTTTATTATGCAAAAAGGCTTACTATAAAATATCAGATTATCTAGAGGATAAAAAAGCTTGGGACGGATTTTGCTCCAACTCGAAAAATAACAACTAACAGGCTAAAGGTTTCTTCGTCGTTTCTTTACTTTAGTCTACATACCGAAGCGATCGAAATCAAAAATACCACTTTATTTCCGTGTCAGTGTATTTTTTACTATGATTTGACCTTTTCTAAGTGTACATTTATTGTATTTATGGAAATAAAGCATTTTTGAGTTTGAGTTTGAGTTTGAGTTTGAAAAATTAGAAAATTTACTAAGTTCGGTAAATTGTGTTTAAACTATTTTAACGTTGCCATGACTTTACAAAATTACCTTTTAACAATTTAATAATCGGTGTTGCCTCCCCTGACGTTTAAGTTATGAATCTGCACCGGTTATTCATACTCAAAATGAGGTCGTCAAAGTATCGCTGGGGTATGCGATCACAATGTTCTTTTTAAATGGCAAAAAATTGGTCTTCTGTGGTCAAATTCGACGGCAAATTGCTGAAAGCCCTTCGCTGCAACATGTCCCAAGCGTGTTCAATTGGGTTTAAGTCGGGTGACTGTGCAGGCCAGTCTAAAACCGCGACATCATGTTCCTGAAGGGCAGCTGACACTAAACGCGCCGTGTGTGGAGGGGCATTATCTTGCATGAGCTGGAATTCCTGGCTAATTTGAACTCTATGAGGGATGATCACAGGTTCTACGATCTCGTTCTGGTATTTTAGTGCCGTCATGCTGCCTCGTATCCAAATGAGCTCGGTTCGCGCTCCAATACGAATTCCCGCCCAAACCATGATTGTCCCACCTCGGTACGAATGGACCTCTTGAGGCTGCTGGAGACGACTTTCTCTGCCTGGAACTCTCAAAACACGTGTTCTTCGTGAATCGGGGTGGAATCCAAACCGAGACTCATCAGTAAGAGAACCATTGTCCATTGGCCATTGTTCCATAACAAATGTTCGTGAGCCCAAAGTAGTCGCCTTCCGCGATTGCCTCGTCGTAGAGCTGGCACACGAAGCGGCCTACGAGAATGAAGATCGACTTCATGTAGCCTTCTTCTGACGGTTTGGTCGCTGACTGACAGCTGATGGGCTAACTGAAGCCTTTGCACTAGCTGCTTTGCTGTGAGATTGGGTTCCCGCCTGGCGGAATTTTGGAGTTACTCGTTTTCTTGCAGTGTGGCGCTCTCTTAAATCCTCAGTAATACGAAAATGTGACCACAATCGAGAAATTACGTTTTGATTGGTGTTTAGGGTGTTAGGGGTACTGATGTAATAAGTCCACTCCAACAGTAAGTTCGCAACTGATTTATTAATTAGACTTAAGTTAACACGAGAGATGAACACGGAAGATATAAATCACGTTAATACATAATCTCACGTAGTTATCGCTAAACTGTAATCATGAAGTACTAGGAAATTAAGTAAACTAGAAATCACGTACTACACACACATTGTACCTTGTACATCCTGGCCACAAAAAAGTGATACAATGCTTTAGAGTTCGTAAAAATAGATAGCTAGATTTAAATAAAATGCTGTGAATGTAAACGTATTATAAACGTATTATACAAATTAACTAACTTTATAACGAGTAACTGTAGATAATCATTAATACAATAACAGTAAGATAAACTGTAAATCCTTAATCTATTGTCTTAAAGTCTTTACATTCCAATTTGTTGACACTCCACTGTCGGTATATTTAACCCATTTTTAAATCGCGTATCACTGAGCACTGTTGGGATATTTAGCCCGTTAATATATCGGTTATCACGCACTGAAATCACATACTGTTCATCACACGCTGCTGGTTGCTGCTGTGAGGCCTTGGGGCCTCCCACGAGGGCCGCCGAGCTGACTGTTGCCGCTTCAGGGGGAACTGCTGCTGCTCGCCGCGCCTTTCTCCTTCGTCGTATGACGTAGTAGCACACACCAGCCAGAATAAGTATAGCCAGTATCGCGTACATCAGTGTGTACTGGTGAATGTCATGTACATTGAGAGATACGTTTGTTTGGGCCTTTATGTCTTCTATTTGAGTTTTCATGTTTGACCACTCTTCTTCGTGGTTAGCTGGTATAAATTGGGCAATTACGGAGGAGTTGATAATTTTGTTGAGAACGGAAAACTCCGGTAGCGTCGGTAAATCTCCTTCCATTTTAACTTGACTTATGTAATTGTTGTGACCGTAGATTGAAAACTCATTACTCTTCACTACGCAACCTTGACCTACACTAAGTAGTCCATTGCCGGTCAATGTCTCCATCTGCATTTCTGTGTCAGCGCAAAAAATGCGCACTGAGCATTCATTGCAACATGTAAATAACCATCTGTTATTGTTTTGTAGTTTGACCCAGCGTTCCTGACAGGTCAATGCCTCAGTATTACATAACTTCTCTTTGTTGTTAATGCTTGTATTGCAGATCGCATTTGTAAGTGGTAGTTCGAAGATAGGTTTATCGTAAGGACATAGCATCCGATTAGTTGAAGAGTGCATACACGAATGAAGATCCTCAGTTGTCATTAGAATAAATATATCTCTTTGCATATTGAAAGCTATAAATGGCGCGATAAATCTGACCACGTGGTTTTGATGGGGCAGACTTACTACGCTGTCTAGTTCTAACGCTTCCTTGCTTATAAGGGGAATCTTTATCTGTATGATTAAAAAATTTTCTCCAACTCTAGCGCTCGCCTTCATTTGTTTATAAAGCTCATATAGAGTCTCCTTGTCGCCTGCTAGCGTGAGCTCTCCTCGTAGGTGACTGGATATGATGCTGACCTGTTTTTCTAGCTGTTCTGGCGGTAGCAGGTTCATATCTAAATGACCGTGTGAGATATCAGTTAATACACCTATTAAACTATCTTGAATTCGCCTTAGACTAGTTATGACAATATTTGCGGTCATGGATAGTGATAATAAATTAAGCTCACTTGTCTGCTCTATCTGTACCTGGCGCATTCTGTGGCGCATAGTTTCTATTTGCTGCGTTATGGACTTAAAATTACTATTCATGATGTCTTCATTTCTTTTCATGATATTATATTGAGCTTCTAAGACGCTGGTTTGGTTTTTCAGTAATAAGTTTAGATGACCTTCGTTCTGTGATATTTTCTCAATGTCCTTCTCGTATTGTTTTGCAAATGAGTCATCAAGGACACCGAATAACGCATTAGCCAAATAACCCACTCCATTTACCAATCCTCTCTTTTGCCGTTTGCCTATTTGATTATTAGTTAAAATTGTATTATAATGCTCAATTTCTAATATCTCTTGCTGTAACTGGTCAATGATACCCTTGTATTGTGACGGAAGCGGTGTCGATGACGAATTTAGGTATTGATTTAAATGGGAAACATAATTATTAATATTGTTTAAACCAGTCCAGTATGACGACATATTAAAATAAACTACGAGCTTCCACTCGTCCCGAATAAGGTTCAAATTGGCAATTTTTTCAAAATAAATGTTTTGATTTTGATCTAAGTAAGTAATATTGTAAGAAGTGGAACCCTGTGCTGGAGAGAGTACTGCCAAGAACAACATGAGTGTCATTGTGATGAAATGGCACAACCCGGATCTCGTCGCACGTTTTTGTTTTGGTGGACTTTGATTTTGCACATCATCATCATCTTCTTGGACAGCATCCTCATTTTTCTTTACCGGTAGGACCGAAAGTTTCAAGCAGGGTCTCTTAATAATTCCGTTTTTCGTTTTGACAGAGGCAACCCGGACGCGTCCATCCCTTCCAGGGTGAACGTCTATCACTCTTCCCATGAGCCATTTCCCGGGTGGCAAATTTTCTTCCTTTACGATCACGATGTCATCAATTTCAATATTTCTTGATTGCGTTCTCCACTTAGACCGCACTTGTAATTGATGTAAATAATCAGACGACCACGCCTTCCATATGTCCTTATTTATCGATTGGACCATTTGCCATCTGTTGGTCAGATTGACGTGTTCGGGATCAGGCGGTGGCCTTGATAACAAGGAACTTCCAATCAAAAAGTGACCGGGAGTAAGGTAGATGTCATCGGGGCTTTCTGTGAGGGCGATCAGAGGTCTCGAATTAAGACAAGCTTCTATTTGATGAAGAACCGTAGTGAACTCTTCATATGTGAGCTTTTGCTCTCCTATAACTCTCTTCAAGTGGTACTTCATCCGTCTAACTGCTGCCTCCCACAATCCACCCGCGGAAGGATATGCCGGTGCATTGAAATGCCATTTTATTTGAAGATCACTCGCTCGATCAATGACGTCTGGATTTATGCTATGTAGGATTGCTTCATATTCTTTCTTTAGCAATCTATCCGCTCCAACGAAATTCGTTCCATTATCACTATATATGTGACTAGGCGTGCCTCGGCGCGAGCAGAATCGAGAAAGCGCAGCTATGAATCCTGGAGTGCTAAGATCGGACACCAGTTCCAAGTGTACTGCTTTTGTTGACATGCACACGAAGACACAAACGTATCCCTTCAGAGTCCTTACTCCACGTCCTTTGTTCGCTTTTATTTCAAAACAACCAGTGAAATCAATTCCTGTGCGCGAAAATGCTCGTGGGGAGGGAGTTACCCTTGACTCGGGGAGGTCCGCGAGCAACTGTGGTTTGCTATGGTCGCTATGTCTTCTGCACTTAACGCACTTGTTTAGTTCACGTTTGACAGTCCGTAGTCCACTCATTATCCAAAATCGATCTCGGGTATAAGCTAGGGTTAGACTAGGACCCCCGTGAAGCGTGATTTGGTGCGCTTGGCTGATGATTAGTTTAGTGAGACGGCTGTGACTAGATAATATTATCGGATTCTTTGCCGATTGCTTAAGGAGCGAATTATTAAGTCGTCCGCCAACTTTTAATAATCCATCTTGCTCATCTATGAATGGATTCAGACATAAAAGTTTATTACCTCCCTTCAGCGGTTTATTTTTCTTTAGTCGCTCAATCTCTTCTGAATATTCAAAGCATTGCACTGTTTTGAAGATTAAATTATATGAATGATTCATTTCGCTAATTGTTAAATAGCTTTGTTTATTTATTTGCTTGTTGCGCAACCACATTATGAAACGCAACAGCCAGCCAATTTTTGTCGCCACGCGCTGTATTGACTCACACTCATTCAATAGTCTTAAAATTAAATTGTTTTTTGTATGATCTAAGGCTATATTTACACATATCCTTTTCGCATCAATGGAGGGAGATTGGTATGTCTCTGTACTAAGACGATTAGGGTCAAAGTTTCGAAGCCATTGAGGGCCTTCCCACCACAAGGAGTGATCCGCTAGTTGGGTAACACTTAGTCCTCTCGTCGCACAGTCGGCGGCGTTCTCTTCCGAACGCACGTGCCGCCATTTTATTGCTGGAATGACTTTAAGGATGGATTGTACTCGGTTGGCTACGAATTGTTTCCATCTATTGACTCCACCGTGTATCCATCCCAGGACAATCATCGAATCGGTCCAGGCGAACATGTTTATGTCCTTTTCCAAGAATGTATTAAGGACCCTTTCCATTAGACGAGACAAGAGTAGAGCCCCTGAAAGTTCCATCCTTGGTAAACTGAGCTTAGTTTTGACTGGTGCTAGTTTTGTCTTGGCGGCGATCAATCTCGATGTGTACTCGCCTTTATCATTAATTGTTACTATGTAAATAACGCAGGCGTAAGCTTTCTCTGACGCATCACAAAATCCGTGTATCTGAAAGCCATTATTTTTATTTCCTAAATGCCTAGGTATTTCTAATTGATGTAGGTTCTGGAAGTCTGTTTTCAATAGATGCCATTCTCTGGTAAATTCCTCGTTTAATGGTTCATCCCAAACATTTTTAGCTTCCAACCATGTTTTCTGGAATAAAAGTTTCGCCTTAATCGTGAGCGGGGAAATCCAACCTAATGGATCAAATATCTTTGAAATATGAGATAATAACTGTCGTTTCGTTAACTTGTCATCATCATTTATCTCTTTAAACTTATCCTGATATGTGAAAGTGTCCGTGCTTGACTTCCAGCTGATTCCGAGAGTTTTCTTGGAGTCTCCACTCTTAAAGTTGAGAGGAGAATCTACGATTTCTTCAGGTAAATCCTTGGTAAGCTCCGGCGTGTTACTTGACCATTTGCGTATGTTCATTCCGGCTTCACTTAGGATAGAGATTAATTGCTGTTGTACGTCTCCGGTTCCATTTATCGTTTCACCCCCTTCTAGCAAGTCATCCATATAAAAGGACTCCTGCAACGGCTTTATTGCTAAAGGATATTTATTAGTCTTACTATAGTCCATCGCGATTTGTTTAAGGGTCCTCATGGCAAGATACGGTGCAGATTTTGTCCCATACGTAAGGGTTGTAAGGGAATACACCCCTATCGGTTCCTGTGATGATGGTCTCCAGACGATACTCTGCAAAGATTGATCAGCCTCTCGTACGAAAATTGTTCGGAACATCTTTTCTACATCAGCTGTTATGACGTATTTATGGTGACGCCAAGTAAGAATAAGAGTTTGTAGATCCTTTTGCAAATTAGGACCCCGTTCCATAAGGTCGTTGAGGCTTTTTCCGGTTGACGTTCTTGATGATGCATTGAAAACAACACGTAATTTAGTTGTCGTTGAGTCAGCTCTAAAAACGCCGTGATGCGGCAGATAGCACGAAACAGTATTGAGGCCTTGCCCTTGCACTCGTTTCATGTGCCCGAGCTCCTCATAATCACGCATGAATTTTTTGTAGCTCTCAGCAAATACCTCGTTGTTTGCAAGTTTATTTTCTATATTATGAAATTGCGCTATTGCCTTTCCCTTTGATGAACCTATCTCCCGCTCGAAATAAGGTTTCATGGGTATCGCTACCTCATAACTACCATTAGCTAATCGTTTTGTCGTAGCTTGATAGAGGTCTTCACAATACTTATCTGATGCACTGAGGTCAGAATGAACATCGCTCACTTCTTCCATCTCCCAGTACTGAGAAAGGTCTGGCATATCATTTAAAACAACGTTACATATAAAGTTTTTAACACTCCCTGATAAAATCCAACCCAATCGGGTTTGTTGTGCTATGGGGCTTCCAGGTGGTCCCCTAATGAGTCCACTCATTAAAATTTCCGAATATACACTGGCGTCCAGTAGGAGATCGATCGGCTTTGATACGTTGTAGTCCGGGTCCCCTAGCTGGATATGTCCAAGATGTAACCATGTCTGTTTCGGGAATGACATATTAGGCAAATTATTAACAACTCGCTGAATTATTAGTGCTCGAGTGGTAAATTTATAATCACCATAAATCGACTCGGCGTCGATCGAAACCATTCCCCTGCTTTGTTTGGATCCCTCACCTATTCCACTGACTGAAGCGTTATAGCTTTTCCTAGGCAGTCCCAATAACTGAACTGCATTTTCGGATATCAGCGAAATCTGAGATCCTTGGTCTAATAGAGCCCTTAATGTGACGTATCTCCCATCAACTGACCTTACCCTAAGGGATAACGTAGTGAGTAATATTTCCTCGCTTTCCGTTGCCACGTGATTCGCCTTATGATCCTTATCCGTAGACGGTAAATGCTTTGGAAAAGATTTCGTTAATTTTTCGGGGAGACTGGACTGGCCTAATGCTATAAATGCGTCATGCAACATAGTATTGTGTTTACTATTGCAAGCTATACATACGCGCTTTGAGCGGCACTGACCTATTTCGTGCTGAAATAGACAGTTTTGACAAATACCTAACTTCGTCACCGCACTAAGTTTATCTTTGGAACTCAATATTTTAAAATCTTCACATTTATGAATCACATGATTATTTTTGCAATATAAACAAGTTAAAGTGCAAGCAGCGGCACTGAATTCGCGCTCACTTGACTTACCGTGATTTAAACGATAGTTTCTATTATGAAACGACTTGTTACTCTTTGGAAAGAATTTATTATTTGACTGAAAGGAATGGGATTTCGTGGGCTGTGACGGCAGCGTCGTATCCTTCTCTTTCTTAGATAATGATTCTAGTGAAATGAACTTATTTTCTAGAAAGTTCATAAGCTCTTGGAGCATGGGTATCTCTCGCGGCGCTTTGCGAGTTTCCCTGAAATCTACCGCAGTCTCGGGGTCGAGCTTTTTGCAAATGAGATGGGCCAGTATGGGCCCCCATGTCGTCGTGTCTATCCCGAGATTCTGTATGGCGTGAATATTCTCCATGGAGGTGTCATAAATACGTTTTAAATCTTTGGACGATTGTTTAGTGGCGCTAGACTGGTTCAAGAATAGTTCAATATGCTTTGTAAACAGAACTTGAGGGTTGTTGTACCGGTGGTTTAAGAGCTCCCACGCGGTCTCGTAATTCTCCGATGAAATGTGGAGATGCTGTACGAGCCGTTCTGGCTCGCCCTTTAGTTTTCCCTTCAAATGCTGCATTTTTTGGCAGTTTGTCAACAGATGATTGTTATGGATGCTCTCGGAGAAAAGATCTAAAAATGCAGGCCATTGAGTGTAGCTACCTGAAAATATCGGCACTTCTAGCTTTGGAGTAGCATTATGGATATGAGAAGTGGACGCTAACCTTTCGTTGAGAGCTTTCGACAGAGCTTCGAATGATTTCTCATAGCTTCTAAATTCACCCTGGTATTCATCATCCGATCCTTGCAGGATAGTTTCTATCTGAATATGGTAGGATTCTATCTCGTCCCATTTCTTATGTATACGCTTTAACCTATCGTCGAGCTCCCACTTCGCCTTAATCTCCTCTACCTTGAAGCTGTTAGTATAGCGACGTAATTCTCTAAAAAGTGTACGCTGAGTTCTTAATAACTCAGCAGCTTTTTCCGTTGGACTCGGCGAGACAAGTGGTGTATTAATTGGCAATACTGAGGCTTTCTGTGGTTCATGCGATGCGGTGGATGAACCTGGTGGATTATTCTCGGCTACGGGACATGATGATATTGTCATCCTAAAAGATTCGTAATAGCTTCTAGTTTTTTCAAATTGATTCTCAACAAAATATTTATGATCTGTTTGTCCATAAGCAATCAACTTTTCGTGATTCAATTTAAACTCTGCCCATAGTTGGTCTAACTGATCTAAACGTGTCTCAATGTACGATGATGTCTTACGGCTCACTGAATCCTTGTGGAAGTTCCTTTCCATCTGCTGCATGGATATAAGGATTCCGTTTAGGGTGTGCAGTGGGCTCTCCATGGTAGTTAAATAAATTGAAAGATCTTACTTGATATAGCAGGATACTTTCCGGTCCCAAATAGCACTGAATGGAACACAATATACTACGCGTATAAACGCGGCGTAGTATAACTTTAGGCTAACGATTTACGAACAGACGTTAACACTTTGTCCTTCGACAGACAGTAAAAATGAGCGCGACTTTGGATTTAAATTGTGAATCCGGCTCGAAGAATGTTAGGGGTACTGATGTAATAAGTCCACTCCAACAGTAAGTTCGCAACTGATTTATTAATTAGACTTAAGTTAACACGAGAGATGAACACGGAAGATATAAATCACGTTAATACATAATCTCACGTAGTTATCGCTAAACTGTAATCATGAAGTACTAGGAAATTAAGTAAACTAGAAATCACGTACTACACACACATTGTACCTTGTACATAGGGTATTGGCAACCACGCGTTGGATAGCACCAGCTTGTAACATGCCTATCGCTCTTATCATTTCCTTTCTGCTTAAATGTCGACGTTCCATGACATAAGAAATATCACAAGATCCGTTAAAATTAAAAATTACTTAGATAACACTTATTGTTAATTAAATAAAAGTAAATTTATCTTAGGCAAAATTAACGTTGTTTTATCTAGATCGGAGTCCCCATTCTATCTTTTGTTTAATGCGTTCTATTTTTATTCTTTTTACAAATTTTGAAAAGGGAACAAAAGAGGGTTAATTCCATGTATAAACTTTTTCTTAAAAGCAAATAGTTTGTAAGCAAATAATTTCGAAATGGAATATCCCTAGACAATGTTGATGTGTGTACGAAGCAATTCTCTTTCTTTGTATTTCTTGAAAGGAGTCAATTTGTGCATTCATGTACATTTCAGAAGCGCTGCAGTGACGTTTATAGCCCATGAGGTGCCTAAAGATATTGTTGTACGCAACTCTAATACGATCATGCGACTTCTTCGTGTAGTTGGTCCAGAGTTGTCAGGTGTAAAACGACTTACAGAACTATCGGAAGAGTGCAATTCACGTCAGGTGCAGCTTTAAAAAACTTTCTAGCTATCATATTTCTGACTATGCATAGCGTTCTGCGTTGCGTTGCCGGTCTATGTCGTCGTCATCCTTGCGGGCAGAAGTAACGATATGGCCAAGGTACCTGAATCGATCAACCACCTTAACAGGTTGTTTATTGAGGTAGACCTGCGGTATGTTTCAGGACCCTTTCCAGACCTAAATACTACCATTTTTATTTTCTTATCAGACCTGTTCAACGCGCAGCTGCCTGTCTCACGCCGCTGCTCAGGTGGAAACTGTCCAACAGCTCGTTGCCCCACCTGTCGTTGTTGGTCTGGTTCTGGTACCGGAAGGCCAGCAGGTCAACAACCTCAGCCGGGACCCCAGAACCATCTCGCAGCTTCCCCCATAAGATGTTATGGTTCATTGTGTCAAAGGCGCGGCTTAGGTCTAGAAAACAACCATAGACTGGTGTTATTCTTAGTGTAACAGCTGACCAACTGTTTGAGTGTAAATATGCCATATCGCTTGAAACCTGCAGACGAAAGCCAAACTGCCCATCGTCAATGTTCAATGGTTCAAAAGGGTTAGATAAAGGAGTATGACGCGATCAAGCACCTTGGCCACTATAGTGGCTAAGGAAATGGGTCTATAGTTGGCCACGCTCGATATATCACCGGTTTTATTTTTCGGTATAGGAACCACAAGGGTTTTTATAAGATCGCCAGGTAAGTATGAATTAGTATGAATGCGCCATGCAAAGGTTATACAGCTGCGCCAGAAACGCAAAACCGCGCTCCATAACTTACTACTAATTAGTGATCCATGGTGAAAAATGACATTCTACCCCTGACTTGTCCTTATGATAGTGACTTATCATGACATTTCTTTGTTTACAAAAAATATCCAGGTTTCTGAATCTCTCTGTTTTACAATCGGGCTAGTTTTGAGTCAGCCAAATCGTTGAACGTTGAGCGTTCTACAATCGGCCTAGGCGTTTAGCTGAATGGCGCCGTTTTGTAAACGGCCTAGCCGTTTTACAAACGGGCTAATTCTACGTTCCGGCTGCGACATATGCATCGCGCGGGGCAGGTAGGTCTCATGGTAGTAAGTGGAGCACGTAGGGAAGTGCAACTAAAGGTTGGTTCTACGAGAGGAGCGGCGAGATTGTGTCTTTAATTGGATGTCGGTTATGAGAGAGGGGGCGGCGTCAACTACGTTTAGTAAAATATTATTGTAATGTCCTTTTTACCCGCGACGGAACGGAGACGGTATATGCGTTTAGGGTGTGATGTTGTTTGTATGTATGTATGCATGTATGTGCAATTTGCAATGTTCCCAATTATCTCCCAAACGGCTTGATCGATTACGGTGCGGTTTTCAGTTTCGGGTTCGAAATTTGGTGCCGATGATTCTTAGCTAGTTTTTATTGTCTTCACTCACCAGGGGGCGCTGTTATATGTGTATTTAGTGAAAACCAATGTTGCCATATATCTCCAGAACGGTTTGTTCGATTGAGACACAGTTTTTAGTATAAGGTATGGGGTTCATTGGCGATGGTTCTTAGCAAAGTTTTATGGTGTTTGCTCACCAGGGGGCGCTACAATCGACGTTTTAAAAAAATATTTTTGTACAATACAATACAAATACTCTTTATTGCACACCAAGATACAGAAATACAGAAAAGAAAACACAAACATAAAAACAGTTGCACAATGGGCGGCCTTATCGCTAAGAGCGATTTCTTCCAGGCAACCTTTGTACCTTTATAGACGTGTTTGCCAACACACTCCGTTGCTAGGTGCAACGCGGTGCGATGCTCATTTAATAATAACATAATAATAATAATAAAATAAATACATAAGGGCGTGCCTCTGTCGTCGGTATACTACTAATGTAAGGTTCACTCAGCTTGCTTTACTAAGGCCCGTATTGTATCTATAGGCTTCCCCATGCTTTACTTATGCAGTCATTTCGTGAGTTCTACTCAAGCTTAGAATCTCTGCTCAAGTAAATCTTTATTATAGAACGTAACTCTGACGCTACTTAGCTAGTTGCACTACCTAAATCTCTACTTAAGTGAGTTGAATTTTGTCTATGGTCTACACATTTATCTAGGCGAAAAGCGTTCCTATACCTTATCAACCTGATTATCACAATTTTTCTATTTTGTTGTTTTGACGGTTATTGTGAAACGAAACGCAACGATTTCAAAACTTAACAAAAATAAAGCCTATTTGACGATAGTAACGAGACATGATCGTAACGTCTCATATTTGTATGGGATTTACGTAGTTCCCAGTCCGCACGATCCGGGAAGATGGGGCGCTATACTAAAATCTATGGGAAACTGAGACGTCCCGATATTGTCGTCAAACTCACCCCTCAGTTCAGTTTCCGAAAGTTAAACTTCCGAGTATTCAAACGCAACTGAAATTCATGCACGTCTCACATCTCAAGTGAGGAATTTTTGACAGATTTTCATTGAAAACTGTCAAAAACCATGACGTGTTTAATTCTGACTTGTTAAAAATTAAATACACTTGATTAAAGAGTTGACCATTGATTAATTAATGAAAAATCGGCTGTAAGTAAAGTAGAAAATCTCTAAAAAGTTTAAAATAAAATCAAAATATAATTTTGAAAAACCCACGACGGATATAATAAATAGTACTTATGTACTTAATCGAAAAAGGAAGAAATAATTTTTGCAAAACCCCCGACTAAATGGAATTGAAAAAGACAATTAAATTACCTTTAGTTACAATTATAGCTTCCTAAATTTTTTCACCTATCCATTACTACAAAGCCAAAAAAATCCGTCGGGGGGGGGGGGGGGGGCTGCCATTTCCAATAGCCAATTGCCATCTATTTTCTGAATTTTCCGGTACCCAGTGTGGCGCTGGCTTAGAATTTGCACCACCACCTCCATCTCTTCCCGTGGGTGTCGTAAGAGGCGACTAAGGGATATCCACCGATGGCGGACAGCAGCGCCCCGTACAGAACAATTCTACCACCGAACTGCGATCCCCAACTCGCATGCCCACCGTGGGGATTATGGCCACTACCCCCATGAGATAAACGTCAATAAGGCATCAGTGGTTAGTACAGCAGTGGACCAATCCGGGCTGTTGAGGTTGAGGTTCCTGAATTTAAATGACTAGGTATAAAGATTATCTCATACAGTCAATTAATAGATACAAAGGAGGATGGGCATTTTGGGCCTTTTGGGTACTTTGTCCAATTAAGATGAGTCATACGTCGTTGGATAGCTCTTTTCAATAGGACAAAAAAATTATACTACGATAAAACTGTTGCAGTTGTCCGTTTTGAAATATACTCGAAAAAAGATGTTGAATTTTTATCACAAATAGAATAACAAAACCCTATTATCTTATCACGTTGATCGTTTTAACTGCATACTTAATTATTATTATACATAAGAAATGATGCAAAAAATATCTTGAATCTTAATTAAGCAAAACAGTACAACGGGCAGCCTTATCGCTATAACCAATTTCTTCCAGGCAATCAATTTCAGCATTTTTGCGAAAATCACTGAGTGTAGATGACAATCCCTCCTACTTATAAACCTCTCCTACACCTCCGATTCGCTGATGACATAGTCGTAATGGCGGAGTCGCTGGAGGAGCTCAACCAGATGCTGGACGGCCTAGCTTTAGCCTCGCGATGCATCGGTCTCGGCATGAATTTGGATAAAACCAAAATCATGATCAATGGCCTCATTGATCCGGGGCCGGTCGTCGTACATGGACACCCTCTCGAAATTGTTTCCGAGTACACATACCTTGGGCAAATCCTGCAGCTAGGGAAAAACAATTTTGAGAAGGAAGCCAAGAGGAGGATCCAGCTAGGCTGGGCAACGTTTGGAAAGCTACGTCGAGTCTTCTCGTCATCCATACCGCAATGCTTGAAAACGAAAGTTTTCAATCAGTGCGTCCTACCCGTGACCTACGGAGCTGAGACGTGGACACTCACCATAGGGCTGGTCCACCAGTTTAAAGTCGCTCAGCGAGCTATGGAAAGAGCTATGCTCGGAGTCTCTCTGAAGGATAGAATTCGTAACGAATACATCCGACAGAGAACCAAAGTTATCGATATAGCTCAAAGAATTAGCAAGCTGAAGTGGCAGTGGGCCGGCCATATTTCGCGAAGAACCGATAACCGCTGGGGTAAACGAGTTCTTGAGTGGAGACCGCGACTCGGCAAACGTAGTGTAGGACGCCCTCCGGCCAGGTGGGATGACGATCTGCGAAAGACTGCAGGCAGATGCTGGATGCGTCAAGCTGAAGACAGGGCGCTATGGCGCTCATTAGGGGAGGCCTATGTCCAGCAGTGGACTAATATAGGCTGATGATGATGATGATGATGGGTATGATGATGGTATAATGTATGTTTATGTACCTACATTGGTGCAGAATTAGGGTGGACAATAGGATAGTATTATGTAAAGTACCGATGACCGAGCTTCGCTCGATTGTTTTTGGTAAATTTAGTTTTTAGAAATTATAGTATTATTATTCGTCAATAGTAGTCAGGAACAGTTTACGATAAAGATGATGAAAATTGATTGAAAACACGAAGAAAACGACATTTTCTTAAAATCAGTCCTAGCTAGATCGATTTATTGCCCCCGAAACTTCCTATACTATATTTCATGAAAATCGCCGTTTCCGATATTCAAATTATATTATACATACTCGTACAGGGTGGGGCAAATTTTTGGCCCCTTAAGGGTAGCTACCGTTTCTTTTGTAGTTGGTTCTGTTCTGAGGAACCTTCTGTTTTAATTTGAAGAAATTTTTTTTGCCATTTTTAGTTTTTTGAAAAAATGTACGGTTCGTCCAAAAAATGACATATGTCAAAAAAACAAGTTCTTAATCGACTCTATTTCCAACCAGGAACACTTTTCCTAAAGTAACATACCTACCAAATAAAATCGTAAGTTTTGGCAAAAACAAAAAATTAAAAAATAAGTAAAAATTTAATTCCTGAGATGCCTTCAAAAATTAGCCTACCAACTTAAAAAAGCAGTTACTACGAGTTTAAATTAATTAAGAACCATTGAATGAGTGACATTGTTGTTTTCACTACTTTCAGGGTGGCGAGCGCGGAGCGGATTGAATGAGAAAAAAAGTTTTGATTTAATTGTTAGTTCGTTGGTTCAGAATTTTGCTAGAATTCATTTTTGTTTTTTAAGGACGCATTTCATACTAATAAGCGGAAACTACTAGGCTTGAGTTAGGTAGCTAGAGGTAATACCACCCAATGTTGTTAAGGAAGATGTTTGTTTTCCAAATAAATTAAAACAACTCACGTGACTCGGTCCGGTCGATGCAGATCGTCGAGCGCCCCCGGAGCGGAGCGCGCCAGCCGCAGCAGCGCCGCCGCCCACAGGCGCAGCGCGTCGTACAGCAGCGCGGCCGCGGCGGGCGGCGGCGCGTCGGGCGCGGACCGCGCGCGCGCCCGCCAGCGCGCCGACCACTGCGCCTGCGCGCCCTCCTCGCGCCAGCGTACCGCCCACTCCGGCGCCAACAGCAGCGCGCCTTCAGCCTGCCGGCGCGCGCACGCCTCCCCGCCCTCGAGCCAGCCGCCACCGCGCGCGCCCAGTGGGCCCAGCACCACGAACGTGGCACCGCGCTCCGGTGTCAGCCCGGCGCGCTCGCACGCGCACAGCGCCACGCGTGCCGCCCGCGCGTCCTCGCACGCCAACAGCAGAACGCGCGCGCCCCGCGCCGCCGCGCGCGCCGCCCACTCCTCCGCCGCCGCCGCCGGGCTCGCCTCGCCCGCCTCCAGCTCTGCCGTTGCCGCCAGCTCCACGCCGAGAGCCACCGTCGCGCTCGCCGGCAGCGCGCCCGCCTCGCTCAGCAGCGCCGCGCGCCGCCAGCCGAGCGCCGCTAGCAGCGCTGCCAACGCGCCCTCGCCCGCCGCCCCGTCCCCCGCCGCCAGCAGTGCGCCCGCCGTCGAGCGGCGCCGCCACGCCACGGACACTGCCGGCAGGTCGAGCGCACCACTCTGCCGCGCCACGCCTTCGAAGGCGAGCGCGCACGTGCCTCCGAACGCCGCCGACAGAGCGTGGAACTCCGAGCCAAGCGCATCCGTCAGGTACTTGAGCGTGCGCGCCTCCGCGCACCCCGAGTCGACGAGCTCCACCTTGAAGCGCAGCGGGGCGCCCGCCTCGCGCGCCGCCGCCTCGTCCTCTTCCGCGAGCTCGGCGGCGGCGCGGAGCGCGCGCGCCGAGCCCGCGTCGCGCTCCGTCGACAGCGGCGCAAGCACCGCCACGCGCACCTCGGCGCCGGGCCCGCGCGCGCCACCGCCAGCCTCCTGCAGCGCCGCGCGCGCTGCCGCCGCCGGACCTAGCGCAGTGGCACGCACTTCCAGCGCCCGCACGCCAGCCTCGTCCAGCGCGAGGCGGTCGAGCGCGGTGCGCGCGGCGGGCGAGCGCGCCAGCGCAGCCGCCGCGCTCAACTTGTGTAGCGGGCGCGCGTCGAAGGGGCAGTCGGGCAGGTCGCAGGGCGTCGGGCCGAGCGTTCGCGCGCCCAGCGCCGCCAGGGCGCCTGCGTCCAGCCCGCGCCCGCACAGCAGCACCGCCTGGCCCGGGCGCGCGCTCAGCTGGGCGAGCACGCGCGCCGGCTCCCAGTCGGCGCCGAGCGCGACTGCCTGCAGACGCAGCGCGTGGCGCGCGGCGAGCGCGACCAGCACGCGCGCCTCCGCCTCGGGCCCCACGAGCGCGGTGGCGGCGCCTCCGTCCGCGCACCCCGCGCCCCCGCCGCTCCCCTCCTCCGTGCAGAAGTACCTGCATGCGATCGCCCGTTAGCTAGTAAGTAGGTAACAAAAATAAAATTTTACTACGGGAACAGATTAAACTATTTATCACAAATTTACTATCATTATATCACTAGAATTTTTATCTAGGCAAGTACCTCATCTTTTATTAAGTTTCATTTCGAGAACCCCTGTTAAGGCGAAGGCCTCCTCCAAAGTTTACTGGATTACAATATGACATTTACTATTATTACAGATTACTACAAACGATTACTATTATTGTGCATATTGTTGTGCTGACACAGTTTTGCTTAGCTCTATCATTACCTCTGATAGATCCTCTCCGCCTCATTGTCTGAATTTTAAGTTCGCAGTAAGCATTCTTTATAAAGGATGCGTCTGAATGAGGCAGGTAGGTACTCTACAGAGTTCCTAGTCATTTTATTGTTAACCTTCTTTCAAAGTCAACTTTTCTGCTTTACATAATCAAAAGCCAGCACGTGTGTGTGTGTGTGTGTGTGTACAGACAGGCGCTCACCTCGGCGCGGGTGCGAGCTGCTGCAAGCGAGGCGGCGGCGCGCGGTAGGGCAGCGCGCGCGCCGCCTCCGCCAGCTCGCTGAGCGAGCGCAGCGAGCCCGTCGCCCAGCAGGTACGTCGCGGGCCGCCGCCGCGTGGCGCCAGCGCACCCCACGTCTCCAGCCCCGCCTCGCGCAGGCGCGGCGGCGGCGGCAGCGCGCCCGCACCGGCCGGCAGCAGCAGCGCGTGCAGGTCGCCGGCGGCCAGCGCTGCCAGCGCGGCGCGCAGGCAGGCGGGCGCGTCCGGCGCGAGCCCCTCGGCGCAGCCGGGCGGCGGCGGCGCGGTGCGCACCTCCGCTCCGCCCACCTGCAGCGCGCCGCGCAGCAGCTCGGCGAGCGCGGCGCCCGCGCCGACGCGCTCGGAGAAGGCGACGGCGGACACGACCAGCGCCGGCGGAGGCCCGGTCTCCGCCCTCGCGCTGCTCAGCAACGCGCCGGCCACCGCTACGAGCGTGACCACCTCTAGCGCTCTGGAATTAAGAACGTGTGTTTGTGAACGTGAAGAACGTAATTTTGTGGTGTAATGAATGGATCACACTGAATAATAAAGTGTTCCTAATATTAGGTCCTTACATATATGAAATTGGCGTTTTGTATGGGAGGAACAAAAAGTCGAATATTTTTTAATATAATATTATAAATGCGAAAGTTTGTATGTGGCATCATATATGGCACTAGGGCTGCGGAAACAACTCGAAGGGTGAATGATGTGTATGGCGGTCGTGTTGCAAAAGAAAACACAGTTCGTTTTTGGTTCCAACGTTTTCGTTCTGGAAATTTCGACCTGCAGAACAAGCCCCGTGGACGGCCTGAGACTCAAGTTGATAATGAAGAGTTGAAGGCTATTGTGGAAGCGGATCCATCGCAAACCACGTCCGAGTTAGCTGCAGGCTGCGATGTTAGTGATAAAACTGTTTTAATTCACTTGAAGCAAATTGGGATGATTAAAAAGCTTGAAAGGTGGGTACCTCACGAATTGACTGAAGCAAACCGGCAAACGCGCGTCGACTGCTGCGTTACATTACTAAACCGGCACAATAATGAAGGTATTTTAAACCGAATCATTACCTGTGATGAAAAATGGGTTCTTTACGATAATCGGAAGCGCTCAGCGCAATGGTTGGATCCTGGCCAGCCAGCCAAATCCTGCCCCAAGCGAAAATTAACCCCAAAAAAGTTACTTGTAAGCGTTTGGTGGACTAGTGCCGGTATTGTTCATTACAGTTTTCTCAAATCTGACCAGACTATTACGGCTGATGTCTATTGTCAGCAATTGCAAACCATGATGGAAAAGCTAGCGGCTAAACAACCTAGGCTGGTCAATCGCTCCACGCCACTGCTGCTTCACGAAAACGCTAGAAAACACACTGCGCAACAGACGGCTACTAAATTAGAAGAGCTTCAATTGGAAAGTCTAAGACATCCTCCGTACTCCCCGGACCTTGCTCCAACAGATTACCATTTTTTTCGAAATTTGGATAACTTCTTGCAAGGGAAAAAATTCAACTCCGATGGGGCAGTCCAAATCGCCTTCAAAGATTTTATTGATTCCCGTCCGACTGGTTTTTTTAGTAAAGGGATCAATGAACTACCTATAAGATGGCAAAAGTGCATAGAAAATAATGGTTCATACTTTGATTAATTAAATATATTATATTAAAAAATATTCGACTTTTTGTTCCTCCCATACAAAACGCCAATTTCATATGTAAGGACCTAATATATATTTATTATTATATTGACGTATGTAGGACCTTAGTTATTTACAAAATGACCTACCTCATGGAGGGGAAAGCGTCAGCGACGACGGAGACTGCGGCGGCGGTGGCGGTGGCGGCGGCGGCGGCAGCGGGCGGCTGTGTGCGGGATGCATACAGTTCTTCTGCCATTTTTAAATTAAGTACATAAAGTGAATATAGAAACAATGTTTGAAAACAATCAGGAACTGTTTATCTGGAACTGTCATGCAATAGCTTATAGATACACGAATCTCTGATCGTTAAAAATGGTTTTGCTACGCGGAGTTAGCAAAGCGTGTCCTATTCCTTGCAGAAAACTAGCTACAAGAACGTCTGGGCCAACTTTTGTCCTAGTTGTTCTGTAGCTTTAAAAAATAAGCAAATTCGTAATCTACACCCGATTAGAGATTACAGTTAGTTGAAAAAGACTAAGCACGTAATTAAAAAAACACTCAATTGGTTTGCGACCGAGAGCTACGATCGAGGTGTGTGTTGAAGATAAACGAGGAGTCGAATTTGATACCAACTACATATTTTCGATTACATTCCTTTAAAGGCTGATGGAATACTAGGCTTAGATTTTTTGTGTCGCGCTATGCATTAAATATCGATTTCAAGACAAACATTATTACACTTTGTAAAATATATGGTATGGAATATATATTATATTATATATATTTGTTGTTGTTCGACACTATCGATTACTTGAACGAAGTGTTACACATTCCAGCGCGAAGTGAATCTTTTCATTATTTACTTTTGAATACTGAAATGAAAGAGGATTGCATCGTTCAAAACCAACAATTATCGGAAAATATTTTTCTAGCAGGAAGTATAGGTAAAATACGGAACAACAGATTACCTGTAAAAATTTTGAGCACAAGTGAACATGGCGTGACATTCCCAATGTTTCAACCTGAATTATTTTCATTAAAACACTATGATTTATGTACTGTTTCTACACATTAAATTTTTTAAAAGCTGTTTGTTTTCCACACAAATAAATAAATAAATTTTGACCAAACTTCGAATGGTTTAGGTAGAGAGAGCAAAAACTTTACTTCAAACGTTAAAGTTAGATCATCTGAACATACTCGTAGAAGAACGAAAATCAATTCAAGCATTATGTGCTAAATATTCTGACGTTTCCTTTTTACCAGGTGACAAGTTGTCAACAATAAACTCGTTCGGCGAGGGGCACAGGTACCCCACTCGTCGCGCGCACAAGCTGAGAGCTGTCCCGCGGATTTCATCATTATTATGTAGGAATTTTACTTTCATTCATGTGACACATCTAACTTTCCCCACCTCTCTCACTTCCTTCCCCATAGCGAGAAGCATACCAACTGTACCGCAGACCTTCGTAGCACACGCTACGTCGCTCGCTACGAGGGCTCGGCGTAGCATACAAAAGACTTGAACGCGCACGCGCCTCCTTACTACACTAAAATGTTATTTCGTAGAGCACGCAGCATCGTGAGGGGAAGTATAGTTTTGGAGTTGTAATGAAACTACTACATCTGACTGCATGTGGTTTATTACTTAATATTATATAATCCTATGTCAGTCTCCTGGTTTTAAGCTACCTCCCGACCAATTTTCAGCCAAGTCGCTTCAGCCTTTCTCGAGTTATAAGTGTTGTAACAAACACGACTTTCTTTTATATATATATATATATATATTATATATAATGAGATAAGATAAGATTTATGTATATCTTAAAAACTGCTAAAGCTTATTTGACGATAGTAACGAGACGCGTTCGAAAAATCGGCTGTAAGTAAAGTAGAAAATCTCTAAAAAGTTTAAAATAAGAACAAAATAAAAATTTTGATAAACCCACGACGGATATAATAGCAGGTAAGTAATCGAAAAAGGAAGAAATAATTTTTGCAAAACCCCGACAAAATGAAATTGAAAAAGACAATTAAATTATAATAACAATTATAGCTTCCTAAATTTTTTCACCTACCCATTACTACAAAGCCAAAAAAATCCGTCGGGGGTCTGCAGATAACAATGTGAGGTGATTCTATACCTACTTCTAGATTAAGTTGTAGTCTTTAAATTACAAAAACTTCATCTGGTTCGGATATCAGTTCAGCTACCTGTACTTTTTTTACATCAGTCTTCAGTTAGTTATTTTTATTAATTGATAATTCAACATAGTTCTAATTTGTTTCTATTATTCGACTGTGTGAGATAATAATCTCATCTCTATACCTATATCGTATCCATTTTGAATGGAACATAAACGTAAACAAACTGCCCATACTTAACCTAATATTAACTTTGTTGGCGCGTCCTTTTATACGTAATTTACATTACTTGTCGATTTTAGATCCTCACTTCAATAAAAATTAAACTCGACCGACGCCAAGCAAGTAAGATTTTGTTATTTGTGTCCTACTTTGTTTACTAACATGTTTCATTCAAAATGGATAAACCATAGTCATTTAAATTCAGAAACCTCAACCTTAACCTCAACAGCCTGGATTGGTCCACTGCTGGACGCAGGCGTCCCGCTGATGAACGCCTTATGTCGCCAAATATTCTATACTCTGAATTATGACGAATATTATATGTAGGTATGTATGTGGTAAACATTAAAAAAGTATTTAAAGAAGTGCTGAAATTAGGTTAAGCAACAACGAGGTGGTTGTTCCACCGGTTCTAAGGTTCTAAGCCATTTGACATGATACTTAGCTGTTCTATCTGGATGTGATGACTAATTCATCGGACTGTGATGGTTGTTCCATCGGACTGTTGTTCATTGAGCTATGATGGCTGTTCCACCTGTGCTCTGGTTCAGCGAGCTATGATGGCTGTTCCACCTGTGCTCTGGTTCAGTGAGCTATGATGGCTGTTCCACCTGTGCTCTGGTTACTGATTCTTACTGTTATGGGGATAATTCCCCTTATGGCCTCCATCCTCCCCTATAGCCATCCCGTACCTCACACTTTATCTCTGATCTACTTGTCCGCAGACAGACCAACGCATTGTTGGTATACACACAACATTTATAATCTGAAACTGCTTCTAATATCGGTGGCAAGAGATCTCAATTGCATACAATGTAACTCAAAGTCACTCACCGATGTGTCTCGCTTGCTGTCTCGTAACAGAATGAATCGTCGGCCGTTCATCGCCGAAGGACCGCGCTGCGCGCGCGCCCGCTTCGCCTCGACCGGTTATGGCCAGTCCGCTAAAATCTTTATCAACCTACCTACAACCTAGGTAGGTACTCAAATATTTCTTCGCCTTCGCGACATTCCCCCCCTTCAAGGAAGAATGAGAAATAAAGATATTAATATCAATACTATTTATCAAACAAGGATTTGTATGTCGATCACTTAATCTGCCTTTGAACATTAACTGATTTTACTGGTGAAACAATTAATAAGTAAGTGGTCCACTCCTTGACCTTTTCTCTGACTTTAACCGCTGAAGCCCGAGCTGAAGTATGAGGCCAATCAGGCCTCATACTGATTTCTACTGTATCAGTTTTTGATTCTGGTTGCACCGCAGCATGATGTACTGACTTTATTCTATGTTCCTCAGAACCTTTAGCTCTGATCAGTGGAACTGGGTCTACATTTGAAACTACACTTTGCTCTTTGTTCAATTAATGCGCTTTACGCCAGGTGCTACAGAAGACCTGCGCTCTTCATTTTACTCTTCATCATTCCTTTTCTCTTCTTTGAGTGGCAGTCTTTTGGTCTCATACTGTATTTTATAACTGTGTATTTTCTTCTATTTATCATTATACTTTCTTGTTTTATGAGCCAATAAAAATTATCTTTTACCTATTATCATTTGGGACTCAATCTGTTTAAGTGGATCTGTGTCTCTTTCAATGTCTCTTGCAACTTTTACCTGCCAATCCAAAATGTTTTCTAGTTCTGCTATTCGTCCAACCCTCCAGTGCGCCCTATTTGCCTCTGATTTTATCTGTAGATAAACCTTTCTTGTATTGATTAGTTACCATCAATCTATTCTGCAAAATCATCGACACGCAGATAATCTTGACGAGTAAACACGTACCTACTCCAGCTCAGCAACTACCGTCGTCGTAAGCGGTTGTGATCATAGCTTCAAGCTCTTTTATTTTCGTACACAACTGATTGTGTGTGTCCAATACTCTCTTCATAGTATACACCATTCCGGTCCAAACCTCCATTCAGTCCATACCATGGAGCTAATTCTAGTATACATTTCAGCGTCAATTGCTTCCTATGTGTAGCTGTAAGTTTGAATTATTTGACGTTATCCGATACAATCAACTATGGCAATTTGTTACTGCTACATAGTTCTTATGGAAAGAAAACATTCTCCGACATATAGTTCTTTTACTACTCTCTCTATGTGGCAAACCTAGCGTTGCTTCTGAGTAGTTAGCTTAGCATATTTGATTCTAATTTAATTTCATTCTTCGACAATATCTATAGTAATAGTATTCGTAAGACCCTCCTCAACCAAGGATTTAGTCCAAAAATGTTGATGTTTGGACGCTGCAAGATTTTTGACAGAAACTCAACCTGAATTTTAACTTTAATACTTTGACTGCCCTGGGCGCTCACGATACAAGTTCGCTGCAAAGCAACGCAGCGTCGCATACCTTTACCAGTCTATTTATCTGCCTTGGTACTCAATCTATACCAGACAGATATTGTTTTGTTGGTAGGTTATTTGTAGTGACTTAAATCTGTTTCATTTTAGAAATCATTATTCGCGGCACAAATGGCAGAATTACTTTACACCGTCTCGAAACTAGATTGCTATTAGTCAAAGCAATAGTGATTTTATTTAACCGGCACGGGCGTTTAGTCACGAAAGGCTCGATCGGCCCATGCATCATACAGTTGTCTTTACAAAAATAGTAACTCTGTGGGTTACTATACAAAAACTGTGACATAATTTATCAATCTACATCACAATAGAACTGAACTACCAGCAATTCTCGTCTAGGAGCCGGAACGTTATTTTAGTCCCTTAAGGGCACTAATGTAGACTTGCCAATAACAAAATTAACATTAATATTAGCGTGTAAAGAACTGAGCTTATTAACAACTACAGCGTACACTTGCATTGAAGAGTCTGTACAATGCACTTACAATTACAACTTATACACACCTTAATAACTTCATTATTATTTTAGCTTCTGTCTCTGTTGCATGGCATTTTTCATAATTTGTACACCGTAATCGGTAAAACATGTTGATACTTGCATACCTGTTTATAAAATCTTAAATCTACACATGTTTAAGCAAATAAATGATCTTTATCTTTATCTTTATCTTTATCTTTATCTTTATCTTTATCTTTATCTTTATCTTTATCTTTATCTTTATCTTTATCTTTATCTTTATCTTTATCTTTATCTTTATCTTTATCTTTATCTTTATCTTTATCTTTATCTTTATCTTTATCTTTATCTTTATCTTTATCTTTATCTTTATCTTTATCTTTATCTTTATCTTTATCTTTATCTTTATCTTTATCTTTATCTTTATCTTTATCTTTATCTTTATCTTTATCTTTATCTTTATCTTTATCTTTATCTTTATCTTTATCTTTATCTTTATCTTTATCTTTATCTTTATCTTTATCTTTATCTTTATCTTTATCTTTATCTTTATCTTTATCTTTATCTTTATCTTTATCTTTATCTTTATCTTTATCTTTATCTTTATCTTTATCTTTATCTTTATCTTTATCTTTATCTTTATCTTTATCTTTATCTTTATCTTTATCTTTATCTTTATCTTTATCTTTATCTTTATCTTTATCTTTATCTTTATCTTTATCTTTATCTTTATCTTTATCTTTATCTTTATCTTTATCTTTATCTTTATCTTTATCTTTATCTTTATCTTTATCTTTATCTTTATCTTTATCTTTATCTTTATCTTTATCTTTATCTTTATCTTTATCTTTATCTTTATCTTTATCTTTATCTTTATCTTTATCTTTATCTTTATCTTTATCTTTATCTTTATCTTTATCTTTATCTTTATCTTTATCTTTATCTTTATCTTTATCTTTATCTTTATCTTTATCTTTATCTTTATCTTTATCTTTATCTTTATCTTTATCTTTATCTTTATCTTTATCTTTATCTTTATCTTTATCTTTATCTTTATTTAAGAGCGGCCAACCCGTCTTACTTTTCATACAAACGCTCTTACGTGATTATGGCGTTGTAATACATCTTTCTTTGAAACTTTTAACTAAAAGGTATATTATATTATATACATAAATTGTATAAGTAAACACAATATTTAGGTAGAAACCTTGCAAATCTAATGGAGATTCTAAACGACACAAAGTTTCATTTCACACAAACTTGTAAGGCTTACTAAAAAACTCTTATTTCCCTGTTGCAAGTTTCATGAAATTTCTAAACACTGTTTTTCCTAGGGCCGATTACCTGCGAGTGAACTGCGAAACTAACCAAATGCCGACGAGGGATCAGGCGCTTCCTCTCTCTTGTCGCTTTGCCTCTTTCTTTTACATTGCGCTGGTTGAAACAACAAGCTTTTCAATCACGCTCTCGTTGACGATAATAGGACCGGGAAGGGCCCTTAAGTTTTGTGGATGATAGCAATAATTACATTTTAACAACTTTCGTTATTTAATTTTACATCTTTACGAACGCAAGCAGTTCCTTCTGTATGCTTTTGTGGGGTAGTCGGATTGGATACGGATGTTAGGATCCCTTTCCGTTATATGTATTACATCATTCAGGAGGGGTACTTCGTAGATAGTTAATACGCCAGTGTACTAAACTAATTACGACTCTATAATGCCACTGATTTTGCCTGACCAAATAAAAAATAATGAATACCCTTTCCCTCGAAGATAAATAATAGTCAATTCATTACTATCAATCTAATCACTGCCTGATTCATTATTTCTGCATATTACAATCTACTCGTAAAAGGCATTCAATTCATTCATTTCAGGTGGTGATTTCGCACCAAAAAGTTAATACTTATACTTATAGGATTATTTAATCAGTAATAAACAAACATCTTTAGGCTATAGTTATGGCTATAGGTATTTGACTCGGCAATGCTCGAACGCTAACAGGCGTAACTGAGAAAACGTAATCTTTCTCAGATCTATTTACAATGACTAAGCAAGGTTTTAAACATCTTAGTGTTTATAGCCATTTTCATAATTATGTTAACTCTCTGTTTTAGCCGACTTCATTTACCACCGTCTCTGTGCAATTTTTTTTTAGGACAAAATATGGCCTGTTTATACGCACCATATTCAGAGCAATACTAACACTTGCGATTATTTCTACAGGTGCTTGCCCTGTGACCACAGATATCCGAAACTAAGATTGTGCCTGTGACCTTCTTGAAAGCAATTAAAGCAACGGTTTCCTAGTTGAGCTTTCCTGTTCTGAACATTTTTGTACCTAGTAGATTTGGCATTAAAATAATCTTGCCAACAACATACACATTTTCTCGTAAATTTCCTCTTAGGTGGCTCTTCTGAACTTTCTTCGTTTTGTCTTTTCTTTGATTGTGTTTTACTGAATTGTCTGTTATCATTTTTGTGTTTGTCTTTTCTATTATTATTATTTATACGTGGCCTATTGCTCGTTATTTCTACAGCTTTTATATGTACCTAAATGCTCCTGTTGTTATTTTTTCTGTGATGTCTTTCTCTTCTATATTTGCCGGTTCTGTAATCTTTACACCTATTGTGTCTGTCTTTAGTCTATTTGAGGTATCTATAGCAGATATTATGTATTCTAGATATTTTCTGATACCGTCTACATTTTCTTCTTCATCTATCATCTTCATTCTTACTTCTTAGATTTGATCTATAGGGAATTTCTCCATTATCATCAATCACTCCGAGATAGTCGTGATTTACGTCTTCGCCTAGGGAGCTCAATACAAGTAGGTGTCTCTCTATTTTATTGAGTACTTATCTGCAATATGTTATTTGATTTGTATTGACTGGTTTTATTCTGTATAATGCCACATAATGTGCGTCACTAATCACTGCAGGTTTACCGAACTTTTCCTTTAGAGTTTGGACAGCTATGCTATTATTTGTGTCTAATCCTTCTACTTCATTGATATTTCTACCGTCAATATTTGATGAGAATTGGTCCTAAATATGGTACCTGTCATTTGACAGTGTCACCATCAAATTTAGTCAATTCCATTCTTGTCAATTTACCAGAAATATTAAGATTTTCGCCATTTATCGTGGCTGCACTACGTTTTTCATCATTGCGCTTGATACAAATATCTAATTCTGTTCCCTTCTCTTCAGCCTAAATTTGTATAAACATGTACTCGGTGATCTTAGCAGTGTCGGTTTCTGTAACTTATATACAATAGATGTGGATTTCTGCCACAAACCTCTGAGTAGCACTCTTAAGTTTAGCTCCGGTCAACTCTAACTCTCTTTAGTTACCTTCACCATCAGATATTTGCTTGAGGGCACACTGGGCAGAGTTTATGCACGATTGTACTGACTCGTACAATAATTTCAAACGGGTTAGGACGATACTTATTTTGTTTATTTTAAGTACAGTTCCTCATTTGAACTGACCATGAGCGAAAGATCTTGTCCTTATGTAAAATCTACAACAACATTGTAATTTATTTAGCAACTTACTTGTATTAAGTTCTTGCCTACCTATGTTTCTTAGGTACAAATAGGTATTAATTATATTATATTCTTAGGTAGCAATTACGAGCTATTCTCAATATCTCACACGCGGTTTTCCCCAACGTCTCATGTGAGACGCCGCCTCTTCCCAACGTCTCCTCTTTTTGCATTAGGACTGTATTTGAAGCTTTCTTTTCATTTCAAGGTTGCAAGATTTTTATTTGTGACTTGCTATCTACTGTCTACGTGGGTACCAAGGAATTAAGTAGGTACATATCAACGTAAGTTTCTACTAAAACCCCACGACATTAGGTTTGTTTAGAAGGTAATTAGTGACTTTTTAACCTACTGCAACCTTATTTAGTTGTATGACCAGCAGTGGACTAAGGTCCCCTTTCACCTGCTGTAGCAGTAAGGCACTTAATGCAAATTGACTCTCACGATCAATAAATAACACAGCATTTTTTAACAAACAGACTTTACCTGAATTTACAAAAAAATACGTTACTTTGTCTTGTATTAATATACAATGCCCGAACTTATTTGGTAGGCCTATTATATTGTATTTGTAACACATTAGGTACAGGTCAGTCACATTAGGTGTAGGTCTTTTAATAAACTCAAAGTGTCATACAGTGTAAGAACACCCTAGATACCTACTGCGGGTCTAGTGCATAGGTAGATTTATTATCTTGCTCAAAGGTTGCCTGGAACAAATAAGGCCGCCCATTGCGCCAACTTGTTTTAATTCTTTATGAGTGTGCCATAAGCAATTTACTTCAAAATTGCACTTTAAAATCGTTATTTATCTCAGAATCTGTGAAACCTTCATATTTATTGAAATGTTACTTCGATATTTTATCTTGAATTGCGTGTTTTAAAAACACGATTGGTGAAAGTTTTCTCAATAGTTAATTTTTAGGAAAAATATTTGTTTTTCACACATTTTGCTATTTATCTCAGGAACAGCACACATTTCTTCTTCGGTTTTTGTTTTGCTAAAAAACCTAGACTTATTTCTTGAGTTGTGTCTTTTAATTTTTCGATTGGTTGCTTCATCAACCCTTTTTTAAGTAAAAACAGTTTTGGCAAATAGTAAATTCGGTGCACGTATGCACAGAGCATACGTATACTTCTCACTCGCAAGAAAATCATATCTTGTCATCCCGCTGCTCGAAACCCATCTCGTAGTGGCATTATTGCACACTCTTAACTACCTTATGTTTTCCTGTTCGTATTGTATTGTACTATGAACATTAACCCTCCTTGCCGAGTCTAAGGAAAAATTTTGAGAATGTTCCTCAATGGGCGAAACGACACAAGTTATTTTCATCGTATCACCGACCCTTAATGGGTGACACGCACGTCACAACATCTAAATAAAAACCAACTCTTACGCCTGGGTAAAGTGTAAAATCTACACATTTCTTTTAGTGCAAGAAAGCAACGGTCATACAGCATAATATCCTACTTATATAGTAGGTACCTGGTCTACCACAAGGTAGTAAAATGCTTGAAAATTTTGTCTACTTCGCAAATTTGTAGATAAGCAAAGTCGTAAAATATTCTACGATCTAATTATAGAATTTTACTAAGTTACTCCGTCGAACCGGGCGAACACCTTTAGTAAAACTACCCACATGACATTTTACGAAATCATGTACGGACATTGAATTACTACTACTAGCGTACTAGTGTATCTATTATAAATTTATAACTCACTGTGTTTCGATTCTTTTAGACTGTAAGGTTTGAGATATCCCAGCATCTCCACCATGTCGCCAAATATTCTATACTCTGAATTATGACGAATATTATATGTAGGTATGTATGTGGTAAACATTAAAAAAGTATTTAAAGAAGTGCTGAAATTAGGTTAAGCAACAACGAGGTGGTTGTTCCACCGGTTCTAAGGTTCTAAGCCATTTGACATGATACTTAGCTGTATACTTAGCTGTTCTATCTGGATGTGATGACTAATTCATCGGACTGTGATGGTTGTTCCATCGGACTGTTGTTCATTGAGCTATGATGGCTGTTCCACCTGTGCTCTGGTTCAGCGAGCTATGATGGCTGTTCCACCTGTGCTCTGGTTCAGTGAGCTATGATGGCTGTTCCACCTGTGCTCTGGTTACTGATTCTTACTGTTATGGGGATAATTCCCCTTATGGCCTCCATCCTCCCCTATAGCCATCCCGTACCTCACACTTTATCTCTGATCTACTTGTCCGCAGACAGACCAACGCATTGTTGGTATACACACAACATTTATAATCTGAAACTGCTTCTAATATCGGTGGCAAGAGATCTCAATTGCATACAATGTAACTCAAAGTCACTCACCGATGTGTCTCGCTTGCTGTCTCGTAACAGAATGAATCGTCGGCCGTTCATCGCCGAAGGACCGCGCTGCGCGCGCGCCCGCTTCGCCTCGACCGGTTATGGCCAGTCCGCTAAAATCTTTATCAACCTACCTACAACCTAGGTAGGTACTCAAATATTTCTTCGCCTTCGCGACACCTTATGTTGATGACGTTTATCTCATGGGGGTGATGGCCATAATCCCCACGCTGGGCATGCGAGTTGGGGATCGCAGTTCGGTGGTAGAATTGTTCTGAAGGGGGCGCTGTTGCCCGCCCCCGCTAGATATCCCTAAGTCGCCTCTTACGACACCCACGGGAAGAGATGGAGTGGTGCAAATTCTAAGCCAGCGCCACACTGGGCACCCGAAAATTCAGAAAATAGATGGTAATTGGCAATGGCAGACCGCCGACGACGGTTTGTTTTGGCTTTGTAATTTTTTCACCTACCCATTACGGGTAGGTGAAAAAATTTAGGAAGCTCTAATTGTTATTATAATTTAATTGTCTTTTTCAATTTCATTTAGTCGGGGGTTTTGCAAAAATTATTTCTTCCTTTTTCGATTACTTACCAATATATCCGTCGTGGGTTTATCAAAAATTTTATTTTGTTCTTATTGAATAAGAGCAAAGAAAGAAAGGCAGGAAGGATTATAAATAAATATAAATAAATGAACTTGAATAACCATTGGTAACAGCGCTTTCGACACAGAAGGTTTACCTTGGCTCTCTGGCAGCCGATACAGATGAGGTGGACGCGGAAATCAATAGAAGAAGTCTCGATAAATCGTTAGTTTTACCAACCGCGGTATTAGACATGTTAGAAATAGCTTTATAACTTTAGATCTGTAATTGACTTCAAATTCTTAAGTCCATGTCTTTTGTCCCCTCGTTCAACAACAAGCCTGAAGGCTTTTCTTGTTATAAATAGATTTCAGTCATGAATGATTCATGACTGGAGCCAGTTTACAAACTAGATTTCTGCCACGTCGCTCAATGCGCTCGTGATTCAAAATTAGAATCCTGAGCGTTAGCAAGGGAATCAAAAGAGCACGAGGTGAAAAATCTTTGCACTCGAGTGCAACACGTAACTTTTCATTCCACCTCAGCGAGGAAATGACTAAATGCAAAAACAAACTTCCTCGTCGCTAGAATCACTCATTTTAGTTTTTTCACTTGTTTTCAAGTTTCTTGTTTTTAATATAAGGTTTAACAATGACGTGAAAAAATGCCGCGTAAAGAACCGCGTACAAAGCAAATTGAAAAAAGAACACCAAGAAGGTTCCGAGTCTGATTTTTTAACAAATTAAAAAAAAGTTGCATAGTATATTCGGCACCATAGAGGTAGCAGTAAATAGGTTTAATGTTTTTTTTAATTCACAAACTTAGGAAAATAAGAAAAAAAGACAAAATGGCTGAACTGTAAAGACGTGTATTTCTGATATGATAATTATTTAACGAAAGACAAGGCAGTATGGCCCTAATATGGCTTTAGCCTAATTTGTCCACAGCGACAAATTAAAATATAAACAAAAAAAATCACAAACTTAGTGCACACGATGTTCAAAATTAAATTTACTTTATACTCTAGAGAATAAAAGCCTTCACACGTAAGGTTCGAACCGCGCATCTGGGACTGCGGTCCAAACCGCGGATGGATCTGTACAGTTTGGACTGCGGATCGAACTGTCGTGCTAAATGTACTAAATAAAATGTTTCCACGGTTTGGAACGCGGGCAAATCTTTCACATTTTTCCAAACGATCTGAACTGTGCGTGTAAATAGATTTTCAAGAGTTTTGACGTTAAAAGTTTTAAAAGTTTTGCCTCAGTCTCAACAGATTAGCGGCCTTCACACGTAAGGTTCGAACCGCGCATCTGGACTGCGGTCCAAACCGCGGATGGATCTGTACAGTTTGGACTGCGGATCGAACTGTCGTGCTAATTGCGAGTAAAAATGTTTCCACGGTTTGGAACGCGGGCAAATCTTTCACATTTTTCCAAACGATCCGAACTGTGCGTGTAAATAGATTTTCAAGAGTTTTGACTGCAGTTTAGACTGGCGCGTGGAACGTTAAAAGTTTTAAAAGTTTTGCCTCAGTCTCAAGCAGAATCAGAAAAAAGAAAGAACCCAATCATCGTGTTAGCGATCTGTAGTTAGTACAAGCAACTGAAAAAAGGCAAATGTGGTCAAATTCTTTATTTTTAACCGACTTCAAAAAAGGAGGAGGTTCTCAATTCGATTGATTTTTTATTTTTGTTACCTCAAAACTTTTAATTGGGTGATCCGATTTTGATGATTCTTTTTTTATTTCAATTTGGTTCAGTTCTGACAATGGAATTCATGAGAACTCGTATTCAGAAAGCGGATGAAAGTAATACTTTTCACCCCTAGGAATAAACAAGGCTTTATCTTAAAACGATAATTAACAGTTATAACAATAGGTAATTGTGATTGATACGGATTAGTTGAGCTACCTTTAGATTGTTTAAGCTTCTTACTGGTATTTAAATGGATCAGTTGAGCTACCTGTAGATTGTTTACGCTTCCTACTGGTATTTATATGCATCAGTTAAGCTACCTGCAGATTGTTTAAGCTTCCGACTCGTATTATATCATCAAACGAATGAAATCCGTAATAGCTTTGACGACGTTCCAAACCGGCAGTTCTGTAGTTTGCGTCCACACGAGATGCGCGCACAGAACTGTGAGATGGGAGCGCGCATCGAACTGCCAGATCGGACTGTCAGCCTGGCGCATCTACACGTACGGTTCGGAGCGCGGGATGGAACGGCGCGTGCGATTTCCCGCGGTCCGAACCTTACGTGTGCAGGGCGCTAATGGATACACGATCATCGTGTTAGCGATCTGTAGTTAGTACAAGCAACTGAAAAAAAGGCAAATGTGGTCAAATTCTTTACTTTTAACTGACTTCAAATAAGGAGGAGGTTCTCAATTCGACTGATTTTTTATTTTTGTTACCTCAAAACTTTTAATTGGGTGATCCGATTTCGATGATTCTTGTTTTATTTTAATTTGGTTCAGTTCTGACAATGGAATCCATGAGAACTCATATTCAGAAAGCAGGTTTGAAGTTGCCTGATAAGCGGGATGAAAGTAATACTTTTCATCCCTAGGAATAAACAAGGCTTTATCTTAAAACGATAATTAACAGATATAACGATAATTGTGATTGATACGGATTAGTTGAGCTACCTTTAGCTTGTTTACGCTTCCTACTGGTATTTATATGCATCAGTTAAGCTATCTGCAGATTGTTTACGCTTCCGACTCGTATTATATCATCAAACGGATGAAATCTGTAATAGCTTTGACGACGTTCCAAACCGGCAGTTCTGTAGTTTGCGTCCACACGAGATGCGCGCACAGAACTGTGAGATCAGAGCGCGCATCGAACTGCCAGATCGGACTGTCAGCCTGGCGCATCTACACGTACGGTTTGGAGCGCAGGATGGAACGGCGCGTGCGATTTCCCGCGGTCCGAACCTGACGTGTGCAGGGCGCTAGAAGATTAAAAATACTCCTTCCGAGATGGTGGGATGAAAAAAAATTTTGTTATGAAGGTACGTATAATTTTTAGATTTATCTTTTCGCTTAGATGCCTCGAAAACCAAACGGAGCTGCTCAATGGCACTTGATTTTTCACACAAAGAAACTTTCTGTTTATCAAGCTCAAGTCCAGCCTTGCTGCCTTGTGTGTTTTGTTGTGGCTCAACATTGTACTTTACTGACCAACAGTAAACGAAGGTGCTGGATTCAGTCACAACTCTATAAAACGAAAAGCTTTGTTGTTGAACGAGAGAACAGAAGACATAGACCTAATAATATTATATTAATTTTAACAGGTGTATAGAAATACAGCACAACGAAACCTTATATCGCATAGGTACCTACATAATATAAGCGAAATGGCTAAAGAGGCAGTAAATTATATTAAATAATGTCATTTCAGAAGTAATAATGTTAGAAAACTATTTTTCCTGAAATTCCTGAAATTTCCCAGGAATTCGGGGTTCCAACTTTGACATTTCCCGGGATTCCCGGTTCCTCGGGAATCCCGGGAAATGGAAAACCTATTATTACATTATAGATTATATATTTTTAAGCATTGAAAATTCTTTAAGTGAAAACTTATAGAATTTTGTGAATTTTGTTATGCTTTAGTTATAACACCGTAGTTTCTACTCATTTTAGTTTGACAAGCTGTTTTTTTCCATGTCAATTGAAATAAAATTAATAAATTATTAGGTTTAAAGATTTTCCCTCGTGGTATTGTAGCAAGCGCTACACGTGCTACACGTGGTAGGTCAAGTAGTATGTTAACTCCGGTTTTAAAAAAGTTTTTAATTACAAACTTAAATACATAACAATATATCTTAGGAATCGAAGAGTCCAACCATTTTATCCTATCAGGCGTGACATTGGATACCACCTTAGCTGGAAAAACCATATAGTTTGAAAAAATAAACTAGCCAAAGTTACATACGCATTCAGTGTTCTGAAGAGACATACTATGAGACTATGAAACCGCACTATCAGCTTATTACGCGAACACATGCCTGGTTAATGTATGCCATTGTTATCTATGGAGATAGCGTGGAGTTTGGCGACCTGTTTAATATTCATTATCATCTATTATGGAGCATTATATTAGTTCACTTTTGGACATAGCCTCACTCAAAGAGCGCCATAGCGTCCTGTCCTCAGCTTAACGCATCCAGCATCTGCCAGCAGTCTTTCGCAGATCGTCATTCCACCGCGCCGGAGGGCGTCCTACACTACGTTTGCCGAGTTGTTTCACTCAATGCTTCCACATTCCAAGAACCCTTTTACCATAGCGGATGAAGCGACGTTATATGCGAATATGGCCGGCCCACTTTCTCTTCAGCTTGCTTTTTCTTTTAGCTATGTCGATAACTTCTTCTGGTTCTCTGTCGAATGTTCCTATTCGTTCTTTCAGAGAGACTCCGAGCCCGAGCATAGTTCTTTCCATAGCTCGTTGAGTGACTTTGAACTGGTGGACCAACCCTATCGTGAGTGTCCATGTCTCAGCACTCGTAGATCATGACGGGTACCGGGACCATTGCGGTAAGTCGTAAATTCATACGTATTCAAAAATTTTCCCCCATATTTAATGAGAACTAATTTAAACAATAGTGTCTCATTGGAAAAAGCGTGAAAATATTCACTGCCCTGCTAACATTTTCGCGCATATTTTACGATTTCAAGTTTCGTCTGAAACTATCGTACGATAGAATTCAAATGGCTTTCATGGATAAAGTAAAGGCCCTTTCAAGGCAACAGTGTACCGTTGGTTGGTATAACGAATGCCAGCGCGGTCGACTACCTTGGGGGGATGAAGAAAGAAGTGGTCGCCCATTGACTGCTGTTACGGAAAGAAACGTTCTAACAATGAAAAATGTAACCCAAGACAATAGGCGAGGCACGTATCGGGAGCAGCCCATACTGCACATTGGATCGGGAAGCCTTCACGTGCATCTTCACACACCTCACGCACAACCTCACCGATGCTCGGAAGCAGGTTGGCGTGAAATGGTGCTGTGATACAGGCTCGTCTCGGCATGTTAACCACATCATTATAGGTAATGAATCCTTGATTTATCAAAACGATCCAGAAACTAAGCGCCAGTCGACGGTTGTTTCAAAACGAAACAACGCCTACCAAAGTAGCGAGCAGACTAAAAACGAGGTGTCTGCTGGAAAAAGTTATCCTTCTATCATTTTAATTTTTTATTTTATTTATTTAAGAAAAGCTTTGAGGTTAAAGATTCAGACACATTAAGACTTTGTATGGGGCTGATGGAGAACGGATGAGTTTCAAGCATCGTTATTCAAATAAGCCGATGTCGAGACTCAAGTATATCTATGATTCTAAGTAACACCTACCTAATTTATCAAGCATACGCACTTGAATTGAATACCTATGGAATTTAAACTTTATTATTTACAAAACTATACACTGTACGTACCTACTGTATGGATTTAAATGTTGGGCAACGAAAGGAAAGGATGAACGAACTATGCAATTGTGCATGCAGCGGAGATGCGCATGTTGAGATGGATGTCTGGAGTGACAAGGATGGATGAGATTAGGATAGAAAGTTTAAAAATGGCGCCAGTGACGGAAAAGATGAGGGGAGACAGGTTAGCGCGGTATGAGCATGTTGTGCGGAGGGAAGCATGTCATGGGAAGTGAAGAGTTAGGTTTGAATGTGGAGGGGTATAAGGGGAGAGGAAGACCGAGGGAAAGATGGATGGATTGTGTGAAAGAAGACATGGCTAAGCAAGGTGTGAGTACAGAGATCACGGCTGATAGAGCAGAGTGGAGGATACAAACATGTTGGGCCAATCCCACTTAGCGTGGGATAAGGACCGGAAGAAGAATTTACAAAACTACATTATCAAATAAAGATTATTTTTTATACATAGATACACACTATGTATACCTTAACCTTTGTAAGACTGAAATTAATCGTACAGGAGATCAATCACTCGCCATACAAATTTTCCCCAGAACTAGTAGACAGGTGGTTATGCTTTTTGGGTTCTAAAAAATAGACTTCAGTGATGTATATCTAATTAAAATTAGACACTATTTTAAGTTATTAAAAATGCAAAATAATTTCGGAATTTGAGGTTATGACTTGTCATTGAACACTGACGGTTTGAAAATGTTCGTCATCTTAGAGTCGGTTTTCGCTTGCTCGACGATGTATTGACATGTCACGTGACGTAAGGCTGCATAAGACTTATAATAATCAATGAGGTTTTACCTTATGAATATGGTATCTATTCTTATGGTTTTACCCCTATATGTTTTACCTCAGCTTATATTAAAATATCATTGGTCATATCATTGGTTATAATTTGTGGAACCGAAGATTGTGTCGAAGAATCATGTAAAATACTTTAAATAAATGTTTTCAAGATTCAGAAGTGTCCGTTTCATTGTAGTAATTGATCGGTTATTGAAAAAGATATATTAGGTCCTTACATATAAAATTGGCGTTTTGTATGGGAGGAACAAAAAGTCGAATATTTTTTAATATAATATATTTAATTAATCAAAGTATGAACCATTATTTTCTATGCACTTTTGCCATCTTATAGGTAGTTCATTGATCCCTTTACTAAAAAAACCAGTCGGACGGGAATCAATAAAATCTTTGAAGGCGATTTGGACTGCCCCATCGGAGTTGAATTTTTTCCCTTGCAAGAAGTTATCCAAATTTCGAAAAAAATGGTAATCTGTTGGAGCAAGGTCCGGGGAGTACGGAGGATGTCTTAGACTTTCCAATTGAAGCTCTTCTAATTTAGTAGCCGTCTGTTGCGCAGTGTGTTTTCTAGCGTTTTCGTGAAGCAGCAGTGGCGTGGAGCGATTGACCAGCCTAGGTTGTTTAGCCGCTAGCTTTTCCATCATGGTTTGCAATTGCTGACAATAGGCATCAGCCGTAATAGTCTGGTCAGATTTGAGAAAACTGTAATGAACAATACCGGCACTAGTCCACCAAACGCTTACAAGTAACTTTTTTGGGGTTAATTTTCGCTTGGGGCAGGATTTGGCTGGCTGGCCAGGATCCAACCATTGCGCTGAGCGCTTCCGATTATCGTAAAGAACCCATTTTTCATCACAGGTAATGATTCGGTTTAAAATACCTTCATTATTGTGCCGGTTTAGTAATGTAACGCAGCAGTCGACGCGCGTTTGCCGGTTTGCTTCAGTCAATTCGTGAGGTACCCACCTTTCAAGCTTTTTAATCTTCCCAATTTGCTTCAAGTGAATTAAAACAGTTTTATCACTAACATCGCAGCCTGCAGCTAACTCGGACGTGGTTTGCGATGGATCCGCTTCCACAATAGCCTTCAACTCTTCATTATCAACTTGAGTCTCAGGCCGTCCACGGGGCTTGTTCTGCAGGTCGAAATTTCCAGAACGAAAACGTTGGAACCAAAAACGAACTGTGTTTTCTTTTGCAACACGACCGCCATACACATCATTCACCCTTCGAGTTGTTTCCGCAGCACTAGTGCCACGGCGGAACTCGTACTCGTAAATAATGCGATATTTTAAGTTTTCCATTTTGTAAAATGAGTGACGCAAACAGAAAAAAACAGAAGAAAAAAAACAAATGAATGACGATCATCGAAGCACAAATACATGAGTCTATAGCTGTACAAATTTGAATTTGGAATTCCTTACCAAAGAGGAGAAATTTGTGATTAAAGTGGCCAGTACGAAAAAGGCCAATTTCATATGTAAGGACCTAATATATTAAATATGAACAAGCTTTCACACGTGCTGGTCCGGGGGCAACTTTGACTGGTCTCTTTTGCTTCGAGCTCAAAATGCATTATTTAAGTTTATTATTTTTATAGCAAATGGACCTATAAAGACTTCACTGCTGTCTGATTCTAGCGAAATCTACTTAATTTTATAAATCTAACTATAAAAACTCCTGCAGGGAATAAAAGCTGTGTTGTGTTAGAACTGTTCCAGAAAAAGTTTGAATTTATATTTTCATTGTTTTGAAAAGTGTGATAGACAGGCAGACCAACGGACGACGACGTGAACGTATAGGAAAGTACGGTGCCATTAGAAAGAAGTTGAAATATAGGGAGATAAGTATAGGTACCTAACTAAGGGTTCCTATTTTTTTTTAAATAGGTAGCCAAATTTTATTAGCATTGAAACGGAAACCTTCGTAGTTATTTCTTTTTGTTCATTAGTGTTAAAGTATATGTATTTGTAAGGAAAGGTCTTAAATAAAACAAGTTATGTAGTAGCCATGATTGATTATCTATTCCACGAGTTCCAACTACCTACCTTACCTACCCACCTACTAATTAATATAAATGTAAATACTTACATTATTATAAATAGATTTGTGTTTAGTTTAAGTGTCTATTTTTGTTGTCATTCAGAATTAGTCACATATTAATATTATTTGTGTGTGTTGTACCCATGTTCAGTAGTGTGTGTGTGTGTCTGTGACATCAAAACAGTAGAGTAGATAATTATGCAGATATTATTACCTACTCGTACTAGGTACCTATTACGGTGCTGTGACGTTGGTTCTACGATCAAAACATCTCTGAGCCATTATCAGTTATCTATCAGACTGGTTGGACTGGATACTTAGGTAGGTAGATACTTATTATGCTATTAATTGGTATGGAGTATAGGCTACCTACGTAGTTTATTTATGAAATATTATTTACCAATAATGGGATCATTGATGGGAGGGTAGGTAGGTAGGTGTAGGTACATTAACGCGAATGTATTTACCGATAAAAAACTTTTAAATATACGTGTTTATTACCTGGGGAACTCCTTATAATTAGGTTTCCTAACCTACATTGTGTCCGTATTTTAAATTTCTAAACTTCAACGTACGCAGGTACCTACCTAGTGGAAACTGATTTTATGAACAACGTTGCTGTGCCGTGTGCGAGTCTGTTTAATTGCACTTCACTTCGATGTCACACGGTCGCATTATAATCGGCTCCCCTCCCTCGCCCCGCGCGACAACACAGCACAGCACACAACACAACACAACACAACACGCAACAAGACGACCAGTTAGTTGGGACAAACAAGTGCGACACGTGTCGTCGTCGCGCCCTCGCCCGCTCCGACTGACGAGGCGCCTAGAGTGACTAGCAGGCTAGACTATCGCGTTGCGTGCGCTGCGCGAGCGAGCGCCGCACCGCCGCCGCCGGCCGCCGCCGCGCCCGCGCCGCTTTGCCGCGCGAAGCGAGCTGCAATGGAGCAGACGCTAAACTGACTGTCATTGATTTGTAGTGTGTCGTTTAGTTCAATGGTTGGGGCCGAGGCCCTAACAAAAGTAGTCGATACTTTGAAGTAGATAATCGATACTTACACTTTTTATAAAATCAACAACTACCTATGCCCTGACTAAAGTAGCAGCGTGATTGACCTCGGTATAACCATTGATCATAAATTTCATTTTAACGAGCATACATGAGAACATTGTCGTCAATGATTTAAAAATGTTGGGTTTTATATTCCATGTTACAAAAGACTTTAAATCAGTTAAATAACTTAAAATCTTATAGGTGTTGAATCTTCGAGTTCAACTGAGTGAATTATCAAAATAGCAATAAAACTTTGATCTTCTTACTGGTAGTATGTTTATTTTTAAAGATTACAATGTACAGTTTTTACATGCTTGCTGCCATTTTTCTTATCAATGACTAAAAAACAACGACGTGACGTTAGGTGCGGTCGACAACCTGAAGTTGTCGAGTGCTAGGAGCGGAGACATCCTCCCCCCGTTGAAAGGCCTGAGTTTCAACTTCTTCTTCATCCATCAAGGGACACAAGCGAACAAGGGCTCTACGAACACATCCTCGAGTGGTAGTAACATCTGCGACACGATTTATTCCATCCGGTCCCATATAAAGTTTGGATACTCGTCCTAGACGCCAGTTTAAAGGAGGAACATGATCTTCATGAAGCAGCACAAGGTCTCCAACCTTAAGATGGCCTTTGTTTGTTTTCCATTTAGTTCTTTCTTGTAATTCAGTGATGTATTCTTTCTGCCATCGGCTCCAAAAGTGCTGGCGAAGCTTCTCAACTCGAGCATAACGGCATAGAGAGCCTTCTTGGCGGTCTTCAAGAGCGGGAGATGGTATTGCAGTCAGAGGCCTTCCAATTAGAAAGTGCCCAGGGGAGAGGAAAAGGAAGTCGTCGGGTGAGGAAGATAGGGGACATAAAGGGCGACTATTTAAGATAGCCTCCACTTGAGTAAACAACGTACCTAATTCCTCAAACGTTAAATGAGAATTTCCCATTATTCTACGAATATGATGTTTGGCTGACTTTACGCCGGCTTCCCAGATTCCGCCAAAATGAGGAGCGTAGCTAGGTGAGAAAATAAAATTTATACCTTCTTGAGAGGCAGAGTCAGACAGAGATTCTGAATTTAGTTTAAGGAAAGAACTTAACTCTTTAGCGGACGCAGTAAAGTTACCTCCATTATCACTGTATATTTCTTTAGGTTTACCCCGTCTAGCTACAAACCTACGAAGTGCCATCATAAATGTGTCTTTGGATAGGTCAGAAACGGCTTCGAGGTGGACACATTTAAATCTCAAGCACACAAATAAGCACATATAGGCCTTTTGCAGTTTGGCACCACGACCCTTCCGATTTAAAATATTAAAAAATCCACAAAAATCGGTACCTACAGAGGTAAACGGGTGATCTAAATTTATTCGGGAGCTTGGTAAATTTCCCATTTTGGGCTGTAACACTTTACCTTGAACGCGCCGACATCGAACACATCGACGAACAACTTGGCGAGCAAGGCGACGCCCGTGAATGGGCCAAACAGACTGACGAACAGAAGCCAGCAGTAACTGAGGACCGGCGTGTAGCTGAATTAAATGTTCTTGTTCAAATATTAGTTTTGTTAGATGATGGGAAGAATCGAGTACTATTGGATGCTTAGTTTCAAAGCTATAATTAGATGACTCAATTCTTCCACCGACTCTAATTAAATCACCATCTAAGAATGGCGACAGAGACAGCAACTTAGATTTAGTATGTAACGAGCCGCCCCTTACCAGTAATTTGTGTTCATCGGAAAACGATTCCCTTTGCGCAAAGGAGCACAATAGAGAAAAGGAATTTCTTAATTCTTTTACGGATAAATGACCTAATAACTTTGATTTCGGATTTCGGCAATTATGTATGAATCTTTTGACAAAGGCGAACGATCTAAGAAGTTTGTTTAATTTAGAGAACCTATTAAAATCAACAAAGGCGGACTCCATCGTAGAAACGGATAAAGAACATGCATTCCTTTCAGGCAAATCCTCAGGAAAGGGTGAAGACAGAGTGGGCCACATGGATTCGCTATGGTTCAAGAAATTAGGACCTGACCACCAAAGCTCCATATCCCGAAGTTTACAGGCATTGACTCCTCTGGATATTAAGTCCGCAGGGTTCATGTTGGTAGGCACGTAGCGCCATGAAGACAATTCGGAAATCTCAATAATCTCTCCGACTCTATTAGCCACAAAAGTTTTTAATTTACTTGCGTCACTGGCGAGCCAGGCTAAGACGACACTAGAGTCACACCAGTGGACGATTCGATAGGGTCTGTTTCTAATGCAGTCAATGACGCTCTTGGATAATCTGGCAGCGAGTAATGCAGCTGACAATTCTAAGCGGGGAATAGTAGTAGGTTTAAGAGGACTAACTTTAGATTTAGAACATAACAGATTTACTGCGACTTCATCATTTGACTTAACCGTTCGCATGTACACGCAAGCGCCATAAGCACACTGAGAGGCATCACTAAAGACGTGCATTTCAATTACCTTTGGTGAGTTGCAAATTACCTTTCGAGGAATCTGTAAAGTTGATAGATAAGGTAAATTATCAACAAATTCAACCCATGATTCTTGGATTGGCTGAGGAACAGGTTCATCCCAATCCATTTTTTGTTGCCATAATTTTTGGAGCATTATTTTAGGCTGTATTATGCAAGGACTAATCAGACCCAGAGGGTCAAATATTTTAAATGAATTTGACATTATCATGCGCTTAGTTATAATTTTGCCTTTAGGAGGCATATCAAATGGAAAGTGCAATGAATCACTAGCGGGATTCCATCCCAAACCAAGGGTGCTGGTAGATTCGCTGAAATAAAGTGAATCATTGTCTGTGCCTTTGTCTAGCAAATGAGGTACGTTTGACTTAAACTTTCTCAAAGTAAAGCATGCTGATTTTAGTTCAGAGGTCACTGAATTAACTATGAATTGCAACTGTTGTTCATCGTCACATCCCGTGTATAAATCATCAACATAAAAATCATGTTGTATAATATTTTTTATGATCGGATCATTACACTCCTCTCCCACTTGCCACAGGCAGCGTGTACTTATGTAGCTTGCACTTGCTGTACCATAAGTGACAGTACCTAATTGTAAAGTTTTTAGAGGCAAAGACTCTTCTTCCCTCCACAATATGAGCTGCAAGTTACGGTGATTATTGTTAGATAAATAAACTTGTCGGTAAAACTTATCAATATCTCCTGTAACTACGTATTGATATTGCCGCGCTCTTACCAAGATGGAAAAAAGGGAGTCTTGTACATGAGGGCCCTTTAATAGAATATCATTTACTGAAAAACCTGAAGAGGTCGGTTCAGAGCCATTAAACACCACGCGAAGCTTAGTAGACTCGCTACACTCCTTGATTACGGCATGGTGACATAAAAAATATGACAACTCTGGATTAGCGATTGGTGATTCCGATAAATGACCTAAAGCTGCGTATTCACGGATAAAATCCACATATTTCGATTTAAGTTCAGAATTTTTTCTAAATCTTTTTTCTAAATGTAGAAAGCGCGTTTTAGCTAATTGGTAAGAATCACCCAGGCAGTCAGGAGAGTCCTTTAGTGGCAACTCTACGCCAAATCTGCCTGAATCTAACCGTGTAGTGGTGGCCTTAAACAGCTCTTCACACCTTTTATCTTCGGTGCTCAAAAAAGACTTGGAAGGTAATTCTTCGAGCGACCAAAACTTCGTTAACATTTCATCGATGTTATCATTTTGTACGACTGCATGATTACAGTGTATATTTTTTTGCGATTTGGAATGTTTGGTATACATCGGACCAGCTAACAACCAGCCGAACTTAGACGACTTCAATTTAGGATAGTTTGGACCCAAAGATCGCTGTTCAGATCCGAGGACGTCCCAAAATAAGTCGGCGCCAATTAGAATATCGATTGGACCCGGCCGGTCGAATATAGGATCAGCCAATCGAACTGTTTGGGGGATTTTTAGATTCTTGATGTCAATTGGAGACTTTGGTAGATCTCCTGTCAATTCATCGAGAACGAAGCATGAGTGTGACACACGATACTGTGTGGTCAATGAATTTAGCTGAACGACACAACTTTCTGTCACATTGTTATGGCACGTGTTACCGATGCCGATCACCTTTAGGTTATTAAATGGGTTAGTTTTTAGACCTAATCTTTTTTGTAGTGATTTACTGATAAAGGTTAATTGCGAGCCACAATCTAATAAAGCACGTACCTCCTCGCACTGGTTTGTAATCGGATTTTGTACCTCAATAAGAGCAGTGCTCAATATTACCTGACAATCAACGGTATGTGTTTCTTTGGAAAAGTTGACAGATGCTTGGGTTTCCCCAGGAGGGTGCAACAGGGAATTATGCTGACCTTTGCAGCCCATCACCCGACAAGCTCCCATTCGGCACTCGCTGGCTGGATGACCCTGCCTCAGACAATTTTCACATAGTTTATATTTACTTACATCTGCCAGTCTATCCTTTATACTCTTGGCCTTGAAGGTCGGGCAATCATAAATTCTATGATTAGCATTGCAAACTACGCACAGAAAAACGGCGGGAGGTGCCACACTAGCAAAGGATTTTGTTTGGTAGCCTTTTGGTGATTTTGAGGATAGTTCACGACCAGGGGTGTTTTTATTCTCCTTTGTGTGTGACAAACCTGTACCATTGTTGTTGTCCTGTGGCCGTGACCGATTTAAGGCCTCGATTACATCCGCGCGATCTGTTAAAAACTTATTAAAATCGGACAAAGTTGGGATATCAGAGAAACCGTTGCGGGCCTCTTCCCACTTTTCAAGAGTACGACTGTCCAATTTTGATGACAACATGTAAATAATTAGTACGTCCCAATGCGTCGTGGGTTGACCAAGGCTGGACAAAGCTCGTAGATCCTTTGTAACGCTGTCCACCAAGAAACGCAAGGACTTCTCAGATTCGCGATTTATCGATTTGAGGTTAAACAATGATTTAAGATGAAGATTTACCAGCAATCTTTTATTATTGTACCGCTCGAACAACAAACTCCAAGCTACTTCGTAATTATCTGCGGATACTTCCAGATTAGAGATTAATCGAGATGAATCACCTACGAGATACGAAATCAAATAATGAAACTTTTGAATTGACGATAAACGCTCATTTTTGTGCACAAGAGAGGTAAATGTGTCGCGAAACTCCAACCAATGAAAGAAAGAACCATTAAATTTAGCGATCTCAATTTGAGGTAACTTCACTCTTAATTCAATTTTTTCCCTATCATAGTGTCCACTCTGTGATTGAGAACTTTCCAAGTTTGCTCTATTTTGATCCAATAGATCTTTAGCCATAGCAATTAATCTTATAATATCGCGCTCGATAACTTCACGCGCATCAAGTTCCTCTTCCATACACTCAGAATTGAGAACCTCCAACTCACTCTGCACTTCTTCGAATTTAGAAGATAGGATTTCAAATCTTCCAAGTTTAAGAGTTAATTCTGCGAGTTCCAAGTGATCCAAGTCGCATTTTTTATTTATTAATTCTTCTAGATACTTCTTGAACTTGGTTATTTGACCCCTTATTGAGCTCCGTCTAACAATTAATGTTTTTAATTTATCCGAATTCTCGGACCTATTAGTCTCCATCACTAAATACTCTAAAACAACTTTACTTTAACCATCCAATTCACGGTGGGTATTATTGCAAAGGTTAATCAATGTTAAACCAAATCAATTAAACAAAGCTCAAGGAATTATTATTTTTTTAGCAAAAGTAGATAAGTAGGTAATTAATGCTCACGTTCCTCAATTAGACATTATCTGAAGTAGGTAGAAATCACCTGGAAGCCGGCGACTGGTAAACAACAGCTGATCCTCTTTTGTTCTCCGCGAGCGATAAGTCAACGAGTTTAAGTTTATTATTCTATTATGTTTACCAGTTGATTTAACGAATCCTGGAAAATTCATACAAATAAAAGTTAATTTTGAATATAAACCCAATGCGACAATTACCTACTGTTAGGGTTTGTTCATTATTAGTCAAAATTGTTGATGTCTACGATGAAATAGAATTTATGTAAGCCTTGTTTATTGAAATAAGTATTTAAGCGGGATATTTCCATGAGTTACAACGGCTGAACTGAGTCACAGCGCAGCCCAGCCTGGGTGATTAGCGAAGCGGTCCGAGCCGAACCGACGTTTGTTTACGTAGGAAAGTTTTAACCCGAGTCCGGTGCCTATAAAATGCCAAGGCAAAACGGAACGGGTATTCATTCTGTTCTATTATTTAGCAAAGTAAGATTGTGATCTCTTGGAAAGATTTGTGAAACGAAGAATAAATTGCTGTTGTATCTAGAAGTATTTCTTATTTCCATCCTGTTGCTGTAGGCGAAGTCCTACATATCAGAAGTGCGATAAACCAACTTCAAAACGCGTAAGTACATGCCCAATTTTGGATTCTTTGTTTAAATAGTGATTTCTTTCGATTGAATGCGTGAGATTTTTATTAAGAGCATAGATAAACACGTGTTAAAAATGTGTTCTACTAATGAATAGTGTAAGCTCTTTATTAAAAGAGCGCAGACAAAGCCGCTTGTTAATAAGTAACTTCATTTAAGATAAAGGTGAAACTGATATGAAGTTAAATCCTGTGATGGAGTGTACTTCGAAATTCAGATAATTCGGAATTGAATCGAACCTTATATAACAAACTCCGAATATTTTATTAATCTTTTATCGCTCACAATTTATCCGATGGTGTAGGTACTCGTAGTAAGTGTCGTTTCACCAATTGAAGAACGTTTTTGAAATGTGTTTGCAACTATCCAAGTACTCATATTCTAAATCGAAAGTTCGAAACCAAAGATATTTCTCTACCTGCATATAACTTAATGAAACCGTGTTTGCATGATATTATGACACAACACAATATCTGAGACACTGGATGAATCGGAACGTCGAATCCCAGATCGAAATCGGCTACGAGGAGGTCATCTTGCTGGAACAATTCTTGCGTGAAGTCACCCCACGTCATCGAGATCCACCAGCAAGCTGCAAGAGGAGCACCCTCGTGTGCCATCGAGGCACACGAGCACACACTACTCTTCTCCATCGAAGCAGATACGGGCTACTCCATGCAGCTTCGAGGCGTAGCAGCGAGCACCCTCGTGTGCCATCGAGGCACACGAGCACACACTGCCCTTCTCCATCGAGGCAGTCACGAGTTACTCCATGCAGCTTCGAGGCGTAACAGCGAGTACCCTCGTGTGCCATCGAGGCACACGAGCACACACTGCCCTTCTCCATCGAGGCAGTCACGAGTTACTTCATGAAGCTTCGAGGCTTAGCAGCAAGCAACCTCGTGTGCCATCGAGGCACACGAGCACACACTGCGCTTCTCCAGCGAGGCAGACACGGCCTACTCCATGCAGCTTCGAGGCGTAGCAGCAAGCACCCTCGTGTGCCATCGAGGCACACGAGCACACACTGCCTGTCTCCATCGAGGCAGACACGAGCAACTCCATGCAACTTCGCGGCGTTGCAACGAACATCCTCGTGTGCCATCGAGGCACACGAGGCACACGAGGCGCACGAGCACACACCGTCGGGCCCCAGCATGCATCGAGTACGGCGTCATCGTGCGCCATCGAGGCACACGAGCACACACCATCGTGCGCCGGGAGGCATCGAGCGTGGTGTCATCGTTTGTCATCGAGGCACACGAGCACACAGCGTCGGGCACCAGCAAGCATCGAGCGCGGTGTCATCGTGCGCCATCGAGGCACACGAGCTCTCACCGTCGGGCGCCAGCATGCATCGAGTACGGCGTCATCGTGTGCCATCGAGGCACACGAGCACACACCGTCGGGCGCCGGGAGGCATCGAGCGCAGTGTCATCGTGCGCCATCGAGGCACACGAGCACACACCGTCGGGCGCCAGCATGCATCGAGTACGGCGTCATCGTGCGCCATCGAGGCACACGAGCACACACCGTCGGGCGCCGGGAGGCGTTGAGCGCGGTGTCATCGTGCGCCATCGAGCACACACCGTCGGGCGCCAGCAAACATCGCTAGCAGTGTCATCGTGTGTCATCGAGGCACACGAGAACACACCGTCGGGCGCCAGCAAGCATCGAGCGCGGTGTCATCGTGCGCTATCGAGGTACACGAGCACACACCGTCAGGCGCCAGCAAGCATCGAGCGCGGTGTCATCGTGCGCCATCGAGGTACACGGGCACACACCGTCGGGCGCAACAAACATCGCGAGCGGTGTCTTCGTGTGTCATCGAGGCACACGAGCACACACCGTCGGGCGCCAGCAAGCATCGAGCGCGGTGTCATCGTGTGCCATCGAGGTACATGAGCACACACCGTCAGGCGCCAGCAAACATCGCGAGCGGTGTCATCGTGCGCCATCGAGGCACACGAGTACACACCGTCAGGCGCGAGCAAGCATCGAGCGCGGTGTCATCGTGCGCCATCGAGACACACGAGCACACACCGTCGGGTGCCAGTATGCATCGAGTACGGTGTCATCGTGCGCCATCGAGGCACACGAGCACACACCGTCGGGCGCCGGGAGGCATCGAGCGCGGTGTCATCGTGCGCCATCGAGGCACACGAGTACACACCGTCAGGCGCGAGCAAGCATCGAGCGCGGTGTCATCGTGCGCCATCGAGACACACGAGCACACACCGTCGGGTGCCAGTATGCATCGAGTACGGTGTCATCGTGCGCCATCGAGGCACACGAGCACACACCGTCGGGCGCCGGGAGGCATCGAGCGCAGTGTCATCGTGCGCCATCGAGGCACACGAGCACACACCGTCGGGCGCCAGCATGCATCGAGTACGGCGTCATCGTGCGCCATCGAGCACACACCGTCGGGCGCCAGCAAGCATCGCGAATGATGTCGTCGTGCGCCATCGAGGCACACGAGCACATATCGTTTGGCCTCAGCGGTTGTCGCCAGAGGTGTCAACGTGCGCCATCGAGCACACGAGCACACACCTTCGGGCGCCAACATTCATCGCAATGATTTAATCGTGCGCCATCGTGGCACACGATCACACATCGTTAGGCGCCAGCAGTTGTCGCCAGTGTGGTCAACGTGCGCCATCGAGGCACACGAGAACACATCTTCGGGCGCCGACAGTCATCGCAAATGATGTAATCGTGCGCCATCGAGGCACATCGGGCGCCAGCAAGCATCGCGAGCGGTGTCCTCGTGTGCCATCGAGCCACAAGAGCACACACCGTCGGGCGCCAGCAAGCATCGAGGCACGGTACCAACAAGCTTCTTTCACCATACCATCGAGCGAACATCGTGCTCGTGAGAAACGCTGTTTTGACCAACGTAGTTTCCTTCCAGCGAAACTTGAACTAGCACGACATGTCGACGTACGTAAACCTCATGTAGCACTTCCTTACCTAATAAAGATGTTTTCGATATTTTAAGTTTATGAGATAGTAGTTGCACACAAGCACACACCGTCGATGCTAGTAGTTAGTGTGTTAGCTGCAGTAAGCTCATTTTGCTATGCAAAAAAAAAACACGTTAGTGAAATAGGTTTAAGTTCGGAAAGAAGTTTTAAGTATAATATCGAAATAGGTCACAGTTTCATGTATTGTATTTAAATTCTCATAATACAGATAGATGGAGAGTTTTTTTTACGAATAAGACGAATGACAAAACGTTGCGTATTGATACAATCAGAGATAAGAGTCTCTCATTAGTCTAGTCCGAGCATGAAGTTTATTAAATATGTTATAGTTAAGGATGCCCTCCTAAAAGCTTGGTAGGTTTTGGTATCGACGTGACTCTAGTAAAGGATTCTGCTGCTCGTAGTTTAGGTTTTGAACTCAAACTTGTACTTTCGACAATGATAGTTTTGGCAACAATAATGTCGTCCTCTTGATTTGGAATCTGACGATGTGACCGCTACGGTTTCACGCAAGGTAGCCAACCACGAGCATTTAGATAAGCGGTTACTGATTGCTCAATCTTTTACAGAACACCCGCACGTGATAAATGGCTTATAAATGCAGATAGGTTACAGTTCCTTGACATCGGTAATGAAGTTCTGTAGCCAGATTTAATGCCTTAAAGTAATTTATTCTCAAAAAAAGACAGCGTCGTGACTTGAAATGATAGACTTGAAATGAGAGACTTGAATTGAGATTAGTTTTTATAATTTAAATCTATTACAGGAATTTATAGGAAAGGTTATATATACAATAAATAGGTAGTAATTACAGTTTTGCATCAATGAGCTAGCTAAAAAGCTACACATTATGAATAATTTGTATTTCACTTTATAGAATTTTACGATCTTTTGAAATTAGCAAATTTCCTCTTACAAACAAACAAGTTTCGTTTTAAAGGTATGAACGAGCTTAATTAAGGTTTCGTTTAATTTTGACGGGGCAGATTTTTAATGTGTTAGAAAGATTGATAATTGAAAGACAAAACTATAGATATGTGCACTAAAAATGTATGGGTTTGTAACTGTGCGATACACATTTGGGCAGAATCTTAACAACACTTTCAAAAAGATAGCAGGTCGAACTCCTTCTGAAATATTGTATGTTACTTGTAAGTCTAGTCTAGTCTACTAGAAGTCGAAATTAACCACATTCGTATACAGTCTGATCAATTTATAGAAAAGGTGAAAGGTAGGATAGATAGAGATCAGACTAAGAAAAATGTATAATAAAAGTAAAAATACAGCAAAAGAGTAAAATAAGAGCGAGTTTAATAATCTAACAAAGACCCTTTTTACTAATGATAGGAAAAGTAAGAAGGTTTGGCCTACTTCTACGCCGACCCTATCAAGTTGCTAGGGTAATAAGAAAATAGCCTTATATGCTAGTGTTTATCCTAGGTTTAGGAAACACAAAGAATAAACGAATGAGATTGTTTCAGCGGATCGATTGAGGCTTTGGATACACATAGCCGCAATAGAAAGCTGTAGATGAACCTGATATTTATAAAACCGATAATGATAGCGATTGATATCTTACAGAATGTTGTTTTTAGAATAGGTCTAGAAATGGTTTACAGATGACAATGCGTTGTTCCAGATCAAACCAGATAAGGATGAAATATTCCTGTTTTCCGATCTGTGAGTGTGACTTATTATTTAGGGTAGGCTAGTGGGTATCAATTGAATATACCTACTGTTATCCGGTTTAGGCTTTGAGCCAATCGAATTTCGCAGTAGCTAAGTCGAAATCGAGCTAAATTAGCTAGTCTCCTCTATCGAATAAACCAACTCTTCGAGTCTAGAAATATAAATATTTATGGTAGATGTAAAAGGACCAAATAAGTACAATTACGAGTAAAATTGTTTTAATGACATTGTTGTAATTGTTGTATATATATCAAGTTATTGTTTCTGTTTTTCTCTCATTGATGGAATGTTAATTTTATTGATATTCTGGCTGTATAATATTACTACATATTTAACCATACTAATTAATCTTTGTTTAATGGTCGACATTCTAGGTTAATATGAATAAGGTTATTTTTAACAAGATTGTTTTATGGTCATTACTGATAAATTTTACTTCTTATTAATAGTCATTATAAATGACATGCAAGACTGATAAATTTTCCCGATTGTTAGGGTTCCCACCTGGATCGTGTACGAGGGCGCACACGTTGTCAGGACGGACGATTGTTAGGGTTTGTTCATTATTAGTCAAAATTGTTGATGTCTACGATGAAATAGAATTTATGTAAGCCTTGTTTATTGAAATAAGTATTTAAGCGGGATATTTCCATGAGTTACAACGGCTGAACTGAGTCACAGCGCAGCCCAGCCTGGGTGATTAGCGAAGCGGTCCGAGCCGAACCGACGTTTGTTTACGTAGGAAAGTTTTAACCCGAGTCCGGTGCCTATAAAATGCCAAGGCAAAACGGAACGGGTATTCATTCTGTTCTATTATTTAGCAAAGTAAGATTGTGATCTCTTGGAAAGATTTGTGAAACGAAGAATAAATTGCTGTTGTATCTAGAAGTATTTCTTATTTCCATCCTGTTGCTGTAGGCGAAGTCCTACACTACCTATGAAGAGAAATGAATTAGTTTATCTTTGATGTTTATACTCGTAAATCCAAATATCAATCTTTTACAACCATGTTATTCAAACTGGTATGCTAACATAATATAAGTGGTTTTTTGTTATTATTTCATTAACTATGCAAGTGAAGGAATATAGAAATAAGGGAATTTTAGCACATTAATAAAATTAACAGGTTAATTAAGTAATTTTAGCACATCAGTAACATAAGTAGTATTTAGGGAATGTAGTTTTATTTGTAGGTTACTAGATTAGTGTAGTTGTTGAGCTAAATGGACCGGTTATTTACTAAATATTGAATCAGTTTAGAGAAGCTTCTGAATATCTAGTTTTAGATCCTTCTTTTAGTTCGTATTTCGTTATTTTGTGTAAATATTTTTGCCTAATAATAAGATTACAAATCACTTTAGAGTTGAGTTTGGATAATCATTATTATACATGTAATTAGCAGGTGCATTAAACCATTATGTGTTTACCTAAATAGTGTTGAGGTTTTTAAACACATAAGATTATAAATGATTTAAAGATCTTTAATGTTTTATCACTCAGATTCTTGATATTTATTATTGAATGCTCGATTAGGTACTTACTTTGAGAATTGATTGGAGAGGTTAGAAAAGCAGACTACCAAGCCTGCCTTCCAAAGGAATTTAGGAACCAAATTTGAAGGAAGGGCACTTTACTTAACTTTCATGGGTGTCTGATGTGCAGGCATGAACTTTTGGTGTTCAAATTGACCATAAAACCAGGATCCAAGCAAGCTCCAAGTGCGACGCAGTTGCCAACGCTTCCTCCTCAGATGGTTAGGTATTTTTAGCTTCCAAACGGTTATTGTTCTGTCACGGTCGCCAAATGTTGAATCTTCGAGTTCAACTGAGTGAATTATCAAAATAGCAATAAAACTTTGATCTTCTTACTGGTAGTATGTTTATTTTTAAAGATTACAATGTACAGTTTTTACATGCTTGCTGCCATTTTTCTTATCAATGACTAAAAAACAACGACGTGACGTTAGGTGCGGTCGACAACCTGAAGTTGTCGAGTGCTAGGAGCGGAGACAATAGGTACTGTTCACTAGTAAGAAGTTGACTTGAATACTCTTCGCAGGCTTGGAATCCCAACTATGGAATATACATTGACATGTTGGAGAGAGTCCAGAAAAAGGATATTACGGTTCTTAAACTTTAAGTTCAAAATAGTTTGTCCTGACTATACTGACGTCATCACCTGAGCTGCCTCTCGTCTCGCGGCGGGAGGCTGCCGACCTCACCTTACTGCACAACATCACTCTGAACATAATAGATTGTCCGATTCTTCTGTCGCTGTTCCAAATCCAAGTTCCGCCCCGTGCTGTCGGTCGCCGCAACCAACGCTATGAAACTCTGTGACCCTGGACTCTAAATTACTATTCGACTAACACATAGACAAAATCACTTCCAGGGCGTTGAAGATGCATCGGAAATTTTCCTCAATTTATTAATTATCAGCACAAGATTTTCAAGCCCTACTTCACGGATAGCTGTAAACACCATAATTTGCTACCGCTGGAGCTGAGAAGACAAGCAGCTGACCATCACTATTCTAATTCTAATTCTAAGTGGGGGAACTAAGATCTGCACGGACTTCCCGCATAGGAGTGTATTGTGCATTATCCCCCTGCCTAAGCAGGCCCTAACCAGCCCAGCTCCTTGAAGTATCGGAGCAGGACTTTAGGTGACTGACTGCTTCGTTTCAGCTTTTTTGTGGGTGTGAATGGGGTTGATTCCTCAATAAGGCATGTACGAAGACGTACTAGGTGGATGTAAGTGTCTAATTGGACTGAATCGGCATATTTGCGCCCTACCTATCTAACCAGTGCGACACTGACCGCGACGCGATACAAACCTACGAAGGATTGTTTACTAACCTACTTTGTATGTGTTTTACGTGATTTCAATAAACTTTTGGAAATTGATCAGTGACAATTTTAACTTTGCACTCAACCTACTTAACTAACTTACTTTTAATGTACGATACGTCCGTAAATTTGGTCCTTCAGCCCTGTTTTGTGTCTGGCCTCTTCGGTGGCCGTGCAGGGACTGTGGAACACAGTCTCTTCTTCATGGAAGCAGCCATGACATAAGCTGCTGTCTGTGGCTCCAGTCATGAAAATATGATGGTTCAATTCGCAGTGACCTGTGATGATGCCCACCATCGTTCTTAGGTCCTCCCGGCTCATCTTGAGCATCGCGTTGGTGGTTTTCCTGTCTTTGGAAAAGGGAATATATATACATACCTCCGCGAACGTTTTCAATTCCTGGTTCCCCGCGGTGTGCCTTGTAGGACGGCAATGTCACTCCGTCTTTCCAGTAGGCCTGGAGGCTCTTTCGCCGCGCAAGCAGTCAGATTGTGGAACTCTATCCCCCATGAAATTCGAGCCAGTCCCTCGCTAAACATATTTAAAATCAAGGTCAAAGAGCACTATCTACCATCATAAATACTATGTTATAAGTATAGTATTATTTATTATAAATGTGTATTTATTTATAGATGTATTTATTAGGTTTATTTTAGTTATTATTATTTTAATCTATGTATGTTTATTATAAACATATTATTATTTATTATTATTTAGTATATTATTATTCTATTTGTAATTTGTACACTTCCTCTACCTATTCCATCGCCTTTCCTATAACTAAGGTTTCGCTGGAAGAAAACTTTTTGTCAGGGTTAAGCTCGCCTTTGTACATATCTTTTAAAATAAGTTCATACTATGTATTATTTTTATGTACAACAAAGAATTACAGAATATATATTTAGTATGCTTGCAGTCTATCCGACGCTCCCATAGCTTTTGGTGTTCTTTTTCAGAGTTAAGTTTTAGTCTGTTTTTGACTTCCGCTGTCACCGTCACTATTGCTCTTTTATCCGGCATAGTACCTACTAACCGTTCTGTCTCGCCGAGTTTCATTATATGTTCCAAATTGCGCCACAAATTACCGTAAAAACTCGTATCTACTGCGGACTTTGCAAACTTTTAACAAGTATTTTAAAAACGTCAACCTCTCCAAGGTACTTAAATAATGTACTGTGTTGCTTTATTTTCATACAACTTTAGTAACCCCATGTAGGATAACAGTAAGACTGTATTTTGTTTGGCATCCATAAGAAAACATAAAATTGAAGTTTTATAGCATTGAAGTTTTTTATATAAAGGTTTATTGTTTTTTTTAAACAAACCCAATTATTATTTATTAATAATAAATAATAACCCACTCCTCACTCTCATGCTGCTGAGCGCCGCGCGTTTGTATTTTTAGATATTTTTTGGCTGAAGCATCAAATCGATGAAGATGTCAAACATAGTTGGGCTGTAAAAGTAGGAGCTACTAGTAGGTACAGCCTGACTTTGTTCGGCATCTCCAACGATCTGATCCATTCTAGGTAGACCTAGTTCGTTTGCGACGACGACGACGGCGAGCCGAGCCGCGCCCGGGGACCTGGGACTATTTGTTTACCGGCGCGGCGGTGCGGCGGTGCGGCGGCGGGACAGCCGCGCCGCGTGGGACGTTCTATTATTTACATAATCACGGTTATTCTCGAAATAAGACAGATTTGGAACGATTTCAAAAATCTCTTATCTATGTAGGTAGGTAGGTATAAAATAAAAAAAGAGTCTAGTTATTCATCAAAATAATATCTACTAGGTTAAGAATGACTTATCAAAAATCTTCTTTGTAGAGTCTGTTCAAAAAAAGAAGGGTCGCGGGATTTGTTTTTTTTTGCATTGACAACACTGCTCTGTCATTGCAGTACGACTAAAAGTGTTAGTTCACCGTATCACCACGACTCTTCTCTTATTGAACAGACTCTGCTTAGGTACTTACATAGACATTTGATGAATACTAAAAAAAGACATTTTCTTTAAACAGTAGGAACTCAAAACTTATAAAATATTTATTATCACAGTAACAATCAGCCTTAAAATAAACAATTTAATAATTAAAATCGTTTTAAAAAAAATATTAACAAACTTCAATGATATGGTTTTTTTATGGATACCATTGTCAGAACTGGACCAAATTGAAATGGGACCCATCAGCACCAGCTTTCAGATAAAAAAGAATCATCAAAATCGGGTGACCCAGTCAAAAGTTCAGAGGTAACAACAATAAAATAACAGTCAAATTGCAAACCTTCTTCCTTTTTTTGAAGTCGGTTAAAAACAAATAATTATACATAATATTATTTATAATTTTAAATCTTTATTTTTTTTTTAAAAGCTTTAAAAATAATTTAAAAACAAATAATCAACCATATTCAAAATAGAAACTTGGCTAGGCGTTTAAATTCAACCATGCATTGAAAATGCTTAGCGATTGATTTCTGCAATCACATTTATTATTTTATTTTTTGTCATTTTTTATTGAATTTAGTATTAATTTACTTCTGTTCAGTTTGGTAGCGTGATATTTTTCAAAATAATCGTGTTGTCTGCTTAGTACAATATGTATGAGTTCAAGGAGCCGCGGTATCATTTCGGGGATGTGAGTAGGAATCATATTTTTCTTTAAAAATTGCTGTTGGATGTGTTTGGGAATCTTTTTTGGATGTGATGGGAATAAGCCGTCTAAAAAATAAGAAACAATGCCAAGTTTTGACTCGAAACTTAAATAGGTACAATAAAAACATCATTATTTTAAACTATTTCCTTCAACAACAATTCTAATGAAATATACTTTTCATTACACATTCATAGAAAGTAGGTCTGAAGTGGCCCGAGTAGCAGTTTGAAAGTACATTTTCGTTACTCATACTCGGAAAACAGGTCGGAAGTTGCCTGGGAAGCGAGATGAAAGTAATACTTTAGGGAATCTTATTTTCATTCTTGTGTATCACATGAATGAAAGTAAGATCAAATTTACGACACCTCTCTCACTTCCTTCCCTATAGCGAGAAGCATACCAACTGTACCGCAGACCTTCGTAGCACGCGCTACGTCGCTCGCTACGAGGTCTCGGCGTAGCATACAAAAGACTTCAACGCGCACGCACTTCCTTACTACACTAAAATGTTATTTCGTAGAGCACGCAGCATCGTAGCTACGATGAATCGCCAGGGCTGTGAGACATCAGAGCTGCCTGTACATACATAGTAAAGAGGTCACTCGGTCTTCTTGACTACTCCTAATCTTTGTGTTTTCTTTGTCATTTCCTCGCTGAGGTGGAATGAAAAGTTACGTGTTGCACTCGAGCGCAAAGATTTTTCACATCGTGCTCTTTTGATTCCCTTGCTAACGCTCAGGATTCTAATTTTGCATCACTCGCTGCGCTCTTGATTCAATTTTAGAATCCTTCGCTTGCTCGGTCATCAAAATTGAACACGCGGTTAAAAAGCAACTTTGCACTCTTGTATAACAAATAACTATTATACCCTCTAAGAGATTTTACTCTTCATTTTAGTTCTGGCAGTTTGGATGACCTCCCCCTCCCCCTCCCCCTCCCCCTCCCCCCTTCATACCCGTCATTCCGGCTGGAGGACAGACAACAGGCGTGTTGTTCTCCGACGAGACCGAAGCAAATAAACATGTCACGTAATGTGGGTGTCGCGAAGGCGAAGAAATATTTTGAGTACCTACCTAGGTTGTAGGTAGGTTGATAAAGATTTTAGCGGACTGGCCATAACCGGTCGAGGCGAAGCGGGCGCGCGCGCAGCGCGGTCCTTCGGCGATGAACGGCCGACGATTCATTCTGTTACGAGACAGCAAGCGAGACACATCGGTGAGTGACTTTGAGTTACATTGTATGCAATTGAGATCTTTTGCCACCGATATTAGAAGCAGTTTCAGATTATAATTGTTGTGTGTATACCAATTCGTTGGTCTGTCTGCGGACAAGTAGATCAGAGATAAAGTGTGAGGAACGGGATGGCTATAGGGGAGGATGGAGGCCATAAGGGGAATTATCCCCATAACAGTAAGAATCAGTAACCAGAGCACAGGTGGAACAGCCATCATAGCTCACTGAACCAGAGCACAGGTGGAACAGCCATCATAGCTCGCTGAACCAGAGCACAGGTGGAACAGCCATCATAGCTCAATGAACAACAGTCCGATGGAACAACCATCACAGTCCGATGAATTAGTCATCACATCCAGATAGAACAGCTAAGTATCATGTCAAATGGCTTAGAACCTTAGAACCGGTGGAACAACCACCTCGTTGTTGCTTAACCTAATTTCAGCACTTCTTTAAATACTTTTTTAATGTTTACCACATACATACCTACATATAATATTCGTCATAGTTCAGAGTATAGAATATTTGGCGACATGGTGGAGGTGCGGGGTATATTATCTCAAACCTTACAGTCTAAAAGAATCGGAACACAGTGAGTTATAAATTTATAATAGATACACTAGTACGCTAGTAGTAGTAATTCAATGTCCGTACATGATTTCGTAAAATGTCATGTGGGTAGTTTTACTAAAGGTGTTCGCCCGGTTCGACGGAGTAACTTAGTAAAATTCTATAATTAGATCGTAGAATATTTTACGACTTTGCTTATCTGCAAATTTGCGAAGTAGACCAAATTTTCAAGCATTTTACTACCGTTTGGTAGACCAGGTACCTACCATATTAGTAGGATATTATGCTGCATGACCGTTGCTTTCTTGCACTAAAGGAATTGTGTAGATTTTACACTTTGCCCGGGCGTAAAAGTTGGTTTTTATTTAGATGTAGTGTCGATTCGCCCATTAAGGATCATTTTCACAATTTCCTCATAGACTTCGCAAGGAGGATTATGCACATTAACTGTACAAAACAATACCAACAGGAACAACTTATGGTAGTTAAGAGTGTGCAATAACGCCGCTACGAGATGGATTTCGAGCGAGATCACAAGATATGGTTTTCTTGTGAGTGAGAAGTGCAGAGCATACGTGCACCGAATTTACTATTTGCCAAAACTGTTTTTACTTAATTACGGGTTGATGAAGCAACCAATCGAAAAATTAAAAGACACAACTAAAGAAATAAGACTAGGTTTTTTAGCAAAACAAAAACCGAAGAAGAAATGTGTGCTGTTCCTGAGATAAATAGCAAAATGTGTGAAAAACATATATTTTCCTAATAATTAACTATTGAGAAAACTTTCACCAATCGTGTTTTTAAAACACGCAATTCAAGATAAAATATCGAAGTAACATTTCATTAAATATGAAGGTAGTAGATTTCACAGATTCTGAGATAAATAACGATTTTAAAGTGCAATTTTGAAGTAAATTGCTTATGGCACACTCATAAAGAATTAAAACAAAGACTGAGGCCGTTGGCGCAATGGGCGGCCTTATTTGTTCCAGGCAACCTTTGAGCAAGATAATAAATCTACCTATGCACTAGACCCGCAGTAGGTATCTAGGGCGTTCTTACACTGTATGACACTTTGAGTTTATTAAAAGACCTACACCTAATGTGACTGACCTGTACCTAATGTGTTACAAATACAATATAATAGGCCTACCAAACAAGTTCGGGCATTGTATATTAATACATGACAAAGTAACGTATTTTTTTGTAAATTCAGGTAAAGTCTGTTTGTTAAAAAATGCTGTGTTATTTATTGATTGTGAGAGTCAATTTGCATTAAGTGCCTTACTGCTACAGCAGGTGAAAGGGGACCTTAGTCCACTGCTGGACATACAACTAAATAAGGTTGCAGTAGGTTAAAAGTCACTAATTACCTTCTAAATAAACCTAATGTCGAGAGGTTTTAGTAGAAACTTACGTTGATATGTACCTACTAAATTCCTTGGTACCCACGTAGACAGTAGATAGCAAGTCACAAATAAAAATCTTGCAACCTTGAAATAAAAATAAAGCTTCAAATACAGCCCTAATGCAAAAAGATGAGACGTTGTGAAGAGGCGGCGTCTCACATGAGACGTTGGGAAAAACCGCGTGTGAGATATTGAGAATAGCTCGTAATTGCTACCTATAGTACCTAAGAAACATAGGTAGGCAAGAACTTAATACAAGTAAGTTGCCAAATAAATTACAATGTTGTTGTAGATTTTACATAAGGACAAGATCTTTCGCTCATGGTCAGTTCAAATGAGGAACTGTACTTAAAATAAACAAAATAAGTATCGTCCTAACCCGTTTGAAATTATTGTACGAATCAGTACAATCGTGCATAAACTCTGCCCAGTGTGCCCTTAAGCAAATATCTGATGGTGAAGGTAACTAAAGAGAGTTAGAGTACCACGGAGCTAAACTTAAGAGTGCTACTCAGAGGTTTGTGGTAAAAATCCACATCTATTGTAAATAAGCTACAGAAACTGACACTGCTAAGATAACCGAGTACACGTTTATACAAATTCAGGCTGAAGATTTGGGAATATAATTAGATATTTGTATATAGCGCAATGATGAAAAACGTAGTGCAGCCACGATAAATGGCGGAAATCTTAATATTTCTGGTAAATTGACAAGAATGGAATTTACTTTTGATGGTGACATTCTCAAGTGACAGGTACCATATTTAGGACCAATTGTCATCAAATACTGACGGTAGAAGTATCAATGAAATAGAAGGATAAGATAAGACACAACTAACACAAATAATAGCATAGCTGTCCAAACTCTAAAGGAAAAGTTCGGTAAACCTGCGGCAATTATTGACGCACATTATGTGGCATTATACAGGATAAAACCAGTCAATAAAAATCAAATAAAATAATGCAGATATGTACTTAATGGAATAGAGAGACACCTACTCGTATTGAGCTCCCTAGGCGAAGACGTAAATCACGAGCATCTCGGACTGATGACAATGGAGAAATTCTCTAAATATCTAATCTAAGAAGTAAGAATGAAGATGATAGACGAAGAAGAAAAGTAGACGGTATCAGAGAATATCTAGAATACATAATATCTGCTATAGAGACCTCAAATAGACTAAAGACACACAATAGGTGTAAAGATTACAGAACCGGCAAATATAGAAGAGAAAGACATCACAGAAAAAATAACAATAGGAGCATTACATATAAAAGCTGTAGAAATAACGAACAATAGGCCACGTATAAATAATAATAATAGAAAAGACAAACACAAAAATGATAACAGACAATTCAGTAAAACACAATCAAAGAAAAGACAAAACGATGTCTCAGAAAGTTCAGAAGAGCCACCTAAGAGGAAATTTACGAGAAATGTATATGTTGTAGGCAAGATTATTTTAATGCCAAATGTACAAGGTACAAAAATGTTCACAACAGGAAAGCTCAACTAGGAAACCGTTGCTTTAACTGCTTTCAAGAAGGTCACAGGCACAATCTTAGTTTCGGATATCTGTGGTCACAGGGTAAGCACCTGTAGAAATAATCGCAAGTGTTAGTATTGCTCTGAATATGGTGCGTATAACCAGGCCATATTTTGTCCTAAAAAAAAATTGCACAGGATGGTAAATGAAGTCAGCTAAAACAGAGAGTTAGCATAATTATGAATATGGCTATAAACACCACGCTGTTTAAAAACCTTGCTTAGTCATAGTAAATAAGATCTGAGAAAGATTACGATTTCTCAGTTACGGCTGTTAGCGTTCGAGCATTGCCGAGTCAAATACCTATAGCCATAACTATAGCCTAAAGATGCTTGTTCATTACTGATTAAATAGACCTATAAGTATAAGTATTAACTTTTTGGTGCGAAATCACCACCTGAAATGAATGAATTGAATGCCTTTTACGAGTAGATTGTAATATGCAGAAATAATGAATCAGGCAGTGATTAGATTGATAGTAATGAATTGACTATTATTTATCTTCGTTTTTCTCGAGGGAAAGGGTATTCATTATTTTTTGTTTGGTCAGGCAAAATCAGTGGCATTATAGAGTCGTAATTAGTTTAGTACACTGGCGTATTAACTATCTACGAAGTACATCCTGAATGATGTAATACATTCAATGGAAAGGGATCCTAAAATCCGTATCCAATCCGACTACCCCACAAAAGCATACAGAAGGAACTGCTTGCGTTCGTAAAGATGTAAAATTAAATAACGAAAGTTGTTAAAATGTAATTATTGCTATCATCCACAAAACTTAAGGGCCCTTCCCGGTCCTATTATCGTCAACGAGAGCGTGATTGAAAAGCTTGTTGTTTCAACCAGCGCAATGTAAAAGAAAGAGGCAAAGCGACAAGAGAGAGGAATCGCCTGATCCCTCGTCGGCATTTGGTTAGTTTCGCAGTTCACTCGCAGGTAATCGGCCCTAGGAAAAACAGTGTTTAGAAATTTCATGAAACTTGCAACAGGGAAATAAGAGTTTTTTAGTAAGCCTTACAAGTTTGTGTGAAATGAAACTTTGTGTCGTTTAGAATCTCCATTAGATTTGCAAGGTTTCTATCTAAATATTGTGTTTACTTATACAATTTATGTATATAATATAATATACCTTTTAGTTAAAAGTTTCAAAGAAAGATGTATTACAACGCCATAATCACGTAAGAGAGTTTGTATGAAAAGTAAGACGGGTTGGCCGCTCTTAAATAATGATAAAGATAAAGATAAAGATAAAGATAAAGATAAAGATAAAGATAAAGATAAAGATAAAGATAAAGATAAAGATAAAGATAAAGATAAAGATAAAGATAAAGATAAAGATAAAGATAAAGATAAAGATAAAGATAAAGATAAAGATAAAGATAAAGATAAAGATAAAGATAAAGATAAAGATAAAGATAAAGATAAAGATAAAGATAAAGATAAAGATAAAGATAAAGATAAAGATAAAGATAAAGATAAAGATAAAGATAAAGATAAAGATAAAGATAAAGATAAAGATAAAGATAAAGATAAAGATAAAGATAAAGATAAAGATAAAGATAAAGATAAAGATAAAGATAAAGATAAAGATAAAGATAAAGATAAAGATAAAGATAAAGATAAAGATAAAGATCATTTATTTGCTTAAACATGTGTAGATATAAGATTTTATAAACAGGTATGCAAGTATCAACATGTTTTACCGATTACGGTGTACAAATTATGAAAATTGCCATGCAACAGAGACAGAAGCTAAAATAATAATGAAGTTATTAAGGTGTGTATAAGTTTTAATTGTAAGTGCATTGTACAGACTCTTCAATGCAAGTGTACGCTGTAGTTGTTAATAAGCTCAGTTCTTTACACGCTAATATTAATGTTAATTTTGTTATTGGCAAGTCTACATTAGTGCCCTTAAGGGACTAAAATAACGTTCCGGCTCGTAGACGAGAATTGCTGGTAGTTCAGTTCTATTGTGATGTAGTTTGATAAATTATGTCACAGTTTTTGTATAGTAACCCACAGAGTTACTATTTTTGTAAAGACAACTGTATGATGCATGGGCCGATCGAGCCTTCGTGACTAAACGCCCGTGCCGGTTAAATAAAATCACTATTGCTTTGACTAATAGCAATCTAGTTTTGAGACGGTGTAAAGTAATTCTGCCATTTGTGCCGCGAATAATGATTTCTAAAATGAAACAGATTTAAGTCACTACAAATAACCTACCAACAAAACAATATCTGTCTGGTATAGATTGAGTACCAAGGCAGATAAATAGACTGGTAAAGGTATGCGATGCTGCGTTGCTTTGCAGCGAACTTGTATCGTGAGCGCCCAGGGCAGTCAAAGTATTAAAGTTAAAATTCAGGTTGAGTTTCTGTCAAAAATCTTGCAGCGTCCAAACATCAACATTTTTAGACTAACTCCTTGGTTGAGGAGGGTCTTACGAATACTATTACTATAGATATTGTCGAAGAATGAAATGAAATTAGAATCAAATATGCTAAGTTAACTACTCAGAAGCAACGCTAGGTTTGCCACATAGAGAGAGTAGTAAAAGAACTATATGTCGGAGAATGTTTTCTTTCCATAAGAACTATGTAGCAGTAACAAATTGCCATAGTTGATTGTATCGGATAACGTCAAATAATTCAAACTTACAGCTACACATAGGAAGCAATTGACGCTGAAATGTATACTAGAATTAGCTCCATGGTATGGACTGAATGGAGGTTTGGACCGGAATGGTGTATACTATGAAGAGAGTATTGGACACACACAATCAGTTGTGTACGAAAATAAAAGAGCTTGAAGCTATGATCACAACCGCTTACGACGACGGTAGTTGCTGAGCTGGAGTAGGTACGTGTTTACTCGTCAAGATTATCTGCGTGTCGATGATTTTGCAGAATAGATTGATGGTAACTAATCAATACAAGAAAGGTTTATCTACAGATAAAATCAGAGGCAAATAGGGCGCACTGGAGGGTTGGACGAATAGCAGAACTAGAAAACATTTTGGATTGGCAGGTAAAAGTTGCAAGAGACATTGAAAGAGACACAGATCCACTTAAACAGATTGAGTCCCAAATGATAATAGGTAAAAGATAATTTTTATTGGCTCATAAAACAAGAAAGTATAATGATAAATAGAAGAAAATACACAGTTATAAAATACAGTATGAGACCAAAAGACTGCCACTCAAAGAAGAGAAAAGGAATGATGAAGAGTAAAATGAAGAGCGCAGGTCTTCTGTAGCACCTGGCGTAAAGCGCATTAATTGAACAAAGAGCAAAGTGTAGTTTCAAATGTAGACCCAGTTCCACTGATCAGAGCTAAAGGTTCTGAGGAACATAGAATAAAGTCAGTACATCATGCTGCGGTGCAACCAGAATCAAAAACTGATACAGTAGAAATCAGTATGAGGCCTGATTGGCCTCATACTTCAGCTCGGGCTTCAGCGGTTAAAGTCAGAGAAAAGGTCAAGGAGTGGACCACTTACTTATTAATTGTTTCACCAGTAAATTCAGTTAATGTTCAAAGGCAGATTAAGTGATCGACATACAAATCCTTGTTTGATAAATAGTATTGATATTAATATCTTTATTTCTCATTCTTCCTTGAAGGGGGGGAATGTCGCGAAGGCGAAGAAATATTTTGAGTACCTACCTAGGTTGTAGGTAGGTTGATAAAGATTTTAGCGGACTGGCCATAACCGGTCGAGGCGAAGCGGGCGCGCGCGCAGCGCGGTCCTTCGGCGATGAACGGCCGACGATTCATTCTGTTACGAGACAGCAAGCGAGACACATCGGTGAGTGACTTTGAGTTACATTGTATGCAATTGAGATCTTTTGCCACCGATATTAGAAGCAGTTTCAGATTATAATTGTTGTGTGTATACCAATTCGTTGGTCTGTCTGCGGACAAGTAGATCAGAGATAAAGTGTGAGGAACGGGATGGCTATAGGGGAGGATGGAGGCCATAAGGGGAATTATCCCCATAACAGTAAGAATCAGTAACCAGAGCACAGGTGGAACAGCCATCATAGCTCACTGAACCAGAGCACAGGTGGAACAGCCATCATAGCTCGCTGAACCAGAGCACAGGTGGAACAGCCATCATAGCTCAATGAACAACAGTCCGATGGAACAACCATCACAGTCCGATGAATTAGTCATCACATCCAGATAGAACAGCTAAGTATCATGTCAAATGGCTTAGAACCTTAGAACCGGTGGAACAACCACCTCGTTGTTGCTTAACCTAATTTCAGCACTTCTTTAAATACTTTTTTAATGTTTACCACATACATACCTACATATAATATTCGTCATAGTTCAGAGTATAGAATATTTGGCGACAGTGGGTACATTTACCTTTGTAAGTACCCACTGATAGCGATGAACGCATTCAATTAATTTAATTTCGTTATCTATGACTCCGCTGACCTGACCGTCCCAGGAGGCAGGCGGCACGTGGTCGCTGTTGTTCCAGATACAGTTACTCGGATCTTGATCCCGTCCGATTCGTTTAGTGACAGATTCGTTTGAGGAATGTAGGTACTATCGCCGAACAAGGAAAAAGGCTTACTATTAAATTAGATTACCTAGTCTTGACTAGAGTCTAGACTCTAGAGGATAAAAAAATTTGGCTTTAATTAAATTTTTTTGTTATTTTTATAAATCTTAGACTCTGATTGGTAAAGGGGTACCAAAGGCCCACTATCGACCTTGTTTAAAATAAAAAAAACAGGGTCGCAGACGTAATATTTTGACTGCAATTGCGAAATTCAGTCTGAAATCTGATTTTGACTAAAATTTTACAAAAGTCAAAATAACTTTTGAACCAGTGAATATCGCAGAACATACATGGGGGTTAAATCGGTAGGTATTGAGCTCCTCTACCCCTTGAGCCACCGATGATCCACCCCTTATGTTACATCCTGTATATATACATATTATTATTTTGCTCCATTATGATACAATCTACTAATTTAATAACCTACATACATACATATAATTGGTTTTTAAATGAAGATAGTTTAAGCAAGGAACGAAGGATCCTATGATCTTTGCTAAGCATGGACAAATTGACAAGTGGGTAAGTAAGTACATTTAGATAAGTACCCAGATAAAAAGTTTTAAAATGAAAGGTCTACTTGTTGTATAGTACTACCTAAAGTAGGAATGATTTTTTTAAAGATATATTCAGGGATTTTTGAATTTTCTTTTTTTAAATAACTAGTAGCGTTTCCCGTTCCTTAGGAATTCAGGGATAAAATACAGCCTATACCTACTTCCAGAAAAGTAAGCTTTTTAATGAAGAATGATTTTTTAAATCGGTACAGTAGTTTCGGAGAATACTCAATACAGACAATCAAATGTTATAATATTAGTATAGATGAGCTCGAAAATAGAAAATGTAGTTCGGTAAATTTTATTTGGTTCATTCTTCCAAGGGGGATAACCGGTAGGTACGTCAAAAAACGGTGAAGACGAAAACTGGAATTATAAAAATAAATTCCAGTTAACCCCCTGAACATTCTTTTTTTAATGGGAAAACTGGACAAAACTAAGGCCATACTTCGTAAAACTCTTCACTCACACCCAGATTGTATATTGTTTTGATACGACTTGTTTAGGTAGCACGTGTGCACCGGAGAGTGTGCCGTGTGCCGGTCCCCCAGGCACTAGTACCCACCTGTAGTGCCGGTCCCCCAGGCACTAGTACCCACCTGTAGTGCCGGTCCCCCAGGCACTAGTACCCACCTATAGTGCCGGTCCCCCAGGCACTAGTACCCACCTATAGTGCCGGTCCCCCAGGCACTAGTACCCACCTGTAGTGCCGGTCCCCCAGGCACTAGTACCCACCTGTAGTGCCGGTCCCCCAGGCACTAGTACCCACCTGTAGTGCCGGTCCCCCAGGCACTAGTGCCCACCTGTAGTGCCGGTCCCCCAGGCACTAGTACCCACCTGTAGTGCCGGGGGGACCGGCGCGCACACCCTCCGAACACAAGGCCTTGTACGTAGTCGGCTTGTTAGACGTAGGTCCCGGGAAATTATAACTCCAACGATGATTATTTGTAACGATTTATTGATTTATTTCTTATGCAGACATGACCTTTGTAGGTAGACATTATATTATAGTAATGATTTCATATTTCATATTTCGTTCATGTTGCTTACATGTGCAATTAATTCATGAGTCTAAGTGAATTAGTTGTAATTATGTACATGCACCCTGGAAGGGCACTGCAAACTTGAGTTCGAATACATAATTAAAACATTAAAATACATTTATCAAATATTATAAATTAATTTTCAAGCATAATTAAAAGTACATTGGATTGTCCCACGCAAGCACATTACAATTGATATTTTATATTCTTACTCAATATATTTGTCTCGTATACAGCAACATATTATGCTACCTGCGTATAACCACCGGCATACTGAGACGAATCAATTGACTCCTCCTTTGTAGAAATCAGACCATTCGTTTTAGCTCTACGTCGGATACGCAGGGTGCCGACCGAATGAAGACAACAAAAAAGCGATCCTATAAGGGTTCCTATTTCCTTCATGGGGTATAGAACCCTACAAAAGGAGAGTCGATCAGAAGCGCGAGGCGAGCCCGCCGCCGCGCGAGTCGGCGTGCGAGAGCAGCGCGTCCCCGCTCTGCTGCAGCACGTTCACGGCGCGCTCCGCGTCCCGCCCCGCCGCGCCCGACGCCGGCCGAGCGCGCTCCACCGCGCCCGCGCCACCGCCCGCCGCCAGCGCCGCTCCCGCCGCCGCCAGCGCAGCGCCGCTTGCCGCGCCCACCACGTACCGCGTGCCTGCGGGACAGAGTACACTGTAGGCGCGTCGCGCGGGAGGGAGGGACCGCAGCGCGCGACCAGCACTCACCGCACACGTGCTCGTCCACCAGGATGGCAGGCGCTAGGTCGAGGGGCGCGGGGGGCGCGTCCTGCTGCCAGGCGCCGCCCGCCGCCGCCGGACCCGACCCGAACGGCACCGACAGCCCCCTGCTAACGAAACGACGACGCATCAGTCACCAGCATACAGTGAGCAGTGGCGGGGAGGGAGGGGAGGGGTGTGCACTCACGTGACCAGCGCGACGTACGCGTCCGAGCTGTCGACGACGGCGAGCCCGGTGGCCACGCCGCCCGCCGCCGGCGAAGGCTCCGCCTGCAGCGCCGCCACCGCCCTGCGACAGAATGCGATCGAGTGAACACGGAGCCCAGCACGCCTGCACCGCGCCGCCAGCGCGCCGGATCACGCTCACCTGGCCTCGGCCTCGTCGAGCGAGGCGGGCGGCGGGCTGAGCGCGGCGGCCAGCGCGCGCTGCACGCCGGCGGCGCGCACACCGCCCACGAACGCGCGCCCGGCGCCCGCCGCGCTGCCCGCCGCCGAAGACAATCGCACCAAACCCGCACCCCATGCCGCGCTCAACTCTGTGCACCAGAAAAGACGCTTTTAAAAATACAATCAAAACAATAAACTAGGTTAACGCAGGGATTAAATAAATAATACAAAGATAGATAGGAAGTCAGTGCTTTGATAAATACTTTAGCTGTAGGAGCGTCATTCGTTAGGAGAGGAGCGTGTACCGGCGCTGGTGTTGCGCTGCAGCTCCTCCAGGTAGGCGGCGAGTCGCGGCGCGGAGGCGCGCGCGCCGCCGCCCGCCGGCTGCAGCGCGCCGCCCGCGCCCGCCGGCGCCGCCGCCAGCGCCGCCGCCAGGCCCGCCCCCATGTCGAACCCACTCCTGCAATGTAAGCAATCATTCATTCATTATCTATTTAGTAAGCTTAGCTTACAGGATCGATGACCTCGATCTCGCGGATGTCTCACTGTCATGGAACTACGCTACGTCAAGGGTAGTGTAATTCACGACCAAAACTGTTGGAGAAGCCCGCACGAGGGAGAGCGCACGGAGGTCGGAGAGTCAGTAAGCGCGCGGGGTCGCTGCTACTTTCAGGGTAATTCTAAAATGAATAGATCGTTTATTCGAACTATTAGGTACCATTTCCCGGCGATCTATGTACCTATATGTATTTATATACCTACTTGCGAAATATTTGTGTATGTATGAGTTACAAACTTGGCTAGAGAGATGGCAGGCTGCAGCACGTCCCGCCAGGGCATGGCGCCGTGCGTGGCGTGCAAGGCGGCCAGCGCGGCCAGCAGGCGAGGGGCCCCAGTCGCTGCGCCGGGACCCCCTTCGGGCCCCGCGCCGGGCCCCCACTCCGCTAGCTGCGGCCCGCCGCCGCCCGCGCGCGCCCCGCGGTACTCCCAGTACAGCAGCGAGCCGCTCCTGCAACCAGACACCATCGACACTGGCCTCCCATCCTACATCTCAGTTATCTCACACGCAGGAGTGAGATGGTTCTGTAGTTAGTTATGAAAAGTGTTTTATTATAGTTTTGAGGCTAGTGCTCTGACAAATCTCCCACTTCGTTGCGGTCTGGATTCTAAATTAGAATAATAATAATAATAATAATTTATTCAAACACAACTAAGGGCTAAATGGATAACAAAAGAGTCAATTAATATCTAATATAAAGGTATAAAATAATACATGTGCCTGAACTAGGTTAAACCTGTATCTCAGGCAGAAAGAGCTTACAATGAAAAAATAATAATCACATCAATCAGTAGTGATAATAAAACAAAGCAACGGTGCAGATTTGTAAATAACTTAAATTATGCTAACTACGCTAAACTAGTAAAGTGTAATAAAGGTGCATAGGTACAAAAATTATTAGCCTATTTTAACAAGGCCAATGTTCTGTGTCATCGTATTGACATACTTTTCACGATTCAAACACAAAATTCACCTTAATTAGAATAATTAATTTTGCAACACTGAAACAAAAAGCATAAAAAAAACAAACTGAATCGAAAGTTGAGATAGGAAAGCTAAATATTATAGTCGTTACAAAACGACAAAGATATGGAAAGCGCCTTTAGGCTTCCCCATAATCTATAGAATTTATGTATCTCTTTTCAGCCGCTAATTTTGCCGGACAGTCCGTGAAGCCAGTTACAAGGTTCCCTGGCTTCTTAAAGAGCAAGCAGGTGGCACACTTAGGATCATCAGCTAGCTTCTGACATTCTTTGTTCGTATGGCCAATTCCGCCACAGTGCCCGCAAGTATAAGCTGCCTCGCGACAAAACTTTGCCGCGTGTTCATACTGCTGGCACTTGTAGCAGCGGGTAACCAGGGTGAAATCCCTTACAGGACACGAGGACCAGTTGACAAAAACCCTGTCCTTAGTGATGAGTGCTTTACGGATGGCGGCTAGAACTTCAATTACATAATTGCAGGACTCTGCATTCTTCCTGCCCGACTTGTGGCTTAGCTTAATGGCGCTCAAAAACTTTTTAAGGTCGCAGGTTTTGAAAGTGTCAGCTAAATTTTGGTGGAAGAGGCACGAGAAAACTTCCGAAGGGAGCTGTTGAATTGTTAAATTATTTCAGAGGCAACACGGTTACAACACAAAACTACTTGAGACAATGTGATGCGAGGCAGGTAAGTTGTGTGTGTTGTGTAGTGTAGTATACTGACGCGTCGAGCGAGGTGGCGTGCGGCGCCAGCACGGCCAGGCAGAGCGCGGCGGCGGCGGCGGCGTCCAGCGCGCGCCCGCCCGCCTTCAGCGCGTCCGTGCCCGCCAGCGCGCACGCCGCCGCGTCGCACGACACGCCGCCGTGCGGGACCACCTGCAACCGACCGACGACGCACGTTCCGTTCACTAGCGCCCTGCACACGTAAGGTTCGGGCCGCGGGCAAACTCACGCGCGCTTCCATATCGCGCTCCGAAACGTACTCAGATGCACGAGGCTGATAGTTCAATGCCAGCTCTTATTTAAAGCTTTGTACGCGCATTACGTGTGAACGCAAAATATAGAACTGCCGTTTTGTAGCGATGACCCCATTATCGTAGTAGTATCCATTTTCCTTTGTAATCAGGCAAAACTTTTAAAATTTATAACTTTACACGTGCCAGTCCAAACTACAGTTGAAACTCTTAAAAAACAATTTACACGCACAGTTTGGATCTTTTGTCATATTATGAAAGATTTGCTGGCGTTCCAAACCATGGACACACTTTTTAGCGACCTTCACACGTAAGGTTCGGACCACCATCTGGGACTGCGTTCCAAACCGCGGATGGATCTGTGCAGTTTAGGTTGCGGATCAAACTGTCGTGCTAAAAATGTGTCAACGGTTTGGAACGTTTTCCTTCAGTCTCAAGCAAAATGGATACGCGTCTTGTCATCGCTTTAACTGGATTTATAAAAAAAACTGGATTGTTGGGATAATTCGGGATAAAGGGATCGCAATAGAAACTCAGTTGATTCATGAGCAGACCGACTGATTTATTTTCATTGAAGGTATATACAACAGAGTGTGGGTGGTCCTACCCGCATTGTTACAGACACTACAAAAACTTTTGACTGAGTGATCCAATTTTGATGATTGTTTTTTATTTGAAAGCTGGTCGGTTTGTTTTTTTTTTAGCGCACATAACTGTGAAATAAAAGCTCGCATCGAACTGCCATATCGAACTGTCAGCCTCGTGCATCTATTCGGAGCGCGCAATGAAACCCCAACCTCAACCTCAACAGCCTGTGTATTGTTCCACTGCTGGATGAAGGCCTCTGCCTTATAAAAGCCTTATTGGCGTTTATCTCATGGAGAGAAATGCCCAAAATCCCCATGCTGGGCATGCGAGTTGGGGATCGCAGTTCGGTGGTATACTCTACAGGAGTTTTACTCTACAGGGGACGCTGCTGCCCGCCCCCCGGTGAATATCCCTTAGTCGCCTCTTACGACGCGCCTTCTACGACCCGCGAGAAGAGTTGGGGTGGTGCAAATTCTAAGCCACATAGCTAGCAGCGGGATGGAACGGCGCGTGCCGTTTCCCGCGGCCCGAACCTTGCGTGTGTAGAGCGCTTTTTTAATGGTAATTAGCACGAAAGTATGATCCGTACTCAAAACCGCACGGATCCATCCGCGGTTTGGAACGCAGTCTCAGATGCGCGGTCCAAACCTTACCTCCGTGTGAAGCCGACTAATGTCTGCCTCTTTCTCCCCCCGCACCCCACCCACCTCGTAGTCGTTGTAGTAGATCTGCGTGAAGAGCGCCAGCGTGATGGCGGCCGAGAGCGCGGCGAAGCAGGCGAGGATGAGCCGCGGGCCCCCCGCGCACCACCCGCCGCCCCCGCCCCCGCCCCCGCCCCGCGCCTTCAGCGGCGCCGCCTCGCTCAGCTCACCCGGCCCTGTAATCGAACAGGTTCATTACATACAATAATTTTATTTTACTCCACATGAACACAAAAGGCTGCAACCTAACCTAACCTAACCAGCCCAGCTCCTTGAAGTACTCCGATACTTACAGGACTTTAGGTGACTGACAGCTTCGTTTCAGCTTTTTATGTGGGTGTGGATGGGGTTAATGTCTCAATGAGGCACTTTAGCCCTGTTTGTCAGCCAAGCGGACTTCGATCTCTTTACATCCAGATCCAATGAAACTAGTGTTTATTATTATTTTTAACGCATTAGGTCACCTAATGCGTAAAAAAAAATGTAAACACTAGTTTCTTCGGCACAAGACTACCACCGACCTTATTGTAACCTATTTACTGCTAAGCACTGCTATAATTTATTATTATTCCACACAGAGGTCGTCTATAAATATAAATATTAGGTCCTTACATATGAAGTTGGCGTTTTGTATGGGAGGAACAAAAAGTCGAATATTTTTTAATATAATATATTTAATTAATCAAAGTATGAACCATTATTTTCTATGCACTTTTGCCATCTTATAGGTAGTTCATTGATCCCTTTACTAAAAAAACCAGTCGGACAGGAATCAATAAAATCTTTGAAGGCGATTTGGACTGCCCCATCGGAGTTGAATTTTTTCCCTTGCAAGAAGTTATCCAAATTTCGAAAAAAATGGTAATCTGTTGGAGCAAGGTCCGGGGAGTACGGAGGATGTCTTAGACTTTCCAATTGAAGCTCTTCTAATTTAGTAGCCGTCTGTTGCGCAGTGTGTGGTCTAGCGTTGTCGTGAAGCAGCAGTGGCGTGGAGCGATTGACCAGCCTAGGTTGTTTAGCCGCTAGCTTTTCCATCATGGTTTGCAATTGCTGACAATAGACATCAGCCGTAATAGTCTGGCCAGATTTGAGAAAACTGTAATGAACAATACCGGCACTAGTCCACCAAACGCTTACAAGTAACTTTTTTGGGGTTAATTTTCGCTTGGGGCAGGATTTGGCTGGCTGGCCAGGATCCAACCATTGCGCTGAGCGCTTCCGATTATCGTAAAGAACCCATTTTTCATCACAGGTAATGATTCGGTTTAAAATACCTTCATTATTGTGCCGGTTTAGTAATGTAACGCAGCAGTCGACGCGCGTTTGCCGGTTTGCTTCAGTCAATTCGTGAGGTACCCACCTTTCAAGCTTTTTAATCTTCCCAATTTGCTTCAAGTGAATTAAAACAGTTTTATCACTAACATCGCAGCCTGCAGCTAACTCGGACGTGGTTTGCGATGGATCCGCTTCCACAATAGCCTTCAACTCTTCATTATCAACTTGAATCTCAGGCCGTCCACGGGGCTTGTTCTGCAGGTCGAAATTTCCAGAACGAAAACGTTGGAACCAAAAACGAACTGTGTTTTCTTTTGCAACACGACCGCCATACACATCATTCACCCTTCGAGTTGTTTCCGCAGCACTAGTGCCACGGCGGAACTCGTACTCGTAAATAATGCGATATTTTAAGTTTTCCATTTTGTAAAATGAGTGACGCAAACAGAAAAAAACAGAAGAAAAAAAACAAATGAATGACGATCATCGAAGCACAAATATAATGAGTCTATAGCTGTACAAATTTGAATCTGGAATTCCTTACCAAAGAGGAGAAATTTGTGATTAAAGTGGCCAGTACGAAAAACGCCAATTTCATATGTAAGGACCTAATATTATAATATGATACATATAAATATTATAATAATATGATACAAAGAAACTACTATTTCTCAATTCATGTACCTTAATTATGTAACCGAAAGCAATTAATTATGATACTATGGGCTAGAAAACGTAAACTATTTTAATTTCTTTGTCTTAGGGCTGAGCAGTATCTTAAACACTACTTTATCCCCTTTTGGTGCATAATCCAACATGCTAAAGCCAGACATGGTTGATACTGTAGTAGACTGACCAGGTATGATTGGCGAGCGGTCCACCGAGGCGCTGTCGCCGCCGGCCATGTTGCTGGCTGGAGGCCGGCCGGGCGCGGCGCAGGCGAGGGATCGCGGACGACTGGGGCCAGGCGCCGGTGTTTCACTGAAATAGTTACCTACATCATTAGGTACGCTAGTTAGGTAGATACTAGCCCATCTGTATTTTATTGGTTCCTATTCACATCCATTTACAATGTACACCCTGATGCAGTCTTTATCAAAAGAGTTACCTTTTTGGGAGCTTGGTCTAATAATCCCATTAGAATGAGGATTCCAGGACCAAGCTCCCAAAAAGGTATAGGTGCTTTTTAGACGCATGTAAGGCCACCATTTCAAATAGTTTTAAAAGCATGACTTGCAAAATGCAAAAAGCAATGATATTATATTATTAGAAGGGGCACTAGCGCGTCGATACTGAGGCGGCTAAATTATGACAATGTCATAATTTTGATTTAGTCGATCATTAGCATTCAGAAGCACAACGTTACCTACAAATTCGCACTATAAACATATTTTATAGATTAGCACTATAATATTATATTATAGATTAGCACTATAAACATATTTTCGTTTCAGTAAGTTTTTTATTATATCGACCTCTATGGCGCGGTAGGCGAAGGCCCGCCTGCAACGCAGGAGGTTGCGGGTTTGATTCCCGCCTCGGGACAAATGTGTGTACGATCTGCAGACATTTGTTCAGGGTGTTCTGGATGTTTTCTATGTATAATAAAAACAAATATATCTAAATCTAATAATAAGAGTAATAATAATAATAATAATCATTTATTGCTTGAAAAATGGTATTATAAAGGTCTTAAGCTTAAAATAAGTTCACATAATTCAATAAAATAGACAAGATATACTTAAATTTAAATTGAGCAGGATATAAAATAAATGGAAATAAAATTAAGAAATATATAAAATTAGTCTATCTTAAGATGTCATTGAATTAATATAATGTAAATTTTATGTGTTAAGAAATTCAGATACAGTATAAAACGATTTGTCAATAAGCCACTTTTTTAACTTAAATGCAAAAAAATTGCAAGGTAATTCTTTAATATCTTTAGGTATTTTGTTGAAAATGCGTCCACACATGGCATGACAACTATGTAGTGTATTGTATTTAAGTATATCAGTTATCTAGTACCAGGGTTGGAATAAAAACAGTTTTTTTTATATTTTATAAAACAAACAGTTCAAAATGTTTAAAACAAGTGTTATTTTGTTTTATTTGTTTTTTTTACTTATTGCCTTGAGGGCTCTTTCAAATCAATTATAGCGAATTATATAATAATCCATTTCTAAAAATTAACAAAACAATAAATATTTTCTTTTGCGTATCTAAGTAAGTACCTATTTCTAATGTAATTATTAAAAATTATTATAATTAATAATCAATACAAAAAAACTTTACATATACCTTGTATGTAGTGTAGTGTAGGTAGGTAGGTACTGTAGGTAGAGAAGAAGAGAGAGAACGGGGAATACCCATCACTAATCGAGTGAATTACTTTCTTTCGACGGCCGACATAGGGACTTTACCTATGCATGTAGTGTACAGTACAGTGTATAAAACGGCCAACATAGAGACTTTCCAATTGTAAATTTATTTGAAGCTATTTAGAGTTCTACATATTTATTCGTTTGGATTTATTTCCATTTATTTTTAATTTAATAAAATATGGATAGCTATGTAGGTACATATTTACTTACGTTACGTGTAATTAGCAAAAAACATATTATCAAGTTTAAATACCACTCCGCAAAACAACGTAAGTAATCATACCGAATTAAAATCTTTTGGACTAATTGACATTGACCCTGCGGAAGTTTTAAGTCTTATAAATTCCCTGAAATCAGATTGCTCTATAGGCTGGGATAACATATCTTCTCGAATAATTAAACAAAATAAAGAATTCCTAGTTCCGCCGCTCACACATATCTGTCACTTGAGTTTTACGACCTCAGTTTTCCCGAAAGCATTTAAAAAATCTTTAATACTTCCAATCCATAAATCAGGAGACAAACAGACAGCGGGTAACTACAGGCCAATTTCAATACTACCCGCTCTATCGAAAATATTAGAGAGAGCAATTAATAACAGGCTAGTCAAATACTTAGAGGGCTTCGATCTTATCTCAAAAAATCTATTTGGTTTTCGAAAGGGACGATCAACAGCTGATGCCGTGTCGGAGCTAAACGAATATGTCGTAGAATGTCTGGATAAAGGTGTAAAGTGTCTGGGAATCTTCCTTGACCTGGCAAAAGCTTTCGACACGGTATCAATCCCCCTGATTCTAGAGAAGCTAGAACGCCTTGGAATACGGGGAGAGCAACTAAAATTGATGAAAAGTTACCTAAGTGACAGAACGCAGAGTGTGAAAATTGGAAAATATGTCAGTACTGAGTTACCAATAACTTATGGAATTCCCCAGGGCTCCATTGTCGGTCCGACCATTTTTTTGGTCTACTTAAATCAAATCTGTGACATGGAAGTGCAAAACTGTAAACTGATATCGTTTGCTGATGATACTGTTTTGTTGTTCCGCGGGGAGAGCTGGCGCAGAGTATTCAGCTACGCGCAAAATGGTTTCGATCGAGTATCTAAGCATCTCTACCAAAATATCCTTACTCTAAACCCGTCAAAAACAAAGTGTGTAACATTTTCTCTCCGTAAACCCGGTCAACCAAACATCTCTGACCATATAATTCGTGCTCATACATTGCCATGTCTTCAAGTACCTCCTACAAATTGTGATTGTCCGCTAATAGAAAGATGTAGAACTATAAAATACTTAGGCATCACAATAGACCAGCACATGACCTACGAGCACCAAATTAACACAATAACGGCTAGAGTGCGTAAACTTATTGCTGTTTTTAAAAACATCAGGCATGCCGCAAGTGAACTTCAATTAAAGACTACGTACTTTGCTCTATGTCAATGTTTGCTGGTTTATTGTTTGACTGCCTGGGGCGGAGCTGCAAAGACCCACATGCTCCCTTTAGAGAGAGCTCAAAGGGCGGTTCTCAAAGTGGCTTATAACAAACCCTTCAGGTACCCAACAACCACACTCTTCAACGACACTAGTGTTCTCTCAGTTCGGAAATTATTCATACACCAAGTTGTTCTTAACCAACACAGAGAACCACCAGATATTGATGCAGCAAGCAAAAGAAGAAAAAACAAAGTATTCATACCAAAACCACGTAAAACAACTTTTGCACAACGCCACACAGAGTTCCTAGCACCATTCCTTTACAATAACTTAAATAAAAATCTATCTTTACAAAGTGAGTCGTATCTGAATTGTAAACGTAATTTAAAACAATTTTTACAGAGCTTGAACTACGACCAAACTGAGCGGTTGCTATCGGTTCAATGTTAAATTATTAAATGGGTTAACTCTAGAAATTATTTATAAGTATTGTAACTTAATTTAATTTAGATAACCAGTGCACGAGTTTTTCATAAGTTTTTTCTATAGTCGCACATTATATGTATATAGTATTTATCCTTAACTTTACAATTCCTTATTATTGTTTTTACAGGCGTTACCAATAAGCAGCAACATTTTTACTTGTGCTAATGAAATCCTGGCGGAAGCCGAGAGAGAGCCCTTGCGTCTACATACAAGTGAAAACTTAGTTAGAGCAAGGAGTCAATCTTGTCGATCCACAAAGGTTTTCCCTACGAAGTACCTACTACTGTTGGAAATATCTTTTTACATGTATAACCTTAGATAAGTTTTATGTAAGTACTTTGTAAACCTTTCCTGAAATAAAAACTTTTATTATTATTATTATTATTATTAATTTTGATATTCGTTTGTTCCTCGAAATTATATTTTGATAATCAAACAAACAAATAGTTTCATTAAATGTCCCTTCTGTAATGCTTCGGCTACATTAGCGGGCTATGGCGAATATTCGTGTTAACGCGATAAATGTGGCCGGGTTCATCGTGTCATCGCGTAGTATTCGGGCGAAGACGATGTAGTATCGGGGAGCTGTCGGTAAACTGGCGCGAATCAAAGGGATTTGTCGCGCCAATATTAGCTTAGGTGGCTACATCTACGTCATTTCAGTGTCGTCCAGACTTTGAAGCGTGACGGACGTGCATTTATTTTTTTACACTATGGAGTGGAGTAACAAAAACTGAGAGTATTTTATGGAATCCTAGTGACCCCAACCATAAAAATAAACACTTAGTACATGATGCGTGAATTCGAATTAAAAATATGCTCAGTTAGCCTACCACAGTAGAAGAAATGAAGGAGAAAAAAGATTCATTGATGGCATACTACAGAGCCCACGATGCATCGCGTCAACTCGACACGAATCTTCGCCCGCCTTAATGTAGACAAGAACATCGCCTATACCCGAACACGATGTTTTTGTCTCGCCAACACTATACGAATCTTCGCCCGCCTTAATGTAGACAAGAACATCGCCTATACCCGAACACGATGTTTTTGTCTCGCCAACACTATACGAATCTTCGCCCGCCTTAATGTAGACAAGAACATCGCCTATACCCGAACACGATGTTTTTGTCTCGCCAACACTATACGAATCTTCGCCCGCTAATGTAGCCGAAGCATAACAATATTCTCTTGTTGTGCTCACGTGTTTCAAGCAGAAGTCTAAACAGATATCTATCCTTTTCTAACTCATTTGTACCGTATTATCTGTCGCATTTATGGTTGTAACCTATGGATATGCCAGAATGTATATGTTGTAGAGGAACTAAATCTGAGCACCGCGCAGTATGAATATGCGTCATCTTTATTAAAACATCATTGGCAAAAAGCCTCTCAATTACAGCGCGATGTAAAATGGAAATAACATAAAGTTAAGTTTAAAGAATGCATTTTTTAATTGGTTATGTATGTGCATTATTCACTTTCAACTATTTCTTTGCTATAACATTCGTTTTGTATTAGGATGAGTTCATCTGATTCAGACATGGATTGAACGCCTGATTTCGCTCATTTTTTCTTCAGTTAATCCATTTTTTATTTTTACTTCCTTATACCTACCTATAAGTACTCGTAATGAAAAGCAGTGTTTACACTAGGTAAAAATTAACTTATTATGTCCCTTAACGGGGTTTGGCGCTAATAGTTCGAGGGACTAAATAAGTTTATTTTTAGTTTTTAGTAGTTTCTTTCAACCAAACCAACAATTAAAGGGTAACAATGTACCTACTATTAAACCACTTTAATACCCTAATCTCAAGAAATCGGTGTTGTATATTCTTTTTTGGTTTGCATTATTTGGTTTGCCATTTATTATGAAACTAGGGGTAAGTGGAACCAAGTTGCAACCCTCAAAAGCCCTCCCGCCTATTTTCAAGATTTTTGTCTTTCCGAAATTCTAAATAATTAGTACCATAACCGGATTTTTAGAAAATAACATGCTTTATATTCATTTTCTAATTACATCGGGCATGTTAACTCTTACTAATAAATGTTAGCCCTTACTAATACCATAAATATTCACGTGTATTCATCATTCACAATATTCACGGATTAACCAGAGTACTTACCTGACCCTGTACCTATTATGTTAGCAAAGCTGTTGAACGTGAATGCTTTACTTCGGAATTGACTCCATCTGAAAAAGCTAGCCTGTGTATCTGAGTAATTTTATCACCATAATCATAAATCGTGCTTTTCCTATAATGGTAGGTGAGTAATTTCTCTTATATACCATCACCTACCCGGTAACCAGCAGCGGCGACGGCGGAGAAACGGCACTCACCGGTTCTTCCAACACAAACAAGGTTCGTAGTTAACCCGCTTACATTCATAATGAATTCGCCAAACTACGAAAGTTTCTATAGTAAGACACTCACCGGGTTAATAAGCACCGTCCAGGTTCCTTTCTAGCGAGCCTTCGCCCTTACTTCTGATGCAGGCGCCGATCGTACGCAGACGAACGACGACGATGCCGCGGAGGATGCAAACAACACAACACACAATGGGTATTTATAAATCGTAGTAAGATCAAACAAGTGAGCGGCCGGCTGCGGGGCCCGACGACGAGTGCGCGGGCGGCGCGGGGCGGGGCGGGGGGGAGGGAGAGGGACTCACGCCGAGCGAGCGAATTCCTATCTAACTGTATACACGGTGTAGCGGTGTTCTGGCGTATATATTATGACGTCACTGCAGTCAGCTGAAGAAATGCGCGTGTCGCACTAGCGTTAGCACCTACACACACCACAACCAGTCACCAGCCGCGGCGAGCTGCTGGCGCATGCATTATTACCTGTACATGTTCAGGTTCACTGTGACGTGACGAGGCGGAGGTGAACGGCCTCCAGTAGCGGGCCACCGCGCGCGAACATCGCTGCAGTGACGTCACTGCCGGAACGTGTAGCCTATACAATCTTTGATTCCATCCACGGTAACTGGGTACATCCAGTTACCGGAATCAAAGATTCTTAGGGAATCGAATCCCGCACATGCGGGTTTATGCACGGCATGAGGGATTTGCCGGACTGAACGAATATGTAAATCGAAGTAAAATTTACACGGTCTCTTCTCGGTTTGTCTTTGATACTTTTTATCTCTGAAAAACGCGTCGTCTCACTTGTAGGTATCATTGCCTAGTGTCAGAATAAACTAGGCTCTGAAAAACAGACCAGGCTAACAAACGCCAGGAAACGTTAACAGGTGATTTCTATCCCACGGGAACTAATTTATCGGACAAAAAGTAGCTTATGTTTGATTCCAGGATAAGGATTAACTGTACGCAAAGTTTTAGCCTGATCCGTTTAGTAGTTTTGGCGTGAAGAGGTAACAAACCTCCATCCATACATAGAAACTTTCGCATTTATAATTTATTAGTGTGACTAGCTGCGCCCCGCGGCTTCGCACGCGTTGTTCATATGGAAACGTTTAAAGGAGATTTTTATCCAACAAGAACTGATTTATGGGATAAAAAGTAGCTTATGTTTGATTCCAGGATTAGAATCACCTGTATGTTAAATTGCATCCCGATCCGTTCAGTAGTTTTGGCGTGTAGAGGTAACAAACATCCAGCCATCCATCCATACGTCCACACAAACTTTCGTATTTATTGGTATGAATCATCATACTAATAAAAACGAAAGTTGAACATGAAGCTTGACGGGATAAATACTAAATCGAAAATAAAACGTTTATGTGATCAATTCGGAACCATCTTTATTATATAACAAAATCAACAGCCCTTATATGTCTAAACAATTTTTACCTTAGTAATATAACTTACGGCCAATAAGAGATTTACATTTGAATAAAGAAACTTACAAAATACCGACAGTCTAACATAAACTAAATCAAACAAACTTACAAAAATTATTTAGATCAAGTTAATCAGAAAATTTAGATACAATTTAACGGGTTAGTATCATCTCGTCTAAAAAAGCAGCTGGTCTAAGTAAAAACTGGTCTAAAGCACAGCTGGTCTAATTAGCAAGTGGTCTAAAATGCAGCTGGTCTAATTAGCAAGTGGTCTAAAATGCAGCTGGTCTAATTAACAAGTGATCTAAAATGCAAGTGATCACGAGATCACTCTCTAGAGAGTTACTCTCTCCAAACAGTCAAATGGTGAAATCAAACCTGAAATCAAACTAAAGCAGTTAATAGCTTACTATATTCAGTGTTGAATTTTATGTTAACCTTTTTTTTTATTATTGACATTAAAAATCTTTTTAATTAGGTACTTTAATGTCCTGTATTTTTGATTCTTGAAGTATTTTTTGCAAAAAATGCACGAATGTAATTTGTAAAATATTCATCCAAGCGTCGGCTATGTAAGTGGTTGGCAGTAATGGTATATTCGCATGGTACTGTACTATGATACTTAGACCAGCTGCATTCGTATGCATTCGTATACAGGACATTAAAGTACCTAATTAAAAAGATTTTTAATGTCAATAATAAAAAAAAAGGTTGACATAAAATTCAACACTGAATATAGTAAGCTATTAACTGCTTTAGTTTGATTTCAGGTTTGATTTCACCATTTGACTGTTTGGAGAGAGTAACTCTTAGACTCTGAATGGTAAAGGGGTACCAAAGGCCCACTATCGACCTTGTTTAAAATAAAAAGACAGGGTCGTAGACGTAATATTTTGGCTGCAATTGCGCAATTTAGTCTGAAATCTGATTTTAACCAAAATTTTACAAAAGTCAAAATAACTTTTGAACCAGTGAATATCGCAGAACATACATAGGGGTTAAATGGATAGGTACTGAGGTCACCCACCCCCCAGCTACCGATGATCCACCCTTTATGTTACACCCTGTATATAAGTCTGTTTCTCATACTTTGTCGTTTCATTTTAAGAACAATGAAAATGTTTTTATCAGCCATTAGACTATATATTTTTGACGGGATGAGATTTAGACAAAGAACGTTTTAGACAAGTTAAATTATTGACGGGTAGCATTATAGACCAGTTGCGTTTTAGGCGAGATGTATTTTTAGACCAGTTGCGTTGTAGGCGAGAAGCGTTAAAGACCATGTGCCAGTTGCGTTTTAGACCACTTGCTCATTAGACCAGCTGCTTTTTTAGACGAGATGATACTAACCCCTTTGTAGTCTGTTAACAATAGAGTTATGGGCATAGTTAGTCGTAGATTTTGTGGTGGCAAGGAGTTTGGTATTTGGTATTATCATCTTCTCTAGATTTCATATTTCAGATTTAATCATTCACCATCAGGGTTGGCATGATTAAAACAAGTTGTTTTAAAACACGTGTTTTAAACTATGTTTAAAACAGTTTGAAATAAAACTATGTTTTTTATTAAGTGTTTAAAAACAAAGTTTAAAACGAGTTTTAAATAATGTTTAAAACATGTCGAAAAAAACAGGGCTTAAAACTACCTTTTATTGCAAATGAATGGAAATAAATCCAAACGAATAAATATGTAGAACTCTGAATATTATAAAATAAATTCACAAGTGGAAAGTCTCTATGTTGGCCGTTTTATACACTGTACACTGCATGCATAATTACTTGAGTAACTCCCCGCCAATAAAGTCCCGCAGGGAAAGTCCCTATGTCGGCCGTCGAAAGAAAGTAATTCACTGGGTTAGTGGGTATTCCCCGATCTCTCACTAGTTCTCTACCTACCTACCTACACTACATACACTACATGCATGGTGCTGGTGCATGTAAAGTGTTTTGTATTGATTAATAATTATATTTTTTGATAGTTAGATTGAAGATACTGAGATACGAAACAAAAAGTAAATATTTATCGTTTTGCTAATTTTTACTTATGTGAATTAGGAAATAGTTTAGAAATGGATTAAATATTTTATTATTCGCTATGCATAATCGATTTGCAATTAATGTTCTTGATCTCGCCTTATCTGATCATACAGGTCAGTTAATTAATTGTCCAATTACAAACAAAAATATACTCAAATATTGGCGAATCAAGAGAAGGGATTATTCAGCTGACAATATAACTAAATTTAGTAAGATAATTAGTAATATATCCTTTTCGGAAATATACAGTAAAATAGAACCTAACGCTGCATACAACTCAATTATTGATACTTTTAAATTGTTTTACGACCTCTGTTTTCCGTATAAATTAATAACGATTAAGACATCTAAGCCAGTTAGATGGTTATCGCGTGGAATAAAATTGTGTTCCAAGAATAAGAGAAGACTTCTTTGGAAATTTAGGAAAGAACCATCTGAACTCAATAGAACACAATATCGCAAATATTCATGCTTATTGAAAAAAAATATTAAATGTACTCAAAAAGCACAGAATAGCTTTAACATAAACAATTCGAAAAATAAATCCAAAGCATCTTGGAACGTTATAAATAGTTACAAAAGTAAATTGCCAAAAGATCCGATTAATAAAATAGTTTTAGGTAATAATATAATAACAAATCCTCTTGACATAGTAAATACATTTATTAATCATTTTATTGACAAGATTGTACCAATCAAAACATCGGACATAAGTGAATGCTCTTCATTTACTAGCCAGAGAGAGTCTATATTTATTAAACCGTGTATAAATGCAGATGTTCTTAAAATAATAATATCTCTCAATAATACGAATAGTGTAGGATATGACGAAATCTCTACATAAATTATTAAAACTGTTGCAAAAAATATATGCGGACCCATTTGTCACATTATCAATTTGAGCATTAGCACGGGGGTATTTCCAGATGCATTAAAAACATCAATTGAAAGATATCTGCATAGTGAGATCAATACATTCTTTGAAAAAACAATTTTTTTTTGCACAGAACAAAAAGGATTCCGAGAAAAAAAGACGATCAATATGGCTATCTACGATTTCCTTAACCGTGTCTCACATTGTATTGATAAAAGAAAACCTGTATGTTCTATATTCTGCGACATGACACAAGCCTTTGATTATGTAGAGCATAGTACTCTACTTCAAAAGCTTGAAACTTACGGCATTAGAGGGATTTCACTAAAACTTATAAGATCTTATCTTGAAAACAGAAAGCAGCTGACCGAAATAAGAAATATTAACTATTGGACAAAACTTGAGGAAATATATATCTCAGGCGAACGTGTTATAAAATATGGTGTTCCACAAGGCAGCGTGTTAGCTGTTTTCATTAATGAAACTCACTCTTTACATTAATGAAATGGCACGTTGACACCTATCTGTACTTCGAAAATGGTCCAGCAGAGAACTTTAAAAAACAAAAACATTAATGTTTCCATCAAAAAATCACAAATAAGGACGACTTTTTCTGCGTACTCGTATCAGGTCAAGCCCAAAAACTTAGTTTGCCCTTGAGTGTCAACCTCCGCGCGACTGGGCCCTGAAAATAAGTTATAGTGCTAAATTCCTCATAAGATGTTGTTAAATATGAGGACAGACAAGTGAAACGATCGCTGGTTAGTTATGCACTGGTTTATTCACAAAGATGAGGAGGGGGGAGCTGCCCCGCCTACATACCCAACAGATGTGCAGTAAATTTTGAAAATATAGCATTTTATAATAGTAAATGCTGTTTTCGAAATTTACGTAGGTACGACATTGAAGTACCTACGTAAATATTGAATATATAGCATTTATATAGGTTTAAAAAAGAAACTGTTGAGAGTTAACGTATCTACGTGATTAAGGGAATGACCTAGTTAAAAACGACACTAAATAGAATGCAACCTGATCGTTAAAATGCGTTATATTTCAAATAAAACTTTATATTTTCTTATTTTCGTTGAAATGTTTCTTCTGTGTAGTTTTTGTAAGGCCTGGCCCCAACCGTACGTTTATAATGTCTTGGCACTAAGTAAGCACTGGAATAATTAAAAAAAAAATAAGATTAGTAGGATTATATTCTAATGGTATGGCAACACAGTAAATTTTTAAGCGGTAAATTTGGGGCAAATTTTCACCTGCAAAGTTTCGATATTTTGACAAAACTCTCGTATTTTAGTTGAAACAAAACATAATCTTATTGATTTACATTCATTTAATTGCCAATAAATTATACAATAAGCATAACACACCTCGATTACGACAGCTTCAGCTGGACAGCATAAAGTTTACACCTGATTTTAAATTCGTCCGCTTTGTCTAAAAACTTCTACAAACTGAATGACACTGATAGATGAAAGTAAATGTTTTGCAACATGAATTAGAGATGGGAAAATGTTTTAAAATCGATTAATCGAAGAAATAATCTCTATAAGTCAAAGTAGAAAAATAAATGGACAATAATCTTGCCGATGACCCCCGTGGCACATTCTGACCTGCGTGGCACATAGCCACCCCATTATACCGGTAATATTATCGCTAATAATAATTTATCCATGTCACACAAATAAAGACTTTCTATTTCTATTTCTATTTCAATATACCTATTCTCATCGAAGTTTAACGATTCTTTTTTTATTATCTAAAGGTTGAATTTGAGGTAGTACTATAAAAGTAAGATTCACGAGAAATTAATGCGTGCGCTGAAAAAGTGCCTAAAACATTCTCTTCTCATGATAATTTCACTCATTATTATTTATCTCTAGCGGTTCCCATGACAACGGACGTAAACCAAGTTATTACGAAGTTATTGTATTCTCTTTGACGTAAACAAGAGGCTTACAAAGTTGATGCATGGACGATATCCAAAAAGTACTTGTATCAATGAAGACGGATAGCATAGAATGAAGAAAGATCAGTTCTGGACTGATGATTATGTTAGGGTTTTGTACGCGTAAGCGTCTCTAAATTTGTATTTATGAACTGTAATAGTTAGGCAGTGGAAATTTTGACAGTGTGTAGGTACCTATTTCTATTGTTGCGTTAACGATAAATCATGATCATTTTATTGTGTAAGTATATCTGTTATCTAGTATAATAAATAACACAAGCTCTGCTTAGCTTAGGGCTAGATAATGCTTTGTGTATTCCATCAATATCTATTTATTTATTTATTTTCATCAGAGACAATGGCTTCCATTAGAAAAACATGAAATTGAAGTCGGTTTATAGTTTTTTCAAACAAACTGGTTAAAGAGGTACTTAGACAGGAGTAAAACCTCGAGTTCCATGATTATAAACGTCTACTAAGTATGATACGTTATTTTTTCTCCAGTCTCGCAAAACCTGCGGATGCGCTTCCTCAGTTCCGCGTGCTTGCCGGATTTGATTCCCTAATCTAACTTTAGAGGATTCTAATCTTTGTTCTGATACCTAAATACCTTATATTAAGATCAGCCCCTGATTCAGTGTCTTTTCAGTTTATTAACGTACTAACTACTAAGTACTCCATGGCTAAGACTGTTTACTTTCTACCGTTTCTATGATGTCGTGGGCTCTAATACGCCTAATGGAATCAGTGAAACCTTACAAAACCTAAATCCCGTATAAAGGATCCTGTGCGTATTCCGCTCGACACAGTCCCAGCTCGACCGGCGTCAGAGCCCCACAGTTCTCAGCCGTATCGAGACCATCACAGTGCGACAAACCAACCGACCGACCGACTAACTCACTCCCAACCAGAGACTAAGCTCGTAACGATGGTGTACAATTTCAAAGTGTTCAAGAAGTGCGCGCCCAACGGCAAGGTGACGCTGTACATGGCCAAGCGGGACTTCGTGGACCACATCTCCTTCGTGGAGCCCATCGGTGCGTATCCTCCTCCTGAGCGGCGCCGGTAGACAGGCGTCCCCCGCCGGCAGCGAGGGGGGCGGACCGATGCCTGTAGTGGATGTGTCGTTGTGCGCAGATGGCGTGGTGCTGCTGGATGAGGAGTACGTGCGTGGGCGCAAAGTGTTCGGGCAGGTGGTGTGCACGTTCCGGTACGGCCGCGAGGAGGACGAGGTCATGGGGCTCAACTTCTACAAGGAGCTGTTCCTCGCCTCCGAGCAGATTTACCCGCCACCCGAGAAGCGAACCTACGAGTTGTCGCGCACGCAGGTGCGTATCTGTAGCGGACTGCCTCCCTCCGTCGAAGCGGGGTGCAGTACAGTCTGTTATCTGTAGGAGCGGCTGGTGAAGAAGCTGGGTGGCGGCGCGTTCCCGTTCCGACTGGCGGTGCCGGCGGGCGCGCCCGGCTCCGTGACGCTGCAGCCGGGGCTGGAAGACGAGGGCGAGCCGTGCGGCGTGCACTACTACGTGAAGCTGTTCGTAGGCGACAGCGAGATCGACCGCTCGCACCGGCGCAGCACGGTGGCGCTTGGTATCCGCAAGGTGCAGTTTGCGCCGCAGAAGGCGGGCCCGCAGCCTTGCACCGTGGTGCGCAAGGACTTTGTGCTGTCGCCCGGCCAGCTGGAGCTGGAGCTCACGCTCGACAAGCAGGTACTTACTGCCGTCTACGGCTCCGATGCACTTTCATGGAACACATGATCACAACTTTACCAAGCTCGAGGTCTTTGGGCAATGCTACTTCCACCACTGTATCGGTAATTTGCTACTGCATAAGAGGAAAGGGCGCAAATTACCGACCAGGAAAGGATGACCTATGAAAACGTATACTCACGTTTTCATTTGTCATGTATTATTTCTGTATTTCATAATGTCATCCTTTCCTCCTCTATGAAATAACCGTAATTTTATCGAGAAGTTTCGCTTCCGTCGCTTTACGATAGAATACACCCATATGTAACAAGACTATTTCGTGCAGTAAAACCATTTATTAAAAAGGATGAGGTACTGGTTTCTCGAAAGTGGCAACCTGAAATTGTGTAAAATTGTGTGCTCCCACCTCAGTCACCGTCTGACCGGCGGCACGGGCGGTCGTGATTCGCGTGAAATATTGTTGTCTCGGTCTCACTTCGGTCTTAGATACGTCTTTCCGTCTTTGTTCTTCTTTGTATTGCACTGGACTGGAAATATAACTGTGAGCGTATGTTATTGCGTGTAGTTGTAACACCTGCCATTTTTTGAGCAAGCGCTGGGAGAACGTAACCTATCTTCCTTTTTTAATAAATCAATGAGTAAAACAAACTTTACTTCTAATTATTTCTGATACTGACTCAAAAAGTATCGAGTTGCGGTTATAGGCCAGAGATGGTTTTTTTGCTTAAATTTATGTCGTAGACCTTCGTAGAAGAGCTACTACGGTAGGCCAGTTCGAGACAAGAGTGTCAGGTTTAGGTCGGTGCAATTAGCTTTAGTTTTTAATTGTGTATCGCAGCTGTACATGCACGGCGAGACGGTGGCTATCAACATGTGCATCCGCAACCACAGCAGCAAGGTGGTCAAGAAGATCAAGGCGTCCATCCAGCAGGGCGTAGACGTGGTGCTGTTCCAGTCGGGCCAATACCGGAACATCGTGGCCAGCGCCGAGACCCAGTGAGTAGCCTCCTCGCCTTGCGCGCCGCGGCGCCGGCGAGGCTAGCTCTCAGCGTGATGCGTGTGTGTTGCAGGGACGGCTGCCCGCTGCAGCCCGGCTCCAGCCTGCAGAAGGTGTTGCACCTGACGCCGGCGCTGGCCTCCAACCGAGACAAGCGTGGCATCGCACTCGACGGCCAACTGAAGCGCACCGACACTACCCTTGCCTCCACCACGCTGTGAGTGCACCCCACCTCTCCGCAGGAGAGCGAGGCATGACGTGACGACTAACGGATCTCTCTGCGCAGGTTGCTGGATGCGGAGCAGCGGGACGCGTTCGGCATCGTGGTGAGCTACAGCGTCAAGGTGAAGCTGTACCTCGGCGCGCTCAGCGGCGAGCTGGTCGCCGAGCTGCCCTTCATCCTCATGCACCCCAAGGTACCGCATACCCTTGTCTCCCTCTCTCCCCCTCTCTACCCTGTGCAGCCTTCACTGACCTCTGTGTGTCTGTGTGCAGGAAGGGCGCGGTAAGGTGATCCACGCGGACAGCCAGGCCGACGTGGAGATGTTCCGACAGGACACCGTGCACCACCAGGAGAGTGTCGAGGTCTACTAGCGGCGAACCTGGCCCTTCTATGACCTACCAGGTCTTTTCACGTTACCGAATAGTTCAGGTCATCACAGGAGTTACCTCTCCTCACCTCGCTTGATATATTTGACGGCACTGTTGTTGAGCTCTCCTCGTAGCGCAGTGCAGCCGTTTTCCTAGAGTTTAGTACTGTAATTTCAGAGACCAATATCAGCGCTTATTAATTAGCCTAATCATTCTCACAATATTTTATACCATGTACCTACTATAAGCTGTTCGCGTCATTTGTAAAGAGAAGAACCCAACACTATTTTATCGATGTTTATTAAATGATGAAAAAAGGCACAGCTTTGTTATTATTGTTCTCCCGTCCCGGCCCGATGGCAAAAGAAAAGATAAAAACACTTATCTATTCTCATGCCACTTGGTAGGTTAGGTATGTAGTGGCATAGTGGTGAGTAAGGTATAAAAACTAAATAAAAGTAATTCTACATCTAATAAACCGCTCAAACAAAATACAGAGCCCCAAGATTATGCGACATTATGGTATATATGTACTTACCTATACACTTAGAATGGTAGGTTACAGTTCACTTCACTTGAGGTAGGTACCTAACGATTGTTAAAGATATTTTTTTACTGAAATGGAGCTCAAACACAACTCCGCAGCTCCGTCAGTCAGGATACCTACCTGGGTAGGTATATTGAGGTTTAGGGTTCGTTTTGTCCAAATCTTATTCTAATAATAGCGTTGTTCCGTCTACGTCATCACGATAAAACCCAGTTAATGAAAAAGAGTGAGAGTATTGTACCTAATCAGAAATCTTTTTTATTTTAACAAAATAAAGTTCTAACAAACTTAGTTAATTTATTTACAAAATGTAAATTACAATACTATTTAATATATAAAGACTTCACACTCATGGAACTCTCGCAATGTTACTTATATGACTGTGACGTGCGATCCACTATTGGATATTAAATGATGAAACGCTACCTATGTAGCGCTGTAAGGTTACGGACGAAAGTCTCACGAAGTTATTGTATTCTCTTTGGTTACGGACACAAAGTCAGCGGTGCGTGCGATTGGCGTTACTCGATCTCGAAGTGTTACAAAAATATGATCGAATAGATGGCGCTGTTCTATCTTGGTTCTATTAAGTTATTCTGCTCGTCTTGCCAAAAATCCTGATTACCTTTACCAGTATCTTATGAGAATTGTGACTATTTTTTATCTTTCAATAAGAAAACATAATCATTTAAATCAGATGTCTAACCTCGTATCAAAAAACCCCGACGACAAAAATAAATCTATACAATCGTAGAAACGAGATTTCGTAACGATCGTTGGTTGTAAAATACGATACGACAATAATTTTTTGAGAATAAATAAAACGGGAATAAATTTCTTTCAACATTGGCTCTGGGTACAATTATACATATTTTATATAGTAGGTACACCCTTTCAAGTTTCAGTCACAGAGTCGCCACGAACCCGCTTACAGGCAGGGTCAACTCAAGGTAGTTTTGCTTTAGTCGAATTGTGTGTCTATATTTCTAGTCGCTTAGGTACTTAATTAGTTATTTAGTCGCTAGATTTTGATACGATCGTTTTATAATTCCCCTGAATAAATGAAATCTCAACCGCCGCGCCGCGCCAAAAGCGAGAAGCGTTAGCCAACTAAGCTAGGTACTACTAACTAAGCTAGCTTCCCCGTTCGGACGTATTACTTCCCGCCCACGCGCAGAGAGGGCGCTGGCTGTCTCGACTTGAAAGTGAGGGACTCGTGTGTCAATTTTAAAATTTTTGCTCCTTTGACAACACTGTTCTGTCATTGCAGTGAGACTAAAAGCGTTAGTTCATCATAACGCCACAACTCTTTTCTTTTTGATCGGTTTTGACTTGTATAGTATTATTTTTATTGACAGGCGGAGTTGATGTTCTTCATCAATGGGAGCTGCCTCGGAGTTGCTGCTAAAGATTTACCGGAGAGGTTGTTTACTCTGTGCTTAGTTGTTATTTTTCGAGTTCCAGCAAAACCTATCTTAAAGCTTTTTATTCACTGGATCAGCGCTTCTTAATCTTTTTTGCGACGGAACCCTTTTGAAATGGAAATATTTGACGAGCCAGTCCTAGATCCTTAAGGTAGTAGTAGTTTTTGATTTGACTATGAAACACCATACTTAACCCAACTTAACTGTTTTTGAGATTCTAGTTAGTAAAAAGTTATAATTAGTTTTTAATATCCACGTAATATAGTCAGGATACTCGTACCTACTGTCACGTTAGTTCTATGAATTAATTACGTAGGGATTCATCAGGACCCATATTATATAGGATTTGACGAAGCGATCTTCTTCTACAGCGCAAATAACTTCATCTGAGGCACAAATACGGTGGTAATATCTGTAGCGCTTTTACTGAATATGCAGAACTAGGTCTCTTTGATAGTTTATCCATGAGTAGGTTCCATTGAAGGTTAGTATCGAAGGTTATTCTAAGAATACGGTATTGGGTAGAAAAATTTAATGAATTTCGTTTTGGTTTTGGTTATTGACACTAAACCAATGGACTACTCTTGATATTGCAGTACCTACTTACATCGTCATTCGCTTTATTCTTTAATCTTGTAAATTAATGAAGAATGTAGGTATCATAAACTGGAACAAATATCTGCAGATCATACAGCATCGTTTTCCAAGGGCGGCAATCAAACCCCCTTACGTGCTTCTTTTTGTCTCGCGGGGTACATCTAGGAGATACCTATTGCTGGCCTTACCCCGCGACCTCCTGCGTCGCAGGCGGCCGTCGCTCGCTGTCCTCCGGCCGAACCATTGTGTGGTCGGTCGATGATCGACGATGATCGACGACTGCACGCGAGCTAGCCCTCCGATACGTATAATGGTCCGGACCACTCCACGCGACTACTTGCGAGTTATCGTCTTTAAGAGGTCCTAATGCTTCATTAACCGTGGATGGATCGGAGACGTAAATAATACAACAGTTTCAAGACAACCTTTAATCTCGTCCAAAATAAATAAAGTCAACAGTAGGGTGAACTCTTTGAGTTGGTTAAACTTTATATTAACAAATATTTTAATACTTACAAATTATACATATCTACTTAATTTACAAAGACGTACATATTTACAAGAACAAGGATCGCAGTCTGTCAGTAAACGAGAATTAAGTACATATACCTAGTTAAGTTTTAGTAAAATAGTACATAAACAGTTATGTATTTCCGATGTAAAATGATATTACGTAGATACGCAAACGTTTCGGTAGATATGTGATTCCATTCATATGTTTTTGCGTGTTAGGAGCAATACGCATATAACAAGTTCTACATAGAAACAATTTCAGAATACTTAGTGAGTTCACTTAGTTATTGTAGTCTAAATTAAAAGGCGTCGTCTCCTCGACATGGATACAACAGACGGCGTCCTCGCCGAGGCGTGCCTTCAGCTCAACGAGTTTTTATACAAAAGTCCTGCCAATGTAAGACAGGTTTTAGTTTACAACGCGAGCACCTTTGAGTCTCGGACCGCGAGCCACATTCACTCACAACTCCAACAATCAAATACATTTAAAAAATTCAACTCATAAGAAAACATAACATAATGACATTCATTAAATTAATCTAGTTTCATAGATTTGTAAAAAAGTGGCAAAGACTCAGTCGCTTACGGCTACTATTTACATCACAGAATTCGTTTAACTACATTATTGGGAGACCTGGAGCGCTTTGCGGTGCCATTCCATCCAAGCGTTCTGCGGCGTAGGCCGCTCGTAGCGCCCCTCAGCGAAGGTCCTTCGTAGAGCTCTAGGGCGTAGGCCTATCGTAGCGCCCGCGCGCCCTTCAGAGAAGGCCCGTGTAGAGCTCTACGGCATAGCACTCCAAGCACTCGCATAGTTCTTCAAACACTTGACATAGATCACCAAGTTTCAGATCACTTTCACACACGAGACGCGCGTCACTCTCGGCAGATATGTTCAGAAGTGATCAGAGGGGGCGGGGGGTGGGGGGAGCACTAAACGCAGGACTCGGGGATCCTGTGGTCGAGCAGCTTCTCCTTGATGGCGTCCACGTTGAGGTCGGGCGCGGCGCGCAGCGAGCTGGCCGAGGAGGCGCTGCGGCCCAGCGCGCGCGCCGCGCCGCCCCCCGCGCCCGCGCCCCACGTCCACGACGCTCCCGGCCCGTTGCACGCCTGCACACACACATACAAATGTTATATCGATGATGGATACACGGAGAAGGTTTATGATACCGCTTAAGATGACCTTTTTGCCGTAAAGTGCTATTAAGCAAGTATGCGACGTGAGATATGACGGGGAGGCGCGTATATCTGCGCGGCAGCTGGCGGCGAGCGGCGGCCGCCGGATATTGGAGGCACAAATCACGTGGAGGCGTCTGAGAGGAAGCTGCGGTAACGGCGCGCGTAGTGCTGGTGACAAGCAGGAGTAGTACTCACCGGCGCGGAGTGCGCGGGGGGCGCGGGGGGCGCGCGCGGCGGCGACGCGGCCGCGCCCGCTGCGCCGCTCGACTCGCCTGGAACAACGCAGAAAGGCAATGTTACGTAAGTATACACTAACATGAGCTACAAAGTGCTTACTATATTACAGATTCACATGTTTATACATAAAGGGAAATGCCACCTCGGTAGGTAATCTTATCACCGGAAACATTTTGCTAAGTCTGGCTGGTCTGAGTGATTTCTATGGGTATGGGTAAAAATATCTCCAGGTTAAATTTTCCCTGTAAAAATTTTGTGTAACTTTGTAATTGGTCAAATTATTTTAATATTATTAGGGTAATCTTGACTTTTAAACCACTACAGCAAAGTAAGTTAGCGAAATAGTGATACCATGTGATACTAGACCTTTAAAATTTAAGCTAACATGCAAAGTCATTAAACATGAACTTAACTGTGGAAATGAAATCATCATTGTGCCCATAGTTAAGAACAGAACAGGAGACATTTCAGATGTAAACAATTATAGGCCAATATCCTTGGCAACTATAATAGCTAAAATACTGGACCGGCTTCTGGATAGGCACCTAGACCTGCACTTACCAATGCACGATGGACAGTTCGGTTTTCTGAAAGGACTGTCCACTGATACTGCTATTCTTGGTTTTAAGAATACTGTTAGGTACTACGTGGATAGACGGACACCGGTCTATGCTTGTTTCCTAGATCTCTCGCGTGCCTTCGACACAGTTTGTTACGATATACTGTGGCAAAAGCTACGCGAGACCAGTTTGCCTAAAGAAATTTGCTCTGTTCTTGAATTTTGGTACAGCAGACAAACTAATCAGGTGAAATGGGCAGGGACGTTGTCTGATGCATATGGACTGGAATGTGGCGTGAGACAGGGGGGGGTATCTTCACCCCACCTGTTTAACCTGTATGTAAACGACCTGATAGATGGTCTCAGCAGGCAGCCAATCGGATGCCATATTGACGGAATATGTGTAAACAATATCAGCTATGCGGACGATATGGTGCTGCTGGCACCATCTATCAGCGCACTTGAGAAACTGTTGGTGACATGTAAAAATTATGCTGGCAGTCATGGTCTTCAATACAATGCCAAAAAGAGTGAGTTCATGGTTTTTCCACCTAAGGCAATGAAAATGAATGAGGTACCACCCGTTACGTTGAATGGATCTGTGTTAAAGAGGGTTACTCAATTCAAATATCTGGGTCACATTGTAAGTGACAACCTCAGTGACGAACTAGACATAGAGAGAGAACGAAGGGCGTTAGCTGTAAGAGCCAATATGTTGGTACGTAGGTTCTACCGTTGTTCTAAAGAGGCAAAAATAACCCTGTATAAATCCTACTGTCAGACGTTATACACAGGGAGCCTATGGACCACATACACTCAAAAAGCAATAAACACCCTTCGCGTCCAGTATAATAATGCATTCAGGATGCTGCTGGGGCTTCCGCGGTTCTGCAGCGCATCCGGCATGTTTGCAGAGGCGCGCACAGACGGCTTCCATGCATGTAAGAGATTTTCGACCTATAAGTACCTAGTCGAATTATATAATTTTGATAGGATTAAGGAATTACCTACCTTACAATGCATCCTAACATTTTGGGAATTGTAAATAATGAAATCGGAAGTCAGAAGTCAATAACTTTATTTCTTTAGACTTAGGTACCGAAAAACTATTATAAAAATAAGAAATAAGGTGTTATTGAGATTCTGTTCACTTCAATCTTTTGTCCACTAGTGGAAGAAGTGAACAAGAAACCACTAGCAAATTTACTTAATCTCTTAGGTGTCTAGTACATGTTATTTTTAGAATAAAACATAAAATAAATAATAATAAATAATGGTGGACAATCCACACAGCATTATCCATCATCCATTAAGTATATAACCACAATTTATACATTATCTATCTCTATGAATAGAGACAAACATAAAACATTATAATCTTGACTGACAATTTCAATGTCAAAAACCAACTAGCAGTAAAACAATAATTAAATTACTTAACTTTGCAACGAGGGGGGAGCTCCGCTCGGTCCGACTGCTGCTCGATAACTGTCCCTTAGTCGACCGTTCGACAGCCTTTTATACCAGTGAGTAAACAACACCTGCGCCTCGGGTGATCGTTACGTCATCAGCGGTATTCGACAACAAAATCTAACAAAATGTGGTTTTCTGCTTATAATTTCACTTAAAATTATACAGATAGTATTAACTTCGAATGAATACATTACATTGCAGACAAAACAGTGTAAACAATACAGTTTTATCTGCAAAGCAAGGCTAAAATACAACAAAATCTAACAAAATGGGGTTTTCTGCTTATGATTTCACTTAAATTATATAAATAGTATTAACTTCGAATGAATACTTTACTTTGCAGACAAAACAGTGTAAACAATACAGTTTTATCTGCAAAACAATGCTAAAATGTAAAACTAAACAAAACAACCAAAGTTAGGTTAATGTTTCACATTATTACTTTATTTTATTCAGGAGCATATACACAGCTATACATTATATTTGTATCATATACTATCACGGCCATACTGACAAGTACTTTGTTCTCAAAGTACCAACTACAATTGACCCCCAAATTAGCCTGCTGTCCCTGCCCTTGACATACAACACCTATCATCTGCAGCATGAATACCAGTGAAGTATCCCATGACATACAACACCTATCATCTGCAGCATGAATACCAGTGAAGTATCAGGGCAGAAATCGACCAGCAGTACCAACCCATGGATGCACAGTTTTAATTTTAATTCAGTGCCTCGTTTTAAGGATCCTGTCACCCCTGCACATGACATTCAGATAACCATAAAGCAAAGAATCGATCAGTGTCCAACACATTCATGAGTTGGTCTAATATTCAGTGCCTTGACATGAAGACCCTGCCACCACTGCAAATGACATTCAGGTCAACATCAGGCAAAGAATAGACCAGTGTCCTAGTCATCCCAGCCCATCTATGTGTATGCTCCTGGCAATTATATCTATGTATATAAACATACCAACTACATTTCAATCTATGAGTTGTCTATGTGTAAATAATTTAATTATCTTTATACAGTAACGAATTAAACATTCTATATAAAATTAGCTTTACACCGTAAAAATGTTTAAATACAATAATGTTATGGTAACAGAACCAATATTTTAATATTATAATATGTATTTTATTTTAACATATTATACTTAACTTTATACAGTAAAATGTTTTTATGTAATAATTTTATTGTAACAGAACCAATATCTTAATAATATATTATTTATTTTACTTTGTAACACAATAATCTATTACGGTACTGATCAAAGTGATTCTTCAAAGTCATTATTCTGTATAAGCCATTCACTTGGCCATCTCAGCAATTTTTTTCTTGAGCTTTTGTTATATTGTGCAAGTTATTTTAACTTCTTATAGCGATCAGCACTATCTCTAAGCTCTAAGCTATGCATTTTTATGGGAACATCACTCATTCTTTTTTTTTTTTTTTGTTTACATAGTTAGTTTTTGAAGCGTATCGGGAAGCTCACTCCAACAGTATTCTTTATCTTTGTACAGTACTAAAATTTCACAGCATACACACTTACTACCTCACGATCGACGAATAACAAACTAATAAAGCGCCTAATTTTTGTTTCATCTATTTTCTTACTATTTTGTATAACATTAACATTCAAACATATTTGCAGCAAACACAATCATATAATTATTTATTATATTATAACCTTTTTCAAACTTTGATCCCTATATTTATTAATCAATTTATCTGTTGATACAGAGCTCTTTATTGATAAAAATTAAAAGGGACGTGGAGGCAGACCCATATATTTAATGTAAACTACCATCACCCTTTCATGACACTTTTACCTCCATGTTATACTGTTTTTGTTTGTCGATTGTTTATTTTTGAAACTCTTTATGTACCTGTGTCCAAATAAATGTTTTTTTTTTATTCTATTCTATTCTATTCTAAGCTGTTGCTTAGTTTATCTTCATCAGATTCTAAATAATATATTGGGTGTAATATATTTACTGATTACTGAACCTTTCACTAATCGCTCGGCTAAGCTGACTACATAAAAGGAAAACTATAACGATAAGATTAAAATATTAAGCTCTCATTAATGTATTGAATTGCCAAAAGAATCTTTTTACATTATTATATTTACTGATTACTGAACCTTCGGCTAATCGCTCGGCTAAGCTGACAACATAAAAGGAAAACTATTCCGATAAAAATATTAAGCTGTCACTAATGTAGGTATTGAATTGACAAAAGACTTTTTTTTATTTTTTGTAAGGAGTTTGGTTTTACTACCCTATAATTGAGCATGGTATAAAATGCAATTCACCAATTTTTTTTTACTCTTCTAAATTCCTTAACAAACACTTCCTTAGAGTCAAAACAAAAACGATTTGACATAACTAGAATACGGTCATTCAAGTGGAGCTGGGTGGAACTGGGCAGAACATGTCAGTAAGATGGACGATACAAGATAGACAAAGTCCGAACTGGGCAATATTGACATAGAATTATAAAGAAGCACCAGCTTCCAAAAATAAATTATAAAAAAACTATCAAAGTCGGATCACTCAGTCAAAAGTCCTAAGATAACAAACATAAAAAAATACAGTCAAATTGACACCTTCCTCCTTTTTTTGAAGTCGGTTAAAAAGTGACGGAATTGATACCACGAGAAAATAAAGGAAGCAAAGGGCGACCACGGAAGCGTATTTAAAAAAATAAATCGGACCAAAATGGATGAGACAAGCCAGAGACAGAAAAACCATGGAGAGAAATGGGGGAGACTTCTACCAATACCTGTCTTGTTTATCATATTTGATGTTATAATTTATCGAAAATATTTAAAATACTATAAATTCATGAAACTATGTCATATTATGCGTAATATTTTGTAGTAAAAATAATGTTTTAAAAATTTTTTTTTTTCGATTTTATTCATTTGAAATCCTTGTAAAGCACTTTTTTTTAACCAACCCTATAAAGTGTTTCTAATTTTGTTGGGTACGTGTTTTATTTACCATTCATTTAGTTTATACTGATTCTGTTATTATTTCACTTTATTATTTTGTTTTCGTTTATTTGACAATGTCCATAAAAGCCACTTTGTTTACATGTGAATTTAATAAAAAAATGATTTATACCAGACCTTATTCGTTTTTTTTTCTGTTTAATATGTACCTAATCTTGTACATATATATATATATATATATATTTTGTTGTTTGACAAAACTTTTGCTAATGGACATGTTCATAAGATATGACCATACATAACTGTTTTTATTTAATAGCGGACCAAGCCAACAGACTTCAAGTCACCAAAATAACCAAGCCCCATCTTTAGACTGGTGGCCTCAAACCAACAATCTTAAACTCTTGGGCAATAAACAAAGCACATCATTTAGATCTCAACGTCGTCAAATTTATGAACATGTACCATCCAATGCAATTTCCTTATAACATCCATATAACAGATATATAATTATATCAAGATAGATAAAAGTCAATACCGGTATATTATTCTGTTCTTTTTTTTTTTGTTTCACTAGCATTTGTATTTGGCCAATTTTTTTATAAGTGAAATTCAAAAGAAACTAATAAATAAAAAAAAATTGTTGGCACTAATTGAACCAAAGTAGTAAACGATGTCAAAATGATAAACTGCCGGTAGTTAAAAATAAGTTTGCATTGACAATGCTATGTCAACCACTACAATTTCAGAACAATATGAAAACATCGATCGAGCAATACTAGAAGTTGCAAATTTTGTATCGTAATTCTTGAGAATTTTGTAGGTTTTTATGAATTGTAAGCCTACTTATTCCTGAAGTTTCTTATTATGATACAGTTCAAGTTTATAGCTACCAAAACAAAATCGTGTAAGACCGTCTTACGTCACGTTTTTACGTCGTCGTATCTAGTTTACGAACCCTTCCGATCCTTCGTGACTTCGTCCGAATTTCGTTGATCAGCACCTCAATGTAGTTGCAACAAATAGCAAGTCTGTCGTAGGACCGGGCATTGGTAGCAGCACGTCCACCATCTCGTCGTGGATTGGAAGCATCAGTCAGAAATCGGCTTGAGCAAGACCTTCGTCCACGCAGGTCTGCTGCGGGATCCAACCTGAAACTTGTGAAAGAACATATTAGAACTTTGAAACAGTTCCTGGCTATCCCCACTTCTGATAAGAGATTTTCGACCTATAAGTACCTAGTCGAATTATATAATTTTGATAGGATTAAGGAATTACCTACCTTACAATGCATCCTAACATTTTGGGAATTGTAAATAATGAAATCGGAAGTCAGAAGTCAATAACTTTATTTCTTTAGACTTAGGTACCGAAAAACTATTATAAAAATAAGAAATAAGGTGTTATTGAGATTCTGTTCACTTCAATCTTTTGTCCACTAGTGGAAGAAGTGAACAAGAAACCACTAGCAAATTTACTTAATCTCTTAGGTGTCTAGTACATGTTATTTTTAGAATAAAACATAAAATAAATAATAATAAATAATGGTGGACAATCCACACAGCATTATCCATCATCCATTAAGTATATAACCACAATTTATACATTATCTATCTCTATGAATAGAGACAAACATAAAACATTATAATCTTGACTGACAATTTCAATGTCAAAAACCAACTAGCAGTAAAACAATAATTAAATTACTTAACTTTGCAACGAGGGGGGAGCTCCGCTCGGTCCGACTGCTGCTCGATAACTGTCCCTTAGTCGACCGTTCGACAGCCTTTTATACCAGTGAGTAAACAACACCTGCGCCTCGGGTGATCGTTACGTCATCAGCGGTATTCGACAACAAAATCTAACAAAATGTGGTTTTCTGCTTATAATTTCACTTAAAATTATACAGATAGTATTAACTTCGAATGAATACATTACATTGCAGACAAAACAGTGTAAACAATACAGTTTTATCTGCAAAGCAAGGCTAAAATACAACAAAATCTAACAAAATGGGGTTTTCTGCTTATGATTTCACTTAAATTATATAAATAGTATTAACTTCGAATGAATACTTTACTTTGCAGACAAAACAGTGTAAACAATACAGTTTTATCTGCAAAACAATGCTAAAATGTAAAACTAAACAAAACAACCAAAGTTAGGTTAATGTTTCACATTATTACTTTATTTTATTCAGGAGCATATACACAGCTATACATTATATTTGTATCATATACTATCACATGCATGCGGAAGCAAGTCGCCTCGTTATTATGCAGGCTGCACGGGAGTACCAACACCATCCTGAATGCATTCTCCAATAAATGGGATAGCCCGTTCCTCAAGCACTGTAATCGCATAATGATGAAGTAGTTTCATCATTAGGCGATTGCAGTGTTTGAAATTACACCGAAATACTCTATAACACCCGTGAATACTAACATAGACTAAGAAAATTTTTGACTAACATAATATGGACCTAAATTGATTTTTTGTGTTGTCTGAAATAAATGAATTTTATTATTTTATTTTATTTATTTATTTATTGCATTATACGCCTATCGTTGTAAAATACAAAATATCTATGATGTTAAATATCTAATTTCCTTTATTTATTTCAAATTTTTGGCCCCTTAGATAGGGGAGATACCGTTTCTTTTGTAGTTTGAAGGTTCTGTTCTTAGGGACCTTCTATTTTATTTTTAAAGAAAAAAATAAAGCCCCTTTTAGTTTTTGAATGGAAAAATGGTACGGTTCTCCCAAAAATGACATCTGTCGAAAAAACAAGTTAGTCTTAATCGGCTCTATTTCCAACCAGGAACACTTTTCCCAAAGTAACATACCAAATCAAATCGTAAGTTTTGGCAATAATTTAATTTTTTTCCTTTTCTTTTTAAGCTATTGCATAGCTTCTATCGCGGGCCTTGAGCACGGGGACCGAATCCAGAAATTCCGTAACGAAAAAACCTCACGCTCCCCACTCCGCCGGGCAAGGAGGTGTGGCTTGAAGGCCGTGCATCGTCTAACGTCGTTCGTTTCAGTTCTGCAGTCTTCGACACGGCGTTGTGTGCGTGCGATTAGACGTACCTATTGTACGACTCTACGAAACTCGCACGAATCGAGACGAGCTGCTCCGAAATCGGACGAATACATAAGCAGCTGTTTATGAGAAAGTATATAGGTGTATAGGTATTTATGTACAACAGTGAATAGCTGTACTTGTAAAATTCTTATCGGTCACCACGCTCAAAAAGTGTAACTTGAATTAATATCAAAGAAAAAGCAATAGGTACTGCATGAATAAAATAAATAAGTAAAATTATAATTGCATAAGTTGATACAAAATTCTATGCAATAGCATTACCGCGGCAGTCCCCGAGTGCCACACGTCTTTTTTTTTAATCTAGGATATCTCTCTCAATGGTTTCTATACCTACTTACATATGGTCACGGTAAAATAATTGCATACCAATTAAGATTGAATAAAGGAGCTAGTGGAGTAATTTAAAGAATTGGGCACCTGCAAACAGTCACAAACAACGATGTAAACAAACAAACCGCTTTATACATCTGCTGTTTTTTCTCTACATCCTGGGTAAGGGTGTTGTAGTAACTCTTTGTCGATTTTTTTTTCAGTTTTCTCTTGAAGAGAGCCAAATTACGGTCAAGTTTATTGAGAATTTTTATACCGATACTTATATAAGTTTTGGAAACTTTAGATAGTCGACAAGCGGGGTGAACAACGAATGTTGCCACGGCGCGTATTATAAGTAGGTATGACGTGTTGAGGACAGTGTACTTAAATTTTGCTTATCTTTTACATGAACTAGATACTTTAGTTCGTTCTAGTGAAGGTTGATAATTATACCTTATTTAAGTGCATATTTAATAATACTTTTTCAATATTGTTTTCCATACGAAAAATTTATTTACAAAATCTACGTTTTAGATCGTACAATAATATTTTTATTAATGTGTTTGCATAATATAATTTTAAATTATAATACGCAAATATATTTTGCGCGTTAAGGAGCGCCTCCTGTACATTATAATTAGAATTCGTAAAAAATCAAATAATATCCCATCCCATCCAAATAACAACCACAACCCCCTCAACCACCGCACATGAAAGGTTAGTTAGAAGGTATGTAGTTAGTTCTATTTGCTTAAGATTAAGATTATGAACTTCTTTGTTATCATAAAGATTTAAACATTACGACGACCTCTGTGGCGCAGTGGGCGAAGGTCCTAATAAAAAAAAAATATCTATCTATGTAGTGTATTGTATTATGTGTATCAGTTATCTAGTACCCATAACACAAGCTCTGCTTAGCTTGGGGCTAGATAATGCTGTGTGAATAGTCCAGCATTATTTATTATTTATTTATTATTTATTATTAGCATAGTAGACATAGCATGTCTTGAAAACGGGTTAAGTACCATAACTTAATAATGCTGGACAATTCAAACAACTTCAAAAAAACAATTTTCCTTATAACGTTAAGAAACCTCCACTCATGATAGAGGGTGACCCACCCTGCACCCATAGGCGCCCGTATGACGCAGGTGGGAGAGCGATTCAATGCCGATGTGTCCGCCGATTATCTCGACATGGCGACGCCGACGGTAGTTTTTCTAATTTCTCTGGGAGCGGCCAAATGGGGGCCCGAGCGGGGTAACGAGGTTTAGCGGCGGCAGAGGACGCGCGAGAGGCCGGGGATAACTCGGCGCGGGTCCGGTGCGGGTCCGGCGCGGGCCCGGCGCGGGCACGGCGCCGGACGCCCTGCCGGTTGGCTGCGAGCTAACTTAGAGAAATGACCAAAATATAAGTCATTGTTGACGGACACGGTTTGAAGATGATTACTAAAATTTATGTTAGGTATGATGTCGGTACAGCTACTTGGTATCAACGGTTAACGTGATCGTATTACAAAGAAACTTTGGAAGGAAAATGACTTGTGAACGAGACTGAGAGGTTATAGAAGAAGCTACACAATCAGAGCGGAGGCGTAGCGTGGCGGGGCGGCGGCGGCGGCGCGGTGGGTTTACAATCGCGGCGGCGACGCGGCGGCGGCATGGAATATTCACGATGTTGCATCAATATTCATGGCCATGACCCCCTACCCCCCTCTAACGCTACACAGTACTTGTACTAAAGTACTTGCTGATACGTCAACTTGAATGGCTGATTGTGGCGGTCCCGCATGCACCTCGCTGGGTAACAAATACGTGGCCCACAAAAGCTCGCAATATGTAATACAACACGTTCTTTGTGAGGCAAAATCTAATAAATTAGTCTGTCGGGAAATCGTTTCCGCTCGGCTGATTGACCTTCCTTGCTTTGCATCTTCTGTATAGATTTTAACGCTGGTAGTAGACGACCGACGACCGACGACAATTTGTTGTTCGCTTTGTCTACCGCTATTTATGTAAGAACCAGCCTTACATCTTATGATTGAAACGCTGCTCTCCATTATACAGGGCGCTCGGTTCAACGTTTGCCGTATGAAAACTAGGGTAATGAATGATGACCAATTTTCGAATTATTCGCAAAAAAATATCGTTAAACATAAAGCGTTTCACTATCATCTCACATTTAAAAATGAAGATGTGGCCAAAGAAACTTATTTAATATTCACTATAGATTCACGTAGTGTGATTTTTTTTATTATTTGTTATTGATTTGTTGTCCTTTAGTAAATTGGACGTCCGCGGTCCTTCCGACATATCTTATCTATAGAAATAAGAACTGAGTTTATTTTTATTTCTAAAGATAAGATATTATGTCGGTAAATCAAAAAACAAAAAAAAAACTACTTCGACAAACCCGAATACATCCCTCAATACAAGTGCAAGAGTGACGCCCGCGCCCGCCCGAGAGACCGCCCCGGGCGCGAGGGCGGCGCACTTACTATCAACGACCTGGAACTGATCTCACCGTGCCCACAACTGGACTACACAAGATTAATTTATCTTTAATAGATCTATGTATATGCTTTTACAACAAAACATCAAGTGAGTTGCAATAGTTATTTGTTATACAAGAGTGCAAAGTTGCTTTTTAACCTCGTGTTCAATTTTGATGACCGAGCAAGCGAAGGATTCAAAATTAGAATCCTGAGCGTTAGCGAGGGAATCAAAAGAGCACGAGGTGAAAAATCTTTGCACTCGAGTGCAACACGTAACTTTTCATTCCACCTCAGCGAGGAAATGACTAAATGCAAAAACAAACTTCCTCGTCGCTAGAATCACTCATTTTAGTTTTTTCACTTGTTTTCAAGTTTCTTGTTTTTAACAATGACGTGAAAAAATGCCGCGTAAAGAACCGCGTACAAAGCAAATTGAAAAAAGAACACCAAGAAGGTTCAGAGTCTGAGTTTTTAACAAATTAAAAAAAAGTTGTATGATATATTCGGCACCATAGAGGTAGCAGTAAATAGGTTTAATGTTTTTTTTAATTCACAAACTTAGTGCACACGATGTTCTAAATTAAATTTACTTTATCCTCTAGTGAATAAAAACGGCTTTTCCACTCAGATATTGAAGATTAAAAATACTCTTTCCGAGATGGTGAGATGAAAAAATTATTACACTCAGAAATTCAAATAAAATTATCAAATATAATCAGAAAATATCAAATTATTTCCTCGATTAACTTTGTTTACTAGAGGGGAAAAAGCTTGGGGCGAGTTTTGCTCAAGCTCAAAAACTAATAACCTAATAAGATAAAGGTTTCTTGCTCGCTTCTTTACCTTACCTTAAAAAGATTAAAAAAGTCCAAGAGTTCTGTTAGGTCTAAGGGAAATAAAGCACTATTATATATGATAGTGCCGGCAATGGTTATACAATAACGAGGCGATAGCTACGTCGTAGGGGAGACTAGTACTTACAGTAGTGGTTGGGTATGAGGTCAGGCTCGGCGTCGTCGTGCTGGTCGGCGTGCTTGCGTGCGTGCGGCGGCGGCGCGCGCGGCGGCGGCGGCTTGGAGCGCGCGGCGCGCCGTCGCCGCACCGCTAGCGCCGCGCCCAGCAACAACAGCGCGCCCGCGCCCGCCCCGCCCGCGCCCAGCGCGCCGCCTACGCCCACCTGAGACTCACCACCTGCAACAACACACACCCTTAACACTCACACGCGACTGCAGACCGGCAGCACACTATCCTATCACCGGCCATATTATAAATCATCGGGCGCTCGATTATGCGGCCGACGAAATGAATTACCATTATTCATAGCAGTTTATCAAGAATTTATTGGTGTGTTATTGTATTTCCGGGCCCGACGCGCTGCGTCCCGCCAGCTCGCAGCGGAGCGGCGCTGGACATCGTACACGTTATTGAATAATCTGTCGACGCGACGACAGAGAGCACTTCATTGTCCTGTCGTCACATTACAAATCTTGACAGAAATATTTTTGTTTGTCCGTCCTTCTGATATGCTGACGAACATTCAGGACCAGCTCTACTGGGCAGTAAATAGTATTTAGCTAAGACTCGTCTCAGCAAAACTTACTCGAAAAATGCGAAGGGTTCAAGAGCGCGGTGACAGCGCGGTAGCGGCGTGGCGCGGGCGTGTACGCGTGGAGCAGGACTCTCAACAATAGTGCATTAGGGCGGCTCCAGACCATGATTTACGCCGCCGCGCCGCTGCACTGAATACGGCTCGAATAGCCGCCTAACAAACGGCCACACTCATCGAAATGCCAATAAAAATGTTTGTTCGTCGAAATAATTTTTATATATCATTCTAGGTGTGCTATTCATCAGTGCTTTTTAGCCGCAATAAGACTGATTTACTGCCGCAGCCGCCGCCGCACCGCCGCACCGCAGCGTTCAGTGCTGTTCCTATACCATCCTCCTCCGATTGTCATCGCACAGTGAATGCTTACAACAATGTTCCATTTCTTACGACCTGGCTGTTGTCAGTTGTGAGCCAAACTCGAAGGACGTAGAATGAATCGCATATCCGTGGGCGTGGGGTCCTAATTACGTAGAGATGATGCCTCCCGCGCAATGTCTCTATTATTGTCGGCGCTCATTTGCGCTTCATTATCTCAGACCCTGGCCTCGCCCGGGGCGAAGACTCCGATTCAATTCCCGCTGAAATATGATTTGAATTAATACGAAATAATGTTCCGTAATTTATGATCCTGGGAACAATGCGGCGGCGGCTGCGCTGTGAAATAGGTCCGGAGCCGCGCGCCGCTGCCCTCATTGATCTTCCTTTTAATGAACTTGCAGGATTCCAGGAACACCAGCCTCATGTACCTTCTCGTAGAGCACCTCTCCCTCCGAGCCGCGCTCGACGACGCACAGTGAGATAGCGCCTTCTTGCGAGCCTTTTTATATGTATAGGTAGTCAATTGTGTTAAGCTAGTGTAAGCCGTTGATTTTCCAATTAATTATCTAAATAAATAAATAGGTACCGGTAGGTTATAGGCTCTTTATACTACGCTTGCTTCAAAACGTTGCTTATTCCTTTATAATATACTACACCTGCTCAGAAAGTTGCTTATCCTTTTCCAAAAATAAGGTAGAAAACCCGCCTTTGTCGGTAGAAAAATCTCTATGGAATTTCATTTTTCGTGCGTTTAGCGGGAGGGAAAAATGTATGGAAATCCATTTCTAACTAGTTTTTTTAAATTTTTTTAAATATCAGTCAAAGCAGAGCGGCTTGGTTAATATTCGAGAACGGTGCGGTAATAGGTACCTGTGCGCTTCTCGGGGTCGCTGAAGAGCAGCGGGTCGAGGGGCGCGGGCGGCGAGCGGCCCTTGCTGTTGACGGCCAGCGCGGCCAGCCGGTAGCGCACCTCCCAGCGCAGCCCGCGCACCGACCACGCCGGCTCCGGACTAGACAGGTTCATGCTGGAGGGACAACACAGAACATTACCAACCGTTCCTGCCTTGCGAGCACCTACTACGTCTGTAACTAGCTACCAACTAGACTGGGTCAGAACAAAACTTGCCGAGAGAACATTTCATCATAACGTATCGTAGCTTTTAAAATAAGTACATTATAAGTAGTGCGGTACAAGCGAAAGCTCTTAGCAGATTGACGCAGCGCGGCGCGGCGGAGCGGGCGGGGCGGGCGGGGCGGGACGCGTCCGCTCCGTCCTCGCTCCGTCGCCGTCCACAGACAATTAAAGGCCCGGTTACACTTCCCTGCACTATACACACGCTACAACGTCATAAAGCTATCGTGACGCTCGGAACATTCGTAAATCTTACAAGGAGCCCGCAGCCATGCCACAAGGTAATGCTAAGCTACTACCTGCCAGGTAGTACTACCTGGGTACCTGCAAGGTAGTACTACCTGGGTACCTGCCAGGTAGTACTACCTGGGTACCGGCGCAGCGGCGTGAGTCCCTCTAGTCTGCTCGCAGAGTTTCATTATCGGCCGCCGAAAAATATTGCGTCGTTATCATAACATAAAACGTTCTAAACGATTGTGCAGTTTGCGTTTAACGAGTAACGGCCCAACATCGCCCTTTTATTTGCCATAATGTTGTCGGTAATTAAAATAACCTACATTACGTCCAATAAATGTAACAGACGAGCCTTCATTTTCCCATTAGGATCGCCTGAAAAATACGCAAAAAAACAATTTTATTAGATCGTAAAACGCTTGTTATTGAATTTCAGTATCGCGATGTTCACTGGCGCGGCTCCGGTCCACCGGCGGCGGCGGGGCGCCGACGGGACGGGCCCGACCCGACTTTATTCACAATAGATGTTGTTTCTCGACTCAACCATTACCCAAGCATTACTTATGTAGTCATTACGTGAGTTCTACTCAAGCTTAGAATCATTGCTCAAGTAAATCTTTATTATAGAACGTAACTCTGATGCTACTTAGCTAGTTGCACTAGCAAAATCTCTACTTGAGTGTGTAGGTCTCTTTTCGGTCCCGTTTCGCACTTTTATCTAGGCGAAAAACGTTCCTTTATCTTATTAACCTGACTATCATAATTTATTTTTAGAGCTTTTTTGTTGGTTTTTGTGAAACGAAATGCAAAGATATCAATAATTTTTGCAATTTTTTAAATGAAGTGCTATTTAAAAAATTGCTCTGGTGCGTTGAAATCCTTTCCAAGCCTTACTCATGCGTGGTCCAGACCACACTTGAGTAAAGATGACTTCAAAGAATTGCTTGTAAGAGATTTTGAAATCGTTATAAAATAGGCAATTACTCAAGTAATGCTTGGTAACCGTTCAATTACACGTAATAACTTGGTAAGAAAAGAACGCATCTTGTACACTTTTTAATATGTTTGATTTATGACAATGAAGAAATCTGAATCTGAATCTGAATCTGAACCTTTACTTGAGAGTTACAATGAGTGAGTGTAGATTTCGAGTTCCCAAGCATTGTTTTAAAATTAGTCTTCACTCAAAACTATTCGTATTATGAAAACATGCTCAGTCATCGATATATGCTCGAGTGATGATCATTTTTATGTACAAGGTACAATGTGTTATTCAGGCTATGCATGTGATATCAAGGCTACCTAACTTCCTATGTTATTATAACTTACCAATATCTACGTGAGTCTCTAATGTGTCGCGTATCAAACGTGACTTCTATCTTCCGTATTATACTTTGATGTTAACTTTAATCCAATAAATAAATCAGTTGTTTTCTAACTGTTAGAGGAGTTATTACATCAGTACCCCTAACAGTCTGGACCACGCTTCAGTAAGACTTGGTACTTGACTTGGACTTAGTAAGATGACTTCAAACAATTGCTAGTAAGAGTAAGAGATTTTGAAATCGTTATAAAATAAAGTTTTTTAAACTTACGCGATCAGAACACATTATTATAAATATTCACGGGTATTTACCGCGTTTATTTACCTATTTTTCCCGACGTTTCGTGGAAAATAGGTAAATAAACGCGATAAATACCCGTTATAAAATAGGCAATTACTCAAGTAATGCTTGGTAACCGTTCAATTATACGTAATAACTTGGTAAGAAAAGAACGCATCTTTACTTTACTTACTATTTTTGTTTGAAGTGAAAATTTTGCAATTGAAAGGGTATTTCACCTTTTAATTTGGTTTTGAAGCGAAAAGGTAAAAGGGTCCCCTTCGAGAGCCATGTTTCATTCAGAAGGACAGCCGGTGTCAGGTCCTCGCTTATTCGATTACACGGAGCATCCGAGGACGTACGCACAGGATGGCTCTGTGAAGTGGGAGCGGATGGCCGAGTCCGTAACCACGACAGTTTAGAATAGTCGTAGCTATTTTCTTAATTTTTTATACCTAATAATTATTATATTTTGGTTTTTGAGGTAGAGTAGTCCGATTTTGATAAAAAAATATATTGTAAAGGGTGTACTTATATCTACTATACTCCGAAATAGGTCCCGTCGTCGTGGCGGTTGATCCTTTTCATAATTTTTTTTATTTTTTATTAATTTAGACAAGAAAATTTTGACGATTATTTATTTTTATAATAAGCTGTTTGTTTCGTAAACGGGTGTGGTGTGTGAGTGCGCGCTGACCTGGGCGTGTCCTCGTAGTCGGCGTAGACTTGCAGCAGGAAGGTCTGCGGCAGGCCGCCGTCGAAGGCGGGCAGGCAGGCCACCTCGGCGCCCTCGGCCGTCTGGTTCCACACGGAGCAGTTGCGCGGCGCCTGCGGCCGGCCCGCCGCCACCATCTGGAACACGCAGGGCGCCGCCTGCGCGCCCACCGCGTTCCACGCCGAGCACGACAGCGTGCCGTAGTCCAGGTCCGCCACCGGCGTGTACCTGCGGGCAGGGGGAGGCGTCAGCACGTCACCGCGGGGGCAGGGGGCAGGGGGACGGTGCTCTCGTCCGCACTCACCGGAGGCTGGAGGCGCTGCCGTTGCTGGTGTAGCGGTCGGCGGCCACGTCGATGGTCTCGCCCGAGTTGTTGAACTTCCACTTGAAGACGGCGGCGGGCGGGTCGGCGTCCACCTCGCACACGATCACCACGGACTCGCCGCGCGCCGCGCCCACCACCGTGACCCCGCCCGCGCGGCACGACGGCGCGTCTGCAACACACATTACTGATCATACTCTATCCTGAGCGCGGCGCGGGCGGAAGGGAGAGCTTAGCACCTCGTATCGCAGATATTGACAACAGTATCCCGCTACTTCTCAAGCAGATGTTTATTAGAGCGGCCGAGTGTAAACAAAACAAGGCCAGCACAACGGAGCTGGGCCAGATTGATGTCTCCATTACCCGCAGTTATCCTGCCATTAAAAAATCCCATCTTGTTTTGTCAGGGCCATATTATATACAATTGGCGAAACAGATCGGCAGCCATTCCGCGCCGGTCGGCCAACGGGGCGGGGGCCGCTCGCAGGCACACGGGGAAGGGGCTGGCCGATTCGTTTGCGGTGAGTTCCGCTTCAGATGTAGTAATATACTTACGGCTTTCTATTAATCATAATAAACAATAACATAAAAAAATACAAAAATAAACGAGTAACTGCTTTGCAGCATTAGTATAAAGTAAAATCCATTGAGCGAGCCTCGAGGGTGAGGTACTTCATACAAACAACTATTATACCTTTAGGTACATACCTACCTATCACTTAACGTTTATTTTTCAAAAATCACTGTTAAACTTTATCTTTTTGTCTGCAATGCATCCCCAACAACTGTGAATGTGAATGTGCGCGCGGTAGTACTCACACTTGACGCGGAAGTGCAGGTCGTTGGAGACGGTCTCGCCCTCGGCGTTGAGCGCGGAGCAGGCGTAGCGGCCGCCCGCGTGCCGCGTCACCTTCTGCAGCACGAGGCTCTGGTTGCTGTGGAACACGCGCGCGCTCGCGTTGTGCGCCAGCACGCGCTCCTGACAACACACACACACATTTTAGTAGGGAGGCCGTTGTGGATCTTTTGACAATTATTATGCAGTAGACCGTGATCCGTACATGCAATTCAAAATTTGTATACAATGTTTTATATGAAAAAAAGAGTAGTTGTACATCCACACCTGCCTGCCGGCGGGCGCGGGGACACAGAACAATAGCGAGGGCTCATTAAAAGGGGCAAGCGCGTACAAAGGGCAGCGCGCGAGTGCTCAGCACAATTAGCGAGGAGCGCCGCCTGGGGCAGCGCGCTCGGGCCGTCGCTCGGTGCTGCCGACGTCATCTTGTACTCACTGATCATTTTGATCATAAGTTCTTCTACCTAAAGCAAACGATAAGGGGTGGTCATGTTCCTTTACTAGTGGCGGCGGCGGCGGCGGCCAACATCCGCCGCGCCGCACACGCGCGCTGCCCACTTCCGATAACGATGTTACACGCTCCGCTGACTCTGCGATCGACTAGCTTTGATGTGCTTGATAGCTTATCTCCACAAATTTCTCTCATCTTGATCTGATTAGATACGAAACGGTAATACCGAATATTCATAGATGACACGAAAGCACGCCAATAAACAGATTACTCTACTATCATCGTAATCTCACACCTAGCAGAGAAACACGTGTTCAGTATTCATTTTCAAGCGCTCTGTGCCGATTATGATATGAAATGCATAAAACGCACGTAATTTTTTTTCTCTGGAGAAATGATCCCAAAATATATGTCACGTTCATTGAGTTTTACTCCGCATGTATACGTAGAACGTCAATTTAGTGAGATTCGTGTGCCTACTCGGGAGGGAGCTACTAATGAACTGCTACTAAATACAAATCCAATTTAAGTAATTTTTAATATAAATCGTTACATTGATTGCTGAAAGGATAGCGCCTCGGCTTAGATGAAGGATAAGGCGTACGTAGTTCAAAGAGATTCATTTTGGCGCACGCTGAATGAAATCAGAAACTCTACAGGTTTCAGCGCCGACTGGCGTATTACAAAATATTCGCGATTGTAAAGCTTTTGTCTCGTAAGAGGCTTGCGAGCCCTTTGTGCGGCGCTGGGGGAGTGGGGGAGTGGGGGAGTGGGGGAGTGGGGGAGGGATTATCTGAGACAAAAAGATTATAAGTATTATTTCAAAAATGTTCACGAAAAATATCTTTTCAGAATTCATATTTTAGGTAATCATAATAAATAGTTTATTTCAAAAATAGCCGACCTTTTTGTTACAACAAGTACCTAATGAGTATCAATATACTCAGATGTTATAAACATAACGTACCATGTTAGTTACTGAATAAATAAATAAAATAAATTTACGTAGTACCCACCCACCTCAGTTGAACCCCTTTGGCGGTAAGTACTACAGTTTTGAAACTCAGTGAACATCGACTCTATTTCACGACAAAATCATTTGCAGTATAAGTAAGGATCAAAATCTGTTGGTAGATAGGCGAGTGTCGCGTCACTATGTCACTATACGGGTATCTACATCAAAGGACGACATGACAATTTGGTATTATAATCTCTGCCGTAAATTTAGCGCCTACTCAATTCGCAAAACAATGGGAGTCACAAAGTCCTCACTACTATTTTGAAACAATGGAAGCACTAAAACTTGGGCTTTGTCACGACACTTGCGTCGGGCTGTTATCATTTAAATGTTCTGTATTGTTTGCTGTAGTGTACCGCCGCCGCACCACGCGCAGGGCTCCTCCGAGGCGAGGGGGTGCTCACTCTGACATTCACCTATTTCATTGCTGCCGATATCACGCAGATCGCTTGAATTTAAACTAATCTTCAACGAAAAATCTGATTCTCTAGAGCAGGGTTTCTCAAACTTTCAGCACCACGTACCCCTGTTAAAGTTTTCAGGTGACAGCGAACCCCTTAATTAACTAAATACCCGTCTGTATCAAAAGATTTCCTTTTTGGCATGTATGGAAAGCATTTGAATTAGTGTCATTTGAGCGCTTGGACAGAAAGCATGCCTATCAAAATTACAAAAATCACACGACCAAGACACAAAAAAGACAGGGTTTCCTATTTTCAGTAAAGTTTTAATGCATTTTTATTACTATATTGTGCAATTATTGCCCTTACTTCAAGAAATCGGCGTTGAAAAATATTTGTTTGTTTGCATATGTTACGATTTTAATTTGTTATAAATTTATAAATAGAGAGGCAATTTTTTATAAATATTTTAATTTTATGTGTTCTTGAGTTTATTATTTTTAGTCTAAAAAGACTAGTTTTCATTAAATACTGATTAAAAAAAAAATAATGAGATATTTTGATTTAGATTTTTTTATTTTCTTGTTGCACTATATTTGTTATGTATTGACACAGAAACAGTTTTGTGACTTCTCATAACCATCTACATACCCAACTATTATCTGTCCGAAATAAAATATTTTTATTTATTTTATTAGTAATTAGAAGGACCCAAATGAATTTAAAAATGATAATTACAAGGTAACGGTATGATTTACAGATTGTTCCTGTAAAAACGCAGTTTTATTATTTTCAGTTACCTACCTACTTTTAAAATAAAATAATTACGATTCCACTAATCTCTTGTTCCGTATGCAAAAAACATGTCAGGCTCTGCGCAAACTGTCTGCGTCAACAAGTCAAGACAAGTCGTAGACAATTTTGAGTGTTATTTTTGTAAGGTTCTAGGTATCTACGGGGAAGGCCGCGAAAAACCTGATCGATGTGCACAGTGAATACACTGCACGTGGAACCTTGCATCGAAGCATTCGTTTCATTGAGACACGAAAAAATGACAGCTAAATATGTTACCTACTCTATTAAGCCAGGTTTCATCTTCAAATCGGAATTTAAGGTTGAAGTCACTGTCTTCAAAATATATAGATTTCGTGACGAAGTTTAACAAACCGGGCTAATATCCTGTCTTTTGACAACCAGCGTACTTCACAGTGTAGAAGTAATGAATTATGTTCACGTACCACCCATGTCTCGGCATAATAATGCGAAAAGTCTTGAAGCTTAGGTAACTAAGCGGACGCATTTTTATGTAATTTATTATTTTTACGACTCCTGAAAGTTCTGTTTTTAAATCTTCAGGTATTTTCTTGCTCGCTATTGGCTCTCTGTGCAATGCACAATGCATACTTTTGACCTCAGGAGCCTCAGAGTCCTCTCGCCACCATTACGTAAATCCGGTCGCGAACCCCCTGCCGTCGAATGGCGAACCCCTAGGGGTTCGCGTACCCCACTTTGCGAAACCCTGCTCTAGAGTCATGAAAATATAACATTTAAAGCGCTTACAACAAGAAAGCATAACACCTTCTGACTAATCTATGAAGTACGACACGATAATTGTGTAAAATGATAACACCATGTTGGCACCCCCCAAGAAATAACAGACACTGGGGCGCTTATCCTGGGCAGGCCAGCGTCCAGCAGTGGACCAATATAGGCTGTTGAGGTTGAGGAGGTGAGGGAATAACAACATAAAACTACAAAACCCGTTACCGCAGTAGCCGCTAGCAGACTGAGGCAGCGCCTCGTCTCGTCGGCATGGAGCCCTGAATACTCCTAATGGCAGGATTACAATACATTTCACCCGAATTTATGACGCCGCCGCGATTTATGTTGCGTCTTATTATTTTGACAGGTCATTGTGGCCCGAAACGATGCCGAGGGCTGCGCCGGGGGCACTAATTGATGGCTCTCATTACCCACCCGAGAGGCTCAACCGCGTCTGTGATGTGTTTGTCTTCAAACACACGCGCCCGCTACAAAGTCGTGCCAATCTATTTACGGGAATCGGATTGTAAACAGCCATCAAAAGATAATTACCAATTCACGGGTATTTGAATACACCTGTATTGTGGTTGCGTTTATTATCAAGAAGCTTTGGTGACGTGTTAGTGGGAGGGCCAGGGAAGAGTGAGGTGTCGACGAGACACGAAAAAATACCTAAGTGAGAATCGGAAAATTTCTTAAAAATTGCTCTGCAAATGACTGGTGTTACACTTGTAGTAAAGATGTACCTATACTACCTATACTTCGGTTATTTGATTAGCAAACAATCGTACAACAACGCAAGCTTCCACTGCGCGTGCGCCTACACTACACACGCTTCAGCACTGCCGCCTTGATACATGTATGCGCGCGAGATATGGACAGTTTGATTCAGTGCCGTCGCTATTCCCATGATGCAAGCGAAGTCACTGGCTGGATTAATCCGACTGGATGTTGAAACAGGACATCGACGATGCGTGATGTTACGAGATACGTTATTTATCATGGCATTTGAAATGAAAAACAAAGAGAATGTAGTCGGCGGGCGGCGGCAGGCGAGGTCGCGGCGCACGCGGCGACTGATTGCCTCCAAAAGGGTGAAGCGAACAGTAAACTGCCGCGTCTGTACATTGCTGATTAAAATGACGCGGTACAAAGCGGTTACCGGACCGTAGGCACCCGTCGTCTACTGCTCACCCCGGCGTGGCGGCGGCGCGGCGGCGGCGGCTCAGTGTTACGACAACCGATTGTTACCTTTGTGGACGGATACCCTACCGCAATCGAGTTTTATTTATTTCACGTAGGTATTCTAATCTCGATAAGTAGACAAGCGACTGAGGGGTGACATCAGGGGATCGACATCAGCAGTAACCGAGTACTTGTTTACAATGCTGCGACCACCAATCCATTTGGCTAACGTGGTGATGATGGCAACGCTCCTTGAGGACACAAGCAGAGTAGAGTAGAGTGGGGGTGGTTGCACTCACGTCGTGCAGCCAGGAGAGCTTGCGCGCGGGCGGGTTGGCGCGCACGTGGCACTCGAAGTAGACGTCGTCGCCCTCCTTGATGTCCCCGCCGGCCAGCGAGCTGCCCAGCCGCAGCCGCACCACGGGCGGGTCTGCGACACACACACACACAAACATCAATATATGACGCCGTTCAGGCTGCAGCGTCCTGCTCCTCGTTTATGTCTATATAGATAGAGGTACAGGGTGGACATTTAAGACATGGCCGGAAGGGCAGGTCAGGTACCATATCCGATGAAGCGACATGAGCAATTGCTGACTTTTCTAGTACTCAAACCTAATTTGGTTTAAAGAATCTGTGAATGGGATGATATTTTTTATAAAAAGGATGGGTAGTTTTCTAACACCATTTTCATGCAGCTTCAACGGTTAAGGTGCAACATTTCCACACTGCATAATAGTCCTGGCACGAGAGCTAGTCGTCTCCTATGCGTAACAACAGAACAGGGGAGAAACTGAAACAAAGAACTGCTCGTTTTCACAGTACATCGGTTCATTTTGTCTTTGTAAACTAGTAGTATTAGCATGCAAATCACTCTCACTAATGCCGCGGGCGGTAGTGAGACTGTGAACAGCAGACTGGATGATGGTATGACCGACGCACGGCTCGAGGTGGAAACAGCGGCATGACGGAGGCACGGCTTGCTGTAGGTACTCACACACGACGCTGATGGTCCAGGAGGTCTCGAGGTGCAGCGCCGTGACATTGGGGTTTTCTGCGCGGCATGTCAGCGGCTTGTTGTCGTCGTCGAGTGTGGGCACGAAGCTCATCACCGACACCGTCAGGTTGTCGCGCTGCTCCTCCTGCCAGGAACATTCACGTACATACACGGCTCATACAAACGGATTATTTTGCAAAGCCCCCTCGCCGTCACCCATATAGAGGATTTCCGGACTTATTCCCTGATTTTCAACAAAAAACTGCGCCAAACGAATCATTATAACGTGCTGCTTGACCTGTGTTCTGTAGGTAATTATTTTGTTAATTTTGATAAGTTTCAGAGATTATTTTACTTTGTTTTTGATTCAAATGATAATTTTTTACTTTAATACAGGGCTACAGGTTAAGTCGACCTAGATCCTAGGGGGGGTTGTAGTTTCTATCATTTCTGACTAATTTGACTATGAAACAACTAACCTACCCGAAACTTAACCGTTTTTAAGATATTGTCTTATAAAAACCTATTTATTTGTGTTAGCCATTTTTGTATAGTTTAAGAAAAGCTTAATTATTAACACTAAAATTGCAGTTATCTAACGAACTGGGTCGCTGTAGACGATTGATGGTTATGAATTGAAATGAATTAGAAAACAATATTACGTCTTTTATAGAATTTGTAATTATTGAGGCAAAATAATATCTTGACGATCTACATTATTGTGAAAAAAAACTCTGAATATATTAATATATTATTGTCTGTGTGGCACAGCACTTTTTAACATGACAAATTAATAACATGTCAGAGGAATTGTCATGTCTTCGAACGCGCAATGAAATTAAACGCAAAATAATCTGTGAACTGAATTTGTTATGATTATATGACTCAAATTATATTAAAAATGGTATGGTAAATATCCCGTTCTAAATCCTACCAATATTATAAACCCGAAAGTTTGTAAATATGTTAACATGTAGTTAGGTTTATTGCTCTTTCACACAAAAAAAAAATACGGAGCGGGCTGAAATTTGCATACAGGTATAGGCCTGGAATAACACATAACACTACTTTTATCCCATAAATCAGTTCCCGTGGGATAGGCGTGAAAGCCACGATGTGAACTCGAGAATTTATACTAACCATTATTTTTTGCAAAACCTATTTCAGCGTCTTCGGCGATACAAAAGTCTAAGGACCTAATGACGAAACATATCCACCACAGGCACTGTACGTACTCCAGGCTCGTCTTCAACTCGCAGTCTATTATTTTGCCCACCTATTATTTTGTTTTAATTGTAATTCATTTATTCGGCTTAAGCTTGTTACAAGCACTTAATGAACGTCGCTCCGTTGAATAATTTAACTGGTGCGCGGGTTTGTGAATTAATACAAGTTATTGTACAACTTTGAGAAAACTTGATGAATTCCGAGAGCGTAACACATTATGCATTAAGATGCTCGGGCGGGGCGGGGCGGGGCGGCTCTCTGATGAATTCAATGGAGTCGACTTCACTCCTACTCCTACCCGCAAGAATACAGTAGGTAACGTTAGCTGTATACAGAAACTTGATGTTTGTTATGATTAAATAGTTTGACCAAATTTTACTATTACTATTGAAGCAAGAAAGGATCTTACAATAGTGAGAACATTTTGAAGGCATAAAAATGTTGGTAGATGGTTAGAAGTGGGTTGTTGTCTCGGCGGCGGCGCGGCGGCGGGCCGCGCGAGGGCTCACTAATAAGCAGACAGTGGAGCGCTCTGTCAACATTTGCCGCGCCCTTGCGACGACGTCCGCTGTCCGTCCGAAGTCCATCATCGTACGTCCGACGTCCATCATAAGTCTGACGTGGTCGGACGACGGACGTCGGACGTCCTTCATTCGTCCGCGTAGCGATAATCGAGGACCCTCGGCGGCTCTCACGGCCCGCTTGCGCAGCTGGTTTTTTCAAGCAGATTGCGGCCGGGTGACTGCGTTTATAACAACCCGACAACGGATAAAAGTAGGTATTGTCTACTAAATAGGTAAACTCTACTATTATTCTGTTGTTGTTTTTAAGTTTTCTTCCTGGCATTGATTATCTATAATACATTTTTACAAGTAATCAATAATCGTGCACTGACAGAGTGTCGCGCTAAAAAAAATCAAACGAAACGAACGGCTGCGTCTTAAGATGTTGCGGGTTCCATTCCGGCCTTGGAAAACACTTAAACCCCTTTATTCATAATAGTCTGCTCACTTAGCACACTGCTTAATCTCGCTCTGTCTTCTTCGACATAAGTCACACTGAGACATAACACTACTTAGCAGCTGTTTTATGTGAGCAGAGCATTATGAATAAGGAGGTTAACATGTAAGAGTGATAAAACTAACTGTCGTGTTGTTACTCGCTTAAATTGCCGCGGGCTACGCAGGTTTTGACATTTTTTAAGTTCACACAATGTACTCAAAACATTGCATATAAATAAGAAATTAAATAACATCTCAGTACGGGAATGTGCTAACCGCGATGCGCGAGATCAAATGACCTATGAGTTGAATATCAGTGGAACTTCCAACGGACTCTGGCGTCGTTAATGCAGGTGAATCCTTTGATTATTGTGTACTTATTATTATAAGTTTGAACAAACTTATAACAGGGTCATGTGAATGATAACTCCCGCAACAGTTAGTTCGCAACTGATTTATTTATTAGATTAAAGTGAACATGAAAGTTTAATACGAAAGATGTATGGGAGTCACGTTTGATACGTAACACATTTCTCACGTATCTATTGGTAAGCTGTAATAACATATGAAGTTGATATCACACGCATAGCCTGAATAACACATTGTACCTTGTACTGATATTATGCAGCAAGTGGCTCCCCCTGGGCCAGTTTCCAAATAAAAGCTACATCCATGAACTTTACGGTAAAGTTGTTTTTTAAAAGATTAATTATAATTTTCTCGACGCTCAGAAATTTTACAGGGTGCTTAATAATAATGTGAATAAATAATTAAAGGATCCATTGTTACATCGTGTAATTAGTCTTTTAACGCTTTGCGAACGAATACGCCGAGCGTCTGCAGCGGCGTAACGTAACAGGTCGAGATACATCATGCTTAAAATGAACGCATCTCCACAAAGTTATATTAGTTTATTTCTGTTTTGTGAGCAAAAAGCAGGCTTTTTATTTTTGGTCTTGGTAGTATTCTACTAAACAAGCAGATTTTTTTAGAGTTATATTTTAACGCCTATTGCTAAAGAGTAATAAACTGGTATATTTCTGTGAAGGCGCGTTCATTTTAAGAATGGTTTATCCCTAATTACGATGTACGAGTATTAGCAGTTCGTCCAATAACCGGTTGGTTCTCTGCGGTTAAACAGCACATGTCATAATCTAGTCCCGCAGAGATTTGCAATCACAGTTAATTTTATCGATGCGAAAGTTTAGTTGTTTCTTATTTCTTCAAAACAAAAATTTTGAAAGGATCCATCTAAAGCATTGTACAGATGTAAAAACATAGGCTATTTATTTCACTTACTACCTACAGCTCCTCGCCGTGCTAGCTGGTGTATACGCACACAGACAAACAAACAGTGTAATTGCTGCCACCTGAGGACCGCGCTAATTTATGTGCTGACCTCAAGCTGTTGACTAATTTGCACACGCCCTTCTTGTGATTGCGTTGTCGCGGCGTACGCAGCCCGCCCGCACCCGCCACGCGCTGCACATGCAGCTCGCCCGCGCCCGTGACGCGCGGTGCACGCAGCCCGCCCGTCTGCTACGCGCGCAGCACGGAACTGCTAATTATGTATGCGCATGCGAGGGTATTATCTATTAGTGTTCTCGTCATAGCTCAGCTGGTGGAAACGCTGCAGAAACTACCAACTAATCGCAATCATGAGAGTTGTCGCGCGCGTGTGTTTCTGACCGCAGACGTAACTCAATCTCATGGGCGGAGTATTCCAAGTTCATTTGGTATTAGCAACTCGTGAAACCTCGTTAGGGTGTATTCACAGTGCAAAGTCCGTCGGAGTGGCGGCGCGTCGGCACCGCGCCGCCGCCGCGCCCCAACGCGCCCACGGACAAGTTCGCCAGAGCTAATCGCGCACATTCACATCGGTAATCGAGTTATACGCTCGGCGATTTCCGCCGAGTCGGCCGCAATCAGCGCTCATTGACTGCCAGACCCGACCGGCTTGTATCAGACACCTATGGGTAATGTAAAGACACCAAACAATAGAGCTCAGCGGAAGATTATGACAGACTTTCACGTTGATACGTTATTGTGTTGTAAGTCCTTAACCGATATGGGTTGCGGCATACGAGGTGTCACAGACGGGCCCCACTTGCGCCCCTACGCGCAGTACAACCACGACGCTCGGCTCTCCGGTTCTCTACTCCAGGTATAATTGGCCGCGCGCTGCGATTTACGGCACTCTCAATTATATGCGGAGGCATCTCGGAGCCATTTTCTTTAGGACGAGAATAAATATTATCTAATTAGCGATGTTCCGCGCCCGCTTTAAAGTAAAGTAAAGTATCATTTATTGCATGAAATACATGTAGGTACAGGTGTTTTTAGGTCTATAATATATGATTCAATGTATTCCTACCGGTTTTACGGTGTGCAATGTCTGTTTACAAGTAATAATAATCAAAACTGAAGTTATATTTGGGTTACAATAAAATTAAACAAAACTGAGCTAGTCTGTGTTGAATGAAAACAACTTAAAAATAACGAATGTCATTCATGGAGCAGAAAAATCTTTGTCAGTTAAATAATCATTTATAGAATAATAACATTTATTCGAAAGAATTATTTTCAACTTTCTCTGAAACTCCATACTCGGCAGAAGTCTTATAGACTGTGGTAATTTATTAATATGGAGGGTGCCATAGCAAAGATGCTTTTACTCATCATGGTAGTTTTTCTGCTTATATTGCAGACTTTATTGTTGTCACGCCTATTACGGATCACAAAATCCGACGGTCGACCGAAGAGATTTCGATTATTCTTGACAAACATAGCTGTCTCCAAAATATACAGTGATGGTAGAGTCAAAATTTTATACCTAAGAAAAAAGGGTTTACAAGAGTCGGTTACTTTAAGGTGAAACATGATTCTAATGCATCGCTTCTGATATTTAAAAACTTTTAAAGTATCTGTTGAATTTCCCCAGAACATTATTGCATACCTTATATTAGATGCAATTATACCATGATACGCAATAAGTAAGGTATCTATGTCCACTATTGGTGCTAATTTGTATAGAACATATGCTGAGCTGTTGATTTTTTTACATAGAGCTTCTATGTGCGATTTCCAATTTAGTTTTCTATCAATATTTACCCCCAGAAATTTTGTACTCTCTACCTCTTCGATAATGTTATTGTTGTAATAAATGTCAGTTGTTTTTTCAGCTGCATTATCGCGTTGTCTAAAATGTATGATCTTCGTCTTATTTATATTTATTTTAAGGTTATTATTATTTAACCAGTCTATAATTGATGTCAAAGCTACATTAATGTCATATTTATAAAGTGTCGGTGTTCTTACAAGCTACAGTAACCGTACTATCATCGGCGAATAGCGATATTGGGTGTGTGGTCGCTTTTGGTAGATCATTTATATAAATAATAAATAGTAGAGGCCCTAGCACACTCCCCTGTGGGACGCCATATTTAACAATCCGTTCCCGTGAGAGGTGGCTTTCTTCAGTTTTTGTTTTAGCGTCAATATTGGTAATTTTTGTGAACTGTTTCCTATTCTCTAAGTATGACTTGATCAGTTGTAGAGTATTACCTCTTACTCCGTATACTTCAAGTTTGGAGAGTAGGATGTCATGTCTGACATAATCAAAAGCTTGTGTCATATCACAAAATATTGAACAGACGGGGGTTTTCATATCAACATTTCTTGTGACAGGATGTAGAAAATCGTAAATAGCCATGTTAATTGTTTTATTTTCTCTGAATCCTTTCTGTTCACTGCATAGAACTTGATTCGATTCCAAGTACTTATAAAGCGATTTATATATATGTTTTTCAAATATTTTAGAAATAACTGGTATCAAAGATATGGGTCTATAGTTACCCATGTATTCTTTGTTTTGTTTTTTATGTACGGGTTTAATAATTGATATTTTTAATAAGTCTGGGAATACATACACCCGTGCTAATACTTACATTTATAATATAGCTTACGAGCGTGTTTATTGCTTTTAGATTCAAAACGACGCGACGCCGCGCCGGCTGCTCGGCCGAGATGGGCACCTATCACAGCAATATCAAATATCAGAGAAGGAACAGTGAAGTTGGCATGAATGCGAATGGAATCACATTTTAGTGTGATTATGCGGGTAGTTGTTAAATATCCGGCATGAATACATCGGCGGGCTGGCACGCGGCCAGCGCACGTGTCTCCGCGCCGACCGGCTGCAATCACACCCCTAATGTAACGTGCATAAGGCTTGCATTCGAAAGTCAGGAATTAATAGTTTATATTCCTTTATGCCTACATAATAAGCACTAAGCAAGTCAAATTTAAATATGTCACTGATGATGCAAATCTAAGAAATAAAGAGATAATTGATTCTCTTCAACTCAACTTTATGCCTACTAGTGCAAGAAAAATTGCATCTCATGCGCTACACAAACTGCTACGCCCCGCACGGTCATCGTAGGCATTGCTACGGCGTAGCACAGCTCTATAAGCATTACTACGGCGTAGCACAGCTCTATAAGCATTACTACGGCGTAGCACAGCTCTATAAGCATTGCTACGGCGTAGCACAGCTCTATAAGCATTGCTACGGCGTAGCACTGCTTTACAAAATTATCAGACACATTATACATAATTATGTTCATACTATAGATACATTTTTGTTTTGTTTTAAGTTTTTGTATAGTAATTATTAATATCATCACTTTTATCTACTAGTCTTAGATGTTGGACTTATAAAGGTACGTGTGAAGATGGCCGGCCAGTTCCAGTCCGACGTCCTCGTGCTGGAGCTCACTCCTCGCAGTTCATAATTAAGCTTTATATTTGTTTAATGAGCGTCCGCCGAGCTCATGAAGGATCATAATTAATTAAGATTTGTTGAAACTGCGAGAAGTGGCCGCTCCCACGTGGCAGGCTGACTCGCTCAACTTGGACTTACTCACCTACCTACCTTTTTCTATTCTATTAAGAACGTTTTCTAGAAATTTTAATGGTTCAGGTCTCACAGAGAAATTGCTTCATTTTATACCAAAGTTTTACAGTTCATACATTCGATGTATTCGTTTCATCATCATCATCATCCGCAGCCCGTCTTCACCCACTGCTGGGTATAGGCCTCCAACATGTGTATTCGTTTACAAGCAAAAAAAAATATATAATATATTATTATATATTTAATCTTAATGACACATAGAAGACGAGACGTGTGAACTGTTCTAGTGTGAGAGTGCCCTCCGGCGGAGGTGAGTGCGCTCGCGGGGCGCCCCGCGACGCGCTGGCTACGCTACCATGCTACTGAGCACCCGAGCTTAGAAAAGCTAGAGTTAAAATCATTATTTGTAAATCAAATATTTTAGGTATTCTTTAATAAGAATAACATTTCATTTCGTTCTAATTAAATAACAAGAACTAGGTAAAAGAGTAAAAAAGAACAAATAAAATTCTGCACAAATAAAAGCTTGTGGCATCAAGGGGCCATTTTAAAATAAATATGAAAGACGATTTTAATTCACACAAAGAGTGGTTGCGCTCCCGTAGTGGTTATAGAGGAGTGTGCTAGGGCTGCCCCAACCGCCATGTTGACGACGCGCCGACGCCACGCCGTCGCCACGCCGTCGCCACGCCGTCGCCACGCCATGGGCGGCGGTCACTCGGCCGGAGCGAGTGCTCGTCTACTTTTATAGGCAATCCTACAAAAGTAGATGAGCAACCTGAAGGTGCGCCAATCTGAGCAGTTTATTGGAAGCGCTTTATCAAATACCTCCAGTGGAGTGCCGAGGGTTGTTTGCTATCCTATTGTCATTTAATGCGTGGGATCTACCTACTTGTAATAAGCATTGCATTTTACTAAGTAATATAAAATAATTTGAATATAGGTACATGATCCACCACGGAGCTGGTTCAGTGCCCACTTCCTTGTTGTCCAGTTATATTTCTTTTTACATTTCATCGTTCGATAGCACATTGTTTTTAGAAACAAAAGATCTGGTTTTTTTTATTACCAGTTTTTGGTGATGTTGTAAATAAAGTAAATAATAAACAAAGATGATCAGATTTCTTTTAAACTATTTTAGTTTATATCCTACTAGCGACCAGCCCTGGCTTTGCACGGATGCAATGATAATGTATATATAAACATATAAATCTTTCTCTTAGATAACTCTATCTAATAGTAAAAACTGAATCAAGATGAGTTGCGTAGTTTTAAAGATGTAAGCATACATAGGGAGGGACAGACAGCGCCGCCGCCGCGCCGGCGCTCCACTCGACGACTCAACTCAAAAGCCAATTTGTTGATGGAACTTGCCAAACTTCCCGGCGCTCCTCGCGATGCGGAGTTCACTATTTTATTGCGCGATTTCATCTTCTGAAGACAACTTAATTTTATTGTGGAATTTCAAGTGAAGGTTTCTGCACTTGAGTAAGTAATTTGTTTCTTCACAATAATGAATTTTCTGAAGGTAATTTATATGTATAACATTTTGAGTACTGTGCAGTTTACCGGTTCATTACTTGGAAAGCGAGTGGTTAAATTAATTAAAACTCGCCGAAAACCAATCTCTTTATATGAAAAGAAGTCCGCTAAAGCAATATCTCTCCCTGCCAGACTATCGTGCCTTCTGCCGCGAGAGATGAAGCAGCACGGAGCTCCGCGCGGCACGGAGCTCTACTGTGCGCGCGATCAGAATGAGACGGGACATTGTCAGGGTAAAAGTCAGTCCGCATTTTATTTTAGTATGCAGTTAGTTGTTGAGATACCTAATTTTGATGTATGGGTACTTCTTACACTTATGGATAATGGCCTGGCACACCATAAGTCGATTGATGCAAAAAATCGAGGTGCATACACGATTGAAACGGCGCATGGCAAAATGCCGACTACCTATTTTATCTTATTATATATAAAAGATATTATTTAAATTAAAAGTTATTATTTAATGCCTCTGTTTTAGTTCTAGTTTGTAAAGCTTAGGCAAAGATACGATTTGCCCCTTTTGGCCACCAAACTCTATTTTCGCATCTCTGCCTAAACTAAACAAGACCTTTAATGCCTATTACACAGGCATTAAAAATGTGGATTATAAAAAAATCCTGTTTAAAACGTGATAATATTTATGATAAAATAGGTGGCGCTGTCATATTGGCTCGGGTATGCGCCTTAGAAAGCAGACATTTAAACAGAGCGTTTAAAGAGAACCAGTAGACGGAAAATGAACTCTTGTAGAAATCTGTTACAGATTTACAAGTGCATGTATGTATTGCGTACCGTCCGTCGTACTGCATGTATGTGTTGCGTACCGTCCGTCGTACTGGACGACGCATAATATTAGTAATGTGAATGTTAGAAGAGATAGACGGAGCTAGTTAAGTCAAGTGTCTTTTGTACGGCGAAACAATACTGAGTAACTTTGGAGAGCCCTTCCGGCGGCGTGCGGCGCAGCGCGGGGCCCGGGCCAGTGCGGTCCGAATATTTATTTATTTATTTAAGTTCATAACTAACTACTAATAACTAACTTTAGAGACTGAGACTGACGGACCAACCGAAGTGTGGTTTATGTCAGTTTTAAACCAAATAAGTTAATAATGTGTAGCTTAAATAAAAGAAAAAACAAACATACAAGAAATTAAATTTAAGAAAATGGAATGAATGGATGAATCTAGGGTAGAATAAAGAAAAATTACATCGCATCGTCAAACATTGCGTAAATTAGTAAAGTTGACGAAATGAATTTCAATTTTACGAATTCGATGACAAAGTGACGTAAGTTTTTTTCTATTCAACCCTAGACATCAATCCTCGTGCTACGCCTACTGAAGTACTGAAGGCTATTCAAATTATACAGGGTGTCCGGAAGGTCGTAACCAAAGTCTGCTTGTTTTTTTTACAGAACTTTTACAATTTTTAACCGAAATTTTCCAATTAAGTGCTAAAAACGCAAAGTTTAAGTGGAAATGTCTATTTTTTTAATGTACTTTCTTAGCTTTATGTTTGTTTAATGATATCAAATCATTTTAAAGCAATGTTTTTACTAAAAAACATACTCTCAGACTATTTAAACTTTACAGAAAAAGTTAAAAGAAATTTTATTTATTTTGTAGACATTTAAAAAAATAAATAAAATAGCTACAGGTGTTCAGATAATTTTAAAAACATGCTGAGTTATTGTTCTTTATTTTAAGGTATCACTTCCTCAGATATCATTTAACTTTTTGAAATAAATAAATAAAATAAAAATAAAAATCATTTATTTCAGACCGTAAGTCTATAGACACATTAAAACAATTACAATTTCAAGAATATATTAATATTTTTTTAAGTTAGGGTGCCTGAACCAGTTGAAGTCCGTAATATCGATTTTTAAGGCAATAAAAAATAAGCAGTTTTTGATGATATTTTAAAATTCTGATGCTTAAATTTCTTCCGCCATTGCGTATACATTTACGACAATGATTTCTCACTGCTGTCGTTGTGATTTTCAGCTGTATTTCCTGTTTCATAGTTGCGAAAGCTGTTTCAATCCTTTGAAGTAATTCTTCCCTCGTGAATATTTCGGTAGTGTATACGAGCTCCTTTGCCCGTCCCCACACAAAAAAATTACCAGCGTCAGGTCGGGCGATCGTGCGGGCCAAGGGATGGGCCCATCTCTAGTCTGCCTATCCAGCTGTCTGGAAAACAGTTGTTGAGATGTTCCCTGACAACTTACAATTTAACGTCCAATGTGCCGGACATCCATCTTGTTGATAGATGATTGGCCTGTCCGTATTTAGTATGAGTACTTCGGCTTCATACAGGAGAATGGTTTTTCAGAAAATGTAGCTATTTCTCACTGTTTAAATTATGAGGTAAAATGTGTGGCCCAAACCATTATTTCAGCCCATACATTTTTTGCTTGGAAAGAAGTCTATAACAAAAATACATTCTAATTAAAGTATTCTGTTAATGTGTGTATAATGAACGTCTGGAATTAAATTAATGAACATTTATTTGTACCTGTTTTTTCCAATGCGAATTGCTGTCCTTATTAGCCCATTCATGTAAATTATGAATATTTGTGATGCCATCTTCCAGACATTTGGATAGAAATGAAATGAAATGTATTTATTGTACAGAAACATAGACAAAAACAAATCTAAATACCAATCATTTTTAAATTACACTTAGCTTATACGAATAGTTTAATTAATCTACATTATGTATTGATTGCATTGGTTAGCTTTAGAGGTCTACGCTAGGCTTAGCCTGTGTTACCTATAGACTCCTATGCCATCCCTCATTACAGTGACACTAATTTTATACAAAAAAGATTATTATGTATTTTTTTATTCAAAGTTTATTTGGACGAAAGTCTAACTTAATATTGACTGAAATTATTAGAAATTATTTAAGATTATTATTAATATCATTATATGTTATTATAAATTATTAATATTTTCTATTCTTAAGTGATGACTATTAATTTATACAAAACAATTTTGATAAACATGCAAAGGATATAAAAAAGAAAGGGGAGCGCGCACGCTCTCGTGTGTATTTGTGTGCATGCGTGTGTGTGTGTGTGTGTATTTGTAAGTGCAAACATTGTAGTTCCCTGAGGGCACCATTCTCATAAGAGTATGGGCAACAGATTGAACTTCTGTGTATGTGTATAATATGATGTATAATGTGAGTATTGTGTATTTTAAAACAAACAAGAGTCTACCTATTGTAAGATTTTAAATAGGTCTTCGGTTTCAGCGTAGCTCAGTAAATGTATACGCAATGGCGGAAGCCATTTGAGCATCAGAATTTTTAAAAATCATCAAAAACGGCATATTTTTTTATTGCCTCACAAAACGATATTACAGACTTCAACTGGTTCAGGCACCCCGCATAACTTAAAAAATTTAAAAGATGTATTAGGAAATGATACCTTAAAAGAAAGAACAATAATTAAGCTTGTTTTTTTAAGAAATTATCTGAACACCTCTAGCTATTTTATTTAATTTTTTAAATAAATAAAATTTCTTTTAAAATTTTTCTGTAAAGTTTTAAATAGTCTGAGAGTATTTTTTTTTGTAAAAACATTGCTTTAGGGCCCATAACTACCTTGTATTATTATTTTTATTTATATTGTGAGGTACTTTACGAATTGCAGGAAGAAGAAAACATGTATGTTATACAATGATGTTATATACCACCTTTTTCTCGTAGTTTATTCGGTTCGGTTAATTTTTCAATCATAATATCTAGTATCGACAACACAAGCAATGCTTAGCTTGGGGCTAGATGATGCTGTGTGGGGATGGTCCAGCATTGTTTATTTAATTAATGAATTGATTTTGAAGAGACTAGAGAGTGTTGCGGTGCCCGGCGCGGCGGCGGCGCTGCGGGGCTCGAGGAGCACGGGCGAATGCTTAGCAGGGGCCTAATTCTACTATTTTTTAAACAAAATGCCATAATGGCGCTATAATGGCGTCATACGATTAAGATAGAGATTTACTCGTAAATGTATTTGGTATTACAATACCATAAGATTACAATCTCTATGACTTATAATATCGTGTCGATAATGTTGTGGGGCATATAATCATAATCGTAATAGTCATAGATATGGCATAAACAAAAAAAGATCGTGTTAGTAGAATACTAAAAGGTGTCAATGGCGGTGATCGTAACGCGATAATGAAGCGATAATATTGTCATAGTGAAGCGATTGTGTTAGTGGAATCAGGCCCCAGGAAATTAACTTTATTGTGGGCTTTAGATTGCGGACAGAACGGCCGCGCCGCCGCTCCGAAGCAATGTCGCAGTACTCTCGTCACTGTGCACAGCTTCACTTGACTGGATCATAGAGGTTGCCTCATGTGAAAGGAATCGAGCGACCGACGACGTCCGAGTGGAGTGCTGCGGGTGCTACGCGGTGCTACACGTCTGCGTGCCGTACTTCGACACTTTGTGACTGAACACGGCTAGTTCAGTAAATAAATTGTGTTAACATTCGTGTACTTCCTGTGGTGGAAGCCGAGAGTGTAATAAAGCAGGGAGCTCCGTAATCCTCGACTTTGAGTACAGTTCGACGGCGCGCGGCGGCGGAGCGGCGTCGCGTCGTCTCGGAAACGCTTTAATTAACTTTATTAGCAGTGTGTACTGTCCCGCCCGCGCCCCGCCCTCCTCACATCGCGGCCGCGCCGCACCATTGATAGGAATCCGTTAACTTGGATTCGGAATTTTGAATATTTGCGGTCTCGATAGCTGTTTCCCTGGTGAATAAGATGTTATATGTATTATGAATGGCATGATCTTTACAAACTTAGACCCGTCCCAAGCTAACCTGAAGCAAAGAACGTGAACCTATGAGTAGAACGAGCGCGGCCAGAGCCCAGCCCGTGCTGGCTGGAGGAGCGACATGTCCTATGTCTACTTGTGTTTCCTCTCGCGTTCACTCGAAACGTATTCTCAACATGTGTCATTAACAAGTTATTTACTAGTATCCTACTAATATTATAAACAGGAAAGTTTGTAAGCCTTTATGTTATGTAGTTAAACAGGCCTAGCTCTTTCACGCAAAAACTCATCATCATCGCGGCCTTCTCTTGATCCAATCTTGGATATAGGCCTCTTCCCTTCGTTTCCACTCCTTTCGATCTTGAGCTTGTCTCATCCAGTCATGTCCTCCGTTTCGACTGATGTCGTCCACCCAGCGATTCGGCGGTTGGCCTCGTCCTCGGGTGTCGGCTCTGGGTCTCTATTCCAGGACTCTCTGGCCTAACGTGACGCATCCATTCGGGCAATGTGTCCTACCCCAGTCCTTCTTTGTTGCTATGGTGTTTACCACGTCTCTCACTTTTGTCTTGCTCCGGATCCAATCGTTACGTTTTCTGTCGCACAATGTGATACAGCATTCACACATTTCTCAAACACTTTGACTTTTAAGTGAAGAGGTATTTTTCCACGTAGCGTCTGCTTGTTCTCTGGTCTACTTCCGCGGTCTGGTTTCCACCAGCAGCCAGCCCAATGTAATTTTATGACCAAGGTATACTCAGCTACAGTTTCCACTGGTCACTAGTAGTTTCTAATGTTTGCCATGTTGGTCATAATTTTAGTTTTTCAAGAGTTCATTTTGAGGCCTGCTTTTGCTGACTCTACTCTTGAAGATTTAAGAGTAGAGTCAGCAAAAGCAGGCCTCAAATCATATCATAGATGTCATTTCGTCCACACTGTCTGATATGAGAACTAAATCGTCTGCAAATCTTAGGTTGGAAAGTCTCTCTCCATCTACCATGAGCCCCTTTTTTCTCACTTTATCTGCCACTTTATCTGTCTAAAGCGAGTGTGAACAGTTTCGGAGATATTGTGTCGCCCTGTCTAACACCTCTTTCTAGCTGAAATTTATTCGTTTTCTTGTGGAGAGCAACGCAAGCTGTGGCGTTCGCATGTAGATGGTTGAGCATTTAAATGTATCTTTCATCTATTCGACAGTTGGTCAGTGCTTGCTCTACTATCCACCGTTCCATAGAGTCAAACGTTTTTTGGTAGTAGTAAATAAGTGGCTTTCTGAATTCGTTACATTTCTCAATTACTGATTTTAGCGTTTGGAGGTGGTCATTTGTGCGAATCCTGACCGAAAGCCAGCCTGTTCTCGCGGCTGATAGAAGTCCAATTTCTTTTCGAGTCTGTTGAATATTACTTTGGCGAATAGTTTGTATAGGTGGGATAGAAGACTTAGTTTGAGTATCAGGTAGCAAAGTCTATCAGAGATGCTGTTAATTTCTATTACAAGGTGTTTAATGTTTTTATTTACTTACTAGAAAGCCTATACCTCCCACGCCTGGTTGCGGTCCGTCGCGGACATAAAGTATGTGTTCTGAATTGAGATATACGCAAAACTACTTAACATAAATCAGTTCCCGTGGGATAGGCGTGCGAAGCCGCGGGGCGCAGCTAGTATAATCATTATAGTATTGATTTGAGCATAAGTTTTAAATATTTCATCTTAATTATTGTGTGGTATAAGAGAACTCTATAAGTATCTGATAAGAGAAGTAAATATTTGTTGTCAGTCCGGCGCCTCCCCGCCCCGCCCCGCCCCGCGCCTCTGCATGACTGGGTGTGTTCGGATTCCTTCGCGCGAGTGCTCGTACTGCTCAAACTGCAATGTTACTAATAGCGATCCACTGAGTGACTAAGCATGTAGTGGAACATTACAATTTCGAGGAGAGACGGCGTCGTCCGCGACTCAGCTAACAAATCATAGACACTTTCTAAGATTTCGTTTATTCCGGACCCGCCCGCCCGCTCTCTCGGGCGCAGTCTCACCGCACTCGGGCGCACCTCGCCGGGCAGCATCTCCATATCAAAAGAATAATAGGAAATTAATACAGAATATCTTTGGTGCACTCTGTATGCAAGCACTATATTATGTGTGTGTGTGTCGCAGCGGTAATGCAGCGCGCTGGCGGGCGGCCAGGCGCGGCGGCGGCGCGCGCGGAATGCCCCCCCGCCCCGCCCCGCCCCGCCCCGCCGTCTCCATAATCAACTTGCTAAACTGCCGCTGCACTTCACTAATTACAGCTCCTCGCGCAGAGCGGACCAGCTCTGTATTAATAGCATTATCGTCGTGCGAGATCATCCAGCGGAGGCCAAGAGACGAGGCGTCAGCCTCTCCACCTGAGGCAGGCATGGCTGCCGGGCCGGCGGGGCGGGCGCGCGGGCCGGGGAGAGAGGAACAACTATAAACAGCTGACAGTCGGATAAGTTTGTAGAACTCGAGATGGTTTTAATGCTTTTAGTTGCGATTCGACAATCGGCAGCAGGCAGCAGGCAGCAGGCAGCAGGCAGCAGGCAGCAGGCAGCAGGCAGCAGGCAGCAGGCAGCAGGCAGCAGGCAGCAGGCAGCAGGCAGCAGGCGTGACCATCCGCCCCGGCGCGACTGCTCTCCATAATCAATTCGAATCGTGTTGTTCGTTTTTCGTCCACTCCGAGCGAGCCTCCGCTCAGACGGACACCGAACAATACTTTAGCTGCATCGAAGGCCTGCTTTGTTTCACTCGTCTCGAATCCGATATTGGTGAAACTAGTAACATTTCCTATTCACAGAAAATCCTTCATTAGATATCGAAGCGGCAATACGACCGACAAATTGCAAGTCTTTGAATTCCACAAACAAGTTTAGCAGTTCCACTTCTCCCTAATATAGCTCCAGTTGAATTTACCAAATCCTCTACTGGCTTAAGAGTCCCCGAGTTGGTAGCGAGTTGTACAATACTCAAGCAGGGGCGCAATCGAGGACGAGCGCCTCTCACCACTCTCGCGGCTCAAAACTTTACAACTTGGGCATACTATGGCGATACATTTATGCATGGAGCTAAAAGCCAGTTTTAATCATGCTTATACTTTATCACAAAATCCTTTAGGTACACTTAACTGTACCTACGTTCAATGTAAGCCGCCCCCACGCTCTGGCTCCTGCGCCAGCCCTGTCGTCGCCGATGGGAAATAGTTTCTGCAAGTATCCGAAATGTGCGCGCATTACTGCGACCCAATTAGTCCGCGTCTACGACTGCAGCTAATTCATACCTGGAGAGAGGCTTTTCAGGGTTTAAGAAGCCGCCGAGCCGCATTCGGTCCCACCCTCCCCCAGTTTCTATACGACAAAGATATTTCCGAACACCCTGTTTACCTACACCGAATCTTAAATCATTTAGTGAATGCGTCAATATCTCACGTATGGGATGCTGATTCCGACTCGTACGCGATAAATCGCAAAGAGCTCTAGAGGTATAAAACAAATCGACTTGGAACGCAGCTACAAGCATTTCTTTTAACCTGTGGAAGGCCGGACCGGGAAGAGAATTGCACCCATCGTGTGCCGCAAAATGGCGGAATCAGAGAGTGCACTCGACAGGGTTCGGAATTTATTGAATATTTTCAATAAATTGTTTGGTAGAAGGATATCTAATGATTATATTATAAAGTTAGATAATTACTGTACCTTATAATGTAACTTTTTACTGCTAAAACATTATTACGCTTTTATTTTTCACAGGTTATTGTACCCAATATCAAATTAACACACCGGCTGTAGAAATAATGATATTTTTAGTAAATTCTGTGAACATTTTTTAATTTAATTTATTACCCTCGTTAGTTCAATATCAAAGCAGTTTATTTATATGAAAAACACAATCTTTATAGCTAGAAATCATTTAAAAATACCATGTTGAAAATCACAATTCACACCGAAAAGTTTGCCATTTCACATGTGTTCAAACCACACTTTTATTATTTGATAATAACATTCTAGGTAAAATTTTCATGAAAGTAAGTACGCATGTTAGTGAAAAATATATTATTTGTTACTTGTTACGTGCTAAAAGTACATGTATTATAATAATAATCAATTTTTTCGATAAATAACCAAAACAGGTACGTGACTTGTCAAGGCATTTTTCATAAACAAATTTCATGTTCTTCTAAATCTCAATGCTCCATGGAAATGATTGTGAATGATTATAGACAAAATGAGCTTTTCATAGATAATAAACACTCATGAATGTCCAATACAAAATAATTTAGAATAATGTGGTAACATGTGAGGCATAGATTTCGATCATTGTTCATTCTAGTTCAATTATTGTTTGCATGTGTGCGTGTACAGAGAAAGTGACAACTGCCGTAGCACTTATCAGCGCTTATAAAGCGGTCCGTCAACGGCCTAAGCACTGATCAGGATCACTATACAGGTTGTTAATTTTGGAAACAGTGAATGAAAAAAATATCTTATAAACTAATATTATAGAGAGGAAAGATTTGCTTATTTGTTTGAATTGAATAGGCTCCGAAACTACTGGACCATTTAGAGTTTTTTTTTCACCATTAGAATCCTACAATATCTCTGATGAACATAGTCCATAGAATATACCCGTGCGAAGCCGGGGCGGACCGCTAGTATTTTATATTATTATATATACTAATTACAAAACTTCATGAGGTAATCACTTTTATTATAAAAAAAACACACGATGTAAAAAACACTGGTTTTATTCACATTACAAATTTAATATATTTACATAACTTTTATCTTACAAATTATTACAATACAAAATAAGAGCTATAAAACAATCAACAGGGGATATTGAGTCCTGTCAAAAAGGGGGTAAATAACTAAAACGTAATAACTGTGTCCAATGTTCATTATGCCATCGTTTACAGAACCTGAAAAAAGTACATGCTGTATAACGTCATTGGTGACTTCGTATATTTACACATCACATCGCCATTTTGTACTGTGTATGTGTGCGTGTATTTTCGTCAGATGCGTAATAAATAATGACTTTGCACAATTATTCCGCATTTATAACTCATTTTAGATATAATGATATATTCTCAATGAAATTACCATCTGAATGATATATCTATTTCAACAAAAACAATACGCGAAATGTATGAAATCATCAACGGAATAAGTTACGGACAGCCGTTACAAAGGGTACAGTACATTTGACGAAAGATATTTCAAAACTAGTTACATTTGATAACTATATTCAAGTAGATTACAGTTCTAAAATAGGTAAAGAATAATAAAATGTATACATAGCTTACCCTTCATGAAGTTTTTTCCACAAAAAATGACACTTTTCGACGCGCTATAAACATCCACACTTGCCTGCCGATGTTCAAATTTGAACTGCTTGTAATGACGGTTCTATGAACTTCACTGAATGAATGCAATGATTGTGGGTTCGTTCATTTCAGAGGTAAACAAATAAAACAATTTAGACTGTATTGCACTGTATTTAAATACCATAAACGAATAAATGGTATCGCTGGTTGCTAGCGCACTGATCAGATCTTAGGCCGACAAAGTTAGTAGGTACTGATCTGTGCTTAGGCAAAGGAGAGGTTAAAAGAATTGAGTCAAATCACGATTGCAATTGCAGCGGCAGCAATTAAACCCCAAAGGTGGTTCAGAGAGAGCGGGCTGCGGGCCGCACACACTACTGCACTCGGGCAGTGGCACAACACCGCAAGTGCCTGTGTGTGTGTGTGCACGGAGAGACGGTCCACTGAGTTGTCGGTGTTTAAACGTATTCAGTGGCTAACTTACCGGTAAACTGAAACTCCAAGTAGAGCCACCGAGCGGGCGTTCAAAGCACCCAGCCAGGTAAATGAAGTTTGGAATGCAGATACAACTTCATAGAAAGGCAACCGGACCACACATTTAGAGCGCGCTGGAGCACCTATAGTAGAGTTCCTAAATAGTTGCATATCTGAGGCCGGCCGCGCCGGGCGGCGGCAATTTATCGCTACATCGGGTCGCGGTCCCCGGGGCGCCGTCCACTCTTGTTTTAATTTTGTTTAGAGCCGCCCTGAATGGAAAACCAATGTACGAGTCGGGACTGATAGTCTACCTGTGCCTGCGACACGATTTATTGATTCGGGAGGCTGTAGCTTACGACTTGATTGAAATATCGCTTTCTTTTCATTTTACGTGATAACGAAGAGGGACCATTTTGTTTTCCACTAAATGAGAACGCTCACGGACGTATAACGATGTCTGGTCGAGCTATTTAAGTTTTACTTGCAATCGTGAAAAGAACTCGCCTGAACGGAAAAATAGTTCTCATAGTTATCATTTCGTCCAGCGAAGATGTCTTGGATTCAACTCCGCGGCTCTACAATCTGGAGATGTGTCAGAATTTTGTGAACCACAAATGTTCTCTACCTAATGGTGCTACGCGGGGGTAGCACCATGATGATATTACGATCAGTTCGCGCCGCGTGTAGGTCGCGGGTGAAACTATTTCTAAACTTATTTTCGAGTTCGCCACGTGCTACGTGTGTTGTATTAGTTTGTGCGAGAGGCATAACATTTCACCAGCTTTGCGATTTCTACTTTAACTTTTTGACCTTATTTCGCATAATACTAATCCGTAGAACTCATTTCACGCACGGGGGATGGGGGAAGTGCTGCAATGGCTAATGATGTACTACATTGAGTGAAGCAACGGACAGCAACGACCAACTAGTAAGATTATTCATAGTTTTAGTTTCATTCTAAGTGAGTACGTTCTCTTGCTTTAAAATAGTTGGATCACTGCTTAAGTATCTTCAAGTTGTATATCTACCCAAATAATCTAACGCTGTGTTCGTGAAATGTACAACATTATTGGCTAACGTGTATCAAAGTGTGGCCTAGGCAAGGCACAGCGGCGCGGCGCTAACTGGCCGCAAACTCGAGGGCGCGTACGTAACGCCCGTGACGTATCGGAGCGGACTTAGGCCTCGGTCTCGAATTTTGCGGGCAGCGGGGCGGCGGCGGCGGCGGCGCGGGAGAGGGGCGGGCAACGCATACCTGTTCTCGAAACCAGCGGGCAGATCGCGCGGCACTGTAGCGGTGTAGTGTTGTGTTCGTGGTTGTGTTGTCGACATTCGCAAACGAAATGTCTGAAAATCGGCGACAACATCTTTTTGATTCAAATGTATTCCTAACGCTCGATTTACTGTGGGCAAAAGAAGAAGTGGATCCCTACTATAGGGCAAGGAAAATAAATGGCGAGTTTTATCGAAATTATGAAGAACAGAGACAAAATCCCGATAAATTCTACGACTACACCAGAATCAGTGTAGAAACTTTTGACTATATTCTAGAAACTATCAAGAGTGATTTAGAGTCTGGAATTAATCCAAAAAGTTTTAGAGGTATATCTCCAGCAGAAAAATTATACATAACGCTTGGGTAAGTAAAACAACGAAATTGTTGTTTTACTTACCAAAGTCAAAGTCAAAGTCAAATCGTTTATTTCTTTAGACTTACAAAATAAGTACTTAGACAAGTCAAATTTTTACTATATAAACAGCTTGATAAATAGTTATTACTATCAACAAGAAATAAGGTGCAATTGACTTCAATTCACTTCAATTTTTTGTCCACTAGCGGAAGAAGTGAAAAAGAAACCACTAGCAAGTCCATCGCTTATCAACTAATACAATCTTAGGATAACTAAGTCTAACTGGTCTTACATACTATTTGTCTGTATGGAACTGGGCGACATCCGGCCAAGCATTAATATCATTTACGTAGTCATCTACGGAGTAATAGGCTTTCTTGATAAGATTTCGTTTTATGTACAGTTTAAATTTACGAATAGGGAGCTCAGTTGCTTCAGATGGAAGCTTATTATAGAATCTTACGCAATTGCCCACAAATGATTTCCCTACCTTTCGTAATCTATATGATGGGATGTGTAATTTGTTCTTGTTTCTTGTATTTTTATTGTGAACATCACACCTTTTCATAAAGTTATCTCTGTTTTTGTGTGTATACATTAGATTTTCATAGATGTATTGCGATATTACTGTTAAAATATTTATTTCTTTAAATAATTCCCTCAACGAGTCACGTGGATTTAATTTATAAATAGCGCGTACCGCCCTTTTCTGAAGAACAAAGATAGTCTGGATGTCAGCTGCCTGTCCCCAAAGCAAAATACCATAAGACATAACACTATGGAAGTAACTGAAGTAAACTAACCTAGCTGTATCTTCATCGGTAATGTATCTAATTGTTCGAACCGCATACGCTGCTGAACTAAGTCTGTTTGCGAGAGCATCAATTTGCGGTCTCCATTGAAGAGAGGAATCAATATGTAACCCTAGGAAAACAGTTGAGTCTACAAGGTGAACAATCTCATCCTTTAGCATTATCTTAGTTGGGAGCTCTCTTACATTTGGTAACATGAATTTTATGCATTTGGTTTTTGAAGCATTGAGTAAGAGGTTATTGGCGGTGAACCAATCTAGTATTTGTGAAAGAGAATTATTTACATCGTCATAATTATGTTTATTTCTGTCAACTTTAAAAATCAATGAAGTATCATCAGCAAATAAGACTATATCACAGAGATCTTTTGCTAGAAATGGGAGATCATTTACATATACTAAAAATAGAAAAGGACCCAATATTGATCCTTGCGGGACTCCTAAATCGATTTTTGATCCCCTAGATCTTTCTTTACCAATATCTACTTTTTGGACTCTATCCGATAAATATGATTGCATAAGGTCCAGTGCCTTGTTTTGAATTCCATAATGTCTTAGTTTGTTTATTAATGTACCATGATCAACGCAATCAAAAGCTTTAGAAAGGTCACAAAATACACCAATAGCGTTTTTCGCTTTATCCCATGCATCCAATATGTGCTTTAATAGAACTGTACCAGCATCAGTTGTCGATCTACCCTTGGTGAAGCCAAATTGATTTTTATGTAACAACCTATTGAGGTTGAAGTGAGAGGACAACTGTGTGAGAATAATTTTTTCAAAAACTTTACTCATTGCAGGAAGTATTGAAATTGGCCTGTAATTGGCCGGATCAGTGTGGCTTCCAGATTTATAAAGAGGAACCAGTTTACTATATTTCATGAGATCAGGGAAAACTCCTGCATCAACACAACTATTGAAAATGTAAGCCAAGTATGGAGCAACTTCCTTAATAATAGAACTCAGTACTTTGGTTGAAATACCCCAAAGATCCTCAGTATTTTTGATGTTAATAGACTTAAATGTTTTCACAATATAATTAGCGTTTACATGACTAAATATAAAAACCTCGGTACATTTATCTACAGATGATTCTAATAATTTAACCGCGATTGAAGGTGAGGAGTTTAGAGACCGGGTAACAACTTTAGGAATATCAGAAAAGAATGAATCAAAAGCATCGGCAATATCTTTATCGTGTATAAGTATTGAATTATTAATTTTTAACCTTATTTCTCTTTTTCGTGACTTAGATTTACCAGTTTCGTTATTTATAAGTCTCCATGTTGCTTTGATTTTATCAGATGAGTTTACAATTTTTTTCCTCAAAAACAGGCATTTCGCTGTATTACAGACTTTTTTAAATGTTTTTGAGTAGTTTGTTAAATACAAAAGAAACGCAGGATCATTTAACATAGCTTCTCTAGCACCATAAAGATCATATAGTCTATTCCTACTTCTATAAATACCGGGAGTTGCCCAATCGGTAAATCCGACCCTGTCCCTAACTGTGCATGTTTTATATTTAAATACTTCGCTGTGTTCTTTGTTTATAACACTTAAAAGTTTGGCAAAAAGATCATTAGGGTTATCGGAACAAGTTATATTAGCTACTGCTAGTTCCACTTGACTTTGAAAATTCTTAATACGGCTCTCTGTAATAGGCCTATAGGTATATTTCTCAACTTTGTTTTTATCGTTAAGATTATAACTAAAATTAACACTCTGACCATAGTGGTCTGATTTGAAATGTTTGATTACTGCTTTGTTGGTTGGAGATAGACTGCAATAAATATTATCTAAACAAGTGGCAGATGTTAGGGTTACCCTAGTAGGATCATGAAAAAGATGTCGTAAACTAAAGCATTTGAATAAATTAAGCAGCCTATCGGCGAGGGGATTCGCTAAAATATCTATATTAAAGTCGCCACAAACAATGAGATCCTTTCTACATGAAAATAATTTCAGCAAAACCTCTTCCATAGTACATTCAAAAGCTACTTGATTTGCGTCAGGAGGGCGGTACACGCACACTATGATGTGTCGCTCCAGTTCCACACAAGAAAGTTCAATAGTCCTCTCAATAGTGAGGTTTACAATATCTTTCCGTTCTTTACATTTAAGACTATTTTTAACTATAATCAAAGAGCCACCACGTATTGCAGCTTTTCTTTTATAGGAACTTGCAAAACAATAGTTATTATAAAAGGGCAGTAACTGATTTTTTACAATCCAGTGTTCTGATAAGCACATAACATCTACATTCAAATAATTCAAAAATAATTCTAATTCTAGGATTTTGCTGGGTAAGCCTTGTATATTCTGATGGACTACATGAAATGAATTTTGCTTTCCCGTTGTCGATGTTGTCAGTTTAAATTTCTATTTGACACAATCGCATTAATGCCCTCATTAGTACTGCTACTAACTACATAGACAGGCTCGTCAGGTAACTGCGTTATACTATTTATAACGGGATCAAAAATATTATATGCTAACAATTTAGCAATGTTCAGTTTGTTTTTTTTGCTTAGGTACATTGTATCCTTATTCAAAAAAGTATTACTAATAAACTTATTAGTATCAAAAAATAATACATCACTATGACGACATGTCATGTTGTACATCAGCATGTTATTTTTACATACATTGTCATTTTTAAATGATGTCAATGACTTTGAGTAAGGGAAGGAGCAAATAATAAGTTTCCCTAGTCCATTTTGTACCTTTCCCAGAAGTACTTCAACTAGCCTAATCAACTGTGACCGTTTCACACAACTTTCACCAAGCTGAACAATTAAAGTTGTACTCTTATTCAGAGAGTCATCTTGCTGAATGCTATCGGTAATTATATTTATGTTGGCATTTGGATAGCAATTGTTAACTACATTTTGCGCCAGCAAGCCACTCAGTATTAAACCCATGCCAGCACCCAACCCATCTGAGTATATTATAGTCTTCCGGGTATATTGACTGTGGTCTGGATCTAAATCTTTAACTGGAGATGGCGCAGTTTGAGCTGACGGGCACCCCGTAGTGGGGGTTGGAGCTGTGTTGCTGCTAGAGGAACCACAGTGGTTCTTGAGCGAAGGTGATGGCGGCGCCAGCATCGCGGATGGTAATAACAGCGGTGACTGGGACACTACAGCACCATCTTCAGTTAAAGAGTTTGTGGTACTCTCAAGATTAGTTTGAGTGCTGCTGTGCCGTACTTCAGAATATACACTATCATTACTTACAATTTGTAACATTTTTTGGTAGTTTTCATTGGCATCTTCTTGGGCTCGTTTATATTTACAGGTAACATCATGAAGTGCCCTTTCTAAATTAACTATTTCCTCTGCCATATAGTTTAAATCTTTAGAATTACGTCCTAATAAACTATAACAAGAGTCCAATTCTTCTTGTAAGTTACATCTAGATTTTTCCTTGCTCAATTTTGCATTATTGAGAAGTTGTTTCTGTTTTTTAATTTTTCTTTCAGATTTCCTAATGAAGTTACTTAACTTAACATATTTTTTAATTTTATTAGTCCCTTTCATGACGGGTGTCTGGCTGTGACTATGGCGACATGGTGTACTGAGATCCACATTTGACATGTTAACATATGTAGATAAAAGTTCTGTTCGAAGATCTAAACTAGAAATACTAGTCGCTGAAGTCAACGGCTTACACTCTAATTTATCAAATTTTATTCTACACTCTGAAAGCTCTTGCTGTAAGTCTTTGTTTTGCTGCAACACCAGTTCATACGCTTCGTGGCAATTGTCCACGGAATGCAAGCATGCATTCAAGCGGTCCACTTCTGACAGTGCATCTTCATGGTGAGTATGGAGTTCAGCGAGTTGTCCCTTGAGTGTTTGGATCCTGCCTAGGTTAGCCAGGAACTCAGCTTCGCTATCCTCCTGCTCTTGAAGCAGCCTGTCTCGGTCCTCTTTGACTTCCTTTAACTGGGCTGTAGCGAGCTTCAGCTTAGCCTCCAGGTCACATGCCCTTCTGGTCATCATTTTGTGTCCCTGAAAAATAGCAGTCTAAAGTTAACTAGTATAAGAATAAAATGAAGAAATAAGAAGTGAAGAACTGAAGTGAATGGGAAATTAAGTTTGAATTTATTAGCAGGTGATGAGAGACTGGTTCTTCCAAGGTCACCCTCTGATGGTGAGAAACCAAGTTGAGGTGTGATGGGTCTAAAAGAGCCCAGTGACCAATGGTGAAAGAAACCAGTTGAAATATGAGTAGGAGGAGCAAAGTAGAATTAAAAAAAAATAGTTAGGACCAAGGGATTGCTAGAACATTTAGTTCAATAAGTATTTAATGTTTACTTGTAACTTGCTCGGAGAACACACACAAGGTTACTTTGATAATTTTAAGAGAAAATAATCTAGGTTACAATTTAGTAGGCAAATTGTTTAGTCAGAACTTTGTAGAAGTCTAAATAATTATTACATTAAACTGCAATAGATATACAGTACCTACATAACATAGGGAGGTTATTTTTATTGTTTATTGTTGAGTGTTTTGTAAGTGTAAGGTTGTCTGAGGCTAAATGGTTCGTCTACTACTTAGCTTCCACAGATTGTCAAGCTAAGAGAGATAGAACAAGCCTGTGTGTGATTTGTGAAGAGACTCACAGAGTGAGCAGTGTACCTGTTTATCTGTAGTTGGTAGGTAGGTACAGTTTGTGTGTAGGTTAGTCAAGGAGATAATTAGATAACAATACTCCCCAGGTTTAACTGCTGACTCTGGAAATATCTCCGTCCCAACTGTAGTTTGAATTTCCAAACAATCGCCGACGAGTGCCGCTCGATTCGATTTGCACAGATTCGATCATGCGTTGGTTATCACCAGTTGATAAATCAATGAGTGGAAGGGTCTCATCCTCCGAAAGTGTTATTTATTGTCAACTCTTGAGCCCTGGTCGTATTATGTGTTCTTTGAGCAGAAGCGATCAATTTTTTGGCGGTTGACCGTTACAAAATTTGTAGCACTTTACACAGTTTATATTGACGGGATTTTACTGAATATTTCACTTTATTGTAAGTAATTGGTACAAATTACTTGTTCTACCCAAGCGCATGCTGTTCCATATGGGTCTCCTCTCAAAGATTGCCGAAATAATTTGCTCTTGCACGTCCGAGGACATTTTGATACGTCACAAAAAAAAAGTACAACACTATACTACAATGCAGACGCGCAACGCGGGACGGTCACCGCTCGACTGGAGTGCACCGCTCGTTGCCCGCCCCCGCGCCGCTCCCGCGCCGCTGTTTTCGAGACCCGGTCCATTTGACGATACGCATAAGATCCTGCCGCTCCCGCGCCGCCGCCGCCGCCGCCCCGCTGCCCGCAAAATTCGAGGCCGAGGCCTTAACGTTAAGGAGGCCTGGCCGCGCGCCAGCCGCTGGTGCCGCCGCCGCCGGGGCCGCCGCCGCCGGGGCGACCCACGACCACCTTACAAAACTATTCACTTGTGTGACAGCTTTTCTAAACTAGTGTAATATCGTGACAGACTAACTTTCTAAATGGTAAACACAGATGTATTTCCGCTTAGGGCAGTAGTTTCTGTTTTGAGGAATCACTATTATTCCTTTGTCAACTAGTCTCGAAGTCACGACAGAGCTACAAGAAGTAATACCTTAGGTACTTAGCTCACACTACTGAGTCACATCCGTGATAAGATCCGGGGTGCATGGTGGGTGCATGAGGAATACCATAAATAGACTACAATTTAATACTGATCCAATGATGATGAGACGTGATAATATGCATTGGCCTTAATGATCAAGACAATAGTGGCATCAGCCTGCCCGGAGTCTGCCAGGCTCTCTCTTCACTTCTTTTTCGAAATCAATTAATTAATTCACGAGCTGCAGCATCGCCAACCTATTTAATGATCATTTTGTTTCGTTTCTGTTACTCTGTTGATAACTAAACCAATCTTATTTGTTCGTCATAACTTCGATCAGTGGTTTCTATTATATTAGGTCCTTACATATGAAATTGGCGTTTTGTATGGGAGGAACAAAAAGTCGAATATTTTTTAATATAATATATTTAATTAATCAAAGTATGAACCATTATTTTCTATGCACTTTTGCCATCTTATAGGTAGTTCATTGATCCCTTTACTAAAAAAACCAGTCGGACGGGAATCAATAAAATCTTTGAAGGCGATTTGGACTGCCCCATTGGAGTTGAATTTTTTCCCTTACAAGAAGTTATCCAAATTTCGAAAAAAATGGTAATCTGTTGGAGCAAGGTCCGGGGAGTACGGAGGATGTCTTAGACTTTCCAATTGAAGCTCTTCTAATTTAGTAGCCGTCTGTTGCGCAGTGTGTGGTCTAGCGTTGTCGTGAAGCAGCAGTGGCGTGGAGCGATTGACCAGCCTAGGTTGTTTAGCCGCTAGCTTTTCCATCATGGTTTGCAATTGCTGACAATAGACATCAGCCGTAATAGTCTGGCCAGATTTGAGAAAACTGTAATGAACAATACCGGCACTAGTCCACCAAACGCTTACAAGTAACTTTTTTGGGGTTAATTTTCGCTTGGGGCAGGATTTGGCTGGCTGGCCAGGATCCAACCATTGCGCTGAGCGCTTCCGATTATCGTAAAGAACCCATTTTTCATCACAGGTAATGATTCGGTTTAAAATACCTTCATTATTGTGCCGGTTTAGTAATGTAACGCAGCAGTCGACGCGCGTTTGCCGGTTTGCTTCAGTCAATTCGTGAGGTACCCACCTTTCAAGCTTTTTAATCTTCCCAATTTGCTTCAAGTGAATTAAAACAGTTTTATCACTAACATCGCAGCCTGCAGCTTACTCGGACGTGGTTTGCGATGGATCCGCTTCCACAATAGCCTTCAACTCTTCATTATCAACTTGAGTCTCAGGCCGTCCACGGGGCTTGTTCTGCAGGTCGAAATTTCCAGAACGAAAACGTTGGAACCAAAAACGAACTGTGTTTTCTTTTGCAACACGACCGCCATACACATCATTCACCCTTCGAGTTGTTTCCGCAGCACTAGTGCCACGGCGGAACTCGTACTCGTAAATAATGCGATATTTTAAGTTTTCCATTTTGTAAAATGAGTGACGCAAACAGAAAAAAACAGAAGAAAAAAAACAAATGAATGACGATCATCGAAGCACAAATACATGAGTCTAAAGCTGTACAAATTTGAATTTGGAATTCCTTACCAAAGAGGAGAAATTTGTGATTAAAGTGGCCAGTACGAAAAACGCCAATTTCATATGTAAGGACCTAATATGAACTCTGTGTACCTAATACAGATGTTGGTGAAGTTAGCAGAGCATCTTCCAGCAGAGCATAAATAAATGAGAGTTCTGTTCGCATGCAGGTGAGTTCTATAGTTCCTGATACATTTCAGGAATAGTTCTAGCGTTTTTTCCTGAAAAAATTGGGATGAAATAATGCTCTGCTAACTTCGCGTAGCAGAGCATTTTTCAGAAATCAATATAAAAACAATGTATTTAAAAGCTTTCGTATAATAGAAACAGTTCCTGATGGTTTTCAGGAATAGTTCCGGTGTATTTATAATTTTTTTTCATGAAAACGTACCTTGCAAAATTACAGAATCCAAGACATTTTTGACTACAGAGAATAGATTCCAGGACCAGTTGAGTCAGTTTGATCATGTTAAAGACAAAAACAACTTTTTAGTGTTATTCACATTATTTTCAAAACAAGACCTATTTAAGTTTTTCATGAAATCAGTCTTTGAAAAATCTCAAAATCTTTAAATTTTTGATTAATTGGTAAAGATTCAAACAGCTGTAAAGCCATTTATTTTAATATAAGAAACTGTACTAACAAACTATGGATTTATTTATCTGAAAATAAAAAGAATTTGAATTTGAATTTAGATAAAAAATCTATCAGCGTGCATACAGATTAAGAATAAACCGGGTTTTATCTTATGAATTTAATACTAAATTCTAGCCGACCTTCTGAAATTTTCATGAAAACGTAATTAAAAAATTTACAAAATCTAAGACATTTTTGTCTAATGTGAAGAGATTCATGGTCCAGTAGAGCAAGTTTTATTAGAGTTCTTATCGCATGCAGCAGGTTTTAGAAAGATTTAGGTATATTCTTATAGTTTTTATGCGTTTCAGAAGCAAAACGTTTGAGAATTTCATGAAAATAGTCATAAAAAAAAATCAAAATCTTTGATATGAACGTTAAATTTGTAAAGATTCAAGAAGCTGTTAAGATATTTTGATTAGAGTTCTATCCGCATGCATTGAGTTTTGGACTGAACAAGGTTTTATCTTATGAAACTGATACTAAAATTAAGCCGATCTCCTGAAGTTTTCATGAAAACGTTATTAGAAAACTGACAGAATCTCAGACATTTTTGTCTAATGTGAAGAGATTCATGGACAAGTAGAGCAAGTTTTATCAGATTTCTTATCGCATGCAGCAGGTTTTAGAATGATATAAGTATATTCTTATAGTTTTTATGCGTTTCAGAAGCAGAACTTTTAAGATTTTCATGACACCAGTCATAAAAAATTCAATATCTTTGATATGTACGTTAAAGTTGTATAGATCTAAGAAGCGGTTAAGCCATTTTGATAAGAGTTCTATCAGCGTGCATTGAGTTTTAAACTAAACAGGGTTTTATCTTATAAAACTGATACTAAATTTAAGCCGATCTCCTGAAGTTTTCATGGAAACGTTATTAGAAAACTGACAGAATCTCAGACATTTTTGTCTAATGTGAAGAGATTCATGGTCCAGTAGAGCAAGTTTTATTAGAGTTCTTATCGCATGCAGCAGGTTTTAGAAAAATTTAGGTATATTCTTATAGTTTTTATGCGTTTCAGAAGCAAAACGTTTGAGAATTTCATGAAAATGGTCATAAAAAAAAATCAAAATCTTTGATATGAACGTTAAATTTGTAAAGATTCAAGAAGCTGTTAAGATATTTTGATTAGAGTTCTATCCGCATGCATTAAGTTTTGGACTGAACAAGGTTTAATCTTATGAAACTGATACTAAATTAAAGCCGATCTCCTGAAGTTTTCATGAAAACGTTATTAGAAAACTGACAGAATCTCAGACATTTTTGTCTAATGTGAAGAGATTCATGGACCAGTAGAGCAAGTTTTATCAGAGTTCTTATCGCATGCAGCAGGTTTTAGAAAGATATAAGTATATTCTTATAGTTTTTATGCGTTTCAGAAGCAGAACTTTAAGATTTTCATGACACCAGTCATAAAAAATTCAATATCTTTGATATGTACGTTAAAGTTGTATAGATCTAAGAAGCGGTTAAGCCATTTTGATAAGAGTTCTATCAACGTGCATTGAGTTTTAAACTAAACAGGGTTTTATCTTATAAAACTGATACTAAATTTAAGCCGATCTCCTGAAGTTTTCATGGAAACGTTATTAGAAATCTGACAGAATCTCAGACATTTTTGTCTAATGTGAAGAGATTCATGGTCCAGTAGAGCAAGTTTTATTAGAGTTCTTATCGCATGCAGCAGGTTTTAGAAAGATTTAGGTATATTCTTATAGTTTTTATGCGTTTCAGAAGCAGAACTTTTGATATTTTCATAAAAATAGTCATAATAAAAATTCAAAATCTTTGATATTAACGTTAAATTTGTAAAGATTCAAGAAGCGGTTAAGCCATATTGATATGAGTTCTATCAACTTGTCTTGAGTTTAAGACTAAGTAGGGTTTTATCTTATGAATTTGATACTAAATTTAAGCCGATCTCCTGAAGTTTTCATGAAAACATTTTTAGAAAACTGACAGCATCTCAGACATTTTTGTCAAAAGTGAATAGATTCAAAGACTAGTAGAGCAAGTTTTATTAGAGTTCTTATCGCATGCAGCAGGTTTTAGAAAGATTTAGGTATATTCTTATAGTTTTTATGCGTTTCAGAAGCAGAACTTCTGAGATTTTCATGAAAAGAGTCATAAAAAAAATTCAAAATCTTTGAAATGTACGCTAAAGTTGTATAGATTCAAGAAGCTGTTAAGATATTTTGATTAGAGTTCTATCCGCATGCATTGAGTTTTAGACTAAACAGGGTTTTATCTTATGAATTTGATACTAAATTTGAGCCGAGCTTCTGAAATTTTCATGAAAACATTTTTAGCAAACTGACAGAATCTCAGACATTTTTGTCAAAAGTGAATAGATTCAAAGACCAGTAGAGCAAGTTTTATCAGAGTTTTTATCGCATGCAGCAGGTTTTAGAAAGATATAAGTATATTCTTATAGTTTTTATGCGTTTCAGAAGCTAAACTTTTAAGATTTTCATGACACCAGTCATAAAAAATTCAATATCTTTGATATGTACGTTAAAGTTGTATAGATCTAAGAAGCGGTTAAGCCATTTTGATAAGAGTTCTATCAGCGTGCATTGAGTTTTAAACTAAACAGGGTTTTATCTTATAAAACTGATACTAAATTTAAGCCCATCTCCTGAAGTTTTCATGGAAACGTTATTAGAAAACTGACAGAATCTCAGACATTTTTGTCTAATGTGAAGAGATTCATGGACCAGTAGAGCAAGTTTTATCAGAGTTCTTATCGCATGCAGCAGGTTTTAGAAAGATATAAGTATATTCTTATAGTTTTTATGCGTTTCAGAAGCAGAACTTTTAAGATTTTCATGACACCAGTCATAAAAAATTCATTATCTTTGATATGTACGTTAAAGTTGTATAGATCTAAGAAGCGGTTAAGCCATTTTGATAAGAGTTCTATCAGCGTGCATTGAGTTTTAAACTAAACAGGGTTTTATCTTATAAAACTGATACTAAATTTAAGCCGATCTCCTGAAGTTTTCATGGGAACGTTATTAGAAAACTGACAGAATCTCAGACATTTTTGTCTAATGTGAAGAGATTCATGGTCCAGTAGAGCAAGTTTTATTAGAGTTCTTATCGCATGCAGCAGGTTTTAGAAAAATTTAGGTATATTCTTATAGTTTTTATGCGTTTCAGAAGCAAAACGTTTGAGAATTTCATGAAAATAGTCATAAAAAAAATTCAAAATCTTTGATATGTACGCTAAAGTTGTATAGATTCAAGAAGCTGTTAAGATATTTTGATTAGAGTTCTATCCGCATGCATTGAGTTTTAGACTAAACAGGGTTTTATCTTATGAATTTGATACTAAATTTGAGCCGATCTCCTGAAATTTTCATGAAAACATTTTTAGCAAACTGACAGAATCTCAGGCATTTTTGTCAAAAGTGAATAGATTCAAAGACCAGTAGAGCAAGTTTTATTAGAGTTCTTATCGCATGCAGCAGGTTTTAGATAGATTTAGGTATATTCTTATAGTTTTTAGGCGTTTCAGAAGCAGAACTTTTGAGATTTTCATGAAAAGAGTCATAAAAATAATTCAAAATCTTTGATATGTACGCTAAAGTTGTATAGATTCAAAAAGCTGAGCTTAAGATATTTTGATTAGAGTTCTATCCGCATGCATTGAGTTTTAGACTAAACAGGGTTTTATCTTTTGAATTTGATACTAAATTTGAGCCGAGCTCCTGAAATTTTCATGAAAACATTTTTAGAAAACTGACAGAATCTCAGACATTTTTGTCTAATGTGAAGAGATTTATGGACCAGTAGAGCAAGTTTTATTAGAGTTCTTATCGCATGCAGCAGGTTTTAGAAAGATTTAAGTATATTCTTATAGTTTTTAAGCATTTCAGAAGCAGAACTTTTGAGATTTTCATGAAAACTCTAATAAAACTGAAAAAATGAACTCTAATAAAACTTGCTCTACTGGACCATGAATCTCTTCACATTAGACAAAAATGTCTGAGATTCTGTCAGTTTTCTAATAACGTTTTCATGAAAACTTCAGGAGATCGGCTTAATTTTAGTATCAGTTTCATAAGATAAAACCTTGTTTAGTCTAAAACTCAATGCATGCGGATAGAACTCTAATCAAAATATCTTAACAGCTTCTTGAATCTTTACAAATTTAACGTTCATATCAAAGATTTTGAATTTTTTTTATGACTATTTTCATGAAAATCTCAAAAGTTCTGCTTCTGAAACGCCTAAAAACTATAAGAATATACCTAAATCTTTCTAAACCTGCTGCATGCGATAAGAACTCTGATAAAACTTGCTCTACTGGTCCATGAATCTCTTCACATTAGACAAAAATGTCTGAGATTCTGTCAGTTTTCTAATAACGTTTCCATGAAAACTTCAGGAGATCGGCTTAAATTTATTATCAGTTTCATAAGATAAAACCCTGTTTTGTTTAAAAGTCAATGCACGTTGATAGAACTCTTATCAAAATGGCTTAACCGCTTCTTAGATCTATACAACTTTAGCGTACATATCAAAAATATTGAATTTTTAATGACTGGTGTCATGAAAATCTTAAAAGTTCTGCTTCTGAAACGCATAAAAACTATAAGAATATACTTATATCTTTCTTAAACCTGCTGCATGCGATAAGAACTCTGATAAAACTTGCTTTACTGGTCTTTGAATCTATTTACTTTTGTCAAAAATGTCTGAGATTCTGTCAGTTTTCTAAAAATGTTTTCATGAAAATTTCAGGAGATCGGCTCAAATTTAGTATCAAATTCATAAGATAAAACCCTGTTCAGTCTAAAACTCAATGCATGCGGATAGAACTCTAATCAAAATATCCTAACAGCTTCTTGAATCTTTACAAATTTAACGTTCAAATCAAAGATTTTGAATTTTTTTTATGACTCTTTTCATGAAAATCTTAAAAGTTCTGCTTCTGAAACGCATAAAAACTATAAGAATATACCTAAATTTTTCTAAAACCTGCTGCATGCGATAAGAACTCTAATAAAACTTGCTCTACTGGACCATGAATCTCTTCACATTAGACAAAAATGTCTGAGATTCTGTCAGTTTTCTAATAACGTTCCCATGAAAACTTCAGAAGATCGGCTCAAATTTAGTATCAAATTCATAAGATAAAACCCTGTTCAGTCTAAAACTCAATGCATGCGGGTAGAACTCTCATCAAAATATCTTAACAGCTTCTTGAATCTTTACAAATTTAACGTTCATATCAAAGATTTTGAATTTTTTTTATGACTATTTTCATGAAAATCTCAATAGTTCTGCTTCTGAAACGCATAAAAACTATAAGAATATACTTTTTTCTTTCTAAAACCTGCTGCATGCGATAAGAACTCTGATAAAACTTGCTCTACTGGTCCATGAATCTCTTCACATTAGACAAAAATGTCTGAGATTCTGTCAGTTTTCTAATAACGTTTTCATGAAAACTTCAGGAGATCGGCTTAAATTTAGTATCAGTTTCATAAGATAAAACCCTACTTAGTCTTAAACTCAATGCACGCTGATAGAACTCTAATCAAAATATCTTAACAGCTTCTTGAATCTTTACAAATTTAATGTTCATATCAAAGATTTTGAATTTTTTTTATGACTATTTTCATGAAATTCTCAACCGTTCTGCTTCTGAAACGCATAAAAACTATAAGGATAAACTAATATCTTTCTTAAACCTGCTGCATGCGATAAGAACTCTGATAAAACTTGCTTTACTGGTCTTTGAATCTATTCACTTTTGACAAAAATGTCTGAGATTCTGTCAGTTTTCTAAAAATGATTTCATGAAAATTTCAGGAGATCGGCTCAAATTTATTATCAAATTCATAAGATAAAACCCTGTTCAGTCTAAAACTCAATGCATGCGGATAGAACTCTAATCAAAATATCCTAACAGCTTCTTGAATCTTTACAAATTTAACGTTCAAATCAAAGATTTTGAATTTTTTTATGACTCTTTTCATGAAAATCTCAAAATTTCTGCTTCTGAAACGCATAAAAACTATAAGAATATACCTAAACCTTTCTAAAACCTGCTGCATGCGATAAGAACTCTGATAAAACTTGCTCTACTGGACCATGAATCTCTTCACTTTAGACAAAAATGTCTGAGATTTTGTAAATTTTTTAATTACGTTTTCATGAAAATTTCAGAAGGTCGGCTAAAATTTAGTATTAAATTCATAAGATAAAACCCGGTTTATTCTTAATCTGAATGCACGCTTATAGATTTTTTATCTAAATGGCTTTACAGCTGTTTGAATCTTTACCAATTAATCAAAAAATTTAAAGATTTTGAGATTTTTAAAGACTGATTTCATGAAAAACTTAAATAGGTCTTGTTTTGAAAATAATGTGAATTACACTAAAAAGTTGTTTTGTCTTGAACATGATCAAACTGACTCAACTGGTCCTGGAATCTATTCTCTTTAGTCAAAAATGTCTTGGATTCTGTAATTTTGCAAGGTACGTTTTCATGAAAAAAAATTATAAATACACCGGAACTATTCCTGAAAACCATCAGGAACTGTTTCTATTATACGAAAGCTTTTAAATACATTGTTTTTATATTGATTCCTGAAAAATGCTGTGCTACGCGAAGTTAGCAGAGCATTATTTCATCCCAATTTTTTCAGGAAAAAACGCTAGAACTATTCCTGAAAAGTATCAGGAACTATAGAACTCACCTGCATGCGAACAGAACTCTCATTTATTTATGCTCTGCTGGAAGATGCTCTGCTAACTTCACAGACACCTAATACAGCAACACTGCGAAAGTAATTTAAGTGATGTGTACGTCAGCGGGACGTCACTGTCACAAGGCGATGGCTCCTCTCCTCTCTGCTTGTGGAATTGCATAAAGGGATAGAGCAACAAGCCTCAGCCTTTCGGCCGCCACGGACCCGCCAGGAGTGAGTTCGGATCCGCCACAGAGTACTGCCTTGTTAGTAGGTACCGTTGTGTGTTCTATTCTACCCGAGCACAGTGTGCGCGCCGCCGCCGCCGCCGCCGCGCCGCCGCCGCCGCCTCCGCTAAATGATTAAATATTGAGTCGGCTATCGGCCATCGAGAGCTAATGGATTAACAACGAGCCACTACAAACTATCTCCGCTCGTTGATTCTACTTTAGCGGAGAAGTTTTATTGGAAAGCTTGGAAGTCGTATGAGTGCAGTAACTACACTACGAAGACGGCTTACTACGTGGTCGACTGAGGGGCTCTTTGCCGTAGTGTAAGCTTTGTTTAATAAATTTGTAAAATAAGCAGAAATATTCCATAAAGAACAGCTAGCCTGAGTCACAGCGCAACCCAAGCAGGGTGATTTGTGTAGGAAACTTGCTATCCAAGACGGCCCGAGCAAAACCGATGTTTGTTTACGTGGGAAAAACCATCTCGAAGCAACCCGAGCCGAACCGATGACGACTGTTTACGGGCTCTGCCGAACCGAGGAGCGCCGATGCGAAGCTTCGGGTGGCTCAGTCGGGTTCCGATAAAAGCCACGACAACGGACCGGGCGGCCATTCCATGGCGAGACGCCAATTACAATAACAAGTGTAACAAGTGTATCAGTATAACTAAAATACTGCTGTTAATTAAAATGCTATTAGAGTTAAATCAGTGCTGATAATTATTGTATTGGGTAAAATAAATACCGAGAAAGTCTACACGTGTTTCCTGTTCCTCCTGACTTTGTAGTAAGATAACAAGTCAGAATTGGGATTCTTCCAAAGAAAAGGTACGTAATTAGTGTTGTTACTAATCTTTTCTACACGCCCAGTATATACTTTACCTTTCATCCCATTTGGCCAGCCATTTTAGAGATAATGTTAACGATTCCGAGTAGTGTCGTTTTGCAAATTAATGGTCGGAACGAGGCTATTTCAATTGTGTATCTTTCTTTCTTGATTTTTGTTCAATGACCCCCCAAATGCCAAGCAGGCCATATTAAGGCAATTCAAACTCGAGCCTGCAACTGCCAACCCATCCATATGGCAAATAGTCAAGGATCGTTTTTACTGGAAAATAAGAAAGTGTGTGTGGTGCTTTTAGCATGTACCCCACGTGCCAATGTGATTATTATAATGTATGAATTTTTATTTAAAAAACACGTGGCATTTTGAGAAGATGGCAAACATAAATTAACTATGGTTAAAACTTTGACAACAAATGACATTAATAAGCTAAGTAACATACGTTAGGTTAATACGACAATTTTCACATAAAACGAAAAATCATTTTCCTATTTTGAGCAATTGATGTCGTTGAAAATTCTTTTTCAGCCCAGGAGTTACATGAGATGAAACGAGGAAGAAACTGGACCGCCTGCAGAGACGCCGTGAGGATCCTAGGCGCTTCAGGTCGTGGATGCGGGTTCTCCTTTAGTCACCGGTCAGCGGTCACTGCCAATCTATTAGGCGTTACCTGCTGCTACGTGTAACTCCATGACACATAAATCTAGAAGTGTAATGTAAATGTAAATGTTAAAAATGTAATTGTCAAAATGTCAAATGTATAAAAGAAAAAAAATCAGTTAAATGTTAAATGTTAAATGTTAAATGTTAAATGTTAAATGTTAAATGTTAAATGTTAAATGTTAAATGTTAAATGTTAAATGTTAAATGTTAAATGTTAAATGTTAAATGTTAAATGTTAAATGTTAAATGTTAAATGTTAAATGTTAAATGTTAAATGTTAAATGTTAAATGTTAAATGTTAAATGTTAAATGTTAAATGTTAAATGTTAAATGTTAAATGTTAAATGTTAAATGTTAAATGTTAAATGTTAAATGTTAAATGTTAAATGTTAAATGTTAAATGTTAAATGTTAAATGTTAAATGTTAAATGTTAAATGTTAAATGTTAAATGTTAAATGTTAAATGTTAAATGTTAAATGTTAAATGTTAAATGTTAAATGTTAAATGTTAAATGTTAAATGTTAAATGTTAAATGTTAAATGTTAAATGTTAAATGTTAAATGTTAAATGTTAAATGTTAAATGTTAAATGTTAAAGGATAAAGGACAAAGGATAAAGGACAAAGGACAAAGGACAAAGGTCAAAGGACAAAGGACAAAGGACAAAGGACAAAGGACAAAGGACAAAGGACAAAGGACAAAGGACAAGGACAAAGGATAAAGGACAAAGGACAAAGGACAAAGGACAAAGGATAAAGGTGATAAATGATAAAGGTGATAAATGATAAATGATAAATGATAAATGATAAATGATAAATGATAAATGATAAATGATAAATGATAAATGATAAATGATAAATGATAAATGATAAATGATAAATGATAAATGATAAATGATAAATGATAAATGATAAATGATAAATGATAAATGATAAATGATAAATGATAAATGATAAATGATAAATGATAAATGATAAATGATAAATGATAAATGATAAATGATAAATGATAAATGATAAATGATAAATGATAAATGATAAATGATAAATGATAAATGATAAATGATAAATGATAAATGATAAATGATAAATGATAAATGATAAATGATAAATGATAAATGATAAATGATAAATGATAAATGATAAATGATAAATGATAAATGATAAATGATAAATGATAAATGATAAATGATAAATGATAAATGATAAATGATAAATGATAAATGATAAATGATAAATGATAAATGATAAATGATAAATGATAAATGATAAATGATAAATGATAAATGATAAATGATAAATGATAAATGATAAATGATAAATGATAAATGATAAATGATAAATGATAAATGATAAATGATAAATTATAAACGATAAACGATAAATGATAAAAATAATTTATAAATAATGAATGTTAAATATTAAATGATAATTAAATGAATGATAAAAAAAAACAAAATTATGACTAATAATAAATGATACATGATAAATGATAAATAAATAAATGGTACATGGTAAATAACAAGTGATAAATGATATAAAAAAAATAACTTACAGTAAATGATAGACATATGATAAATGACAAATATGACTTCATATTATACAAGTTAACTATTATAAATAAAAGATGAATAATAAAAAATGATAAATAAATAAGTAATAATAAATGATAAATGGTTAGTGATAGATAAATAATATATGACAAATAACAGACTACACATACTAAACAAATGAAGAATACAAATGACAAATGATAAGTTAACTAATATAAATAAATGATTAATAATATAAAGAGCATAATGATAAATAAATAAATAATATAAATAAACAAATCATAAGAAATGTTACATGGTATAAATAAATTAATGATACATGGTAAATAAATAATAAATCAATAAATGATGAATGATAACTTATAACAAATGGTCATTAATAATAAATGATAGATAAATAATACATGGTAAATGACAAATAACAAACTACACAAATGACGAATACAAATTCTAAATGAAATGATTGATGAAGTTATCGCCAAACGTAACGCCTATCCAGTTTGAAACTATTTCGCTTTGCGTTAAAAACAGAAAAATATCGAGCAAGCCGGGGTTGGTAACTATTTATTTCACAGAAAAATCACTCTAGTGGTGGTAAGGCGCAATTTTTGTAGGTTAAAACTGAAATAAAGTCAGAAATAAAATTCATAAAATAGATATCTCAAATACTTATGATGGTGCTTTTTTTTATCACAATCATATTAAACTCTCAGATTGTTATAAGGAAAGTCAACATTGCAATAAATGCAATGCTTGCCGCTTTTAAGGTGTTCAATCAAAATAATAAGAAAAGCAATAGATAATTAAAATCTAATAATAATATAACAACAAAAGAACATTTAGGACAGACGTAAACAAAAACCACATAACAGTGGTCTTACAAAAAGAAAGTGGTGTCCGAGTATGTACTCCCATTATTGATAAAATTCATAAAATTGTATTTCTCTAAGTGCTTATTTCTTATGCCACAAAAAGGGTGATTGAAATCTGCATCGCAAAAATATCATTTCGATGGTAGTTGCCAAACATAAAGGCAAAGGAATTTGCTAAAAAGTTCGGAAATTGTAATGACGATTATAAAAAAAATAAAAGGTTCTAATAAAAAGTAATAATGAAATGATCATGAGAAATAATGAAATAGTAAATATAATGGAAATACTGGACCGGATAAATCCGACAAATAACTAAAAGATGATCTGTATTAACGTTTGAAAACAAAAACGATTTGAACATTAAAATTGTGGTTCTAGTATTGTTGTAGAGATGGAATTTGAAATAATTAAAGGTTCGAATTCATTATAAGAGAAAAAACAAGAAATGATAAAAATAACATTCGTTTAGATTCAGGTTATTAGTAGAATCAATCAATTTAATTCCTTTAATTTTGTAGTTTCTAATAGTAGAGTAGTATTGAAACACACTCAATATTATAAAATTGGTAATGTAACTAGCAATGTAGTATGGTAACTAGCAATGTAGTAATGCAGTAATGAATCTTATGGCACAAAATCAATGATAAGATAATGTAATATGGAAATAAGAAATGTAACAATGCAGCGATGAATCTAATGATGACACAAAACCAATGATAATGATAAAGTGTGTGCGTCTCATATTATTATATAAATTCACTCTCAACAAGTATTTCCTCACTCTTATAATCCAATGAGATGGCAGACGGACATAGCCGGAGAGATAAGGTGCAGGATCAAGCTTAACATGCTTCTTCAGAATGTATTTACACCTATTGAGTACCTAGATATCACGAGGTCGTGATTTGATTATCAGGATGGACGAATTTGTAAGCTTTGTTTAATAAATTTGTAAAATAAGCAGAAATATTCCATAAAGAACAGCTAGCCTGAGTCACAGCGCAACCCAAGCAGGGTGATTTGTGTAGGAAACTTGCTATCCAAGACGGCCCGAGCAAAACCGATGTTTGTTTACGTGGGAAAAACCATCTCGAAGCAACCCGAGCCGAACCGATGACGACTGTTTACGGGCTCTGCCGAACCGAGGAGCGCCGATGCGAAGCTTCGGGTGGCTCAGTCGGGTTCCGATAAAAGCCACGACAACGGACCGGGCGGCCATTCCATGGCGAGACGCCAATTACAATAACAAGTGTAACAAGTGTATCAGTATAACTAAAATACTGCTGTTAATTAAAATGCTATTAGAGTTAAATCAGTGCTGATAATTATTGTATTGGGTAAAATAAATACCGAGAAAGTCTACACGTGTTTCCTGTTCCTCCTGACTTTGTAGTAAGATAACAGTAGAATACAAGTTTAATCTCGGAAAGTCCAAGTTCATACTTTGTAGCTTAGCTTGTACTATTGATTCAGTTATAATGTTCAGTTTATTTTACGTTAGTTACTAATCCTGCTTCGGCGCACCCTAGCTTAATATTAATATAAACACAAAAAAATATTGCAGAATCGAAAGCGATGAATGAGTAAAAATAGTACGTTCGAGACACGAGAATGTGGTGCCCACACGCCCCCGCGCCGCCGCCGCGCCGTCCCCGTCACGTCCCGCGGGAAATAACCACTGTAATGAATCTGATAAGAAAATAGGCGCAGGACCACCGCCGCCGCGCCGCCGCCGCGCCGCCGCCGGTAACGGCCGAGATGAGCCTCGCATTACTGCGCGGAATGAATGAACCCGACTCTGAGGATCAGCCGACATTACTTTTTAGGATTACAAGAAAATAATGAGAACACGTCATCGTCACCTTCCGCCACATAAATGCCCAAAAACGTAGACGGAAACAATAAACAACAGTCACTACCTTTGTAACGTTTGTACCGTCGTCGTTCTATGTACCCAGTACGTACCCGGTGAAAATAAAACAAAAGCAGTTATCGAGATGCTTTCGTCTTTAGGTTCTTTCACGTTGATCTCGCAAGCCTTGTGTATATTAATTATCTCCGTGCTCTGGTATTCATTGAACGTATTTCATTAGCAGATCGCGCCGCCGTCGCGCGACTGCCGCGCCTCGTATTTCTGGTATGCCCCTGCACCAACCGACATTGCGCTGCCGCCGCTGTCGTCAGTACGACTTCTCGTACACCTGCCTCGTACTTGACACAATAAATAGGTACTACAGTTTATTTATCTCAGAACCTCACACATGCCGGATCCTCGGAATAAACATAAAAACTCAAGGGACATTATACCGCTGGCGCTTTGTCCTTCGATTCCTGGTTCCATTCACATGGCATTTTCCTTATAAGACAAAAACGGCAGGCAATCAACGGAAAGTAGCTTTTTACGTCCGCGATAATCATCTCGGACAGTTAGTGGCGCGGAGACTGGTGTACTAATTAATTCGAGTGACAGCCGGATTGTATCAGAGCTAATCGCACCGCCGCCGCCCCGCCGCCGCGCCGCCGCCGGAGCGACGTTCAGTGTTGTGTGCCAGGCGTGTCAGTCCGCTCCGCGCTCGCGCGCGGCTCTGTCAGACTCCCTCCTTCCTATGAATACTTCAAAAGTCACTCATTTCAAGGACTCGCTGTCCGGGATAATTAGTAAGCCTAATAGTAGGTAGACCTATAGCCGGTTTCTCGGACGCTAGTCACATTGAAGTGATAGTCAACGGCTTGTTATATACGCACTGCGGAATCTCACAGCGTGAATTTTAATCTCGAGGAATATAACCCGCGTTCGAGAAACCGGCTGCTAGCCTATCTAAGTTTAAGGCGGATGACAAAGCATAAGCTTTGGTGTTTCTATCTACTATGATCTGAGTTATACATTTTCATATCACATCACACTATCACACTAATATTATAAAGGCGAAAGTTTGTTTATGGATGTATGGATGTATGGATGGATGTTTGTTACTTCTTCACGCCAAAACTACTGGACGGATCTGGCTGAAATTTTGTATACAGGTAATTCTAATACTGGAATCAAACATAGGCTACTTTTTATCCCATAAATCAGTTCCCGTGGGATGAAAATCACCTTTTAATGTTTCCAAAGGAACAACGCGTGCGAAGCCGCGGGGCGCAGCTAGTTTGATAATAACACAAGTTTCACACTCATTCGTAACAAACAACGGTGTAATGCATTATGTGAATGCGCATCGTGCCGCCGACGTTGACACGTCGGCGGCGCGGCGGCGGCGCGGCCGTGGCTGACGCAGCAAGTTTGACTCGTGACATGAGCCGGGCGGCGCGGCGCCCCCCGCGCCCCTCAATGAGGCTGCCTAAAGTTTGCGCTGTTCGCGTCGCCGCGGACAGATGTCAGAGGTGTGATGAGCACGCGAGGTGTGTATTGTAATGTAGTGTAGTGTATTGCTGGAAGTTGTGACAGCTGCGATGTTATTGATGATATCTCCCGGGATGGGCTCCTGACAGTTGGCTGAGAGCAACAGATGACAAACCGTCATGTAAATTAATATTGAGTTAGGTTGTTTGGGAACATTGTGTTATTGAGTATTTCAGAAACGAGAACCATTGTTTAATGTAAGTAACCACCACTGAGAAATTTGATTTTGATTTCAACTTAAATACCTACCTGTTAATTGTTTCAACCGTTAAAAAACCTCAGTACACGCCCTACGGACGCGACCTTCACCGGCTATTAGTGAGCGCGGGGTGGAGTGGAGACACGGTATGTTCCAACACGTGCTTGGTGTGTTTTTTCCGTTCGTCTCAGTAGTGTGATCGCGGATCCACCAGAGAGCGCCTCGTCGAGTGCGTCGCCATGTACATGACGTACGGACCGTCAAAGAGCGACGCCGTCGTGTGCGTCAACATGTACATAACGTACTACGATCCACCGGAGAGCGCCTCGTCGAGTGCGTCGCCATGTACATGACGTACGGACCGTCAAAGAGCGACGCCGTCGTGTGCGTCAACATGTACATAACGTACTACGATCCACCGAAGAGCGCCTCGTCGAGTGCGTCGCCATGTACAGTCTATCGATAGTCTAGTCTATCGATAATGCACCAAAACATTGAGGGTCTATTGAGCAAGGAACTTCAAATAAGCTTATTCCTCGAAGAGGCTAATATAGACGTATTATGTTTTACTGAGAGTTGGCTTAAGAAACATGAAATGTCATTTAATTTTGACAACTATGGTGTTGGTAGCTTTTTTTGCCGCAAGAAAATGATAAGAGGTGGTAGTCTTATACTTATAAAGAAATCGTTGAAGTTCAAGAGGAGGACTGATGTTGAAAATCTATCAGTAGAACATACTGTTGAACTTGCATGCGTGGAGCTAGAACAACATATTATAGTTAGCATAAATAGGCCACCTTTATTAAGTAATTTCAAGACTTTCTTAACAGTCATGGATGATGATGTGATGAGAAAATTGAGCAACAACAATAATAAGAGTTTGGTTATTTCTGGTGATTTTAACGTTGATTTATTAGTTGATTCCACACAAAAAACAGAATTATTAACACTTTTACAATGTTACAATCTTGATTTTCAATTTCTGGAACCGACAAGAATTACCAGTCACTCAGCAACTTGTTTAGATAACATTTTTTGTAATTGTCTGGTCAATGAAAAAACAGTCCTTCACTGCATTAAATCTGACCACATTGGTCAGTATATTGAAGTGTCGGCCTCAAGAACATATTCAAAACAAATTGTTCGGACAAGAAAAATTACAAAAAAGAAAATAGACCAGTTCAAATCTAATTTAAGTGAAAATTTAGTACTTGAACTCAATTTTGATGATCTTAATCCCAATTCAAATTATAATAACCTATTTGACATTATTGTAAATAATTTTAATGAATTATTTCCTGTGTCTGACTATGAAATGAAAACTAAATTGACTTTTAATGATTGGGCCACAAAAGGCGTTAGAATTAGCAGAGACAGAATGTATGAGCTTTATTATTTAAAATCAATCAACACAAGTACCACTTTCGCAAATTATGTTAGGCTTTACAGCAAAACTTTTAAAGTAGTTTGTAAACAGGCAAAGTCTCAATACCTAGCTGAAAAGATAGAAAGGTCTAAAAATAAAATTAAATCAGTATGGTCGATTATTAAAGCTGAGACTGGACAAACCGATTCATGGAATCGAGACTTTGAACTGAGGCAGAACGGTAAGATTGTAAATGACAAACACGTAGTAGCTAACACATTTAATGACTTTTTCGCGAATATTCCTTATGCCGTAACTAAATCTCTCACGGTATCCCCAGAATTAGCACTTAACCTCATTAGTGACAACGTTACGTGTGAGTGTACAAATGAATTTAGATTTCTTCAGGTAGGTGCTCATGATATACTAAAAACTTTTAAATCATTGAAGCTCAAAGATGCGGAGGATCGTTGGGGCATGTCAGTTAGACTTGTTAATAACGTGGTTCAGTTGCTGGCGCCGCATCTTTCTTTTATTTTTAATAGCTGCATCGACAACAAAGTATTTCCTGACCTGATGAAATTTTCGAAAATAATTCCACTGTTCAAGTCTGGGGAAAAGACAAACCCAAGTAACTTTAGACCCGTCTCTATCTTACCAGTTCTCAGTAAAATTTATGAAAAAATTATGCTTCATCAACTTGCTTCATATTTTAACGTTAGAAAGTTGCTTTTTAATCAGCAGTACGGTTTTTCTAAAGGGTGCTCTACAACTGATGCCGTAGTTAACTTCGTAGAATACGTATATGACTCATGGGAAATATCAACTGACGTGCTGGGAGTATTTTGTGATCTATCGAAAGCTTTCGATTGTGTCAACCATGAAATTCTTCTTTTAAAACTTCATCATTATGGAGTGAGAGGTGAAGCTTTGGCATTATTCAAGTCATATCTATCACAAAGGAAGCAGTCAGTTGATATAAATGGTGCACTGTCCAATGCTCTGAGCTCCAATATTGGTGTTCCCCAGGGATCTATTCGGGGTACTTTCTTATTCTTAGTGTATATAAACGACTTACCATTTCTAGTCAAAAAATTCGCTGATATAGTACTATTTGCCGATGACACATCACTATTATTTAGAATAAATCGTAAAAGTCCTGACATTTCTAGTATTAATTCATATTTAAATATAATTGACAATTGGTTTAATGTAAATAATTTAATGCTTAATTCTGACAAAACTAAATGTATCAAATTCACATTGGCAAGTAATTCTATGACAGTACCTATACAAATTAATAATAATACAGTTGACATATCTAATTATACTAAGTTTCTAGGAATAAAAATTGACGCAAAACTTCAATGGGGTAAACAGATTGAGATTTTAGCAGGAAAATTAAGTTCTGCGGCATATGCTGTATACAAGATAAGAGACCTTACTGATATCAAAACAGCTCGATTGGTATATTACAGTTACTTTCATTCCCTCATGTCGTATGGTCTTCTCTTGTGGGGCAATTCCGCTGACTCGAATAAAATATTCATTCTACAAAAACGAGCAGTAAGGGCAATTTATAGACTCGGACCAAGAGACAGCCTCAGATCTGTATTTGATGATACAGGGATAATAACAATGCCATCTCTCTATATATATTTAAACATTATGCATACAAGAAAGCATATTTTACGTTACTGTAAACACTCGGACAGCCACCAGTATGATACGAGATCAAAAAATAGTCTCGTCCAACCTTTTACGCGGCTTACGAAGGTTAACAAATCGTTTGCTGTGAATTGTGTTAAATTTTATAATACTTTACCTGACAAAGTAACTAAACTGAACGAAAGAACGTTCAAAAAGTTAATTAAAAAAACGCTACAAAAAAAAGCATACTATTCGGTAAAAGACTTCCTTCCGGATAAAGATGTTTGGAAAAATATAATAAGTTAATTAAATCTAAGAGATTTATTTTTATTTTACTGTAAGTATTATTGTTATTTGACTTTTCTAAGTGCAATATATATGTATGCCTATGGAATAAATGAATTGAATTGAATTGAAAAACATGACGTACGGACCGTCAAAGAGCGACGCCGTCGTGCGCGTCAACATGTACATGACTTACTACGATCCACCGGAGAGCACCTCCGTCAAGTGCATCGTCATGAACAAAGAGCGCTTCCGTCAAGTGCATCGCCACGTAAAAGAGCACTTCCGTCAAGAGCATCGTCATGAACAAAGAGCGCTTCCGTCAAGTGCATCGTCATAAACAAAGAGCGCTTTCGTCAAGTGCATCGTCATGTACAGAGAGCGCTTCCGTCAAGTGCATCGTCATGAACAAAGAGCGCATCCGTCAAGTGCATCGTCATGAACAAAGAGCGCTTCCGTCAAGTGCATCGACATGAACAAAAAGCGCTTCCGTCAAGTGCATCGACATGAACAAAGAGCGCTTCCATCAAGTGCATCGTCATGTACAGAGTACCATGTACATGTTTTGTTATGTTTCATTTATGAGTTTTCATGAAAACTCTTTATTTTCAGTATAGTATAATAATCATTATGAATTCGGTCTGTTCACCGTATTACTTTGCTTAAAGATATTGAATTTTATAATGGTATTAGAGGCTTTATTGTGCACGGCATAGAGTTCAATAAAATCGAACAAATAAAGAAGTTGATAAGTAACATTAGAAGTATCACTGTTCGGAGCGCGGCCGGGATAGGGGTATCGATTCCCGGCCCCGGCACGTCCGCGGCACGTGTCGCTGGCGCCGCGCCAGGCCGCGTCCCGCCCCGCCCCGCCCCGCCCAGCCCCGTCCCGCACACTACATTATACACTTTACACAGCACACGTTAAATAGTTGTTAAAAGTAATTATACATTTAAATGTCCTAAGCTGACCACTTCCGGGCTTTGAACAACTTTTCTACTTGAGTCGTCTCCTCCATTCAGTCTAGCGGAGATGTGATGTAGAGGCCTACCCCTTACCCCCTACCCCCTGCCCTGCCCCCCACCGCGCAGACGACGGCAGACTTGCTAAACAGCTCATCACGAATGCCAGCAGTGTATCGACCTCTGAACATAAACATCACGAGCGCTACAACAATCTTTCGTGAACAAATGCAGAATGACTTAGCAGATTAGAAACAACTCAATTATATTGCGTAGAAAATATCTTTTATCGAATCATTATCGGGTAGGTATGAGACTAACAAAGTGGGCCGATGTGGTGTTGTGACGTCACGTCACGTTACGTCGCGCTTTTCGCCTCTCTTCTGATAGCGGTGCGTTCAGCAAAGAGATTACATTCGTCTCTGCAGCAGCGCGGAGGTGCTACGTATTTTACTGAACCCCCGCCGCCGCCGCCGCCGCTGATCAATTCACTGTGAATCCCACGCGTCAACGCGCCACGCTCGCCTCCTCGCTTCGGACGGCGCTCGCAAGTCGGCTTCTACACAGAACAGTTAACCTAAGAGAGTCGTCCTAAAGTCGATTTAATCTTGTAACTCGGCAGATAAGACGCCGCTGCGAAGTTTTTCGTCGGCCTTCATAAAACATTTCATTTTCGAGTCGGGAGAGAAAGCGAAAACTTGAGAAACTTACGGAGTGGCTCCGCAGAGTTTTACGACGACTGCCACTAGCATATTGCACGCTCCTCCGCGCGAACACAGCTCATAAGCTTTTTTCTTTGGAATTTAAGTTAAAAAATTCCGAAGAGGTTGTTAAACTATCTATTTTTTACGTTTTACGAGTGGCAAAGTGCTACGAGAGCATCCTGCCGCAGCAGGTTGCAGCGTTGCAGCACTAGGCTTGTACATTTCTAGGTCATAAAAGTTTTATGAATAGTAGTTTTGTAAAGTGATCACAGTGTGGGTCGCCGTGCCGTGCCCACGCGCAGTGCACGCCGCGCGCGCGAGGCGAGCCCGCTGCGTCTCACAACTCGGACCGCGAGCGCCGGTGAAGAGCTGCGACTTTGTAAATTATTTATGCGCCCATTTTCCTGTTTACTTTCATTTGCATTTAAGAAAGCAATTTGAAAAGTCGTTTCGGTTGCCAACAGGGAAAACAACGGGTTCGTATTGACATCTTTTTAAATTATACATTGCGGCATTAAGTGTTTTTTACAGCGCTTGCTGGCCATAAAAATGATTTGGGACTGGGAAAAGTGAGTATGATGAAATTGTTGCTGTAGATTCAGTCAAATCAGTGATGCACATTAAGAATCACAGCGGTGAGCCCGCGCCCCGTCGGGCACGAAGTGCCCGACGGGGCGCGGGCGGGGCGGGCGCGGAGGGCGGGCGGCGGGGCTGGCAGCGCGCCAGCCTTCAGATAATTATCCGCTATTAATCTCGCAGCCAAATTGTTCCGCCGCCGCCAAAAAGATGCGAAGCCGATACCAAACAATTGACAGGTTTTCCTCTTTTATTGGAATTGATGATTATCTCTTGGAAATGGAAAAAGTATATTTTTGGAACGTTGATACGAATATACGCGTAATCGTATACTGTACTGAATGTTTGGTAGACCGTGTGACATATGATGACCAGGAGGCTTTTTAGTGTTAAAAAAGCTGCCAAGCTATTGCACTTGGTTTCACCTACCTTAATATGAAAATAATACTCTTACCGTGCTTACACGAGAAGGCAATTAAACTGCCATACTTACTAAATAACAGTTATAAAGTGTAGTTAAAGTAAAAATTTATATATTGACATAATTACAGTTTTAGTCCATAGGCTGAACTAAAAACTGTGTGTTCTAAAAACTGTAGCCAGTGGCTTCTCCAGCTTATAATAAACATTTATTCATGTTACAGAACAATAAATAATAATAATCTTGATTTTGAATGTAATGAGTATATACAAATTAGGAATAAAAAGAAATAATCATGCAAAACTTGCGTTTCGGAGTATACGTAGATACTTCCAAAACCTAATTACAATGTGCTTGGTTAATGTATCTATTACAATGAGTAAATTTAAATAAAAAAAAACTAAAAAAAATGCTATGCAAACTGGTTTTACTAATAGCACATTATATTACGTTTTACTTGTGTTTTATGTGAGCAAACTATATTCCAACCACTTTGTCACCACAGAGATGACATCATTAAAAGTTTTTTCTCATTCATACATTTTTTTATACACATATTTCTATAATTATCTGTCAATTTATCATCCTTCAGAGCATTGCAAACCTTATTATGCATTCTATCCCTATTTCTAATGCATTTTACTACACTTTCTGACCTTGATTTTTTTAAATCTCTGTATTATGACTAATTATGTTTATTAATTTAGTTATGAGCAAATTCGGTAGCAGCATTGGTATTTTCAGTCAGAAGTTATGCACTGATTGGAGCAATACCTATCGATCGATCGGAACTGAGCTTACCTGATTTTGGGTAGCATATTCAATTAACCGATAAAAATCTTCGAAATTATAATTGCATGTAATGCTAAATGATTTTAATCTTGCTGTGTACAGTACCCCTTATTAAAGTGACCTTGATTTCTAGATTTTTTTTCTAATGTTTACTGTTATAGTCAATAGTTACTCAGGTTAAACTCACCTTATAGTGGCCAAGATACAGGCTTGCCTAGTGCGGAGGCTGGTTGGTAATTCATGATTTAATTTAATTTTAGTTTTCAATTTCGTAATCTGGTTTCTTTTTTTAATTTTCATATACCTAGTTTGGTCTTAAGCAACGTGCTTTTAAATCAGACTATTTGTTTGCATCCAAGGAACAAAATGTTCTTGCGTTCTGTCTGACTGAAGGCACGACTACGTCCAAACTAGCGCGGCACTGGCGAGGCAGTCACTCTTACTTCACTAACTTAGCTACCTTTGTTTTGTATTTTATTTAAAACATTACAATATTTTATTGCAGGTACAGACCTAATACCACAGAGTAGCCATCAAAATAATTAACAAACTTAATCAGCAAAGTTATATAAAATTGATATTAATTTCACGGTGGAACGAATAGGACAAGTTTTGGTCTAAGCATGGAACCAATGAGACGACCTAGATCATTGTGAAAGATTCGCGCAGACTGATGCTAATTAAGATAAATTTTACTCAAGCGTAATTAGTCCAGCGGCTTTTAGAAAATTATCTGAAGATAATTTTCCTAAATGTTGAGAAAATTTGCGCTAGGAGTATTAGTCACGCCATGAAACGGAACGTCGGGACGTGGACATTACAGCCAGCGGTGCCGGAGCGGCTGGCGGGCGGCCAGCGCGCCCTATCAATACATATCACTTTTATTTGATCACATTTGAATATTATCAGTTTGGGAGAGCGCGAGAGCATCCCTATGGCCACTGTCTGCTATCAGATCGCTTGTTCAATAAGCCCGGGTGCCACAGCGGAGGACACTGACTTAAATCTTACTTATGATCTGAATAAACTGAGACATTTGGTTCGAGGTCGAAATCGAACCCAACTAGTTCGGAAACAAGTTGAGCTTTCAGCCTATGGAGTTTTCAATATACGATGTCACCAAACCGAACTTGAAATATGATTACCAGAGCTATCCTTCAAATTCATATATTGTAATCACGCGTTGGGCGTTGGGCGCTCGGCATAAGCCCTGATTGGATCTATCGAGTGTAATGCGACGTGTCCTTGGGTCGGCTTCTCGGCCGAGAGTAACTAACCGGAATCAATCGTGCATTACCGCACACACCACCGCCCCTCCCCCCTCGGCCCGCGCGCGGTCGCTGGCGCTGAAGAGATCTGTGACCGAGACGCGCAGTAACCAACTCACCCACATCACGCAACCTGCTCAATCCTTGCTATGCAGTGTTACCTGGTTGGCAGTTCAGCAGTAACAGTGTCCTACCAGCGCAGCGCTTAAGTGAGAGGGCAGCTAGTCAATAGGGAATCTATATATTATTTGATATTAATTTTATTATAAGTAATATTGTTTTTTGATATTCTACGCTTGTATGATCTCTGATGGCAGCTAATGGTCAACAGTAGTGAGGCCGCCGTCGGTTTACCTACTACATTAGTATGGTGGCGGCGCATGCCTCGGAGGACGCAGTTGGCAGCCAGTGTCGATATGTGCAAGATCGTATATTGACCGCCGCATGCTTAAATGCTTAAGTGGTTGGAAATCTCAGAATGAACGATTTTGTTTGCACTTGAATTACAAAGTGCTCAAACAGCAAGTGTAGAACATGCATGAGCTGACGATCGTGACGTATACGATCCCTGTTTTCTCTGATTGTTTTTTGTTTCTAGCTCATGTTTCGTTCATGTTGCATAACTCCCATAGGAAGAAATAGCTTGATAAAAGCCGTAAATAGTTCGCGGGCGGCGCTCCTAGTTAGAAAAGCCGACGGTTAGCCGCGGTGGATGGCGCCATTAGTCAGCGGCTATCAGCGCGCGCCGCTGCGCCCCCGCTCTCTCATAGTAGCATGTTCTAAAAATAAATACCGCAAAACTCTGTACAAAAAGCAAAAGAAAACAGATCATTTTAGAAGAAGAAAACAATATATGAACGATTTCACGTCACCAACATACCTTGCGTATAGGTTTACAGCACAGTTCGTCAATTAAAGTGTTCACTATAAAGAGTTCACCCAATCATCGAGTCGAGACTCGGTCGAGATCACGCAGTAGTTCATAAGTACGTCGTCATAACAGCGTAATCGGGATCGCGGCGGCTATTGATGTGATTAGCCGGATTAGCGGAGACAATGTAGCGAGATAGCCGGATGTGCGGCACGGGCGCCGGATGTGCGGGGATGGGGATGCGACTCGAGGGACGGGGACGTGTCGAGTCTCGCGGGACCTCGCACCAGTAGAGAGGTGACTCGTCAGCCATCGGTCACAATAGTGTATCATTTAATGTTCGTCGAAGTTTTACCTAATATGAAACTGAACATATTGCGTTATTCCAGTTTTTCCCATGACAAATCGCCCTTAAGGGTATATTTTTACTTGCGAGACAGGAAAATAAGTTAAAGGGGAGTAGTATTATTATCATCAAATTGAATGCAGTCTTCGACTTACCGTGATCCTCTTGAGTTGCCTCTTGCCCTTGTACCAGGTGACGAGGGCGGGCGGGCGGCTGCCGGCCGACTGGCACGCCACCTCGTAGCGGCGCTCGGCCGTCAGCGCGCCGCCCTCGCCGAGGGACTCTGGTTTCTTGATCTCCACCGTCAGCGGCCGCACTGTCGTACACAACCAGAACGTTCATCAATACTCGTAGTAATTAACATAATACGCTTGAATAGATCATCTCTATTTATAACTTCCCGACCAAAAGCGAGATGAATGAAAGTCAAAACCAAAACATATTATATACTAGCTGCGCCCCGTGGCTTCGCACGCCTTGAAACTATTGAAACGTTAAAAGGTGATTTTAATCACACGGGAACTGATTTATGGGATAAAAAGTAGCCTATGTTTGATTCCAGGATTAGGATTACCTCAATGGAAAATTTCAGCCTGATCCGTTCAGTAACTTTGGCGTGAAGATGTAACAAACATCCATCCATCCATCCATACATCCATTAAAAACTTTCGCATTTATAATATTAGTGTGTCTGCCCTAAGATTTTGACAAGACGGTCTGTGCTGACCCATACAGGATTATTTAAAGGTGGTTATCGGGTGTGTACTCACGGAACATGTCCAGCACGAGCGACAGCTCCCGGGGCGGCACGAGGTGCGAGTTGGCGGCCTGGCAGGTGAACACGGCGGCGTAGTCCCCGCGCCGGACCGCCGGCCACAGCAGCCGGTTCTCGATCACGTCTCCGGAGTTGTGCTCGTATTCCTCGTCCACCAGCACGCCGTTCACCAGCCAGCGCACGTGCGGCTCCGGACGACCTGCCGCACAACACATTACCAACATTACAACGTTACCGCAGACAACCTACACCGAACTAGCATAGGCACAACACTATCAGTATTTGGCGTATAGTTTGCTGGCTTTAGGTGTAAACCTCAACCTCAACAGCCTGTTTTGGTCCACTGCTGGATACCTCCCCTAATATGCGCCTTATTGCCCACACTGGGCATGCGGGTTGGGGATCGTAGTTTGGTGGTATAATTGTTCATGAGGAGGCGCTGCTGCCCGTCCCCCGGTGGATATCCCTTAGTCGCCTCTTACGACACCCGCGGGATGAGTTGGGGTTGTGCAAATTCTAAGCCAGCACCACAGCTTAGGTGTCCACATTAGGTGGTAACATAATTTTCCACAACGGGGCACACAAAAAAAACAAATGTATCTATCTATTAAAAGGCAATGCATAGCATACGCTTCTACAACAAAACCCCTGAGCTGCAAAAATTATCAAATATAAATAAATTCAAACAAACTGTCAAAACTTTACTGTGATAAAAGGTTAAAACCTTATCATAAAATATAAGATTATCTAGATGATAAAAAGCTTGGGACGGATTTTGCCACAACTCGAAAACAACAACCAACAGGCTAAAGGTTTCTTCGTCGTTTCTTTACTTTGCTACACACCGAAGCGGCCGAAATAAAAAATACTACTTTATTTCCATGTCAGTGTAATTTTTTATATGACCTTTTCTAGTGTGAACATACATATATTGTATTTATGGAAATAAAGGATTTTTGAGTTTTGAGTCTGAGTTAAGTGAAAACTTAACTAACCCCCTTATTCATAATAGTCTGTGTTGAGAGCTAAGCTTGATCCTATTCTGATTTTTGGGAATTTAGGTGCGAACGAAAATACGTGTTGTTGCTTTTGACATTTATTAGCGACTGTCAAACCTACCTATACATTATGGCTATCTACATGAACCAGGTACTAGAATGTGTTGAAGTAGACATAACATGCCGCCCACCAAAAGGGCACTAGTCCTTTTACAAACATTAATAAAAAAGGAACTAAGCATTATAATATTAAATTGAATGCAAGCCAAGCATAAACCTATTCAATATGTAGGCTGATTATTACATAACATTGTATAAAGATACAATAAACAACAGGAAAATTAAATACAGGTAGGTTAGGCAAATTGATACTAAATTAATGAATTTACAATCTCAATAAGTATTTTGAGAGTTTCAAAATGTAATGATGGTGACTATAAATTACAAATTGTGTTTAAATGAAATTAGTATTAAGTTTTAACATGCTTGCTACAAAAACAATAAAAGGTAAATCATTTGAAATATGCTACAATTTACATCAAAATATTTAGTTTTAAGTTAGCTTTATAAATCAAGTTTTAAATTAAGTAATAGATTAATTAAATTTTGGACATAATAGTGGACTGTAATAGAAATGAATTTATAAAAATCTATACATAATTATCAATTAGTTTCAATAGGAAGTGGACACAGCTTGGAAATTGATCTTTTAGTAGTAATGCCTCTTTGTTAAGCACACACCAAGCATTTGTGAATACATTTTTTTTACCAATCCTTTAGCTCTGATGATCTAGTATTTTGTGCGTAAGTAGCACAGCATCAGCTGAACGCCTCCATGTAGTGTATGAATGTGAGCATCAGCAACAATCATTGTAATTAGTTTGTTCTTGTTTCCTAGAATTATATGGTGCTTCTCGTTTTCATCTATGTTTGCATGTCGCAGGCGACCGCCCACCCTGAGGATATTGTCGTTGTCCAGGCCATCGGTTGATTTGAATTTTGTTAACATTCTTGAAGTCTTCTCTAATTGTTTTCCATTGTTCTTCTACAGGTTTGCTTATTGCTTCATCCCAACTGACCTTCTCTAACCAAAGTTTTTGGATCAATATCTTAGCTAGAATTAGACTTGGAGCAATCCATCCCAGTGGATCAAATAGTTTTTGTATTTCTGATAAAATTGTTCTCTTTGTGATATTGTTTGTGATTGTTGGTAGGTTCAGTTGGTATTGAAATTGATCTGTTCCTATATTCCATGTCACTCCTAGTGCTTTTATCATTCCATCTAGTTTGAAATCTAAATGTGCATGGCTGGATCGTTCTTTTTCTTCAATTGATCTCATAAATTCTGGGCAGTTGGATACCCATTTTGAAAGAATAAAGCCACCTCTTCTTAATATGTCAGTCACTTCTCGGGCTCTGACTGTTGCTTCTTCAGTAGTGGCATTACCAGATAGCAGGTCATCCATGTAAGTCTTCTTTTATTATCTTTGTAGCTTCTGGATGATTCTGTCCTTCATCGTCAGCAACCTGAAAAAGAGTTTTTACAGCGAGATAAGGTGCTGATGCTGTGCCGAAGGTGACTCGAAGCATGCGGTATACTTTGATATCTTCAGATTCGTTTGTTCGCCACAGGATACGTTGATATTTGTCGGCGTCTTCTTCTAAAACAAGACATTGTCGATTCATCATCTTTATGTCACTTGCATAACATATTCTTTTCACTCGCCATCGCATGATGATATTTCTAAGGTCGTCTTGGAGTTGCGGGCCGACAAGCAGTTCATCATTGAGGGAAACTTGATTAGTACCCTTGGCTGAGGCATTGAATACAACGCGTGTCTTCGAGGTTTCTTTGTCTTCACGGACAACGGCATGGTGCGGTAAGTACACTGCCTTTTCTTTCTTCGTTTCATTATTAGTTATTTCTTTCATATGTCCAAGTGTTAGGTATTCTTCCATAACTTTCGTGTAGTCTTCTTTTAGCTGTGGGTTTCTTTTGAATCTTCTTTCTAACTGAAGTAATCTATGTTTTGCCATTTCCTTTGTATTTCCTTCAGGTGATTTGGGTTCTCTGGTTCTGAAAGGTAATTTGAGTATGTATCTTCCATCTTCAGCTCTTTTGTGAGTTGTGTCATAGATATGTTCACAAAGCCTTTCTTCTTCAGTTAGGTTTCTTTTATCATTTGTGTCTATTTCCCACAGTGCTTTCAGCATGTCATCCATTTCCAAATTGTGATGCATTACTACATAAGTGTTGTCTTGTAATCTTGAACATACTTCTCCAAACAGAATCCAACCAAGACTGGTTTTCTGGGCGCATGGTGTGCCTGGTGGACCCTTGATATATTCATTTTCTAAAATTTGTGTTATCTCTTTAACTCCAAGTAGCAGATCAACCGACCCAGGAGTGAAGTAGGTTGGATCTGCTAGCTTTAGGCCTTTGAGGCGAGGCCATTGTTGTGTTAGGATTGTTTTAGTGGGTATCTTTGTGGTCAGTTGTTTTGACATAACGTAGGCTCTGATTGGTATGCAAAATTTCGAGTCCCACTGTGATCTTATCTTGAGCTGTACCACATGCTTGATTTCTGTTTTCGTAGAACCCACTCCTACAACCTGTCCTTTCATAGGTTGTTTCTCGAGTTGAAGGAGTTGACTTGCCTTCTCGCTAATAAATGTGGCTTGGGACCCATGATCTATTAGTGCCCGTAGTGGAATGATGTGTCCTTGTTTACTTATGGCTTCCACGACTGCTGTTGCTAATAATGACTGTCTAGTATTGTGTTGTGATGTTGTCGTTGAATTTACTTGAATTTCCTTCTCTTCTTCTTCTTCTTCTACCACATGTTGTGAAGCCAGAGGTGTTCGTGATGATCTGGATGTATCCGCTGGTTCTTGTTTCTTGTTATAGTGTAGTAGAGAATGGTGACGACGCTTGCATATTCTACAGGAGACAGGCAGACGACATTTGTTTGCTGCATGTCCTGGTACTAAACAGTTGAAGCAAAGACTATTGTTTGTTGCAAATTTGCTTCGTTCAATGGGTTCCAAGTTGCTGAATTCTTTGCAGTGGCTGAGTGTATGATTATCTTTGCACATGATGCATGTCCTTGTGGTAAGTGTGGTAACATGATAGGAGCGTTGGGTGTTTGATTTTGTATCCTTGGTTGCAGTATTTGTTGATATCATTTCTAGTGTTCGAAACTTAGATTCAATAAATTTCTTAAACTGAGACCAAGTAGGCAAAGCTTCCGCATCATCTTTGTATGAATATTCTTCCCAGCATCTGTGAGTCTCTGGGTCCAGCTTTTGACTTAGCAAATGTATAATCAGAGGGTCCCATGAGGTTGATTTGATTTCAAAATTGTTGAGAGTATTCAGGCATTCACTTGTGGTATCTAATAAGCCTTTCAGATGCACTGCAGCTCGAGTATTCAACTTCTTTTGATTGAATAATCGTTTCATTGTATTGTTGATGATTAAACGTTTGTTACCATACCTTTCTTTCAGTTTGATCCATGCACTTTGGTAATTATTGGACGTAATTTGTAGATTTTTTAATAATGTTTCAGCCTCTCCGGTGACACTTGTTTTGAGATAGTGCAGTTTTTGTACTTCGCTGAGGTTTGTGTTGTTGTGCACTAATGAAATGAACAAGTCACTGAATGTTGGCCATCCTTCATACGTTCCGTTGAAGCTAGGAAGCACAATCTTTGGTAGATGCACTTGCATTGGGGCAAAGTGACTGTCATTGCCACTTGTGTTTGCTGAACTATGTAGTTTGTTTTGCAGAAACTTCCGTAATTTTTATGAGTATGTCTTTCAAATCACCTTGTAACGTGTTGTATATGTCTTCATATATGTAAAACTCTTCATTTAGGAAGTATGGAAAGGTTCCTTTGACTTCTTTCGGGGTTATCTTGACCAGTTCTTCATGACAAGATTTGAAACGCTGCCAATGATCTTCAATGATTTTTATCCGAGCCTCAATATAACCTCTCGTCAGCCTAGTTTTCGGACATTTCTTTAGGTTCGTTTGTTGTGATTGGAAGTTTTTGGCACAATCTTCAAGCACCATGAGTAGCTGGTTTTGTTCCAATGAAGGCGGCATTTTTTCCACGCGTCGTTCATGCAATCGAAAGTTTTCACAAGTTTTGCCAACTTTGCTTTTCACTTTGTTTGTGACAAATGTTTTTGTGTATTATTTGTCCAATAATTACTGTTTTATCCACTGAATGTATCGTATTTTTAGTTCGTTTCGTAAAGTCTGAGCGTAAAATTCTTAGAAGTTTTCACAAAAATCACCACGCGCACGCCATTTTTCTAAGGTTGAGGTTAAGTTCCCGTAGATCGAGTCGATGGATTTATCGATCTAGAATGCTATTTCTCCGTGATTCGCGCGCTGCACTAGGTAATCCGGCTCGATTGCGACCATTATGTTGAGAGCTAAGCTTGATCCTATTCTGATTTTTGGGAATTTAGGTGCGAACGAAAATACGTGTTGTTGCTTTTGACATTTATTAGCGACTGTCAAACCTACCTATACATTATGGCTATCTACATGAACCAGGTACTAGAATGTGTTGAATTAGACATAACAGTCTGCTAACTCAGCACTGTGCTAAATCTCGCTCTATCTTCATCTATTGACATAACAACAAGTTACACTGAGAAATTAATAACACTACTTAGCAGCTGTTTTATGTGAGCAGAGCATTATGAATAAGGGGGCTAATGTTTTTCTGATCATTGCCAAAGACATCGCACATCCTGACGCACTGTGCGCGTTCTTCAAGACAGCTCGAGGAAGGTTCAGCTGCGTGTCTCTGATAGCCACTGTTCCTAGCTTCCGCAATGTATGGGTAGGGAGAGCATTTGGTTAGGTCTAAAATATTCCAAGTCTGTGGAATGCTAATACCTATTACCTACCATACTAAGCCTCCGCTGCCCGTCTGTCTCCAGGATATATTATCTCATGAACCGTGATAGCTAGACAGTTCAAATTTTCACAGATGATGTATTTCTGTTGCCGCTATAACAACAAATAATATAAGTTAAATAATTTTAATAATTAAGGAGGGCCGTTCCTATCACCTTGAGAACCGATCACCGAGGTTAGGCAACGTCGGGCGCGGTCAGTACCTGTATGGGTTACGTTGACTTGTGTTGTTACGAGGAAAGATTTGTTTTTTTGTATTTTTGTAGATAACCTTACGGAACCGTTTGTGCGCGAGTCCGACTCGCACTTGGCCAGTATTTATTTAGGTATTTGGAGAAATGTTCCTGGCTCAGACGTTTATTATAAACTAGCTGCGCCCCGCGGCTTCGCATGCGTTGATGCTATGGAAATGTTAAAAGGTGATTTTTATCCCACAGGAACAAATTTATGGGATAAAAAGTAGCCTATGTTTGATTCCGGAATTAGAATTAACTGTGTGCAAAATTTTAGCCACATTCAGTACTTTTGGCGTGAAGAGGTAACAAACATCCATCCATCCATCCATACATACTTTTGCATTTATAATATTAGTGTGATATGTGTCAGTGGCAAAATTATGTCTGTTTTGCTTTGATGGCGATCGTTTTATGGTAATGATTTTTATAATAAGAATAAAAATGGTCAAGTGCAGTTCGACTCGCACATTTCGTTCTATGTTACATATTTTTTACTATTTCGCTAAAGAAGGACTAAAACAACGGTTTGTGGTGGTTTTAGTATGGCCATGTATAATGTATAACACCTTATAATATGATTAGGTATTGTTTATTTGATTTTATTGTGTTGTTGTATTGTAGCGGCAAAAGAAACACACTTGATGGAAAAATGACAACCTTCACTTTTACGGTTCATGAAATACAGCCTGCTAACGGACGGACGGACGGGCGGACGTACAGATGCACAGATGGACAGACAACAGAGGCAAGAGGGTCCCCTTTTTACCCTTCAGATACGGAACTCTAACGTTACTAGTGAAAGTTTTACTGGATATCAGGAAATAGTACCAGGAAACGATCGTGAAATCAAGCGCTGGATACAACTTGTCAAAGTCTTACAAAAAGTATATTACATGCAAGCCTTATCTTTCGAAGGACGCCGGACGTCTATAGACCTAATAATACTCCTAGTGGCAATTTGAAGGGAAGTCGGCGATCGCAGAGGTATTATCTGCGAAGTTGGAGGTGTCCCCCGCGCGCCCCGCGCCGGCCCCCCCGCTCCGGTTCATTATCTCGGCCGAGGTCCCAGATTACATCGCTTCTGGATCAGTTTAATCTCTCTGAGAGCGGACTGCTCCAAGTTCCAACTAGTTTCACTTGTGATAGCGCCACAGTGTTGCACCAACTTATCTGGACCTGGGGTTATCTGATCTGGCGGAGGGTCCAAGCAATTGTGAACAATTTGTCGTTTCGGATTATCTACATTCACATATTTTGAGGTATTCTCGGAGACGCAAGCGATGTCGTATGTACTAAATGATATGCTTCGACTGGACTGTGAGAGAAACGGGAATTGATGATTGGTGAATAATAATTGCTGTGGCAGAGATACCCAGAATCACCTGACCATATTAAAGTCTTGTAGCTGCTCCGTTGTTTTACGTAATGTTCAACACGCGAACTTTTTTGCGGTGTCACAAAAACAAGAACGATTTGCAAAGTTCCGTGCACATTACAGGTGTAGGGCTCAGTCGGATTGAACTCGGCAGATAGCATGGACACGGTACAAAGTGAATAACTTTCAGAGCTTGCAGCGAGTGAGAGGGCTCATCCATCTTCCTCCGCGGCGCCGCTCGGGGCCTCTCCAGGGACCGCCCCAACTCTGATTATACACACATACGAAACTCTTGATAATGTTCATGTCACTTTGACTTTTCATAAAAATATATACACACAAATATTACTGAAAACGGAGTTCTTACATTGTGTTTTGCAAGCAAATTAGAGAAAATTTTAATGAGACCCAAAACTTGTATCCCTCAAGGAGTGACCCGCGCGGGCCGAGGAAGATATCAGCGAGGAGAGGGCACGGACACGATTTGACCACAAATAAGCGTGGAGCGGGCCAGCACTGCCTGCCCCTCCGCCACCGCCCCCCCGGCAGGTACCTTACGTTCTGTAATGATTCTTTCAAGCGCAATTCCAATGCTTTCAACTGGTCCGTTGTCCGAACGTAAATAAATTTCCACAGAGCCATCCCGCCCTTTGTCCTGTGTTTGTTTGTTTGTTTGTGCTTGCTCTTATTTAAACTGTGGTTCGGACAGCGCCGCACTGCTCGAGTGGTTGATACCGTAGCGCAATTTGAGAAATCAGACGTCAAAGTATTATTCATCTGTCAATTATTATAATAATAGTTGTATTCGTGACTAGTAGCAGCTCGCGGTTTCACCCGCGTAGTTTCCGTTCCCGTGGGAATTTCGGGATAAAATGTAGCCTGTCTCATCTATCCTTGAAAAGTAAGTTTTCTAATGGTGAAAGAATTTTTTAAATCGGTCTAGTAGTTTCGGAGCCTATTCAATACAAACAGACAATCAAATCTTTATATTAATATAGATTTAACCACAGACATGACATGAGCTGCGACTAATTATAAATATTTGTGAATATAACTAAACGAATTATATTTTCTCGTTTGTTTTTATTAACGAGTGTAGGAATTATTTACTTTGTAGTTTGTCGTGTTTCCAAAAGCCGTGTGTGTCGCCCCTGGCGCGCCTTTTGTTCCGGCGCCTCCCGCCCCCGCCGCCCGCGCGCCCCCGCCCTGGATCCACTTTAGCCGAATTGAATTAGATCTCTGAATGGAGGCCTCCTGACTCTCAGCTCGATGCTGTACTCTGGGCCGAGCGGACTCGGCCGCTGCCTACTCTGACGGGAAACACGATTCAAGATCGGGTTGAAACGACTTTAGCGTTTTGGAGGTAGCGCAGGAAATTTAATGGAAATAATCATAAACATCAAAGAAAATATTAAAACCACAAAGTTAGCTACGGCACGTTGAAAAGAATCTATAGGTCCGTAAAAATCTCCGCGGTAAAATATTTTTAACTTGATTCCTAAACGATTTAGACCTCGGCCATTGTGGGGTCGGCGCGGATTGGTTCCCATCGGGTTTTTACGGTTAACTAGAGTTTGAAAACCGTTCGCTCCAACTTCCAAAGGTTTTCTCGTAAAAGTGTACAAGAGTACTTATTCGCCAGAGTTTTGAGCTCCACATAAATGACTGCAGCGGCGCGTCGTTCAAATTGATTTTTCACCTTTTATAATTAGGGAAGTGAGGCGAGCACCAGCGAGTGAAGTCGTCCTGTGTCCACAGAGCAGTGCCGGTGCGCGGAGGTTCGTGGGGCACTTCCTACTTATTGTTTCGCTATCCCCCCCCCCCCACTGGCGCTGCTTGCCAAACAACGCTTCTTTGATAAATAACGCTTCTTTGATAAATAACGCTTCTTTGTATTGCTTGTTTGGTTAATAAACGCCGGCGCGGCGACCTCGCATTAAGATTTATTTAATTTTCCGGGATTGTATCGAACCAATCAGTTGGCTCCGGCGGCTTCATTTAATCGCTGATGTTTCGTTTTATTAACTATATTAATCGAGTAAATACGAAACTAAAGAGTAAGTTTTAGCATTTGTTTTCCAGCAGGTAATTTTAAGGTTATTTTCCTGATACAGTTCTGCAAAAGTAACAACAAATAAAATAATTACTGGTTACACAGAAAATTTCAAACAGGCCCGTAAACAGCCGTTAAAAATCTAAGTTCTTAAACATTTTAAACCCGTAAATTGTAACATAATTTGACTCTCACAATTTATTCACCCCATTTGGCGCTTCAAGCTGCATAATGCGCGGCTCCACTCAATCCGAGCAACAGGCTTTTGTCTTCATAAGAACCGGCCAGGCGGTGCTGCCAGCTCACGCCAGGATTTACCGCAGCTTTTTTTAAAGAACAAGAAGTCTTCTAATTCTCAGTCCTTATTCGGTACTAACACAACTACATAGATAACGTAGCAATAACCACTCTGCAAGCTCAAAATTTCTTTTAAACCTAGTTTTAGAACTAACTTGCAAAAACATACAACTTGCAACAAACTTGGCTTGATCGTATTTAAGATTTTTATAAGATTTTGAGCTCATTCTTTCTCTTGACTACGTTAGAGATAGAATGAGCTCAAAATCTTATAAAAATCTTAAATACGATCAAGCCTCCCCCAGCAATGGCGAGGTATGGTAGAAAAGTGTAAAAAAAATAATTAGAATCACATATAGAGTAAAAGGCAGCGTGCTCAGAATGTGTGCGCGCACTGAGCTGGCATCCCCGAGGCTGGCGGCTGAGCCGCGTCATTAGAATGACATCTGCGTCGAAGAATTCAATTTTTCTCCGCATTTTTTGGGAACAAGCTTCAATCAATTTCTCGATTATGCAAATGAGGTGGCCGCCGTCGTCAATGCGAATTACACTCTGACACGTGCAGCTCAGGCTCAAATAACTAGTTTACAACATGTTTAGCACATTCTGCTGAAATCTTATCTTTAAACGAGGAATTCTTGTATGGATCTCAAGGAACTGGGAATTTCTCGGAAGCGGCTCCGACGACTTTCATGGGGGTTTCGGGGGCGATAAATCGATCTAGCTAGGATTCATTTTCAGAAAATGTCGTTTTATTCGTTTAATAATGTTTTGCACTTTAGCGATATTCGCCAACATGTGGACGGAGCACAACAAGACTTCAGAATTATCAACGGCCGGCACGTTCCCTGCGCTGTGCTCCTCGAGGGCGATAGCGGGGGCGGGCGCGGCGGCGGGGGCGAGCGGGACCAGGTAATCGCATGAGATCCGCTTTGATTGGGATCCTAATTCCGGGGTCGTGACTCTTTTTACTGGTTCCCACAATTCGTTCACAAAATGAAAATACAATACAATTAGCTGATCACCAAATTTGACCCTTAATTCTGGAATTCACTTCTTAATTAAATAATTCATGATGTTTTCAGGCCTCTAGAATAAATAAACTGTCATCTTTTTATTTTGTTTCCAGCCCCAATCAACTTATTCATGAATTGAAATAAGATCAGATAGAAGCGACTTTGTTGGTTCCGTTCTGAAATAGGAAGCTGTAGTGAAGCCAGCGGTCGGAGGTAATCCGGAGTCACCTATAAAGCAACAATGTCCCGGTAGGTGGCGCATTGTGTCCCGACTCCGACTGTCCAGATTAACGGAACAAGACTATAAATTACCGCCGCCCCTAAACCCGACACGACCTAACTTCGCTTCACGACTTCACTTCTGTACTGTAGTTGCTTCTGGCTCCCATTAAACATACAATTTAGCATCATTTATACTCCTACCAGCAATCTGATACGAGCTAATAAAGCTCTCAGTTATAAGGAGACCATAACAGTTTGAGAGGAAGCCGTGAGGCGTCGCTACAATGTGACGTCACAGCGTGTTCGTATCGATGTCGTGTCGAGTATATATTTTGGCGTTTAAGAGGGTTTCTATGTCTCGAGCCGGACGGGGGGGGAGGGGAATCGGAAAAATGCTCTTATTGCATTCTATTGTGTTCGAGAACGAGAGGACGCGCGACGCATCGTCGAGCAGGTCACGTTCTGCGGGTCTATCGCGTTGTTCTCATAAATAAAGCACTCCTTATTATCAGATTGCATTTAGAAATATTAGTAAGAGACAGTTAATTAAATTTTTGGTGACGTAAAAAAGGTTTTCCCAAATATTGGGGGATTGACTGAAAGGTTGTACGACGTAAAACCACATACAAATTAATAACATTTCAGAATTGGTTGTCGTGACTCAATTCGACACTCATTTTCAAACGAAAATGAAATATCCACAAAGTTTGCCTAAAAAATCCCCTTAAACAATATTGGGTTCGGATTAGAATATTATATCTCTTGCGTTCCTAGACGACATCTCAGCAGTACTGGGCTTGTAGTCCAGTGCCGGCGGAGACCTCATCCATCGAGATAAAAGCATTGTTATGTCGCGGCGGCGGCGCTGCCCGGCGCTCGCTGCCGCCGTGTGTGCTGCGCCGAGTGCAGACTCCGTTGCCGAGACTTGTTTTCCGGAATTTCTTTAAAAATAGTTCGGAATGCGATAGGTTCCGCCGTCCCTCGATCTTGTTTTGTACTGCTAGCTGTTGTAAGCAAGTATCGAAACTATAAGTTACACATTGATTAAGTATTCGTTTTCATCATGAGTGTAAGCGGGTCAACTACGAACCTAGTTTGTGTAGAACTTTTAGAAGAAGATCTACGAATTTTTTTATAGTCAAGTATGCATTTGTTCTGTTTATGAATTCAACGAATGTTTTAACAGTTTTACTACCACTAATTGTATAGTACTTTGTCATTCTGTATACTTTTTCTATTTTATTTATATTATTTGATAACATTTTTCTTTGCTAATTGATTTATTTCGTCTAAAACTTTAAATGTTTACTAGACTAACGATTAAAATAAGTCAAACTCAACAAAACTTATATCTAAAAGACCAATGTGATCGTCGTAAAGTTCAAGTCTTAAGTCTTAAAAAAGATTCAAGTCTTAAAATTATTACATCTTTGATCCCCAAACTAGGATAAACCTGTATCTTGGGGACCGAAAGTTGGATTGATTGTGTTAATCATAGTGCTAGTAGAGATGAAAAATTGAACACAATTGTTGTTCTAACATACAATAAATCTTTGCCATTACAAATAATTATACTACGAGTACAAGTGCTCGAATAGAAAACAGAGGGCGTAACCAACCGCATTTGCTTTGCAACGAATCGAAAACAACTGAAAAACTCGTAGGGAAGAATTTGAAATAGATCACGCAACATATTTAAGGCATTATATTTACGTTTACATTTTTGGATATTTCTACTATCGCTTTCGACATTGATTGTTACTCTGTCTAGCCCTCAGAAGCGTGTATATTTCGTTCATACAAGGTTGAGCACTAACAAAGCCCTCCGTCGCTACGTTTATTGTATAATATAATCGAGAACCAATTAGGAAGCTTACCTACCGACCTAAGATTAAATTATTAAATGTCAAATCATAAAGCAACTCACACAATCTTATTGTAATTTATAAGTACTAGTATATTTTAGAAACAAAATACCGAAGAAAATTATTTCTCGTTCAGAAACACAAATCAATAATTATCCTGATGATTGTTATAAAATGCAAGGTAAAAGTGAAGCTATTCTCAACGTCTCATGAAAAGTATCCCAAACGTGTCTGGTAAGACGTTCTCTATTCTCATGTGTCTTGTCTGTGGATGTTGATAGCCGATCAAAAGTTTTCCGTCCGGCCGGAGCGGCTCGAGGCGGGCTTCGCCAGCTACGCCGTAGGCCTGCTGCGCCGTAGGCCTGCTACGCCGTAGGCTTGCTACGCCGTAGACCTGCTGCGCCGTAGGCCTGCTACGCCGTAGGCTTGCTACGCCGTAGGCCTGCTGCGCCGTAGGCCTGCTACGCCGTAGGCTTGCTACGCCTTAGGCCTGCTACGCCGTAGGCCTGCTACGCCGTAGCTCCTACAAGTCTACAGCATAGACCCTTTTTGATGCCACATACATTATACGCATATAATTCATTATTATGATTATTTTATTATATATTTTAAATGTTTTAGCTCTGAGGCAATGCTATCTACAAAAAAAAATATAGTACTTTATGGAAGGCTACTTCAGCTATCTATTCTGGTATTTTATAATGACCTGTGTTCACTCGTAACTTTTAACTTCAAACAACGATATTGCGTGACAAGTTACCGTCTAAAACGTGAACCGTTTGTTCGTCGATCCTCTGTGCGTGTTCCCCGCGTTCCTTACAAGCTGTACATTAATTAGCGTCGCTAATCACCCGAGACTTGCCAATCATAGGACGCAAACAGTCGGCGCGTGCCGCGGCGCGCTCCGCCCGACTCACGAGACAGCCGCCCGATTACACGGGATTCTAATTGACTCAATCTATTTATTAATAAAATAAAATAAAAAAGCCTTTTATTCCTTAACCAATAAGTAACAATAATCATGACTTATTATAAATAATGTAAGTAATTAAAAATTTGTAACAAATCATTATAATATTCGTATATCAATTTACTTATTACATTTAATTTATTAAAATAACTTAAAAAGCATGCATTGGCCGTAATTGTATAGAATTTGATTAGAAAATATTTTAATTGATTTAATTTGTTATAATATGCAATTCGGTGGTTAGGACCCCTTTCGGGTACAGGCCTCCTCCAGTTCATGTGTTGTGTTTGTATGTTGCCAATTCGTATGGGAATGTGGCATTTTATGTCGTGCTTGAATTGCGTTTATTATTATATTTTATTTTTTTCTTCGGTTGACAGACCGGTAAGTGCTCGATGTAATGCGTTCTTTCGTCTCACAATTTGTTCGAGGGCTGGAGGGTTGTGGTCTAGCTCTCCCGCGGTGACCAGCCGTATTGGGATGCCTGTTTTTATATATTGTGTGCTTATTTGGTTTTCGAATCTTGGAGAGGGCGGCGCTAATTGCTACGATTTGTTATTTTCTACTGAATTTATAAGGTATTGAGTTATGCTTCTATTATCATCTATTTTTCTTCTATTTTCAATGTATATCTTGTTCTTGATAGTTGCACTGCAACTGTCCGTGTTGCTTTTAATTGACCCATTTTCACTACGTGGAATCCTCCTCTTAGGCTTTAATTCATTATTAGGCAATTTTCTAAGCGGAGAGCGTGGTCCTTGAACAATCAGTTTATTATACTTAATAAACGCTTTATTTCCTTTTTCAGTTTCGTTTTTCAGCTGCACTTGTAACTTTTTTCGTTGTAGCAGGATTTTTGGCGGGTAATCTTCCTTGATGTAAAAACCAGTAAGTAGAAGTTTGTGTTTATTTTTAAGGATGCTAATTTTCTTCCCATAAGTAGTAAGACCCACGTTTATGGGTCTAGGTTTCTCTCCTTTTTTTCCGATACGTCGTACATGTTGTATTTCATCTGAGTTGCTATGTATGTCTAGGACGTTGTTAAAAATATTAAGCATTATGTTTTCTAGTTCTATGTAGTTTTCCTCTTGCTCCGGCACTCCGAAAAACACCAAATTTCGGATCCTAACTTCTTTCTCGATATGATCTAAGCGTTCCTCATGCATCTGCTGTTTAATTTTTAATTTCTTCGATTTGTGGTTGAAGAATGCTTATTTTTTTATCCAAAGCATCCATTTTTGAGGAGAGCTTGGCGTCGGTTTCTTGGATCAGTTGCCCAATAGTAGCAATAGCTTTCATAAGCTCGTCCATTTTACTTATATCTTATGACAAAAAAATATATATGCAAAAATTATATGATGCGGAGATTCGAACCAGGTGTCGCTGTGGAGAAGCAGCCTTAACCAGCGTGTTTTCCAGCTACGCCAGCCGGTATATAGGGTGTTAGCTCGAAATAGTGAATTGGTTTCAATGCTCGATCAGTCCCGTCAAAGTTTCTACGACAACCGTCAAAACTAAAAATAATGGCGGAGTACAAGAAATACAGTTTTGGTAACTTGGTCTTTGATATTCACTGATTTTTTTATGTATTTCCTTATTTAACACTTCAGTTAGGTAATTGATGACTGATTGTGGTGTTTTCTAGTTTATCACACTGGATGCACTGTTTGTTATTGAATAGGTAGGTATTGTCTTTGCTATTTCTGTGTTCACTGTTTTATAATTTTAGTTTCTAATTATTTCATCTAGATAACGATATCACCAATTCCGGGTACGTTTTAAAACACTTTTCAATTGTATTTCACTGAGTAAACTCTGATTTCAATTTTTAATTTATTTTATTCGTGGAGCTGTTGTTGGTTACGCGAGCGCAGCGCCACCTCAATCTATTTATTACACTTCATTAATTCACTCAAGTAATCTTGTACAATAACGCAGCTAGTGGCACTTGAACACGTCTCAAACGCTGTCTTATGTTCCTCGACATCAAATTAAAATTTGTAAGTGTTAATAATTCAGCTAATTTATCAAGCCTTTTTTCGTCAGTATTTACATTATATCGGTCGGTTTGTCTATTACTTTTTCTAGACTGAAATGGATATTTGTAAAGTTTGGTAAGGAGACTGGTTGTATGATAAGGGGAAAGAAAGAACGCGGAACATGGACATTATTGTAAGAGTAGGCGAGATAGTTGTATAGAGGTTTGTACTCACCGCCGAGGACCCTGCAGGTGAGCAGCACGTCGTCCCCCTCCTCGTGCGGCCCCAGCGTGGTGCTGTTGATGACGCGCCCCCAGCGGTCCACCACCACCGGCCTCTCGGGGGGCACTGCGAACAACACACCTTACAGAAACACTGACTACGATTGCTGGCAGATGATGGTATTCTGAAGGCGAGCGGTCCTAAGGGGCTGATGACGTTCATGATGATGATGATGATGATGATGATAATCACTGTCATTGAATCGCATCACGATCCACTGTTTCGTTTCCACGTCTTCGCGCCACCACTAACAACTATACACTTAAGGGATCGGAAAATCCTATAAAATTTAGCAGTTGTAGTTCTAAGTACGAGTATATAGGCGAATATAGGCCACTTTTTATTTTTAAACCAGTTTCCAATAATCTTTAAACATTTCCACAGCACGCATGTAAAGCCGTGGGCAAAAATTATTGCTGAATAAATTGGCGTGTACAGATTTTTCACCTTGCTGTTAACGAAATAGTTAATTAAAGTTCGTCCATTTTGGTGAGAAATATTACTAAATCAACTGTATGCTTGTGCTCGGAGTCCGCGATGAGAGGTTCGATTAATTAGATCGGACGCGCAACAATATCGCGAGAGTTGCGGAACAGATCGCAATTAATCAGCTCAATACAACGCAGGTGATTGCTAACAGCCTCGTCCGATTAGCATCACTGCGAACCGAAACCAGCTGCCGCCGAGCGATACTCGCCCCTACAGACTCCGGCACAAGGGCGAAACCCCTGCGCGCGGGAGTCCCGTAAAGGTTACCTCGCCGGCTATTTCGGCTGGTTCCGTTTAAAGCATCAAAGCCCAATTGGGTTTTACATCGAACATAGAGGCGTTCAATCTAACTTTAGCTCTAATACTCGCCGAACGAGGCGATGGGCCGCTCGTTTAAAATGCAATGGCTTCTATAAATTCCAATTATTGACAGTTCATGAATATTTTTGGGTCCGCGAGTAGCAGCCCCGGGCGGCGCCTGTGCCACCCGGGGCGGCCGGGCTGCTCGACCCACACACATTACACAATCTCACTTATCACAGCTTATTATTCTGATGCTATACTCGACAGATAAAGTTGACAGTACATTTCATCTTACGTGATACATTTTTAACTTACTCCTCGAAAGTCAAGTCAGTATTGTTTATGCAACGTAAAAAACTTACGTAAAATCAATGACAGTTATGTAAAGTTTTTTAATATTAAATTGCAATTGTTCTTGTTGGGCATGATCGTGCGCTCCCAGCGCCACCTTCACCGCGCGATTTCACACTCTCCACTTCATTGCCACTCACACTTTGGGAGTAATTCAACTCGATAAAGTTGATAAGCGAAATCAATTTAAAGTTAACCGTCTCAGGCTAATGGAAGTGACATAATCCGCACGGAGAGCCGCCTCCGCCGCGCCGCGCCGCCGCCGGTACAACGCGACAGATCATCGGCGAAGGACCCTTCTGCACTCTCCTCTATCTAATTTAGACTATGTTTACAACTTTGTGGAGTTTGTTGTTTATAATTCCTAATTCATCGACAAAGACTTGGCGTCCTCACCGTTTGGCAATCCAAACGTTCTTATTAAAGTATCTCTTCAACAAGCTCAAAAGTTTTGACACATTTTTTATAGGAACAATATAAACATTACGATGAAAGTGAGTAAAAGATTTGTTGCGGCGCGGCGGCGGCGCGGTGAGTTTGTTTGTTTTATTAGCTGTTAGTTTGGGGTCGACCTCGGCGATGACCTGCATTCAGATGGATGGTTTTTACAGCGAGCAATATCGCTTGAGCGCTCTGCTGTGTCGTAATATACGAGGAGCGGTCAATCGATGGGGCGGCGATATCCCACCGGGAGCAATCCAATTAATGTGGCATGTCAGCCGCGCAATTACACGCCGATGGGGATTGCGCACCATGGCTGCCGACGGGCCACCGACGGGCCGCCGACACCGCGCCCGCATCAGCGCAGGGACGGAGGAAATTCGTTAAAAATATATTAAATTAGGTCGGACAGGGCTCCGCCGCGACTCGTAAACAAGAAACATCAGCTAATTTATAAACAAATTTGTGTGATGTCAAAATTGTAATGAGTTTTCTGAGAACGATAAAAAAGTGGGACGCGCCCATGCGGCCATGTCGACTATTTCATTTACGGCTGAATAGTTCAATTACCTTACTCACTACAGGCAGACCGACTTTATTACCTAGATCTCTTCAGAAGCCATAATCAAAACCATTTTTGTGCTTTTGATATGATTTTTAACCGACTTCAAAAAAAGGAGGAGGTTATCAATTCGACTGAATTTTTTTATTTTTTATTTTATGTTTTTTACCGCTAACTTTGGACTCACTCAGTCCAAAGTTCTGAGGTCCGATCTTCATGATTCTTTTTTTATATGAAATCTGGTACTTCCCGTGTGGTCCCATTTTAATTTTGATCAGTTCTGAGAATGGGATCCATGAAAACTCATGAAAAACCTATAAAAATTTAAGTCGGTTTATAGTTTTTTAAAACAAAATTAATTTTTTGTTTTAATAGATCTCATCATACAGATCGAGAGCGGCATTTTTACAAATCAAATAGAAATCTTGCTTTTTTTAGTACGTAGGCTGCAGCTGCGATGCGGGTAATAAGTGAACCATCGGCTACCAGTCGGCCACGAAAGATCCACCGGGATCTCCAAGCCATTCCTTGATATAATCATAACTTACCGAAGCATTATATTATCTTTATAAAAAAGATAATATAATGGAACTCCCCAGTCTACTCGCACGTGCAGCGCACGACGTGCCGGCAGCAGGCACCGAGCACCAGGGTCCCTCCAAAGAGTTATAGTACCTACAGGTTATATATACAGACAGACACAGGGCGGCGGCGTCTCGAAGGTCGACGAATGAAAATAAAACAGAAACAGACGCGCTGACCTTAAGAAATGCCAGCGAAATGCTAATCGCACCATTCCTCGCACTGAAGGTGAGAGGTGCAGAGAAATGCCGGCGAGACCCTACCTCTACACTGTTCCCGTATAAACACCCATACCTACTAGTACTGATCAAATTGTATTCAATATTATCAACAAATTCATAATAATTCAATCATGTACTACATGATTGAATCAAATGGTTAACCTCGAACCTGAATTGTTGATGAGTAGCACCAACCCTGATGATGTCTCGTTATTTAAAATGAAGCGTCGATACTCTACATCAACCATTAAATGTTCGTGACAAACTCGTTGATCTAATATATAATAAATTCAAAAACCACAAAAATTATACTAACTATCTCGTTAATGAATAATTTCGGTATAGCAATGAATTATCAAAACATGGCCTAATGAAACAGTTTGCGGCGAGCGGCCGACAGCGCGTCACGGGCGCGGTGCGGGTTCGGCGCGGGCGCGGTGCGGGCGCGGCACGGGCGCAGCTGTCACCACCGGCCGCGCCATCATCGCTATTTCCCATTGCATAACCGAATTACTCATTGATGCTCTTGAATTAATAGAACAGTTGCGCTTGCTATCATAGACGTATCTAATAATTGATCCGTATTAAATAGCCGCACCGCTGATAATGTATGCACTCACTGCACATAAAGTGTCTCAGCCAGAATGCGAGCGAGATACCTGCTACGGCTTATTTACGGCGTAATTAGAGACAGCCCAATAGTTCTGCGAAACAATTACGTCGCTTGTCGTAGGGACGTTACGGCTGTGCCTCGGGCGACAATGCGCACAATAAACACACCCGTGGGCCGTAACTTGAGCAACGCCGCCGCCGCCGCCGCCGTATACCTGTCCGATGCACAATACTACACATCTCTACAGCTCCACCTCTGGTGTAGCTCTGTGTACACTGCCAGTGCTGACTTAGTAACCTCGCTGCTGATATTACCGAATTTAGCGGCTCATTTCCTTGCATAATCATTTCTTAAAAAGATTGAATGACCAGGTTACCAATAAAACTAAAGTTGAAAGGTAGACAAAAAGGAATGTAAGTACGTGGTAGGTACCCACGTCGATACAATAGAATTTATAAAGCGGTCCCAAAAAAACGTGTCAACATTTTGCTTTTATAGAACTGGAAAAGCACATTCGCTTCAGCTAATGTTTGCTTTGGGACGTATTGTATGCTGTATTTACTTTGGATCGGGGCCGCTGCGCGCGACGGCGGCGCGACGGACCACGGTACCGACTCGTGCGAGTGGTTCTGATCCTTTTTTTTTAACCTACAAGTTATCCCACAGCTGGGCAAAGGTCTCCCCCAAACTCGTCCAGGAATCGCGTTCGTTGGTCAGGTCCAATCTACCCGAAATGTGTCGAGATCGTCTCGCGTCTCCTTGGCCTGCCTCGGCGTCGTCGTCCGTCCCCAGGCACCCACGGTGTGACGATCCGAGCCCACCTTTCTGGATGCATGCGGCTCACATGCCCCGCCCAGTCCCATTTGAGTTTGGCTGTCTTGTATCCAACGTCGTCAATAGTTCTGATCCTTAAGCAGGATTATCTTGGGGGAAAACTAGAATAACCCTTTAGTCATTGTAAGTCTTGATCATAGCGCATGAAACTGAGCCGAAACATTATAAACGCTCAAACTCAACTTCATTGTAAATATCCCAAATCCCGTTGTAAATGACTTTAGGTAGGTTCGATTAGATCCGAAAGTTGATTGATGTTTTGTTTACGATTGCGATATTCATTCGGAAATCGTTTTAATAAGCCCGCGCTCGCTACCAGATATGAATCTGAATTAAATTTTTAATCTCACTAAACGTGAAATGAAAATTCAATACCTAGTTTACGTATGCACTCCATTAAAAATACTGAAATATTTCATTTAACTATCTTATTGTACTTACGCGAGCCTCTATAGCATCTTCGTGGGAAAAATAATATATAAATAAATAAAATAAATAAATAATGCTGGACAATTCACACAGCATTATCTGGCCCCAAGTTAAGCAGAGCTTGTGTTATGGGTACTAGATAACTGATATACATAATACAATACATTACATAGATTATCATAATAATTATCATCATCATCGTAGGGAAAATTTATTTCGGAAATTAATTGCAAAAAAAGTATACAGTCAACGACCAAATGTCTCTGAAAAGCTGAAAATTTACAGTGATCAGCATTTTGTGTCGTTGAGGGGGATCCGTAAAGAGGGAAAACTGGAATAAGCCTATCAGCTTGGCACAACGCCATTAGAGCAGAGGAAGTAGAGGTGGTACTGACCGACGACGGTGAGGTTGTACCGGAAGCTGGTGGTCTGCGTGTTGCGGAAGTCGATCCGGCAGCGGTAGACGCCCTCGTCGCGGCGCTTCACGTCGCGCACCAGCAGCGCGGCCGGCGCCGGCGTCACGCTGAAGCGCGCGCGCGGCCCGAACACCTCCGGCGCCGACCAGTGCCGCGCCTCCGACAGGTGCTTGCCGCGCACGTCGAAGCTGCAACAAACAAACAATGCACCAGCTCAGACACATTCTCAGCTCAACCTAAGGAGGCCCCCTCTCAAGGTGCTGGCCTCATTAGCAGCTCCGCCCTGTTAGAGTTCCCCGCGCGTCCGCCCCGGAACAGAATTCAAAGCTCCGCTGTTAATTTCATCAATCGTTAGTTTTTATAGCGTTTCTATCTGCACGGAAGCAAAAAAACAAGCACCCGGCAAACATACAGTTTAATCTGACTAAATCTGGCCCCACCGGGCCGCTGCCAATAAAACAGAGCCGGTTGAAAACAAAAAACAAGCAAAAATCTTTTTGTTTTCGTGGCTGAAAATAGAAGTATTTGTCCACAACAAAATGGCGGGCTGTTGAACAAGAGCGAACATGTCGCGGCGTCGCATCCGCGGCTGCCGACCGCACGCCAGGCGCCGGCCCGCGTCGGACACGTGCCCGATGCATGCGACTGCGGGACGGGACAATAGTGAATTGTTCTGCTTATATTTTGGTAAATATTTGTACGCCTACACACCGCCCGCGCCGCGCGGCGTCACGCGCGCGACGCGGTGTAATAAGTGTCGGGCGGGAGACGAGGCGACAGCAGGTGGGTGTGCTATCGCTGCTGATTTTCAATAATTTGACGCTATCGATCAGGTATTTTGCGGCCTCTTCCGTAGATACCTAGAACCATACGAAAATGACACTCAAAATTGTCTACGACTTGTATCGACGCAGACAGTTTGCGCAGAGCCTGACAAGGTTTCTGCTTATAGAACAAGAGATTAGTGGAGTTGAATTTATTTTATTTTGTGAGTAGGTAGGTAATTGAAAATAATAATAATGCGTTTTTACAGAAACAATCTGTAAATCATACGGTTACCTTGTACTTATCATTATTTAAATTCATTTGGTTCCTTCTAATTACTAATAAAATAAATAAAAATCTTTTATCACGGACAGCAAATAGTTAGGTATGTAGATGGTTAAGAGAAGTCTCAGAACTGTTTCTGTGTAGGTAGTCACACTTCATGACAAAATATAGTGCAACAAGAAAACTAAAAAATATAAATCAAAATAATAATCTTATATTTTTTTATAAATGTTTGAATCATTCTTAAATGAATCTAGTCTTTTTAGATTGAAAAAAAAACCGCAAGAATACAAAAAATCAAATATTAGGTCCTTACATATGAAATTGGCGTTTTTCGTACTGGCCACTTTAATCACAAATTTCTCCTCTTTGGTAAGGAATTCCAAATTCAAATTTGTACAGCTATAGACTCATGTATTTGTGCTTCGATGATCGTCATTCATTTGTTTTTTTTCTTCTGTTTTTTTCTGTTTGCGTCACTCATTTTACAAAATGGAAAACTTAAAATATCGCATTATTTACGAGTACGAGTTCCGCCGTGGCACTAGTGCTGCGGAAACAACTCGAAGGGTGAATGATGTGTATGGCGGTCGTGTTGCAAAAGAAAACACAGTTCGTTTTTGGTTCCAACGTTTTCGTTCTGGAAATTTCGACCTGCAGAACAAGCCCCGTGGACGGCCTGAGACTCAAGTTGATAATGAAGAGTTGAAGGCTATTGTGGAAGCGGATCCATCGCAAACCACGTCCGAGTTAGCTGCAGGCTGCGATGTTAGTGATAAAACTGTTTTAATTCACTTGAAGCAAATTGGGAAGATTAAAAAGCTTGAAAGGTGGGTACCTCACGAATTGACTGAAGCAAACCGGCAAACGCGCGTCGACTGCTGCGTTACATTACTAAACCGGCACAATAATGAAGGTATTTTAAACCGAATCATTACCTGTGATGAAAAATGGGTTCTTTACGATAATCGAAAGCGCTCAGCGCAATGGTTGGATCCTGGCCAGCCAGCCAAATCATGCCCCAAGCGAAAATTAACCCCAAAAAAGTTACTTGTAAGCGTTTGGTGGACTAGTGCCGGTATTGTTCATTACAGTTTTCTCAAATCTGGCCAGACTATTACGGCTGATGTCTATTGTCAGCAATTGCAAACCATGATGGAAAAGCTAGCGGCTAAACAACCTAGGCTGGTCAATCGCTCCACGCCACTGCTGCTTCACGACAACGCTAGACCACACACTGCGCAACAGACGGCTACTAAATTAGAAGAGCTTCAATTGGAAAGTCTAAGACATCCTCCGTACTCTCCGGACCTTGCTCCAACAGATTACCATTTTTCTCACGCCACAAAACGCCAATTTCATATGTAAGGACCAGGTCCTTACATATGCTCTTCAGTCTGATCTTTCCCATCTTGAAGACTATTGCCTATTAAATAAACTTGAGCTAAATCCAAGTAAATGCTTCGCTACAACTTACACTCGTAAGCCTCAGGCTATTCCCACGTGTTATACACTGGCAGGACAGCTACTTACTAAGGCTACTGGTATGCGTGATCTTGGAGTCTACCACGACTCAAAACTACTCTTTGACGTTCACTTGGATAACATAATAAGTAAGGCTTCGAGATCATTGGGATTTGTCATGCGAATCTCTAAGAGCTTTACCAATGTCAAAACTTTTAAACTTCTATATTGCACGTTTGTAAGGAGTCATCTAGAATACGCGTCTCAGATATGGAACCCGCGTTATCAGAAGTATATTGACCGTATTGAAAGTATTCAGAGGCGGTTCTTAAGATACCTGTGTTTCAGAGTAAAGATTCCATATAAGTAAGGTCCTACACCTTCCTACCTATTAGCAATATACCAAGTGACCTACTAAGTAGGTATTATTCTTTAAGTACTTACATGTTGTAACGCATTGGTTTTTTTGTTAAACTGTAATGTTACATTATGATGATAAATAAATAAACTATAAACTATAAATCTTTTACCTACGATGAACTCTGTAAGAGGTTCCATTTCTTGCCACTCAAAAATAGACGGGACAATAGCTGATTATCTTTATATTCTTAAGATTATTAACAATGATGTTGACTGTCCTGAACTCCTTAGCAAATTACACCTCAATATACCACGTAAGCAGCTCAGACACAACCCCCTACTACATGTCCAACATGTTGGAACAAATTATAGACAAAATTCATATATAGTGCGAGCGAGTCGAACTTTTAATGAATTTAGCAGGATATTGAACATTGACCCTTTTAATACTAGCATTCACAGGGCAAGGCGATGCATGACTCTCAGTAAGGTCCTACACCTTCCTACCTATTAGCAATATACCAAGTGACCTACTAAGTAGGTATTATTCTTTAAGTACTTACATGTTGTAACGCATTGGTTTTTTTGTTAAACTGTAATGTTACATTATGATGATAAATAAATAAACTATAAACTATAAACTATAAATCTTTTACCTACGATGAACTCTGTAAGAGGTTCCATTTCTTGCCACTCAAAAATAGACGGGACAATAGCTGATTATCTTTATATTCTTAAGATTATTAACAATGATGTAAATAATTACAATAGAAATTAAAATAGTCACAGAAAGCTAATAATAGGCATTCGCTAATAGAATCGTAATAAACTAACACTAGTTTATTACGATTATATAATAAATAAACTATAAACTATAAACTATAAATCTTTTACCTACGATGAACTCTGTAAGAGGTTCCATTTCTTGCCACTCAAAAATAGACGGGACAATAGCTGATTATCTTTATATTCTTAAGATTATTAACAATGATGTTGACTGTCCTGAACTCCTTAGCAAATTACACCTCAATATACCACGTAAGCAGCTTAGACACAACCCCCTACTACATGTCCAACATGTTGGAACAACATGACAGTTTAACAAAAAAACCAATGCGTTACAACATGTAAGTACTTAAAGAATAATACCTACTTAGTAGGTCACTTGGTATATTGCTAATAGGTAGGAAGGTGTAGGACCTTACTGAGAGTCATGCATCGCCTTGCCCTGTGAATGCTAGTATTAAAAGGGTCAATGTTCAATATCCTGCTAAATTCATTAAAAGTTCGACTCGCTCGCACTATATATGAATTTTGTCTATAATTTGTTCCAACATGTTGGACATGTAGTAGGGGGTTGTGTCTAAGCTGCTTACGTGGTATATTGAGGTGTAATTTGCTAAGGAGTTCAGGACAGTCAACATCATTGTTAATAATCTTAAGAATATAAAGATAATCAGCTATTGTCCCGTCTATTTTTGAGTGGCAAGAAATGGAACCTCTTACAGAGTTCATCGTAGGTAAAAGATTTATAGTTTATAGTTTATAGTTTATTTATTATATAATCGTAATAAACTAGTGTTAGTTTATTACGATTCTATTAGCGAATGCCTATTATTAGCTTTCTGTGACTATTTTAATTTCTATTGTAATTAGTTAAGCTGATGGCAATCCGAATTAAATAAATAAATAAAAAAATACATAAATATGAAATTGGCGTTTTGTATGGGAGGAACAAGAAGTCGAATATTTTTTAATATAATATATTTAATTAATCAGAGTATGAACCATTATTTTCTATGCACTTTTGCCATCTTATAGGTAGTTCATTGATCCCTTTACTAAAAAAACCAGTCGGACGGGAATCAATAAAATCTTTGAAGGCGATTTGGACTGCCCCATCGGAGTTGAATTTTTTCCCTTGCAAGAAGTTATCCAAATTTCGAAAAAAATGGTAATCTGTTGGAGCAAGGTCCGGGGAGTACGGAGGATGTCTTAGACTTTCCAATTGAAGCTCTTCTAATTTAGTAGCCGTCTGTTGCGCAGTGTGTTTTCTAGCGTTGTCGTGAAGCAGCAGTGGCGTGGAGCGATTGACCAGCCTAGGTTGTTTAGCCGCTAGCTTTTCCATCATGGTTTGCAATTGCTGACAATAGACATCAGCCGTAATAGTCTGGTCAGATTTGAGAAAACTGTAATGAACAATACCGGCACTAGTCCACCAAACGCTTACAAGTAACTTTTTTGGGGTTAATTTTCGCTTGGGGCAGGATTTGGCTGGCTGGCCAGGATCCAACCATTGCGCTGAGCGCTTCCGATTATCGGAAAGAACCCATTTTTCTTCACAGGTAATGATTCGGTTTAAAATACCTTCATTATTGTGCCGGTTTAGTAATGTAACGCAGCAGTCGACGCGCGTTTGCCGGTTTGCTTCAGTCAATTCGTGAGGTACCCACCTTTCAAGCTTTTTAATCTTCCCAATTTGCTTCAAGTGAATTAAAACAGTTTTATCACTAACATCGCAGCCTGCAGCGACTCGGACGTGGTTTGCGATGGATCCGCTTCCACAATAGCCTTCAACTCTTCATTATCAACTTGAGTCTCAGGCCGTCCACGGGGCTTGTTCTGCAGGTCGAAATTTCCAGAACGAAAACGTTGGAACCAAAAACGAACTGTGTTTTCTTTTGCAACACGACCGCCATACACATCATTCACCCTTCGAGTTGTTTCCGCAGCACTAGTGCCACGGCGGAACTCGTACTCGTAAATAATGCGATATTTTAAGTTTTCCATTTTGTAAAATGAGTGACGCAAACAGAAAAAAACAGAAGAAAAAAAACAAATGAATGACGATCATCGAAGCACAAATACATGAGTCTAAAGCTGTACAAATTTGAATTTGGAATTCCTTACCAAAGAGGAGAAATTTGTGATTAAAGTGGCCAGTACGAAAAACGCCAATTTCATATGTAAGGACCTAATATATAAGTAGGAACTTATAAAAAAAATTACGTCTCTATTATTGTATTTAGAACAAAGTTATAATCGTACCATATTCAAACCAACAAATAATTTTCAACGCTGATTTTTTGAGGTAAGAGCAATAGCTGTACATTAGTGGAAATAAATGCATTAAAACTTTACTGAAAATAGGAAACCCGTCAATAAATAAGAAAACTTTGATCGATGTTTGACGCGCATTTGATCCAACTGAATTTTCAAAAGTGAACGTGGTCGTCCAATAAGCATTGCAATAAGACATTGTAGGGGCAGGTAGTGCATAATGTCAACCAAAATACTTTGTGTTATAATTTAGTAGCATGGCTTCAACGAACATTTAATCAATCAATCAGTAACCAATGTTCTATCTCCTCTAAAAATGAACTCTAATAACAACTCTAATATAATGACACTATAATTCATATTTTAAGATATTAGTCTAACTCTTTTATAAATCGGTTCGTAGTTATCGGTCCCCGAGGTGCGGGCAGCCATCACGCCATCCGTCAGCGCCGGCAGCGGTCCGCCGACCGCCGACTGCCGACCACGGACCGCCGATCGCCGACCGCCGACCGCCGACCGCCGACGACCACTCCACAAGTTCTTCAATCGAACGCGCGTCCGATATACAGAATCATTCTCAGTGTGTCTACCATGAGTTTTGACAATCTATACTCGCTAGCGAATGTAGTTAAAAAATGTATGGAAACTTCTTAAGCGCCTCTAGCGGATAGTTGGGTACTAAAATGCGCTGTGGATAACTATATGCATATTTACGTAACTACTGTAGTAACATCAGGCGATTTAACTGTGACAACTCATGGTAGACACACAGATCGTAGTAGGTTGCTTGGGTACATACAGAAAGTATTTTGTTATTCTTTTAGCTGCTCAATGAAAGTTATCGTATCAAGGTTCGTTTAGACTCGTTATCGGAACATGTCAAATATATTAAAAGTCGTTATATAATAATAATCAAAGCGAAGATTTCCTTTAATCAAGACAAAAATGTAGAAGGGCCCGAAATAATTTAGAGATTAAAAATGTTGTGTTCCTTCATCAAGGCGTCTACGTCGCTCAACGCAAATGAAGCTTTGACTGATTTTCGTAAACTCTCTCTTTGTAATAAGCCTTTTAAAGCTGAATTAGTTTGATAAAAGTGCTTAGCTAATTAGTAAGTACCTCTTGTCTGTTCAGGTAACCTGTCTAAAGTTTTGACTAAATCGACATTGATGGCTCAAAATAGAAGCCATTATTCATAGTATCATTAATTCGTAATTGATATTAAATGAAGTTTGTAATAAGATTGACTTTAACTATACATAAATTTCATCATTATCATATATATATTTGAAATTTAGGTAAAAAATTATACGCTGGTTTAACAGATTCCACTCGACTGCACACCATTAGGCATTCAATTATAGCATTTAGGGTTCCTCCGCGTGGATCTTGTACGCAACGAAGGTGAGGGGAGGGGAGGGGAGGGGAGGGGAGGGTAAACAAGGGTGTATTAAGTGCCGAACCCGCGAACATTAATCATGCGAGAGCCCGCGCCAGAGAGAGTACTAAAACTGCAGAGCTCGCTTTGCGCCTACACCTACACGCATACATCGGCAATAAGGCAGATTAACCGATATCTAATGCAAATCCGAATAGGATAACATGTACAGTCAGAAACAAGACTAAAAACTAAATGTAAATGTATAATATAGGAAGGGTAACTCAAATGAATCAACACCTTTATTGGTGTAGCGCTGTTTTGCGCCAAATTTTTCGCATGACAAGCTAAAGTAATAATAATTGTTTCGTTTCTCATCGGCTGCTTATAAGACTTTCCTATCGAACCAAAAATTTATAAAATGGCCTAAGTCAACGAAAACTATGTGTACAGTTCGTACAATAAGTAGCTACGGGAACGCTAAGTCAGCATTTGACGCTGCACCGACGACGCGGGGCGACATGCAGTGACCCCGCGCCAGTCCACATTCACATCGCGGCTCATTAACACATCTTTCCCATCAATTATTATTAAAGTATTGCAATAAATTGTATTCAGTGTAAATCAAACTCTTTTTCTTTGATGTCCCCAACACTATGAAAAGGTACAGTCAGAGAAAAAAAAGGCAATTATCAAGTTTAGATATTTTTATTATAGTCTCTGCTCCGACGACGCAGTTCATACTCGGCCGGCCCGGCGTGCGGCGCATGGCTCTGCGCGGGGTCTCCGTGGTTTAATGTAATCGCTTACGTGTGAAACACTGCGGATGCGGGCCGCGCCGCCGGGAGCAGGCATCAAGTCGGCCGTCAAGCTGGCCATCAAGCCGCCCTGCATGACGGCTGACAGAAAATAATGGAAATGCCGTTCAGTTTTTACCTTGTTATTTTTACGAACCATTTCGTGGCTCTGAATAATGAACGGTAGCTATTTTAATAAAAATTACAACGTGACTGTATTTTATTACTTGTCATATTTTTTGGGGCATTTCCTGAAGCCACTCGTTGGTCGCCAAGATTTTTTTAAATAGATACAAAAATGAAGAATTAAGCTAAGTCTAAATTACACATTAGTTATATTTTTCAGCAACGACGGCGATAATAATTAATAAGTTGTGTATTGCGTCCATAATAATTATTATTTGAAATATTATTATCGGATAATTATAGCATTAATTAAAATATACGGGATATTATTGAATTTCCCAATGGTCAATAACCAACATTTGCCTATCATCTGCAGTACGCATGTACCTATGTAGGTATAACAGCGATGGTGGTGGAAAGCCGCAGAAGGGCCGCAGCGTGCGTAATACATTCTGATGGGGCGGTGTCGGACGTGCCGCGGCCGCGACCCGCACATTTACATCGCAATAAAGTCTAGCCTTGTTAAACGTCAAGTGGCGTCAGCTTACTTTGTACAGGACTCGTTGGATAGCTCACACACTGCCGCCGCTGTCTCCGTAGCCCCAGCGGCGAGCAGGTGCGTGCTTCGGCTAGTTGCGCATAGTTTGCATCGTTGTTGGTGACGGCGGCGATGCGGTAGGTACCTCCCTACACTCGACCATTTTAGTTGTGATTAGAAGTAGTGTTCGAGCTACGGCTGTCCTGCGGGGGCTGCGCCGGGCGGAGCGCGGTGGCCGCGGCGGAATACGCGATGAGGCGCGCTCTCCGGGGGACATAAAAACAACATCCATCCACAATATCGAGGATAACAATATGCCGGTCGCGCCCGAAACGAGCCTTTCGCAACTTTCAAAGGTTCTCGAAACTTATTGCTCGATTTGCGAATAAACACCTCCAGGGGCCATCTGCGAACGACTCGCCGGTCACTCTGGCCGATGTGAATATGAACAGCATTATGCGGAGACTAGAGTCATGAACGTCGTCACCGCTCGCGGAGCCACCTGCGCCCTGCGACTCCGTCAGTCAGGAACCAGGTCACGTTGCTAATATTTCAAGCTCCGTGTCGAGCTAAACATGCATTATTCTAAATTAATTTCAAGTTAATTTGTGAGAGCCAAAGTGGCATGCATAAGCTGGTTCAGCTTCAACGTTGCAGCCGGTTTTATTAATCTTTTAGATTTGATGAAAACACAACATACTCCCAAATAACTTGTACCTAAATAAACCATGATCTGAAAAGGTGAAACTGTAACTTGCACCGCAGTCTCCCTTCCCTGAACGTTGATGTGCTAGATAACAAGGAACCAGCCGTTTGGTGAATAATACACAAAGTTGGGGAAGCGTTTGACGGTTCGGAAGGATACATATGTATCGTGTGACGATGTACGAGTGCGTATGACTAAGTAATAAGGCGGCCAGGCACGCGCGGTGGCGGAGCGGGGCGGGGCGGGGCGGGGCGGTGGCGTGACGGTTTAAATAGTGCTGTACGGCGTGACGATAGGGATATGCCGCTACGTGACGCGAATGAGCGCGCGCGCGGGACGTCCTATTGTTTGCTCATCGTTAGCTTTTTGCGAAGCGGACATGAAACATTCATGTTGTGTGCTCAGGCTTTAGGAGGAAATAAACTTATTTGTGTAGAAAAAGCATCATCCATTATTGGCGGGACAGGACTGTCGCGGAACATATTGAGAGAGTTGGTAATGCTGTGCAGCGTTCGTGCATATTGAATGGAGCAGGTTACTCAGGCGGTGTGACGTCACCGCATTCAGCGGGGACTCCCCGCAGCACGCGCCACGATGCGCGCCAGCACAGAAGTGCAGGTACTTGCAGCTTATTATTTATTATTTACATTATACAGCAAAATTATCTTCCTGATAAAATTAACTATCTCAACAATACGTGAAAGTTTAAAAAGTTTTAAGACTATCTGATCTTATGATAAAATGACTATTAACAATAACATCCTATTTAAAAAAACAGCTCAATTTACTCTGTCTTTAATACGGGCTTGATTAATAAATGTCTAGCTTTTGCCCGCAGCATCGCAAGCACTTTATTGGGATAAAAAACCTATGTCCGTCCCTGCGACACCGTCTACCTCTCGGCAAATTTTCATCAAGATCCGTTCAGCCGCTTAGGCGTGAAACGGGAACAGATAAGAGAGACAGAGTTATTTTTGGATGTATATTGTTTAAATATTTTTTAATGAATTATTTACTCATATTGATACCTAACCTATGATTGTGTAAAATATGCAACATAGTCAAAATTCGATTGCGTTCGTTACTAAAATTAGTTCCTTCTCTACTTAAGCCGAGTTAAGCTACTGGTTCTGGGCGATATAACGCTCGCGTTTTATCTCTGGAATATCAGAAATTATTTCGGGAAATTGCCTACAGGCTCCCCAATTTACTTTTAATGTATCACATAATATCGACACTCGAATATATCATGCTGAGGATAATAAACCAGAGTACGGCCCGAGTCATGGTACCTATGGTTTATCCATTTTGAATGAAGCATGTTAGTAAACAAAATACGACACAAATAACAAAATCTCACTTGCTTGGCGTCGAGTTTCAGATATCTAAAATCGACAAGTAATGTAAATTACGTACAAAAGGACGCACCAACAAAGTGAATTTCAGGTTGAGTATGGGCATCACTTTAAATCTAAACGATCACCGCTTGAAAACACAATAACAAACCATTTCCAGGTTGTTTTTAACTACATTGGCTATTATTACAGCAAGTTTAACATAGTCCTGAACAAACAAAAAGCATTCATTCTTACAGCGAGTTAACTTTAACAAAGGCATATTAAATTATTAAGTTTAGTTTTAGGTGTAATTCAGTTTTAAGTTGTAGATTTAAAGTAGTTAATTTGTTAAAAACGGGACTGACATAGTCGGCAAAGACTCAAAGTCCATTATAAAAAAGAATAAAAAGTAAAATAATAATAAAAATCTTAATACCTAAGTAATCACAACTCTTAACCTTTCGATCTTGTGTAACAGTGTTCAACATTTGATAAAGGGATTTAAATCTTCCGTGAGCCGTCACATCCGCGGGGTCGACCTTGGACCGCCATCGTTGAATTGCAAATGGCAGACATCACCGCGCCTGCGGTTCATAGCCACCGAAATACTTCACTCACATATCGCTCTCGATAGACCTCTACGACGGAAAAACAAATCCAAGCCAAAAACTCAAACGCAAAGCTCAGTGATCTGTACACTGTCTCGGCATTATGCAGATATGAGGAGTGCGCCTACGAGTGGGACGGCGACACTTCACTCCACTAATCCGCGGCTGTTTGCAAATTCTTTTGAAGTCGTCCTTGTTAGTGTCTGGTGCCTGCCGTTCTCCCTGTAATTAGTATTCGCGCGTCAAATGCTGCACATCACAGATGCACCTCGCGCTCGGGTGCGTCATTCAGAGCTGGCATCGTTGGCATTACAATTGCAGGTCATTAAAACAATACTAACGCAGATATGAACTATGTTTACCTGCTCAAATAAGTATATTCGGAGTTAAAGGCAACTATTTATATTTCTCTGTCATTTAGTTTCGTCACAAAACCCCTTTATATCTTTATTACTTGCAGCAATTAAATCCGTGAATAAAGCAGTGTTTACAAACACGGCGGCGCTTGTTTCTCCAAATTTCCACATTAACCGAGGCAATCCGTATTAGCATGTTGCTAAATTGAGTAATACTACGCCTTTGCGCAGCCTCTCGAGGACGGCTCACTCAATTACCGACACGAGAGGCGAGGCGCGGCGCTCGCGGGATGCCAGTCTGTCATAATCTATTCAGAGGTGCAGCGCAGACTGCAGCGATATGTTGGCGGTGACACGTAATGCGACGTGATGTGATAACAACTCCCGCACCATCTCTGCAGTTTAATATAATATAATATACAATATAACACACAAGGTAAGCTTGTCAACTAAACGAATCAGAGCTGCACTAAACGACCTCAAATGATTACTATCAGGAGGGTGCCAGAGAAATCTCCGCTGGTGAACGCCGACCACGAGCACACTGTCAAGACTGCAACGACTAAGAAGAAATAACTCAAGGCACTCAACGCTCTCCTGGATGATAACCCCGACGTTGACTTGTTCGCTGACGGTTGGACTCATAGATTTAAATCTATGGTTGGACTAAATATCTACGAGAATGTTTTTAAGCTATTGCATAGCTTCTATCGCGGGCCTTGAGCGCGGGGACCGAATCCAGAAATTCCGTAACGCAAAAACCTGAGGTCCCCCCACTCCGCCGGGCAAGGAGGTGTGGCTTGAACGCCGTGCATCGCATCGTCTAACGTCGTTTCAGTTCGGCAGTCTTCGGCACGGGTTGTGTGCGTCGTATAATATAATCGGACGAATACTTATGCAGCTGTTTATGAGAAAGTATATAGGTGTCTCAGACAAAGGAATAGGTATTTATGTACAACAGTGAATAGCTGTACTTGTAAAATTTGTGTATAAAGTGTTTTGAATATGAATGAACAAAGTGCAATTATTATTAATGAAGAAAGTCACGAAAAAATAGTGAAAGAAAATGAGTGAGTAGGTACTCTATATACATACATTTTATTTAAGATCCTGTCACCACAGTCGGGTGGGATACTACGGTTCCACGACCTCTAAGCAGATTTGCTGCAGTCCGCGTTCCTACACGAGGGTTTCTCCTGACAAGGTCCAAGACCCGTTCTTGCACCTGAACTCCTACCTCTCTGCCATCCCCGCGCCTTTGAGGAGTAATCCGGTCATCACTCAGAACCCTCTGATAGGCCGCCGTGATGACTCTAGCATCAACCGGATGTTGCCGGTTTGGGTACCTATCCCGGTAAATTCGCAAGGCTTGTGACGCATTTCCTCTAGCTTCACCGTAGCACATAAGCATTTGTCCATACTCCCTCGCACTAAACATAATGTAGGTAGGTAGGTACCTTCCTAACAATAATAAATAAAAATAACACTAACTCAATAAAATACTGAAAACTTAATAAACTAAACTGCTTCTAATAATTATCAAAAAATACACGAAACGGTCAGTACCTACGTTAACACCGCGCGCGACTATTCAGACCAGTTAGTGATCAGATCACGTACTAAAACAAAATAATAAAAACATTCGTGAAATTAGGTAAAATTATTTATATCCCTTTATAAAAGCCGAATATTTCTTTGAGTAGCCGCCGACCGAAATCGCGCTGTCATATCTCCTATGAGTTCTAAAGTAATAATCATAAGACTCAAGTTTCCTTTTTTTAAATTTTGTCGGTAAAAATCAAAGACGCGCGCGCGTAAGGCCCTCGGGTAGCCCCGCCGCCCGCGCCCGCGCCACGCCCTTGCGCGCGCCCCGGCGGCGGCGCACCGCCGTGCGGCACGGGCACGCGGCATGGGCCGGGGCCCGTGCCGGGTAGTGCCGTCGCGACGGCACTTCATTGGCTGCTTCCATTGGTTGCACTGCAGTCGACTGCAGGCGACGCCTCGCCTGCAGTCGACTGCAGCCAATGGAAGCCGTCGACCGCAGTCGATGCGTGTACAACTTGCAGTCCGTGTCAACTTGTAGTCCGTGTAAATGCCCTAGAACTCCCGAGACGAGACTACAAACTTATCTTTTCGTAAATAACTAGCTGCACCCCGCGGCTTTGCACGCGTTGTTCCTGTGGAAACGTTAAAAGGTGATTTTTATCCCACGGGACTGATTTATGGAATAAAAAGTAGACTATGTTTGATTCCAGGATTAGAATTATCTGTATGCAAAATTTCAGTCAGATCCGTCCAGTAGTTTTGGCTTGAAGAAGTAACATACATACATAGGTACATAGAAACTTTCACATTTATAATATTAGTGTGATTTGTACCTACCTATACCGTGTCCATTTTGAATGGGGCATAAACGTAAACATACGTTGGCGCGTCCGTATACGCATACGTAATTTACATTACTTGTCGATTTTAGATCCTGCCTTCAATAAAAATTGCTTACAATTATATCTGAAACTCGACGCCAAGCAAGTGAGATTTTGTTATTTGTGTCGTATTTTGTTAACTAACATGCTTCATTCAATATGGATAAACCATACGTACTTTAATTTGCAGCCATGACCTTGAAGTATGCCAATAATTCATTAGAAACTTTAACATTTTAAACCATTGATTAATTAAAAAGGGAAGATGAGGTACTAGTTTCTCAAAAATGGCAACCTCATATTGTGTAAAATTGTGTGCTCCAACCTTAGTCACCGTCTGACCGGCGGCGGCGGCGGCGGCACGGGCGGTCGTGATTCGCGTGAAATATTGTTGTCTCGGTCTCACTTCGGACTTAGATACGTCTTTCCGTCTTTGTTCTTCTTTGTATTGCACAGGGCTGGAAATATAACTGTGAGCGTATGTGTTTGCGTGTAGTTCTAACACATGCCAATTTTTGAGTAAGCGCTGGGAGAACGTAACCTATCTTCCCTTTTTAATTAATCAATGTTTTAAACATGGACGTAGATAAATTTACGGACGGAATCCTACAGATTCAAAAGTGAAGACAGTTTTTGTTTTTGTTTTGATTTTTCTGTTGATAATAATTTTGTGTCACATCAAAGTAATATGTTGATGAACCAATAAATTTATTTGTGGATGTGATCCCGTGTTTTATGTTGACGAAACGACTGTGGTTTCCGCGACATTTCACGACAAGAAGACAAGAATGCATTTTTCGTTATTTACATTTGTTTACAACGCTGTACATCTGTTGACGTCTAAAGCCGTAATGGCTGGCAGTCGATGGACAGACTATGATATCAATGTGTGAGTGTGTTCGTGTACGTACTGAGGGTGGACAGACTATCGAGTGCTTCATTTTATTTCTTAATGAGACTCCGTCCGTGAATTTTGCTAGGTCCATGATTTTAAACACATTTTACTTTGTCTACAATAAGTAACTACCTACGTTTGTACATACACACATACCTATAACCTACGTTTGTACGTTTGGGGCATGGCGTGGCGCGGCGGGGCGGGCGGGCTAAGCAAAGGCCGCATACGCGCGTGTAAACTCTTTGACTTTTACCGAAAAACCATTTTAGTTAGTATAGTACCTAGTACCTACGTGTTCGTTATTCAGTCTGAACAGTTGCGCGGTGCATAAACATGGTTAGTATGTTTATGTTTCGTGATTTTCTTTTGTTAATTATTAGTTGGCTAGGCAGATAAGTTTATGTTTGCCGTTGGCCGCAGCGCGTTGGCTAGGCAGATCATGTGTGTACCTATACCTATTAATTATTGGTGTTGTGTGTTTTATTATTGTGAGTTTGTTAGATAATAGTTATCCTTAGAGGAGGCATTTAATAAGGTTAGTGTTTTTTTTATCATGATTACATTATGTTTAGTGCGAGGGAGTAGGTATGGACAAATGATTACCTAGGTAGCTATCGATAAACTGCGGGCATCAAGTGAGATGTTTGGTAAACATCTGGGTAGGTAGGGATCCATCAGAGGACTATCGTAGGGCATGTGTTCCTGCCCTCCAGAATTAACGGAAAGGCATCATCACCATCATCAGCCTATAACTAATCCACAGATGCACATAGGTCGGCCTCCCTAATGAGCGCCATAGCGCTCTGTCTTCAGCTTGATGTATCCAGCATGCAGACGATCTTCTAAAGATTGCAGGCAGCTGCAGTCTTTATCTGATCATCATCCCACCTGGCCGAACGGTCGTCGGCTGTCGACCTTTGCAGTCGGCTGCCGTCACCTGCAGTCGGCTGTTGTCGCCGACTGCTGTTAAAGCGCATCAGGGCGCATCCTTCCGAGCCGCTTCCGCCGGAATCCGTGAGTCTAAAGGATTTGAGTAAAATGCGGCGGTGCGGATATTTGCGCGGGGTTGCCTATGTACCTACCTATTATTTTATGATGAATTATTCGAAAATGCGATGACTTCGGCGCCTGTGGCCGCAGGGTAGCGCGGACATACCTACCTAATAAACGCTCGCTCCTCTTTACGTGTCGGGCGGGTGAATGACCGCAGAATTCAGCTGTGGCTGTGGGTGTACGAGTGGGTACCTACTAGTGGGTAGGTAGGTACTTATTTAAGGCAAAATGTGAATGTGAATTAAATGTGTTTTACATTTTTAAGTTATCATCAATTATGGGCATGCTTTCAAGGCCATGGCCGCTGATTAAATAGTAGGTTAGGTACCTACCTACTAGGTAATTATTTATGCAAAGATAAGTTTGTAGGTACCTTGTTTCGCTCGGGCGGGAGTTTACGTGTCGGGCGGGAGAACAACCACGGATTTCAGCTGTGCTGTTGTGGCTGTGGCCCTACCAAAAAAACACATTAAATTTTGTCTAAAATACTCTCGTATCGTAGGCTATGGGGTATAGCCTGCGGGTGTCCGAGGGTATTTTAGACATAATTAAATGTGTTTTTTTTTATTTCTAATCAATGATAGGCATGCTCAAGGCCATGGCCGGAAATTTAATCGTAGGTAGGTTAGGTAGTAGTTAGGTCAATTTATGGAATGATAAGTTTGTAGGTAGGTAGGTTAGGTACCTAGTCTCGCACGGGCGCGGGCGGCGGCGGCGGGAGTTTTACGTGTCGGGCGGGTGAACGACCGCGGCGGATTACAGCTGTGGACAGCGAGTGCACGTGTACTAGCTTTCGAGTGAGAGGTTGGCAGTGTTTTAAATACATTGCTGATTTTAAATTTGTTTTCTTATCGGTCACCACGCTCGGCTCAAAAAGTGTAACTTGAATTAATATCAAAGAAAAAGCAATACTGCATGAAAAAAATAAAAAAGTAAAATTATAATTGCATAAGTTGATACAAAATGCTATGCAATAGCTTTACCGCGGCAGTCCCCGAGTGCCACACGTCTTTTTTTGTTTTGTGAACGTCATTACTAATTACTTCTTCTTGTATAAATTCATTTATTTTGTTGACATATTGAATAATGTTGTAAATTTTTTCATTTAATTAATGTAATTGGTTTTTATTAGCCGTGTTAATTAAATAAACAATAAATAAATAAATATATAAAATAAATAAATAACTCAAGCGTAAACGGCTGTAACTAATGCTTGGCAAAGTATGGTTTTAATGAAAGGCTTACATTGAAGTGCGCGCGGAAGGTCGCGTAGTGAGCCAGTGGGTTGCGCAGCGCCTGGCGGCGGCGCGGCGGCGGCGGCTGTGTGTTGCGGTTGTCAGAACTTGATACCGCTCCGTACCTACCTACCTACCGAGCGAGCGAGCGAGCGAGCCCGGTGAGCATTTAACGTTATACCTACCTACGTTATTAATTGTACATAGCTTGTGTGTACACTACTAATGAGCAGAATACAGAGAGAGTACCTACACACTCATTTATATACGTTATATACCTCTACATTGATTAATTAAAAAGGGTTTTTTTGTTTTTTTTCCCTTTTTAATTAATCAATGCGTTATATGTACTGTTTTTTCTAATCACTCATCTAGTTACCATAACACAAGCTCTTCTTAGTTAGGGGCTAGATGATGCTGTTTGTGTTGTCCAGCATTATTTATTTAAATACTTAGAAGTATTTTAATATAGAAACTTTCGTAGTTTGACGAATTCATTATTAATGTAAGCGGGTTAACTACGAACCTTGTTTGTCTTCCAACACAAACAAGGTTCATAGTTAACCCGCTTACTGTTTGAAATAATTAATGTGGTTAGGTTTGTTAGGAAACTAAACTATGTCAAAGGAAGAATACTCTTATCTAAGTGAATAAGATTTTTCATCCGTTATTCATTTTGGAGTGAAGTTCCTTGGGACAAAATCATATTGTGAAAATTTGCTAGAAATAAAATGATAGAGACGTAAATCGTGCTGAGCTCACCAGATTTGAACTTTAAGCTTTTTTATGCCATTATTTATTCTCCTTTACAAACTTTTTACAATTTAGAAAGCTAGTCAGTAATTTAGTACAAGTAAAGGGAAAACTAGACTTCAAAATATTTAATTCCAGTTTTGCCCCAAAGGGGGGGGGGGGGGGAGATTTATCAAGGACGGTATGTTACTGTTGTCCCCGTGGACCGTGTCTCCGGAGTCTGTGTATAGCGGGAAATCTGTTTTTTTAATTAAAAATACTTCCCGTTGTCCCAGTACTATGTCCCCGGTGATACCTATAGTTTAAAAACAATTACACATACCCGTCATGAAATTTAGGCCCGTATTATGAAAGCTTGCTCAGTCATCGATCTATGCTTGAGTGATGCTTATGTATAGTTTTGGGTAAAGACTTATTTTAAAACAATTCTTGGGAACTCATTTCGAAATCTACACTCACCCATGTAACTCTTTGGTAACGGTGCGTCCATACAACGATATTACGTATTATTAAACGGTTACCAACATTGATTTATTAAAAAGGGAAGATGAGGTACTGGTTTCACGAGAGTGGCAACCTCCAATTGTGTAAATTTCTGTGCTCCCACCTCAGTCACCGTCTGACCGGTGGCATGGGCGGTCTTTATGGCGGAGATATATTGTTGTCTCGGTCTCACTTCGGTCTTAGGTACGTCTTTCCGTCTTTGTTCTTCTTTGTATTGCACAAGACTGGAAATATAACTGTAAGCGTATGTGTTTGCGTGTAGTTGTAACACATGCCAATTTTTGAGTAAGCGCTGGGAGAACGTAACCTATCTTCCCTTTTTAATTAATCAATGGTTACCAACCATTACTTGAGTGATTGCCTATTTTAGAACGATTTCAAACTTTTAAATCTCTGCCTAGTGATTCTTTGAACTCATGTTTACTCAAGTGTGGTCTGGACCACGCTTGAATGAGGTTTGGGAAGGATATCTACGCGCCAAAGATTAAATTTTTAAATATAGCGTCAAAAATGTTTGAAATCATTGCGTTTCGTTTCACAAAAAACAACTAGCTAATTAGCGTCAGAGTTACGTTCTATAATAAAGATTTACTTGAGCAGAGATTCTAAGCTTAAGTAGAACTCACGTAATGACTGCATAAGTATTGCTTGGGGAAGCTTTCATTATACGGGGCTTTGATTAGCTTAATTTAGATTAGATAATTAAAAAAAAAATTACGCTTGTTTCGCATTACACGTAAGATTAACTACCTATGGTTTGTCCACGTTGAATGGAGCATGTTAGTAAACAAAATACGACACAAATAACAAAATCTCACTTGCTTGGCGTCGAGTTTCAGATATAATTGTAAGCAATTTTATTGAAGGGAGGATCTAAAATCGACAAGTAATTTAAATTACGTATAAAAGGACGCGCCAACAAAGTGAATTTTAGGATAAGTATGGGCGGTTTATTTATGTTTATGCCTCATTCAAAATGGACACGGTATAGTTAGAAAGGTATCTTGTATGTAAGTGCACAATATTTAAAAACTAAAATTCTAAGCCGTCACCAAAGGGCAGAGTGCTCAGAATGCTGGCAGCAGTGCCACGTTGAATGGCAACGCTAATTCCTTGATATAAATAGAAACCTAGAGTAGGTCAGCTGTTCTTGTTTTGGCTTTAGTATTTTTTTTTTATTCTTTGTTTAAAAAGTAGCTGTGTGGTGCTGGCTTAGGATTTGCACCACCCTAACTGTTCCCGCGGGTGTCGTAAGAGGCGACTAAGGGACATCTATCGGGGGGCGGGCAGCAGCGCCCCCTGCCGAATAATTCTAACACTGAACTGATCCCCAACCCGCATGCCCAGCATGGGGATAATGGGCACTACCCCCCATGAGACATATGCCAATAGGTCGCTTATTAGGGGAAGGCCTGCGTCCAGCAGCGGACCAATACAATGCTGTTGAGGTTGAGGTTTAAAGTGACTTTTTGTGCGTCGACTCCGCAGAAAATACGGAAGTCTCAACAAAACAGTAGGCATCGTGATTTCGGAATATAATATTGCAGATGTTTTACAGAATCTATTCATTTTCTACTGAAATAGTAAAATCCTTTGTTATGTGTTCATAACACAAAAGGCAGTGGAAGCTCTGCTGGATAATGATTGCAGTCAGGTCGCGAGGGAGGCCCGGGCTCTGGGTAAGCCGAGGCCTATCGGGCCTATCCCGGGTAGGACATTAACAAATCGTGCAATACCTACCAGTGTGCGCAGGCCTGCCCCCGCGCCCTCGTTATAGGGTATATGCATGTGACTTCAAAAAGCTAAAATATTTTTTACGTATTCTCTATTGATATAGAAATATATCTGTATATATATTTTTGTATTTTATGATGTTTTTATTGTGAAATCTAATCATTGAAAAGTAGATATTTTAAGTCTCAACAGCAAAATGTCTAAACGCAACGCTATTGGCATGTGAAGCGTGACGTCATACTTGAACATTTTTGTATGGGCATGAAGTTTTGACTTTAGTTAGTAGAGTTTATATAAGGGACTCGATGATCCGAGACGTCATAAAATGCAATGTCTAACATGGCAGCATTTTTATCACCCGAAACTGAGTGTAGTTTTACTTTTAGTTTTTTACCTCAATAATTTAACTTTTTTGGGTGTTATATTTTTTTTTCTTTATGCCTTAACCTAAATAATTGATTAAAAAAAAAAAAAAAAACCATGCATATACCCCATTGAGCACGCCTGCTGCGGCGCCATGACCCATTCAGTCGTAGTACAGCAGATATACAAGAAGAGGTTGCGTTACTTTAGCCCGAACAGCAGTGAACAAGATATCATTTGCGGTTTATTTTTATATTTGAGATGCCAATTTTTCGCGGCGACTAAATCGGTTTATAAAAAAGCTATAAATATGTAAATGACACTATTTATTTTGGTAACAATTTTGTGTTTAGTTTGACGGAGTAGCTTACTTATAATGAATATTTCATCGAGGTACTTGTCTTACAGGTAAATGATGTTGACAAACAGTCAGTAAAGAAAGATCGCATTAAAAAGGTATAAAAGTAATTGTTCACGAGAAACATCTGGTCCGTGAATAAGAGATGAGCGTGTTTCGGCCGCCCCCGCCCCCGCCCCCGCCCCGCTGGTCCTCCATAAACAACACTGGAAATAACCGGGGGCTGATTATTTTTAAACAGCTCGGTTAAAAGTTAATAAATAAACGGGTAAAACAAATAAAAGCTTCTAAAAAGGATCACTTTGATATGAAGTAATGTTTGACTTACACTTGTTTATTTAATACTTTGCCAATTACTGTCAAGATACCTTATATGTACCCATTTGTCTGTACCCAGTCAGTATACTGGGTATTGGATACTTGGATACTGGCAGGGGATTCTCTCAGGGGATTGTTAGACCAAGCCCTCAACCTCAACATCAACTTCAACAGCCTGTATAGGCCCACTGCTGGACGCAGACATCCTCCTGATAAGCGCCTTATTGGCGTTTATCTCATGGAGGGTAATGCTTATAATCCCCACGCTGGGCATGCGGGTTGGGGATCGCAGTTTGGTGGTATAATTGTTTTGCTAGGGGCGCTGTTGCCCGCTCTCCGGTGGATATTCTATACGTAGTCGCCATTTACGACACCCACGAGAAGAGTTGGGGTGGTACAAATTCTGCTAGCACCACACAGCGACTAGGGCCCACATATAAGGTACAAGCAGATATATGTAGTGTTCGATCGTCTTTAGAGGCGATCATGAGTTGCCACACAGCTACTTCGATAATAAACAGCTCTCGAATCATATGCATGCGAAAATATGTGTAAAAAGGTACGAATGTACATATGTACAAGTACGCGCAGACGTAAGTAAATTTGTCGGAGGAGTGATGAGCGCACGCCGCGCGCCGCCACCTCGCAGCATCGCGCCGGTGAAGATGGAATAAAATGTTGACGCTGAACTTCCATAATAATTGAAAAATAAATCTTACATAATTTAAAAATAAACATTCTGAAATACTTACTAAACTGTTTTTAAAATAATAATGTTTGTAACAAAGTGCCGTTTTCTCCCTGCTTCAACAAGACTGAGCTTTAACAAAAACAGAAACGACTCGAACAAAGCGTTTAATTCAAGTTTTGTACGTAACTTGTCGTTCGTCACAATCCAACTTGGTACTTAGCTTTACATGAATTCCTCACAATGGCCTTTCAGTCGCGCTCAGTAGATACTCTTAAAATGTTTTCCGACGAAGCGCCGGAGCTTAGCTACTCAAATGCTGGACGAGGCGGCGTCGCCGGCTGCAGCCGGACCCGCGACGACGGGGCGCGGCGGGATGCGTGCTTTGCGTTGTCTATTGTACAGCACTTTTGCATGGAAACCATTGATTAATTAAAAAGGGAAGATAGGTTAAGTTCTGCCAGCGCTTACTCAAAAATTGGCACGTGTTACTACACGCAAACACATACGCTCACAGTTATATTTCCAGTCCTGTGCAAATACAAAGAAGAACAAAGACGGAAAGACGTATCTAAGACCAAAGTGAGACCGAGACAACAATATTTCACGCGATTCAGGACTGCCCGTGCCGCTGGTCCGACGGTGACTGAGGTAGCACACAATTTTACACAATATGCGGTTGCCATTTTCGAGAAACTAGTACCTACCTCATCTTCCCTTTTTTATTAATCAATGATAGAAACGAATTACTTATAGCATTACTCTGTGCTCTTTTTTAATATGCAGGAGACTAGTTCCCACGGCTTGATCTCATCGTAAAACAATGTGGGTGCTCAATATGGTTGCTGGTTGTCCATTGTTTAAACATGTAACGTACACGTCATTTATCTGTTTTGATTATAAAATGAGCTTGCATATAATTTGTAAAAACATGGCAGTTTAATGAAACATTCGCAACGAAGGCACGTCCGTTAAACAAGCAATAAACCCATCAGGTTGCCAATAAAATCTGGGCTCGGTAATATATTAGCATATCATGCAGCCGCCGCGCCGCCGCCGCGCCGCCGCCGCGCCGCCGCCGCGCCGCCGATACGCTGGCGGGAGTGACGCCGGGCTGATGGTTACACACTCACAGATAATTCAGAGAATTCAAGCTCTGTATCAGGTAGACTTATTTTTTTTGTCTCTCAGAAAAGCTGAAATTAGATAAATCTCAGGTATCTTTATGTCTTTATTTATAGCTAAATGTCGTAGAGATTATCCGGAAGTCAACCAAACCCATAGACACCCTTCAACTGCGTAGAGTTGCTACGGCGTAGAGCTGCTACGGCATAGAGCATGGCTGACTTACCGATCTGTCTTATAGAAGGCAGAGTAACGGCTGTGTGGTAGATTGAATACGGCGAAGTTGGTTCAAACTATTCCAAAACATGATCGATGTCGATCTAATTAGTCAAGTTCAGATTCCGCGCCCTCCAGCCAACTAATGACATATTGAAACGGCGGCGGCGGTGTGCCCGCCGGGTAGATATGCTTGTTTAGTCATTGACGGGGCCTCTTATTGACGAAGTATATATTTTACTGCTTCTGGTATTACGGGAAGCTTTCATTGATCTCCTTTTACGACTGTACAGAACATTGTAGACAAAGCGAGTTGAGATATTTGAACTGATGTGTTATTTTATGAGCTTTCTCGCAAACATCACTCAAGTCCATTTAAACAATCGACCTCATGTCTATAATTAGTTCGAGTACAGTTCAATAAAATAACTTATTTATTTTATTCAGATATGCTGTGGGTTTTTCTCTTCTTCCGCTAGTGGACAAAAAAATTGAAGTGAATTAGAGTCAATTGCACCTTATTTCTTGTTTGATAGTAATAACTATTTATCAAGCTGTTTATATTGTAAAAATTTGACTTGCCTGAGTACTTATTTTGTAAGTCTAAAGAAATAAACGATTTGACTCTGACTCGGACTCTGGACTTTTTCCATTTGAAAATTATGGAGTCTATGAAAGCTCAGTATAAGGTTAAACGAAACAATATAAATGTACCTACAGTCGAATCGAATAGCTTGCGATAGCGGCGGCGGCGGCGGCGGCGGCGGCGGCGGCGGCGGCGGCGTGCTGCCAGTAATCAACGTCACATAGTTTGGACCTTCGGTTTTCAATTTCTGCAGCCGACCACCAAGTAACTGTGCAAAAGGATTTCTGCAAAACAAATAGAGTTCATCCGGTCCGTTCGAAGTAGTTAGCGAGTGTCCGAAGTTGCGCGCGATCGCTCTGGATTAGCCTCTACTGTACTGTAGACAATGATCTATGGATGTATGCGCACAGAGATACGGCTCGCTATATATAAATATCGTTCAACTATAGAAGTATATTATTGTAAGTTGTTTGTAGTGAGTGTAGTTTGTTGTGGATTTGAAACTATATAATTGCGTACTATCTAGGTTACCTTCGGAACCAGTAGTTACGCGGGGAATTACAAACGTTTATAAACAACTCGTGTAATTGACACAACGTAAGGTATTTACTTGGAAAATTTGAAGATGTGTTACATCAAATTGATTTTAATACCTGTCATTACTATCAAGGTAGGCAGACACGGTTGGTGGTTTCATAGTCAACATTTATTTGATTTTTGATTTTAAGTCACAAAGCAGTCAAAAACTACATGATTATTGCTATTTTCACAACCGTAAAAGATGAAGCATGGACCGCACCGCGCGACGTCTCTACATGTCATGTCACCTCCCCCCCCCCGGCCGCCGCCGCCGCGCCGCGACAAGCGACGGGCCGCGCCGGGCGCGCTCGCGCTACCTCAGGCAGGATATTAACTTTTCAATAAACAAGGTCCAGTAACAGTCTGGTTTTCGTTATTTATTTTTTCAATTCGCTCTATTAATAGTTGATTATTTTTAGGCCGAGACTTGGGCGAGATATTGACATTGCCTATCATTTAATCCATTATCTGAAAGTCTAACATTAGTACTTTCCGAGATAGGGAGTATACAATGCTAAGACTGAGGCCTATTTCTATTCTATTCTATTCTTTATACACTTTTTAAGATACTGAGATACTTATTTTTATTTGTTTCCTCAATTTGGTTTGTAATTTAATTACATATGATTACAATTATGATTACTAATACTTCTGAGGGAAAAATTGGAATTGAAAAAATAATTGTTATAGTTTTCCTCCATAAGGGATCGTCAAGGGGGAAAACAGGAATAACCCAGAAAGAGGCACCATACTTACTTTCTTGGACCCTAATATTGAGTTTTTAATATATCAGCCAGCCAGTAAATTATTTATGTAAATTGCATTAACCTGACCATCTCCGTACATCACATTATCCCTTCCAGTGAGGAAGGGAGGAGTAATATTTGTCCCACGGAGGGTCCTGCTGTAAATATGATGGTCCCACGCGACCCGCAATCAAGTGGCCCGCAGCGCCGCCGCGGCCCGCGACGCTGTGGGCCCGACCTTCACTTACGTAATCAGGTCCCTACCTACTATCTTTTTATAAACATCGGGATGATAGAAAAATTATTAGAGCAAAATAATCTTACATTTTTTGCGCGAAAATTTTATTTCGTAGGTCCACTGCATATCAGCGTAGCCGTATTTGTTGTTGGTATAGTTACGATATGGAATCGGGATACACTCGTTTATCCGTATGCAATGAACGTGAAGCTCTCGATTACTGTCCATTCGAGTAATTACGACGCCGCCGTTTAGCGATAATCGCCGAATTCGAGCGATAACTTATTGATGACGTCGATAAGTGATTATAGCGATAGCGACTTCTTTAGTCGTTGTCGCTTCCCTAACGTTCACAATAGATAAGTATAGCTGCCATTTGGTTCCCACATTTATTACGGTAGGTACTTGAGAAAGGTGGCAGCGCATAGCTCCGTGTCGCGGCGCGGACAGCGTGGCAGGTGCGGACAGCATCATCTACCGCTGACTTGTCTAAAGCTTATTTTGTAAGTCTCAAGAAATAAACGATTTGACTCTGACTCTGCCGTCGTCTTATTGAATTGTTCATAAAACTTGATTGACGATGAACTTTTTAAATACGCCAAAAATACCTACTTTAGACTACGAACTTACTTTTTTGATTAGTTTTAAAACTATTTTTCTTGATTAAAAAATGTGCTAGAGTAGCTAGTTTTGCCTCTCATAAACCACGAAAAATATGAAGGGTAAGTTCCATCACAAGAAAGAAAGAAAGAAAGAAAGAAAATGTTTTATTAACTGTGTACAGAAGTTATGTACCTACTACGATAGTTACGTGCGATAGCGAAGAAATGAATTATAAAATTCCATCGACGTTAATTGACTATTATTTTCAATAATTACTCGATTCATTTAATTTTAGGGTTACATAGTCGTAGTGTAAGTGACAACATGAGAACATGATTTTTTTAAAGAAGATTGAATACTAGTAGAATTAAACAGTTGAGCTGATTGCACACAGTTGTTAACAATGTAGCTCAACTCCTTTACTGTTAATGGCCATTCTTGTAAAACATTATCAACAGAAATGTTGTAGATTGTAATAAGAAGCTCTCTGACTTTTCGGGAGACGATGGGAATAACTCATTTTGCGTAGTGTTATATTAAATTGTATTTCACTAGTAAAATATTGATTTACTATTCTGTTTATGGGAAAATAATATCAAACCCTATTCCTACTCCTATTGATAGATATATTTTGATAAAAACCTTGAATTTGAAATGGAATCAGCGCTCTACTAAAGAGCTAAAATGCTGCGTTTAGAACTAGTATAACAAGCGATATGACAGCAAAACTTAGGTAGTAAACAATGCTTTGTCAATTAGTTAAATTCATGGCAGTTATAAAACGGTCATTATTGATTTAAAGTTCTGAAAGTTTTCATGAAACAGTGAAAATAATAATAGTTTACTTTCAATCCGACTTCTAAAGAGTTTATTTTAGTGTTCTGGTGCGCCTAGTGCCCGCTCCCCGCGCACCGCGTCCCGCGCGGCCCTCTGCGCTTCAGCACGGAGACAGTTGTGTCGCCGTCTACGACGGTTCTGTACATGGATAAATGGACCAGTTATGACTTAATTGAGTGCAGTTCTTGGTCAGTTTTTTGTTCAACAAATCAATGATGACATAAAACTCTGACTACATAAAACCGCTTTAGGTGTTTATATACATAAGACTCGGATGTGCCCAAAACATGTCAATTCGTCTCCTTTTGTGTATTCAATATAAAATCATGGATTTCCCGCAATCAGGCCGCGGTCACGTGCCGGCGGGCGAGAGCGTTCCGGAGATACTAAATTGGGCAAAGTCCTACATCCTCTCGCTGTCGGTCAAATTAAAGTATTGCCTGCTGATGATGTTTTGAGAAATAGCTAGAATGCGCTAATTTATTTTTTCTCTGTTAATTCTTATCTATTTTCGCACTGTGATTTTATAACATGTCATTGTATTGTTCATCAGTTATGCATGTTACAAGCATGATCCTGCAAAATAAGTATTTTCAAATAAACGTGATAAATACCCGTTAAATAGTACCAACAATAGATAACAAATATCTCTGATTCTTCTCTACAAGTAATCTAGCAAGGTAATCTACCGTAATAGTTCTCATCAAAGTGTGGGATTGAAATTCTTGTCTCCGCAATCCTCGAATCAATCCCATGTCGTGAATCACTCACGCGCTGATTGACCGCGCTGACGGACGGCTCGCGCGCTTTGTGTGCTGACGGGCCCCCGGCCGGCGCCGCGGGCCGGGTGAATATGAACCTAATCCCCGGGCACACTCACAGACACCAACGTTCCTCACGAAGTATTTTGCGATGCACTGCACCGCACATTGCGCTGTTTTAATAATTTCAAGCAAATATTGCAACTCGACAGTAAGTTGTATGAAAATATTGTCGCCCCATTACAATGTATCACATTAAACGCGATCATTAACGTGCAGAATGCCGCTTCACGCGCACGTACTCGTAATCATCATAGAGCTATAAACTTTTAAAAGCGAGGAGATCCAATATTCACGTCGCGGCTGATTTAGTGGAGCCAATCACGCGCACCATTTGCCTTACATGTTCATAATTGAGATTTTAATTTCAACGTCAAATTTGCAATTACACTATTATGAAGTTTCTTAATTCGGGTCACGTTTAAACTTTAAAATATGGTTTTCATAAATTGCGACACGAGCTCATATAATTATATTCGGTATTCGTATGGGGCCCGAAGGTAATTATGGTAGCTACAAAATTTGAACAGTGGTAAGCAATACTTTTCTGCAAACTAATAGGATTGTCTACGGCACTGATTGCCAAAAAATTGCAGAACGATGCACACGTACATCATGGCATTCAAGAAAATGAAATAAAACTCCGACTGCAAAATGTGAAATCCTCCAGCGCGGGCGTCCGAGTCTTGCAAAAAGAACGAGAAACGTGACAACAACGGATTGTTGTGAGCGAGCGCCGCGCCGCCGCGCCGCTGAGCCGCCTCTGTCTTTTGTGCGCTCTGCATCATGTACCTACCTACCATCGAACTAATAGAGCCGTGATTTTTGTTCCAAATTTCAGTAAAGTTCCTGTAGCTCTGCGCTCGTTTTTAATCAACTTACAATACTATTGTCCCAGCTTAAATAAAAGTTCTAAAAACCTGGGTCACGCTACAAACTTACAAAAATCTGGACTTATATTGCATTTCAATTTCGGAAACCGCACGTACAGCTCTCGATATTTTTCCGTTTATTTCGTAAGTTTCGTTTATAATGTACCTTGGTGTGTTGGAATGCGGCCACAGCTCGCAGTGCTGGCTGCGGGTTACAGCGAGTAGCGGCTGTTCGTGTACGTGGCTTGTTCGCTCACCTGCGAGTATACCTACTCTACCCTACATGCTTGGGAACATAAATACTTTATACTGCACTCAAGCGAAGTGATTGATTTGAAATTTTCAAATAGGGTTTAAAACCTTTTAGCAGACGAGGGTAGTTTCAATACATGCATCGAAATATAATGCCGTACGTGCAAATAAACCAGTTTAGTACGGGTCTTGCAACGTGAAAATTATATTCGTCCGGAATATGTTCGAGGAGGAACGAACCTCGACACTATCTCTAATAACAAATTCTCAAGCATTCAAAGTCTAGCTAAAATTAATTTGTAATGGTGTAACGTAATACAAGTTTCCAAATCCTCGTCCGTTCGTGACCGGCGACCATCCGCCGCCGCCGGCCGCCCCGCCCGCCCCGGCAGCCCGGCCGCAGATATTCTATACTACTACATCTACCTGGTACCGAACCACAGCCAAGACATTTTATTAACAGAGGGGCAGCTTGTGGGTATCTTCGAAGGATGTATGTAGGTACTAGTTTCGGCCCGCGGCTTCGCACTTCGCACGCGTTGTTTCTATGAATATTTCAAATTACATTTAAACTTTTTAAATGTAATTTGAAAAATTAAGTAATTTTTCACGAGGATGAAAAGCATGTTTTATTAAAGCCCTAGGAAAACCTCTATGCAAAATATTTGAGTTTAGTAGTTTTGACGAATAGGTGTAACAAACATCCATAGGCCCGCGATAGAAGCTATTGCATAGCTTCTATCGCGGGCCTTGAGCGCGGGGACCGAATCCAGAAATTCCGTAACGAAAAAACCTCACGCTCCCCACTCCGCCGGGCAAGCAGGTGTGGCTTGAAGGCCGTGCATCGTCTAACGTCGTTTCAGTTCGGCAGTCTTCGACACGGCGTTGTGTGCGTGCGATTAGACGTATTGTACGACTCTACGAAACTCGCACGAATCGAGACGAGCTGCTCCGAAATCGGACGAATACATAAGCAGCTGTTTATGAGAAAGTATATAGGTGTATAGGTATTTATGTACACAGTGAATAGCTGTAGGTACTTGCAAAATTCTTATCGGTCACCACGCTCAAAAACTGTAACTTGAATTAATATCAAAGAAAAAGCAATACTGCATGAATAAAATAAATAAATAAAATTATAATTGCATAAGTTGATACAAAATGCTATGCAATAGCTTTACCGCGGCAGTCCCCGAGTGCCACACGTCTTTTTTATGTTTGATGTAGAAATTGCCTTAATTTTCCCAATTATTAAATTATTTAATTTAGTTAATTTTATAATTTGAATAAAAATTAGATTCTTTTTTATTTTATTATTTATAATATAAGTGTGGTTATACGATCGATCAAAGTTTTCGCCGGCCCCCCATAGATACACAATGCGCGCTCTGAAACCGTCTATAACAAAAGATTTCCTATTTGGCATGTTTGGAAAGCATTTGAAAGTGTCATTTGAGCGCTTGGACAGAAATCATGCCTTGCAAAATTACAAAAATCACACGCCCAAGACACAAAAAAGACGAGTTTCCTATTTTCAGTAGGTAAACCTTTAATGAATTTTTACCAGTTTACAATAATTGCCCTTACCTCAAGAAATCGACGTTGTAAATTATTTGTTGGTTTGCATAAGTTACGATTTTAACTTTGTTCTAAATTCATGAAGAGAGAGGAAGAATTCGACTCCACTAATCTCTTGTTGGTTCCGTATGCAAAAAAACGTGACAGGGTCTGCGCAAACAGTTTGCGTCAAAACAAGGCGTAGACAATTTTAGGTGTCATTTTCGTATGGTTCTAGGTATCTACGGGAGAGGCCGCGAAATACCTGATCGATGGGTTATGATAGATAAGGTTATACCTTATCTATCATAACCTATACCGACACAAAGTTAATTATTTTGAAATACGAAACAAATATACTGTAAAACATTAAAAGTCAAACACTTCATCAAAATTTTCGACTAGTAAAATAACAATAAAATAAGGTGTATTCTTTGTAAATGATGTGCCTTGTGGGGTGGAGACATCCGCCGCCGCTTCCTATCCGCTGAGTTTGGGCGCCGTTTGCTCTGTTTTTGTGGCTTTTGATGAGCGAGCGGATTGGCTTGATGAGCATTATAATGTTTCTTGCTTTCAGGTTTTATGCGGAAAAGTACTTGGAATATTTCTTTACGGACCGTACGTCACAGTTCATAGCGGCTCGTAGCACTTCGTGGTAATTATTAATAAATCTTGAGAAGATAAAATTACTTTTTGCTATTAGAAGAAATAAAAACCAAAGCTCATAAATAGTTTGAACAGTAACACACTCCATCAGCTCCCAGCCCCGGAACCTCTTCAGCACAGTATCATGTACAACAGATAAACAAGTTCCGAAGCTATAAAAGTCACATTAAGAGCGGTAACTAGTTATTATTTGATAGAAAGTTCGCGGATATTACTCGCTCGAATCAAACTCCATTTATGGCTAATGGAGGCCCCGAGGAGGCTTTATGTCCCGGACTATTGCACAGCTGACTATAGAGAGCTGACCTTGGATACAGAAACAAAATGTAAAAACTTAAGGGTTTACAACCTTAAAGCCTCTACTTGCTTGCTTGTATATTTGTAAGTATTTCATAATATTTGCAAATACATTGATGGTAATCGTAATTTTTATAATTTGTATATAAGGAAAAACCAAGAGCTTGTGATAACAATCTTTGGTTTGTCAATAAAGGCATGATATACCTAAGTGCAGCTTGTCTTTTTATGTAACTGTAAGTTGGTCGTCGAGCACAGCTTTCCCGCTAAATGAAGAGGCACATAAAGATAGCCGTTACAATGGCGCACGGCGCACGGCGCACGGCGCGGGGCGGCGGGAGACGTTTTTGCTTACATAGTAGATCGTGTCCTTTCGTAACGCTTTACGATCCATTCGCTTTTTACTGCACAATGCCACTTTAGTTCAGCCTATTGAGCGTTTGGATAAGTTGTAACGGGGTCCTTAAAAGAAACCTCGACCACCATTCACTGCAAGAACATTATTATTTCAATACTCAATAGGGTATATGCATGTGACTTGAAAAAAGCGAATTATTTTTTACGTATTCTCTATTGATATAAAATTGATGTAGAATAGAATATCTGTTTAATTATTTTATATATTGTTTTTCGGTTATGTATTAAATAATCGATTTATAAAAAAAAACCATGCATACACCCTATTATTTATTGTTATGTATAGGTGTATAGAGGTCTTTTATAATCTACAGAAGTAAGTAACACTAGAGGTTTAGACCCAGCCGGTATCACAATATGTACTACCTATGGAGAGAGAGGACGTCATTGTGATTAGGAACACATATTTTACTCGCTTACTTGTACCTATCTAATTTTTTTTAATACACCATAAATCTATTGTATTATATTTTGTTAAATCCTTTTTGTGTGGAAATGAACGGTTAGTCCCGCTATGCTCTAGTTTCGCTATGCTCGACTCAGAAGAAATACGTGGGCTAAATTTATGAATCTCGTTTAGACCATGTCAATGTCTACATTTAGTGATATTAATGTTTCGGACAAGGCTCTTTTATTAGTAGCGCCCGTCATCAAGCAAGTATAAATAGTTGCTAGGCAAGTATTGGTGTCGGTGCACAAAGTGCAAGATGGAGGTAACGCTATCGGTGCGATAAACCCGCGGCCATTACCCGCGTAACCCGAGCTGCGAAGATAATGCTAATTCCGCTCTCCGCTTTACGGCCTGTAACTTGAGACTTTGTCTTCTATTGGAGATCCGCAGGCACAGCGAAGAAGAACCAGTCAGGTCACTCTTCTAATCACCATCAGTATCTCAGTCAGAAGAGACCCACCGCTGGACTGATGGGATTCCCCCAAATATCACAATGTCCGGTGCGCTACCCGCATCTTGCAGTTTTTCGTGAAGTAATTCTTTATTGAAACCTATATTTTTGGGTATTAAGATGATTATTTAGGTCTCTCCGTATAGTTACCTAGGTGTGTGGTGGAATTTGCACCACCTCATCTCTTTTCGTGGGTGTCGTAAGAAGCGACTAAGAGATATCCACCGGGGGCAGGCAGCAGCGCCCCCTGCAGAAGAATTTTACCACCAAACTGCGATCCCCAACCCCAACCCATGCCCAGCGTGGGGACTATGGGCATTACCCCTCAATAGATAAACGCCTTATCAGGGTGAGGCCTGCGTCCAGCAGTGGACCGACGCAGGCTGTTGAGGTGAAGGTTGAGGTATAGTCGACTTGACCCTCTACACTTGTCAGAGTCTCTATGACAGCTACTTACCTGCCTGATATAATGCTGCCTCTGTATATAAATCAGGTGGCACAAGCTACAACTTTGTACGCGGCTGAAACTGACGACTTCTACTTTTAACTGCCTCTAAAAGGTGGCGCAAATTGCCGTCAACTTGGCGCCTTTTTATTCGTCTTATGACTTAACTCTGTAGTAAAAGTGTAAAAGTGTACTAGAAGTGAACGAGGCTGTGTTACCTTGTGAAAGCAAGCGTTGTTACATTACGGAATGACATTACGTTCCGTTCACATTCCAAATCAATTTCTCGTAAATCAAAGGAGAAGTAAAGCTCATTGAATTGTTCGATTCGCAGCCATAACATCCGAGGAACATCTGAGAGCGTCTCAACGCGCAATAAAAACTGAAACGACTGCGTACAACCTTACCCGCGAGTATCGCTTGCGCAGGGTTGCCATGACAATTATACCCTTTTATTTCTTAAGCGAATGGATTATTACTTGACAGGAATACCATTATAATAAAGACACCTATTGTTTTTTCTCAATAATTCCAACTGATTTGATCGATAAAACTAAATAATGTTCGTGCCAAATAAGGGGAACTGTATGTTGTTCTAGCAAGTTTCATTGTCTATTTAAACAATTTATTTGTAACTGTTGAAAAATCTGGCAGCCCTATAGAGCAATGTACGAGGCACTCCATCCAATCCACGTAAACTGCCCTTTATGGCAACCCCGGATTTATTGCCGGGTATTTATTGGCGGAATATTATAATGCGCCAATTATTTTGGCGAGGCACTTCGTTTCAACTCAATGATATGGGTGTCGGAGGGCGCGCCGCGGGTTCCTCTCTATTTACCGTTTTATTTTGACTTAATGCTCTATTAACAGTCTCAGTATACATTTTTTGGTTTTTATAGTTTACACTATGGATAACTTATAAAAAGTTTGTTATTAGAAAACTTTATTTGATTTTCAGTCTCTATATTTCGATTCCCGACTTGGGACAAATGTGTGTATGATCTGCAGAGATTTGTTTATAGGGTGTTCTGGATGTATAATATTTCTATGTATAATAAAAAAATATCTATCCATGTAGTGTATTGTATTAATTAATATCAGTTATAACACAAGCTCTGCTTAGTTTGGTTAGGTAATGCTGTGTGAATTGTCCAGATTTTTTTTTATTATATTTGATCGATTAAATTCTATCCTTATAATATAATTAACGGAAAACGGAAAGATTGTAAACATGTATGTATGTTTGTTGCTCTTTCAGGCAAAAACTACTGAACGTATCTGGCTGAAATTTAGCAAGTAGTTCTAGATCTGGAATAACACATAGGCTATTTTTTATCCCATAAATCAGTTCCGTGGGATAGGCGAGCAAAGCCGCGAGGTGCAGCTAGTAAATAAATAAATAATTCTGGACAATTGCCACAACATCGTCTAGCCCCAAGCTAAGACGCAGATCTTGTAATATGGGCACTAGATGACTATACTTATATATATACACACAAATCTATATCTATCCATTTTTTATTTATATTATAAAACACGTTGAAATAATTTGTTCCGCGTGCGTGTTATGGGAGTTTAGAAGAAATGTGTGTTCACTATTACTGTCACTTATTATTTGTATTACAAATAAATGTACGGAAACATTTCTCGCATGTAACATAACATTGGTATCAGAGCACGCTCCCTCAGGAAGTCATTTTTCATACGTAAGTAGTACAATAAAATCAGTTAGTTGTAAACTGCAACATTCTCGCCACCGTAGCTATTTACTGGCAACACTGCCTGCTACTGTGCCTGCCATCCTCGCCCACGGACGGACAAAACTATAGTTTGCATGTCAAGTCTATTCGTCTATCGAATTTGATAGAAGACGTCAACAAGACCCGATAAGCTGCGAGTGGTCAGACCCGCGCTCGCGCGCTCGTACTCCCAGCTGGGCACATTCCAAATTTATAAATTTCATCAAACCATTTTGTTCCTATTAATTTATTGCAATTGTCATTGTGAATCAAATCAATTGATACATTTCCATGAAATGAGAATTATCAACTAAAATGCGGTTTCCCAATTGTATAACCAGACCCTGGCCGTCTGCACCAATATAGAAAACAATTTCTCAGAAAAAATAAACTTGTAAAACAATTTATAATTATTTGGCCGCATCTAATCCCCCGCAACTCCGCAAAGAACCTTTTGGTAACGAACAAACAAAAATTACAACTTAATTACTGCGAGCGAACTTCTTATCTTTTTAATTGTTTTTATCATGATTTAATGCCTTCGTCTTAATATTGTTAGCGAGTTTGTTAAAATAACCACGCTCATCGCCTGCTAACTCATTTCAGACCTTTTAGTAGAGGTTTTTATTACGAACAAGTTTTGAGAAGATTTTGTGAAATTGATGCGGCATTCTAGAACATTCACAGAACCACGAGTTCGATACCGTGCGGTGATGGTACACAACACGCCAGACACGCAGCTCTGGGAGAGCCCCTCGCTCACTATAATCCCATCGGAGCCTCTCAATAGCGGGACACACTCTGATACATCGAAAACCAAGTCACATTTTATGGCTTTACATAGACACTAAATACAGCCTGAATTGAAATCATTTTGCGAGTGTGTCGCAGTGATCAAGTCTCGCCTGTGACAGAGCCAGAAACTTTTCCGCGGTTATCGTCCCTGGAATGTGAGAAGTTGCAAGTTTCGTGAGATAGCTAAATAAATCGGGAGTTATTGACCTGCCGATACATTCCGCGTGGTCGTTCGCCGCGCCGCCTCGCGGGCCACATGCACTTCTGCAGCGAGTTTGAAGCGACACGAATTGGAAATGTTACAATTTATGTTCTAAGGCGCGTGGTATGCACCAGTATGCAGCGACTTGCCATGCCTCACAGTAGGTCACGAGGCGTGACTACGACTAACTTTTATGAATTTGAAACAAATATTTCGTAGATAGTTTCTGATCGAATTCTGGATCTTCTATTCAGAATTTAACTGGCAGGTCTATTTTTAACCAGAATGTAACTGTTACATAAGGTGTAATATATGTATATGTATATTTTGTATTCTGACTTACAAATATATTCTGTATTCTGACTTACTAATAAACGTTGGCAGGTAGAAAACGGCACCTTTTGAACTTCAATGCAATAAAGTTTTAAATAAAAATAAAATAAAAGCATGAAGACAATTGAGTGTGAAGAAGCATCCATCATGCATCCAGCCTCGACGCTAACAAACGTAAGGCGGAGGTCGAGTACATGTCGCTATAATTCAGTTCGTTCCACTGACTCGGATTTATCGCTAGTTCTGTTTAGTGCGCGCACCCCGGGAGGGGGGAGGGGGGGGGGAGGTTAGGGGGTCGAAACAAAGAATGAGATGCAGCGATTTGTCTCCACTCGAGTAGTTGTTGACGTAAACTGAAAGTACCGGCAGTAAGTGCTTCAAACAGTTTTATTTGTATCTGTACCTACTACAGAACAAGTGCGGGAGTAGGGCGCTGTGTGGCAGGATCCTTGATGGAAGTGAAAAATATTTTAAAGTATTTATAAAATTACGGAAGGAACTGAGTTCGAGCCAAGCTGTAGAATAAACATAAAAACTTGAACTCGAACGCGGAGTGTATTTTTACTGTAAGTAATAGTACATAAAAAATATAATGCAAAATTCATAAGCAATATCGGAGCAGAACATCGCAGACGAACATATTAAATTTTATATTATTAGAGCTCGAGCTCCACTTCCGCCTCCGTTTGAGGCACATGTTGCTTTTACTGTTATAAAAATTCTATAAAATTGAAGCTTCTCATTTACAGAGAGAACGGGGCAGCCAGCTCCGGCTACTCCGGCCTGGATCCTTGCCCGGGGTGCGCAGGTGCGCAGGTGTAACACCGATGTCAAACAACATCTCCATCAAACACAATGTTTCATATCTATTCAATCAATGCCCTATTCATACCATGACCGGACTGGTCCAACATCCATACAACAGACGCCTGCACGACAAGCCCCTCAGTTAATGATTGGATCAGCGCGTGGCGTCCTCTGCGACTTTAGATCCTGCATTGGGCTGCGTGTTCAGGAATATGAGTAGAGAGTTATTGCCGGAATTTCTCGGAAACGAACTTAAACTTTATTAATAGCAATAAAACTTTACTACCCCTCGACACTACGCAGATGAGTTATCAAAGTACTTTCGGGAGCAGAGTCATTCGGAGCGGCTGGGTCACTTACATCAACTTTTGCATTTACTCCACTATCAAACCAAAGAAGAACCAAAGAAAGTTATTAGTGAAAGGTTTGTAGCTGGGGGTTTTAAATGCATTGTACATTGAATCTTGTGTAATCTCAACCTCTACCTCAACCTCAACAGCCTGTATTAGTCCACTGCTGGACGCAGGCCTCCCCCTCATGAGTGCTTTATTAGCGTTTATCCCATAGGGGGTCTGTAGTGTGTGTAGTGCCCATAATCCCCACGCTGGGCATGCGGGATCGCGATCGTAGTTCGGTGGTAGAATTCTTCTGTGCGCTGCTGCCTACCCCCCTAAGATATCCCTTAGTCGCCTCTTACGACACCCGCGGGAAGAGTTGGGTGGTGCAAATTCTAAGCCGGCACCACACAGCTTTCTGCTTTTATCCTTATCTTGATCTTGGATAACAATCTAGCAGAAATTAGTGAAAGTTGTGGTAGCGGTCTCGAGGGCAGTCCGCCCAGGCGCGTCCACTGGGCTCCGGCGGGCCCAGGTGGGCTTCTCTCTACTATTGCCCATCGTTGGAACCGACAGACCGATCTAAGAAACTGGTAATGCCAGAAAAAAAACAATTATTGTCAGAAAGTCAACACGATTGTCTTTCTTACGATCTTGAATAACTTAGTATAAGTTATGAAATCGACATAAGTGGATTAATCGCAACTTCCGGCCGCGCGTACCCAAATGCTCTCCGAGACAACATTGTTCCGAAACAATCCTCGTAGCTAATTATTAATTTAAATTTCGTTATAGCAGATCTGATTAGATATTTTCCATCAGAGAGAACCCGCCCTCCGTATTGAAACTCCACCGCAACCATCGGAACTCTTAAGAGAATATTTAACTTGGGAGTTCATTTCCGCCTTCGCCACAGCGGAGCGCCGTTCGCCGCCGGCCCTGCCCTGCGCGCACGACTCACCTCCATGAAGGTAGCAGATTAATTAACCACATTTATTCACTAGCTTAAGTGAGTTGATTACATTCGAATATCTATGTCCATCGGATTCATTAGAAATCTTAAAATATGGGCAATAAAGTTCATTTTCAGCGGTCATCAGTGGGAGAGCAGATTCCTCGCAGATAAGCGCGCCCCACTGTAGGCGCGCGCTGGCCGCGTTCATATTTCACGGAGGTCACGGCGAACCCCATAAATTAGTCCGGATTATGAGGCTCGGATTTATACAAACTTTGAAAGTTATCTCGGAAGATTGTAACTCAGTTACGATTCAGAGTTTGTACGTGGATTAGGGCAGTCATTAATTGTGAACGTAAGCTCCCGAAGGGTGCGGGTTCGGTGCCGGTGCCGGCCGCGCGCTGGTGCGCGTTCTTTTGTGTTTGACACGCGGATTTATAGTTGGCGATATATTAAGTTGGCTTTTGTCCAGCCGCCAGGGGCGCGGGGGCGCGGGGAATCCCACGTTATTGATATCACGCGCGTAATCCGCTGCATGGCGCCCAAGTACTTCTGATTTGCATATAAAAGGTTGGATGTTACATTTCGTGCGAAAAAGTGCAAAAACATAGAATAAAGAACCTCAAAACTGTATTCTTAACAAGTATGCCTCGTGAACATCTGTAATGTAAGTCGTGGATTACTTGCCGACTCACCGCGCACCGGCAGACGTACCTGGAACAACAGACACCACTTTAGACGCAATTTCATTACAGAGAGTTATTTTTACCGCTGTTTTTACAGCTGTCACTCCGCCGCGCCGGCTCGCGGGTAGTTTGTAGTGGTGTGTCTGTGGAAGGGAGCTTTGTCTCCGAGGCGACGGGTCGTCACTCATAGTGCGGCTCGGGCGGCTGTAAGTGAGCGACGCGGTAAGTGAGCGACGCGATCAGCGGCCGACGGGACCGCTCGAGGGACGCGATAACGGGAATATTGAAATATGGGCAGGAAAAGGTTACGTTTTTCCTTCTCATGTGTGTGACACGACGCATGAATTGAAATAAACCGTTACTTTACTTGTTTTACAAATCTTGTCCTTCCAAGCCGGGCAACAGAGTATAATTCTAGACCAGAACCTGTTTCGAAATAAGCTTAAACTGTAGCTTAAATAGGTACATCGACAGACTTGTATTGGTTCGGAAGCATGGCTGATCTTTTATTCACGTCAAAAGGCTCAAATTCTTAATTAACAATTAACAATATGACTTGGTGTAATCACATGCTGCGGCCGACCGCCGCCGCGCCGCCGGCGGGGTGCCGCGAGCGAATTAAATACTCTACTATTTTAAATGCAAAATGTACTGCATACTAATTAATTTGGATGCAGTTACATAATAGCTATGTATCGTTCATTTAATAACCTTTATCTACACACACATAGAGAAACAAACCAAATCTTAAAAGCTTTTGTGTAGTAGCGTTGAATTAACAATGATAACAAATGAACATTCAATTTCGAGGAGTCTACACAGCTCATCAGCTATTTATTATTTACGTCATAATAGTGATTGACTGAAGCGATGGGTTCACTAATTGTTTCTAATACAAAGCAGGTATACAGAGTTCAGATTACAATCATACGTACCTAGTCAGGAGCTTAAGTAACAGACAGGTGCTGTCAGATTTCGGCTTATTAGTTCATTAACTGTCGGATCCCGTTACACTCATGAGTCTTCAAAAGGTGAAAATTATTTAATGTACCTTATTTTCAAATCAATATAATACTCGTACATCTTACCTAATAGTTGCTGAAGAGTGTTTCGTTAAAACCAAAGTCTTAGTGCACCTTCGATATCTCTACAGAACTCTATAATTAAGGACAGATGCTTTAAATTTTGTTAACATTTTGATAAAGTTTCCCAAATAGACGTGGAACAGCCCAGGATTCATGTTCAATTAGTATGTTTGGGTACCTTGTAAAGTTTCTCCTCGGCAAATTATGCTTCTATCATCCTTGGTGCTATTCAATTTTATCTTAAAATTTTTATTTAAGAATATGCTTAAAATGTAATTAAGAAAATATGGTTTGTTGCGCCCAGATAACAGGGTTCTCGTAGATTCTACTTAAAAAATTGTTAATTTGACATGAATGCAATAAATAAATAAATAAAATAAAAAAAGACGTGTGGCACTCGGGGATTGCCGCGGTAAAGCTATTGCAATGCCACCTAGAGGCGAGTTGCTGATTTAAAGAGACAAGCGTGATATTTCAAAAAGTCATTAAAAGTTCTGCTATTCATCGATAGATGGCAAAACTAAAAAGTATCACCGCTGTGCCGGTCGGAGTGGGGGGTGTTAGGTTATTTTCGTTACGGAATTTCTGGATTCGGTCTCCACGCTCAAGGCCCGCGATAGAAGCTATGTAATAGCTTAGTAAATTTTAAGCGGGGACTGCCGTAACTTACCTAGATGGAAAATTATTTTCATCTAAACAACTGTTTGGTCACTAATTTTCTCGATGGAAAATTATCTTCCACGAAGACCAGTTACCTGGTTGGAATTTTCATTCCATTTCCGTAACTGTGATGGATAATTATATACCTAATCTGTTCTAAAAAAAGGCACAGCTTATTATTGAACGAGGTAACATTTCAACAGCAAGTTGTGCTCAGACGCTTTCATTTAGTACAGAAACTTTGAGAGAGTTAAAGTCGGAGGGAACATTAGTGACGGCGACAATAATTACAAGTTGTTATAATAAGTACGACATTATTATTATTGCGTCGCAGCTGGAGGAGTAATATTTGATTAGCAAATGGCGGCGGAGCTGTCCCCCCGCCGCGCCGCCGCCCTGGCGTACTCAGTCACACAACAACTTTACTTAGAGAGCAACAATCTTAAGTGTAACTTGATGTTTTCTCATCTCACCATGTATTTAATAGCAATATCGATATATTTGAAACTACAATGGTTAAAGCTTTTTCGAGATATAAAACAACATAGTAGCCATTGTAGCTGTTTCTGCCTTGTTTCAATTTTATTTGGAATATAATGCAGGTATGTTAGGATTTATAAATAATGCAAACTGGTAAAAGCTCCAAAATAACTCGCGTAGTGGCTGGAAGTCGGACCGCAAGAGCTTTCGATTAGTGCTGGTAGAGGTACCGTTGTGGTAAGCTTTATGTAGGTACTTACGTGAGACGGGATTATACATACATAGATATGATAATGATACATGCATTGTAGTGTCTGTATTGTTGTGTACTTGAGACTACTGAAAGTGATCATTCACGCCGCTTTAAAAGGTTTACATCGTGTTACAATTTGATCAATGTAACCTCGAGCCTGTTCGTGTAAGGGCAAGTTTCGTTGACCCTCCCCTTGGCCCTACAATAGGCAGTAAATAATAAACAACTTCCACAAGGAACATGTTACAATGAACGTGAACCCACAACACTCCTAGTTTCAAAAGATAATTCTACGGCGGGGCGGGGCGGGGCGGGGGCGCGACGCGACTCTAACAAGATGCCGAGAGCGAGTGCCTATAAACAATTTACACACCTACAAACTTGTTAGTAGATTCTAAACTGATTGAATAGTTAGGTGGCTAAAGAAAGTTACCGTACCGCTCCACGCAAAGTAGATAAAACAGAGCGCAATAAAAGGAGAGCAATAAAAATGTTCTTGTTTAGAATGAATGGAAGCTGAAAGGTGTTATACAACAAGAGAGAGCCGCTCGGAGCACTCGGTCCGAGTGATCGAGTCCGTCGTGTCCGCATCAGTCAATGAATTCAACGCGATACAGGTAACAACTACACAAGATCCTTGGATACAACCAGCAACTCTTTTATGTTGTTCACAGCACAGCACACACAGCTGGAGCGATGATGTGGCGCGGCGGACGGAGTCCACCCTTCGGTGATCTGCTAATATTTGTGTCGAATGTTCTGTATTTAGGTTTAAAGAACTTTATTCTTATACAAACACAGGGTTTACTTATAATGAGATACATAAGAAAATTAATCTAGGTTTTACAATATTTTAACTAACCTCTGGTATAAATTAATTATACTAAATATTGTTTCATAACATTGTTTCACTAATTAATCGCGGTGGGCGAAGGTCCGCCTGCACCGCAGAAGGTTGCGGGTTCAATTCCCGCCTCAGGACAAATGTACGATCTGCAGATGCATACATCTGCAGATCGTACATACATTTGTCCTAAAAACATCCAGAACGCCCTGAACATCATAATGTTCAGGGCGTTCTGGATGTTTTCTATGTATTCTAAAAATATCTATGTATACATATATAGATGTTTTTTATTATACATAGAAACTATAGTTATACATAGTGTATTGTATTATGTACACAAGTTATCTAGTACCCATAACACAAGCTCTGCTTAGCTTGGGGCTAGATAATGCTGTGTGAATTGTCCAACGTTATTATTAATATTATTAGATACTAAACATTATATATAAGTACCTACAGCTTGTAGTTACTTAGTTAATTTGGTATTTCTATAGATATCTATACTATCTATAATCATATATTATAAAGAGGAAAGATTTATTTATGTGTTTGTATTGGATAGGCGCTGAAACTACTAGACTGATTTAAAAAAATATTTAACAAATTAAAAAGCTTACTTTCAGGGAGTGACATTTCGGACTTTCGGAACTACCACGGAAACGATAACTACGCAAGTGAAACCGCGAGGTGCTGCTAGTTTAAAATAAAACCAAAACTATTTGTATAAAGTGTATACTAAGTCATCTACATAGTACCCATAACATAAACTCTGCTTAGCTTGGGTCTAGATGATGCTGTCTGGATTATCCGGCATTATTTTATTGAAAAGTTGTCACAGCTGAAACTATAAATAAAAGAGTTGTCTTAGTAGTTTCATTAGTATTGCCCATGCTTGCTTCACAAGGTATTATTTACAATGCTGTAGCTCATTGTACAAACCCCGTGTATTTGTACAAACACTCGTTCATATCGCGCGCACACAAACACTTCTCTAATTATCGACACGTGGGTACTTCCGCCGACTGCCGCTGATGGAATTGTAATCAAATAAGCAAACAGCGTGATTATGTACACTCGATATTCGACATTATGTTTGCTCTGCAATATTAGTTTAGATCAAAATGTGGCGCGTCGCTCTTTGTCAACAGCATGTACTGTACACGTACACCTACATCTAACTGCCAGCTACCAGCTGCCAGCTACCAGCTACCAGCTACCAGCTACCAGCTACCAGCTACCAGCTACCAGCTACCAGCTACCAGCTACCAGCTACCAGCTACCAGCTACCAGCTACCAGCTACCAGCTGCCAGCTACCAGCTACCAGCTACCAGCTGCCAGCTACCAGCTACCAGCTACCAGCTACCAGCTACCAGCTACCAGCTGCCAGCTACCAGCTACCAGCTACCAGCTACCAGCTACCAGCTACCAGCTACCAGCTACCAGCTACCAGCTACCAGCTACCTACACACTCGGTGTCCGTTCAACTGATTATTTATCGTGCCTTCGTGCATTCGCAGCTTTTGGATCAGGTATAATGTGTACAGCGACGTGTGCAATATACATCTGTTCAATTGTCTAATAATTGGATTCCCTTCCGTCGTCGGTCGTGCTGTAACATGCTTACATTTTTGCACCAGGTGCCATATTAAATTGTGTCACTTTGACATTTTACAACAAAATACCTGCTACCGGCAAGTATTTTGTTGCGACGACAGTAGCAAGAGCTCCATTCTTTTTCAGAGTTTATCATCCCATGAAAATGTTTGCACAAGCCAGTTCATTCTCAGAGCACCTAATGAAAGCATCGCGGAACAAAATGGCGGTGGCCACAATGCAAGGACAAGATAACAGCACCCTTCCGTTGTCATAACTCATGTTCCGAATGACGGCACCTATTGTCATCGCTGTGTTTTTACGCGATCCGCTGACGTCACGGAAATAGCCAAGCGGGAGTTTGCTTGACAGCCAATGGTTTTTGCAGTGATCAGTTAGTACGCAATAAGCTTCAAGTTCTATTATTAGTTCTTTTATTGAAAAACAGGACGTTTTTTTACCGCACACTCTACTACATAAACATGTGTATCAATATTTTGTCAAATTTTAGTTAATTTAGTAGTAAAAAATCGATAGTTAACTATACTTATCAATTAAGTACATAAATGTGATATAATGGAATATCCAGCACATTGATTGGTAAGGTTCCTTCATAAATCAGAGACAAAAAATTGAGACAGTTTGGCTGCCTTATTGACAGATCTAATATAATAAGTAGCAGGTTCCGGTCCCGGCTGAGCCAACAGTCATGACGTTTCTGGCGACTGCTGAAGGTCGCGCGTGCGTCGATAAGATTTATGCTGTTCCTGACACTTAATTTCGTGCGCCGCTCGACTCGGCTCGACTCGAGGAGACGAGACCGGGTTTTTATTTAGCCTTAAGTTAATACGTGAGCTCGAACGGTTCAGCGGTCTCCAGTGACTGGCATACTCATGCTCTCATATTTACGAAAAGAGCAACATTATGAAGCATGAAAGAAATTAATAACGTCGGTTTCATTTCATGTCGAAGGCAAAAACTATCTATCTCGAGATAAGCAATGAATATTAATAGTAAGGCAAGTGATCACGGGCCGCCCCCCGCGCCCCTGCCCTCGGATTCCTCTCCGCAGTTAATTAGTACCTTCGTAATGAAGCTGCGGGGCGCGGGGTCCTGGTACTACTGCACACCGGTTCAATCAGGATTTCTAAATAGTATTTCTTATTATTCAGGCGATATATTTTATTTGCCGGAACATTTCTAAAGTAGATAGCTAAACTACTATGAAAAACGATAATAAAATCAAACCGCTTCAAATTGGTCAACGAACGGGTCGGACCGCGCGCCGCGGACTTTACGAATACTGATCGCACGTGCGCTACATCTCGTGCATCCTATTCTACCTACTGAAAGGTATTGCATCTCAAATATGCTAATTCAGCCTAATTGGATACCTACACACATGTATCTACCTAATACGTCTTCAAACCACTAAAGAAATAAATACTATTCTGGAATAAGCTACTCCATTCACCTGCAATAAACTACATGAAACCCCATACTCACAACGCGCAACGTACGATTTACAAACGTTCAGCAAGTGCCTGCAACCAACACGAAGCCTGAAATAGTTTACGACATTAAAATTACGGTGCCGCGAAAAAATTTACATTTTTCAACATTTTTCATAGACGTTGGATATTTCGCGAGCGAACTCTGAAGGACTATACAATTTAGCCTCTCGTGTGAGCCGGCCGAGTTCGCAAGTCACCGGCGAGCTGGCGCGCGCCTCCGGGAGGGGGGCTCTTTGAAATGGTCGTGTCTCTCACTTGAATGCTTTTGTAAACGGGCCCTCAACTCTCTTTGTAGATCATAGGCACGCGGGGCCCCAGCAGCGCGTCGGAGACGAAAAAGTTTCGTATCATTCTTCATTTAAAATGATGCAACATGCGACAACACATTATGCATTATGATGAACGACATGCTCAAAGCTACTAATAAGCACCCATTTTGTGTTGCACCTAAACTTCCGGCTACTAATTCAATTCAGCTAAAGCTCAGGCATTATTTCTTAAATCGTAGAAATTGTATAACTTTGCATAATGTGGCTGCGAGTAAATGCAGGTTGTGTTTATTGCGGCTGGCATTACCTCCGCTGTGCTTTCTATTACAGACATTAAATACCTACATTCATTCTTCCTCAAACGACCACTTCTCGGAATACGTTCCGTAGCGACCACATTTCTGTTATGAATACGATAAAACGCAAAGTAGTGAGCAAGTATGAATACTCTGCGTAGAGCATAGTGAGGGGGAAATAAATGAGAAAACCTCGTTGTGCTGACCGCGCGCAGCGACGAAAAGGTCAAGGTAGTGATGAGTAGTAAACAGATAAGTTATTGCGAGTTGTACCTTAGAGCGTTGAAAAGAGGAGTGTAATTTGAATAGAGATAAAGAAGGCGATAGGTAATGGCGTAGCAAACAGAGCCGCGCAGCAGAACGGCCGTGCGAGCTCGTTAGCGATGTGTCGTTCTGTGACAATTCGCACTGTGTCTCTGCGCTTAGGATTACCGCTAGGTGCCGCTTTGACACCTTTTTAGTCTCAAATCACAAAGCTGCTTTACAGCAGAAATAGCAGTGCCTTGTCTAAGGTTCCGGATTTGTTAAATCTACTATATTATATCTTTGTTCTAAAATAGAATGCTCAGTAATTGGTTTGCCTAATATTACTTTCAATACAAACCAATAACTAGTAACTAGACATTTTTATGAACGCCGCCGCGCGCCGGGCACCGCTATGAAGTTTCTATTACGGGCGACACTCAATTACGCGCGTTACTACAGTGAACTTCACTCACTTCCGGTATAATGTACTTTTCTTAGAAGTTGCGTTTAAACTGCACGTGAACGTGTAATTTATAAAGACTCGTCTGTGTGTTGATTTTAGCATGAATATTATCGTTTCTTAAAAGGACATTCGGCAGGCTTAAATCAACACACAGTCATTATCAGCAGCGTTGATATTACTGTAATGGGCTACGAGTCGTATACGCATCGTAGCCTCGTAGCATCGTAGCATCGTAGCATCGTAGCATCGTAGCATCGTAGCATCGTAGCATCGTAGCATCGTAGCATCGTAGCCTCATAGCATCGTAGCATCGTAGCATCGTAGCATCGTAGCATCGTAGCATCGTAGCATCGTAGCATCGTAGCATCGTAGCATCGTAGCCTCGTAGCATCGTAGCATCGTAGCATCGTAGCATCGTAGCATCGTAGCATCGTAGCATCGTAGCCTCGTAGCATCGTAGGATCGTAGCATCGTAGCATCGTAGCATCGTAGCATCGTAGCCTCGTAGCATCGTAGCATCGTAGCATCGTAGCATCGCAGCATCGTAGCATCGTAGCATCGTAGCATCGTAGCATCGTAGTTCCGTAGCTTACAAACGCTATTAAGTTAGTACGGCGGCAGCAACATCTCATGGGACTACAATAAGTCCTTAGTAAATAGAGGAAAATAATGTGTGGGAGGGCTCATTGAAGCTCAGTATAGTAAGCTCAAAGATCTTCACTTTTCATAATGAAAATAACCGTATTTAGTTTTAAAGGTTTGATATTTTAATTATGAAATTATAATTTTAATGACGAGATGAGAGAGGCAGTTTGCTAAAATGACCAACACAAACATCACAAAACGTATCATAGAATAACAGTGAAAATATTTAGTTCGTTTATTGTATTGTTTGTTTAAAGCGATACTCAATAATATCAATCACGGAAGAGCCGGCGGCGTACCTGTTAAACACAAGTATTTTAACGAATTCATCAGGTCTAATAGCAAAATATTACGGTATTTCATTAATTATTATCATGCTGTCCAGCCATAAAGATTTTTCTCAGAAGTGTATTTATTCTATTAGTAATGATCTATTCAAGGTAAGGCGGTATTTTGAACATAAGATTATATAAAATATATTGGTTGTATTATGAAGAGAGGAGTGCTAGAACCCGATATCAGTTAGATGTTTCAAATAAACAAAACATTAGCATTAACCGAGTGGAGCACCCGCAACTCATTGTTACCGGAAACTTGCGATGGTATCTCGCGCCTAGCGCCGTTGTCGTCTCGTTATCGCGCTGTTAACGCGCCGTTACCTAATGCCACTCGCTCCAAGACATGCAATGTCTTTGCAATCTCCCTGATGCAACTTTTGTTACCTTTGTCTTGCTTTCCGGTACCGATGTTTACTGAAAGCCGATGTTATTAAAAATGATTATATCATTAAAGACATTTTCATTGCCGAGAGAAACACCTGCGAGAGCCACAATCAGAGAACTCACGGGAGCGGGAGAGGAGCCAAATACCTAAGTAAGAAATGCTTCATTGAAGAAGTATTGCAATGTGCCATGGAGATGGTGTGTAGTGGGCTGCACTCGCGGTGGCACCAGGCGTTCATCAGCCAGGCTGCAGTCGGACTCTGTCGTACAGCTGATCAGCAGATTACGTTCGAAAGCAGAAGTTCATCATGTAGCCAAAAGAGATTGTGTGAATTGTCCAGGATTATTTTTTATTTATTATTATTATTATTCAATCTGAAGTGAAAGATTGGGTCGGACGCTAATATTAAATGCTCTCAAATGAATCCCATCATCAAACAAACGCCGGTTTTATTTTATTAGAGGTTTCCAAACGGAATAATATATGACAATGTAAAAACCCAACGCCTTCACGATTCGGCAAACAAGGGACGAATGTGCTAATAAACCAGCCATCCATTATAAAACGTGGACATAGGAAACCGAGCGCTAAGCACATCCATTTGATATAATTACAATGTCCCGCGCTCGGAGCCTGCGGCGGATGCGGGGCGGGGGCGGGGGCGGGGGCGGGGGCGGGGGCGGGGCGCCCAGGCATGTGTCGCTGTTATGATGTTACGATGCGATTGTTACATGTTCGCGTGGCTCGTATCAAACGTTGAATTTAGTTATTAGATGTTTTAGTTATTAGATTATGTATTAGTGTTGAACATCTCTATTCAATTAATAGTCTAGATTGTTTTGCTGAGATTTTTGTTCTTAGTATTATAAGGTCCAATTGGATGATTCTCGCTAGATCCATTGATTAGGTCCATGATGGATTTATTGAGGAGAATTCTCAGTAGATCCAAGATAGATGTATTGAGTTTGTATAACTTATTATTAGATGAGATGTCAAAATGACAGCAAATATTAGGCTATTTTACAAAATTGAAGAATCCCTAATGAAGGCATGTTCTTAAAACATCATAAAAGCTTCAATTCAACTAAAAGTCTGCAATCAGACACAGATTTCAGACAAGTTCTGTTACTTTGTTCAAGGTTAACTCTAACGAAGTTTGCCTATTTCATAAAGTGCGATAATATAAACAACATGCGATATTCGATAACGCATATTGTTACTTATTTATTATTATACTAGCTGCGCCCGCGGCTTCGCACGCGTTGTTCCTATGGAATTGTTTAAAGGTTGATTTTTATCCCACGGGAACAGTTTTACGGGATAAAAAGTTGCCTATGTTTTATTCCAGTATTGAGACAGAGGTAACAAACATCCATCCATAGAAACTATCGCATTTATAATATTAGTGCGATAGAGTGAATCCAGAAAATATAGAACCCTGTGAAAAACTCTAGCAAAATATGCCAAAGTTGTACACATGATTCATAAGTATAGCATAACTTGAATAGTTTGAAAGTCTCATCGTGCGTTTATAACATTTCAATAACATGGACAAATGTGACATAATACCTACATGCTATCCGCTCAGATTGAAAACAAAACGCTAATACATGTTTTATGTTATAATATAATATTACCCACGAATTAGTTGCTAATGGATATTCGGCGGTCGGCCGCACGCGACCAAAGGTTGCCATGTCGTTCAATATTTTATAGGTCCCATGGCAAATATCTAACTGCAAATGTGAATAAAAGCAAGGAAATGAAATAACATCCCAAAAATTTACTTCAACAGTTTCAGATAAGAAAATTTTCTTAAAGGACGGTACTTAAACCCGCATCGTTCCCTCAGCACGGGAATGTGCTTACCAACTAAACCACGAGGTCAAGTGCCGTTGGAGTCCAAAATATCTAGGACTTCATATGGACTCGCCGTTAGCTCCGCTTAGCAATGTTTCCCTGCAGGTGGAGCTAGCGATCTCGAGTCCCTGTGAATAAGTTCCCTATTACTTCAATAGTTTAGTCGTGAACAGGTAACAAACATCCATCCATCCAAACTTTCGCTATATATTTGCATACATATAATTCTAATCCTGGAATCAAACATAGGCTACTTTTTATCCCATAAATCAATTCCCGTGGGATGAAAATCACCTTTTGTACGTTTCCATAGTAACAACGCGTGCGAAGCCGCGGGGCATAGCTAGTATTGGATAAGTTTAACATAAAAACTCCCTCGGGTCGAAAATTCTTTTGAACGTCCTTTTTTTAAAAAATCGATTGCAAAGTAGTCTTGACCACGATCATGTCTCATTATTAAGGTGTATTTTTATGAATAATCAATCACTCATTCATCAACAACGCCGCTGCGACCGGAGCAGTGAGTCTATCTGACGTTATAGATAGACAAATATACAGATACGTTAGATAGACAGCGACGTTGTTTTGCTTCATATTCTGTTCAATCGCTGTACCAACTGTTATTTTGTCAGCCAACTAACAATCAAATAAAGCACTCTAACAAAGCCCACCACTTTACAATTCATAGCTCACCAATCCACTCTGCTCACTATTGATTTGACTTTTCGGGAAACTCTATATTGAAATTGGAAGTATGTATCTAGGTATCATTCCATTTTACGCAAACTGGGCGGGATTGGAAGGAAGGGTACGACCGACATGATAGAAAATAGGGAAAGGATTTGCTAACAAGAGCACCGGAAAAATATTAGCATAAGAAACTTGAATTTCCGTCGGCACCCCGCACCCCGCACTCCGCGCCCCGCAGCAAACGCTGATTTTCAAGACGTTAAAAAGTATTTATATTAAAAATAAGCGGAAAAAGTTGTTGAAAACAAATTAAAACAAGCTATTGTCTCGTTATTTTGTTCGCAACTACCTTCAAGTTAATTAAAGTAGTCGCCAACTGTTGTTTGTGACGCTGTCTGCTAGCTCCACCTGGCTGCAGGAAATGGCTTCTGTCACCCGCTATTCATTCAGTAACGCAAGTTAAGAGTATGTCAGTACCTCTACATCTTAATACTTGAGGTTATTGTACCGATTGCCAAAAATCCAAGCAAGCCCTCCGTGTAAACTATTGTGAAAGCTAGGGAAGCGACAACGACAAAAGAAATCGCCACAATCACTTATCGACGTCATCAATAAGTTATCGCTCGAATTCGGCGATTATCGCTAAACGGCGGCGTCGTAATTACTCGAATGGACAGTAAATAATCGAGAGCTTCCGAGGGAGGGATGTTATTATGGCTAGTGGTGTAATGCCCGAGAAATATTGCTGTTTAAGGACGCTCGGCTCGCTACTAAGCGACTTCCCCATGTGCACTCTCTCGATATTACCTCGCTGATCTATCATCCAAGGGCAGGAGACTTGCCTGTGAGCGGGGCGATACACGTTAGCAGACTTGCCTGTGAGCGGGGCGATACACGTTAGGAGACTTGCCTGTGAGCGGGGCGATACACGTTAGGAGACTTGCCTGTGAGCGGGGCGATACACGTTAGGAGACTTGCCTGTGAGCGGGGCGATACACGTTAACAACTAGCTTATCTTTTATACTGAGCTTTTGTATCAGAGTACTTAGGATGTGCTTGAGAGACTATGGTTTATCCATTTTGAATGAAGCATGTTAGTAAACAAAGTACGACACAAATAACAAAATCTCATTTGCTTGGCGTCGAGTTTCAGATATAATTGTAAGCAATTTTTATTGAAGGGAGGATCATAATCGACAAGTAAAGTAAATAATGTATAAAAGGACGCGCCAACAAAGTGAATTTTAGGTTAACTATGGGCGGTTTGTTTACGTGTATACTCCATTCAAAATGGATACGATATAGATACGAATTTTATCAGCCACAGGGAAAACAAAACAGATAAGATGCCCTTCTGTTTACCTAGCAGGCGGTAAAACATTTTCACAAGCATCACTTTCAAGCACAAAAGGTACTTGTAAATTGATCGCTGGCGGCTGTCAGCGACAAAATTACAAAAACAGCGCTCAAGTGAATAGCACACTTCCTAAATAGTTGTATTGTGCAAGTTACGGAGAACAATGCTCGTGCTGAACAATGGTGTCTTGTCTTGCGTCGTTTGTTAGCCGCCGCGCCGCGCCGCCGCCCGCCGTCGGCGCTGCGCGCAACACAGATTTATATCTCAGACGTTACCAACAACCCCTTCCGTAAGGATCACATCATTTAGCCTCTATAAATCTTGACGATTAACAACGACGAGAAATAACAATCAATATCGTAACGTCGAAGTCTTTCTTATAAACTTGTGTACGAAAGACTCCGAAATTACGATAATAATAGTAACGTACTTTTTTACGTGGTACCGTAGGCTGGCCGCCCGATTGTTATTGCTGTCACTTCGATGTCAATTATAAGTATTTTGTTCTAAATTTACCTAATGACAGCATTCGTGACCGAAATAAATACGTCCGCCATCAAAACACTTTCCATCAAAATGTTGTATCCATTGGGAAATACGGTTATAAACAATTTTATCCACAGCTATAAGGTTGTGCATTTGTGCAATAAGTTATTATGTAGTTTGAAATAGTTGGTATCTCAAAATCTGTGAAAGCTACCTTCATAGTCAAGGAAATGATACCTCGTACTTTTATCTTGGATAAGTTAACGTATTTTAAGAACACGATTGGTTTTCGAGGTGATATTTTTTTTTTTAAATACTAGATTTACACTTATCTCAGGAACAGCACACTTTAAACACAATATTTTTTTGTTTGTCAGCTGGTAGTATTTCTTTAGTGGTTTTTAGTGCATAAAAATGGGTGAACTACAGCATCTCGACACACGCTATCTCGATGCACGGTGCAAGTCTATGCTCTGCACTTCCCACTCATGAGAATACCATATTTTGTCATCCCGCTCGAAATCCATTTTGTAGCGGCGTTATTGGACACCCTTAAGTTCGTGACGTAGTATGATAAGATCAAACTCGAACTATTTATAGAGCCTAACCTTTTTCCTCGACATAATACATTGCTGGTAAAGCAGCGCCCGCCGCCTGACACCGCCGCAGCCAGCAGGCAATGCTCCTCGCGCGCAGAGGTAGTGACGTAACACTGCGGATGGGCCGCGCAGACCAGCCACACTAGACAGCAAGCATTTGGTGAGACTTATGCCAAATTCTTAGGAAGGAACTTATCACAACTGAAACACGTGACTATTTTAAGAGCAGAACCAGAAAGTCACATGATCAACCAACTAAGCAGTTGTCTGATGTCTATAGAGAACTTTGGTGGTTAAAAATAGAGTCCACGCAGCTATACCTCTAAGAACTCACACAGTAGCTGCTCATGAACAGCGGCTACTTAAAACGGGGATATAGTTTTAAACAAACCACATTGCTGACTGGGTGAGCGCCTCCCGCACGCTGCCTGTGGTTAGCGCACAATGTATGCAGAAAATGGTGAAGCACGGCTATGCACCGCCCGAAGGAATAGAAATAAACCGTACGAGAGTCAATGCCGAGCGGTTAAACGTCTGAACGTATTAGTAACGTCATGTTGAAAACGCTGTAGCCATAAATGTAAAGTTTTAATTGCCAAAGGAAATAAAATTGTGACCGTTTATTACTGCGAAAAAATGCCTTCATCAGGTTTTGCAGGAATTATAATTAGTCGCACGTTTTTGTTTAAGGTTTTATGGATAAAAACATAAGTAATAAAGTTTGAAAGTTGATTTATTGCAAGACCAGCATGCTGTAATTGGCAGCGCAATAAAGCGGCGCAGCGCAGCGCGCGCGATATGTTGCTGGCCGAATATCATGATGCGAATGGTGGAAAACCTACCTTTGGTATTGCTATTCAGATTTACGAAAAAAGCTTAACGAGATGACAATGAAAAGATTCTGGTGCTAAAGCCAAAAGAACGCCCGAAACTTATACTTTTCTTTCTCCGCAACGCAAGTTCTTAAATTATTTATTTATTTCTATTCTTTAATTGTTATTTTCTTGGTTAATAACGATGTTAAAAGAAAATAAGTAACTGCACCAACGTTTTGCGCGTTACTAAGTTACCCATAGCTTCCGATGTAAGCCAGTGAAGTGCGCGTTAGTCGCGAGTCACCCTGTCCCGGATAAAATTACGGATTACCCGAGAGTGTGGGCGGAGGCCGTGATTGCTGTTGACATTAGGATTACGGAGCTCAGCGGTGATTTTTTCAGTCATGTCTTGAAGTAAGGACGGATTTTCCGCTAAGGCTTTATAGTTACTGGTAGGTAAGCTGAACACAAACGCGATTGAAGAATTTTATTATTTATTTGAATAACAGTTAGAGCAAAAAAGCATATCAGTTTTTGGAGATATTTTGAATATAAAATACTCGTAGCACATCCACGGCGAGGTCTGCGCGCGCCCGCGGCGCGCGGTGCTCGCAACAAATTGTTGGTAAACAATGACCGTTTATTTTGTAAGTCTGAAGAAATAAACGATTTGACTCTGACTCTGACTCTACAGCACCGCTACATCATTGTGAAGCCTAACAAAAAACAAACATACACGATAAACCTCAATAAACTACTAAACAACAAAAAAAAAAACAAGAATAAAACCATAAACACCCCAGTTATTCGAACACCCATAAAACTGTTTCAAAAAATAAAAAGTAAGTGAAACTAAATATTCAGTGTATCCTCCGCGTTTCAATAAAAGCCGGCGTCGCCGAAAACTGAGAGCCGAGGCCGAGCAGGCCATCCAGCGAGTGACCTCGACCGAAAGCCGAATGATGACGTCAAACCGATACAAAAATCCGCCGGCGACCAGCAAATAAGGCAAAATGCAAAAAAGACAAAAAACAGGGGTTCGGCGATAAAAAGGGCGCTAATACCCGAACTGGCACAATAATAATAATTTGCATGTGGAGGAACGCCCAGGATTTATTTAGTCGGGCGACCGACGCCTCGCGCGTAGGTACCTACTGCCTCGCGCCGGGAGACATTGTCTCCATTGCTGCTGACGAGGCATCCCAGGCGCGAGACCGACACCCATCATCATATAAATAAGCCTTCTTCAGTTTAACAAAATAACTTTTAAGATATTTCACTTTTACGAATATTTCATGACACCACTGATCAGTTTACCATGACGGCCATTATTTACGAAATAAACGTGTAAAATATTTCGTCCATACATCAGTACCCTCTCTATCTATCTCGTCTCAGATTATTCTTTCAATCTCGCCTGATTCAGCGCGGCCATTACGCGGAGCCGCGCCACAGATTACAACAGTGTCACACACCCAAGTCTCTCTTCAAGTCGGCAATATACAATTTACGAAGGTACTTTCTTTGCGTGGATCTGATTCATGTGGCAAATTTTATAACAGAATTTACAAAAAATTTTACTATTTTTTTTTCTTTCTAGCTATTTTGCACCGCACGCAAGCAGAATAAAGCATATTTTCCAGTGCAGGTAGTATGGAGAGACGCGAGCTGTCGAAGCCCAACTATTCCGCCAAATGACGTTCCCAAACACACTGTTTACGCCCGTTCTTATTATTTTCTGTCTTTCTTTCCTCCTTTATTTTTTATGTGGGAATGTTTTTATGGCAACCCTTTGAACGGTACTAGCAAAACGAACGATGGTTTGTTATGAAATAGGAGGCACATGGGCGCGATGCGGGCGTGGACGTGACGTCACGTTCCTCTCGTTGTTAGCGTTGTTGCACCATACTCCCTATTTCATACTCATAGAATAATTTAATAATGGCAATACAAGTCGGAAAACTTACATGTAAGTGGATCTACTTGCTTACTTGTCTGTCGAGTGACCCTGCGGTGGCTAGCTGTGTGCGCGCCGAGAGGGACCGTCGGCGGAACTTTAAAAACTAATGAAATCATCAATCAATCGAGAATGCCGAATGAAAAAACCATGTTACGTGCCCTCAACATTTTGTTGACAACATTTGATGGAGCACGCAGCGCGTGCAATGCTGTGCAGTTTTCATTTTTATACAGAAACGACGTGGATTGTTCAGGTCATGACAAATGAACACTTTGCAAAAGTTTGTAACCTATTTCATTGTTAGAGAATAATGCCGACACACAAAATATTCCCGGTGGGGCTCGTTTTAGTAAACTAAAGGGCGGCGGGCGCGGTGGACCCGAAGCTTAATTAATACGTTTAGGGATTAATTCCTAAGTCAGGCCGGACAGGGTCCAGGGCGATGACAATTACTTTAATTGGGAACTGAGCTTTCCTGGTCTCTCTTTATTTAGTGCGCGCTGTGCAAATGATCGGCCTACCTTGTGCTCAGGTTCATAAAACATACCTTTTGGATAAAGGAGCTACCTTACTCAAATTGCTAACAATTATTATCTAAAACTGATTGATTTGCCTCTAGAGCATCGATCAATACAGTCTGGTACTATACCAGTATGCCTCACAGTATACAGCAAGGTACAATAATAGAAATACGTTGTATTGGTAAAACCACGTTACATGTACACAGTGGTTTCCAAAAGCATACGCTGATTAATTTACGGATTCTAACAGCTACGCTCTGTGGCGGATCACAAGCTTCTCATTGAACATAATAATATGAAACGCTAGCCGGCTGCGTTATAAAATACTGCATAAGTTCTTGCGGTTGAGCAGCTAAGACATGGTCAGTGTGCTCTATTAAAAGTATCTAAGTCCCTTGCATTTAGGCACTCTACCTTTGATTTGTATAATCATATATATAATCATTATACAATAATCTTAATAATAAAGTTGACAATACAAGTCTAAAACAGAAACCAGGGACACCTTTCATTTGTGTCGTATTGTCGTTTGAAAATAAATGATTTTATTTGTATTTTTGAATGTAATATAAAAACATATACTTTAATACGAAATCGTATTAAAATATCAAGTTACGTATTATAAAATATATTTACAATAAATTAACAACAAATTATTCACAAATGGAAATACAATTAAAGTTCTAGCCATTGGTTTACTGGATAAGAATTCGGCTAGACAAGCCATCGCTTTAGTCTTAGTTTAAAAGTAGACCATGGATGTGACAGAGTCTGGTAGTTTGTTGTACACTGCCGGCCCAGCAACATGAGTTTACTTTGAGGACGTAAGGGAGCGGGCGATGGACGCAAGCTTTCCGGCGTTCCACGTTCCGTAAGTGGTAGATACATACGTAGATAGAAACGATTAATTTGGTACAGTACTACAGACACACATACAATGTGGATTTAATATAATATTTTAAATATAGGTAAGGTTCAATTAATCAAACGAGCTCTTTAAAAAAGTAAGTAATTACATAAGTAAGTAATAACTTAGTGTAGGCAAGTTTGTGTGTATATTATTTTCCTTAAATCAAATACATAGATTTTTAGCTCAAGCCTGAACGAGAGCGAGCAGAACGAGTACAAACGGGCAATATGTAATAATTATCGTAGTTGTGAAGCAATAGTAAGCAAACCAGCTATGTTCGAGTTGGACTCGCGCACGAAGGGTTCTGTACCATTATCTATAAAAATGGAAATCAAATCATGTTTGTTGTATGTTAAATATTTATTTTACTGTGTTTTTTAGTATTTGTTGTTATAGTGGCAAAAGAAATACATCATCCTGTGAAAAAATCAACTGTCTAACTATCACAGTTCATGAGATACTGCCTGGTGACAGACGTAGGATAGCGTGTCTTTTGCAAATAGGTGGAGAAATATTGTTCCAGCACTTCGTCGCCGAATACCTAAAACTTCCCCTGAAAGCTGCAGTCTCGTCAATAGACATAGACAGACATGCCATTTATTTGCAATGGCACGCGTGTCGGTCGGGTCGGTACAGCGTAATAAGTCGTGGCTACCGTTTTTGCCATCGTATATTTTATAAACACATGTAGTAGTAGGTCACGTAAATTGCAAATGAATTTTTTATCTATGTATCTAATAAAATTGAACTAGTTGTGAGTCAAACAAGTTGCAATAGTAATTATTGTGGTTGGATTGTGTTCGTTTCCGAGAAATCACCTCGTTGAATGTGTTGCGTCCACTTTTAATAGAACAGCCTATATTTTTGTTCAACAAAACGCTGAAACATCGTTAGATATGCGAGCTGGCCGAACTGGAAACTATAAATGGCGTGTGATTGGCTACCGCATCACTATCGCATCAGTCGGCGCAAATCCCGCGGAACGCTGCCATAAATCGCAGTGTTCTATTGCTCTATTTCCCAAACTGATATTTCATTTAGCTGATTTAAATCCGGGCTATTAACTCGTCAGCGGATTACGCAGCTGTTTGCGGAGCGACGGACCGTGCTGCCGGCGCGATGGCTGGCCGATACCAATACTCTGACAAGTCCACGCTTATTGCTTAATATTTAAGCTTTGTCTGAATATAACTTTTATAAACTACTTTGAAACCTAAAACTGGATTTGTCCGTACTTATGCTGATACCTTCCGCTGTATTCTGAACTTATTTTTCTGTATTTACCTATAGCTATTTTGAACCGAAAGTTCATTAACGATTCAAAGACAACACAATATTTCTAACAGCCGGAAAGCATTCTTCAATAACCACTGAAAATGATGGGCCGACAGACCTTTCTGCAGTGTTCGAAGAACCAAATTAATAATAGTTGGAAATGTCCAAAATGTTGGAGCCCTATCGCAAAGATCACCAACTATGGCTTGGAGCCGCGCCCATCAGCCGTCGAGACAAACCTGACGAGACCGCGGCCCGCGTCCGCGTTTACGATGTAAGCAGGCTGCGCTTAAACATTCGGAGACATATTATTGCTTTAAAACTGGCGATCAACCTTTCTTGCTTTAAAAAAAGGAAGAAAACCTTGCTTCAGAGTAGAAAAATTAATGTCTTACTCCACTACTGTTCAAAGAGAAACAGCTTTTTGAGGACTGTTTAGCCAAAAGAACCATGCACAAATACACACCAACACGAGATGCCAGCGGAGCTTTCACTTGGTCTAGTTTGGATTAGAATGAATTGAGAGTAATCAAATCTGCCTTGAAAACCCGAGCCCCCCAAGAGGTAGAGACACTTTGAGAGTACCTATCAAAATGTCTCTAAATTTTGGGATTGAGAAGCAGCAGCTGGAGAACCTGCTTTCTATTTAAACCCAGCCAAGTCCAGTGTCTTCCGGCGGCGAGTGACGTCATTATCAGTTAGTCGTTCGTTTCCGCTTCCGCCGGCGACATCCTGTACTCATTTCTATTAAACAAGTAACTTTTAAATTGAAATTACTTTTTAAGCTATTTTCGAGAATGCTGAAAAGGCTTGGAACAAAATTAGAGTGTTTTCAAAGAAAATAAAGTTTGATAAGTACTTGTTTGAATACTTTAAATTAGAATAGAACGCCACTTGGCATTTTTTCTAGCCTGAATACTATTTTTCTGAATACTAGAAAGTTTTTGGGAGTCATACAAATAAAACATTCCATGTCGAGAGCGACCATCAACCATTGCTTACCTGCACCAGCTCAGCGTCACCTTGGGTGGATGACGAAGCATGTCACCGTTTCAGTAGTTCTACTAAGAAGTACAATTGGTACCAAAGATACAGGTAAATTCACTTTTTGAATTCTTATTTCACAGATATAGGTAGTTATTTTGTATTAAAGGTTGTAAAGGTGAGCGAGGCAATGCAAGTGCAGACTTACCGAGATTAGGCCCGCTGCAACCGCGCGGATGCTGCAAAGATGCCGTGAAAGGAAAATGAAACCAATTAAGTTCTCTCGGCGGTCGCCCGCGGCGATGGCTTACTAACCCCTCCATAGAATTCTACAATGAATGCCTCTAAATGGATTTCGAAACTGATTTATATATCTGGAAAAATAATTTTAAAATTGGAAATTCTCACTTAATCTTTAAGCTAACTCCGTGTTGCCGCTCCACGGCCCGGCGCGCGGTGAATGGGAAGTTATAGTAACGACAGTAGTCCTTATTATCTTGGGCCCATATACATAAAAGCTAATTTAAACGTACTCGTATGTAAGGCCGCAACTTTAATTGGAAAGCGAGATTCGCAATCACACGCGGATTAATTTGAGAACATGGAAAAGTTGGTGCGAAAGTAGGACTTGCTCAGACTGGACCCTATCTGGTAAAACGAAGCATGCACTCCATATAATAACTTAATAACTTATACACAATTTAACTTATTTATTTCTTAACTAATTTGCAAAGCCGACTTCGAATAAAAAAGGTTAAGGTTTTCAGTAACCTAATCAATCCCTTAGCGTATAAATAAAACCAGCAGTAATAAAATTTCTTTCCATAATGATGATATTGATGTTGTGGATGTAAAATATGTTCCCCCAGAGCGGCGGCGGCGGCGGCGGGGCGGCGGCAGTACGAAGCACCGAGTGTAGCAGCACCGCCGCAGTGTAGAACAGCCCTTACGAGGTAAATACGGAGCAGTTGGTGTGTGAGTAAACTTTCGAATTACTCGCTCCACGGAAGTTAAATAAGTGCCTACCAGTATTGCGGCGTTGATGCAATTGGTTTGATGGGAGTTGACGAAATATTTACATTAACTGTTGGCTAATCAAATACTTTACTTATTACTGACACGCTTCAGCCCGCGGCTTTGCATGCGTTCGTATTTCAAATGTATTGTTAACATTTTTTGACGTGTGAAAAATTTTAGCCTGATCTATTTAGTAGTTTCCCTTTGACCAAACATCTTCAGAACGAAACATACTTTCACCTTAATTATATTAATAGTACTTTGGTAAATAAACCGAAGTGTGAAGATACAAAGGGCATTACAAACGCCCTAAGATAACACTTGAATATCACAAAATGATATTAAAACGTCTATGAATTTATCTAAAACTCTTTCATTGCCGATGAGTTGCAAATACCGAACCTCGACATTACAATATCAGGTCAAAGCCATAAAAAAGTTAACGTTTTGAAACTTTTGACAAGCGATGCGTGAAACGAACGAGTGTTAACGGCTATTGAGGGATTTGGCGCGCGTTGCCATGGCGACGGGAGCGCGCGAGTGCACATCATGGCCGCGGCGGCGCGGAGCATATCCACGACAGCGGATATCCTATTGTAGTGCCCAGCGGTCTACTGCTCTCAATAATATTCGGACAAGCATCATTCATTTCCATATTATTTTCGGTTCATCCAACCATCGCTTATCAGTAGGTTTGTTTATTTATTTATTTTAAGGAAAACCAGCAGCACATACCTAAAATTAAAAATAAATCATCGAAACAGGAGGCTATTAAGAGGTTTTCACGGTTAAAAATAATAATAGTTACATGAAAAGTGTGAACAAGCTGAGTATGTAATCTGAAAACTACAAACAATGGAATACATTAAACAAAGCAGAAAAATAAAATATATGAACAATCAAACTTCATCATCATCACGTTGATGATGATGAATGAGTAATATAACAGGAAAAAATTAGATGAAAAACTAAAAGGACATCATATCTCATGCCAAAATTGCATCGTCCTCAATAAAATCGCGTAAATTGCAGCGATAATTTGTACTAACTATTGGTGTATGAATGATCTCGTTAAATCCCGTTATTTTACTGAGGAGATCGGGGCAATTCATATGGTTATTAGTGATTTTAAGCAAGAAAAGCAGGTCACCAATTTCACGTCTCTTACTGAGCGGAATAAGGTGAAATATATAGTTCATTTTCTATTGGAACATAAAGCAAGAAGATTCAAATAAATTTATTAACATAATCATTTACAATTCTTTCCTTTCTTGTTTCAATTAAGCGAAGTTCTTGAAAAACAAGTATCCAAGAATCTGTCGGCAGTGATTAGTTCCATAATCCTAGTTCGAGCCAGCCTGCCCAGCTCTAGTTGCCACTTGTTCCAAAAGTTTGTTGGTTGTGAGTAGTTCTATAGTCCTAACTCGAGCCAGCCTGCCCAGCTCTAGTTGCCACTTGTTCCAAGAGTCTGTTGCCAGTGAGTAGTTCTATAGTCCTAGCTCGAGCCAGCCTGCCCAGCTCTAGTTGCCACTTGTTCCAAGAGTCTGTTGCCAGTGAGTAGTTCTATAGTCCAAGCTCGAGCCAGCCTGCCCAGCTCTAGTTGCCACTTGTTCTAAGAGTCTGTTGCCAGTGAGTAGTTCTATAGTCCAAGCTCGAGCCAGCCTGCCCAGCTCTAGTTGCCACTTGTTCTAAGAGTCTGTCGCCAGTGAGTTGTTCTATAGTCCTAGCTCAAGCCAGCCTGCCCAGCTCTAGTTGCCACTTGTTCCAAAAGTCTGTTGGCAGTGAGTAGTTCTATAGTTCTAGCTCGAGCCAGCCTGCCCAGCTCTAGTTGCCACTTGTTCCAAAAGTCTGTTGGCAGTGAGTAGTTCTATAGTTCTAGCTCGAGCCAGCCTGCCCAGCTCTAGTTGCCACTTGTTCCAAGAGTCTGTCGCCAGTGAGTAGTTCCATAGTTCTAACCCGCAGCGACAGAGCCGGCTCACTGCGTGCTTTTGTATTGCTTTTGTATTCGTGCAGTTTGAAAATTGTATTTTTAAACGTTGATAGAAATCGTGTTATTTGTTAGCAATTTAAAAGACTAGTCTGTAAAAGAGCACGTCCGGGGCCGCCGGAGCCGCGTCTCATCTGTTGCTGCGCCTGTGTTTGCCTCAAACAGCGCTCAATAAATGGTTCCAGTTAAACTCCACGGAGACTAGAAAATATTATTTTTCAAAATTGTTATAATTTGCACGAACCATTCAACAGTTATACAATTTTGTAAGAGTTGATGTTTCTAGTGAAAAGGAACCCTAACGGCCCCTCTGGAACAAGGGACAGCGTCCCACCCCGGCAGTGGCTGGTCCAAAGTGGGTCAATTGCAATAATTAACAAGAGCGCACTAAGAGAGCACCGCGCCCGCGCCGCGCTGGACACGGCGTGGCTGTAATGACGTCGTTATACAATTTTATGCTTCTAGTCTCTGGAGTCCTGCTCTGGAGTGGTGCACATTCAATGTTCTCCTTTTATGAAATTAGTTCAAGACTGAAACCTGCCAGCGTGACACCTTCATTGTATCCGAGCGCGTATGGTATAAGTCATGATATGCATAGTCTTCGAAAACTATACAAGTGTTGGTTTCCTTCCACACATAAGGTGCTTAAGGAAGGTCACACATAAAAGTAGTTAACCTAACATGGGCTATAAGGCACTTCTAAGTAAATATGTATCATAATGTTGTCTTTACCTGAATTAATAATTACTTCTTTCTGTTTAGTTTCTGGCCCTACCAGGTTGAGAGGAACTACCTTTTTTGTTTAGTTTTTACGCCTATTAGCTATTATGATTTTTAGTTATACGATGCAACGTGCAGCAGTACAATTTGAATACTCTGACAAGTCAGCGGTATTAACGAAAATATTGTTGCGGTCTTGTTAGAATTAGAACCCAGATTCCTGTGATGTAGAGGTTGTCTCTACGTCACAGGAGTATGGGTTCTCGAGTGTGGATGTGACAATCTTCCTGCCATTTTCCAATCCGGTTTATTAACTAAAGGAGGCGTCAAACGGCTCTCTCGTATAACCATAAAGTAATATAATAGCTCGCCTTCTATTTCTGCGTTTGTTTTCCTGGTTATAAATTCAGTAAATATTTCCTCTAAATCCGACACGCTAATTCCTGCCAAATCGAAATGTCCTATCTTCAATTTTATTACGTAAAAGACGACAAATATTATAGACGTCCGAAATAAACTCCCATTTATTATCCGGCATTATTGAATTGAATATCTCGCACCAGATTTTAAACAGATGCGGCCCGAGTGAGACCAAAGTTTAGTTAATAAATAAATCTGGGTGGATCAGGAGGGTTAACTTGTCGCGAGGATAATGCGCGCCAAAATACCGCATTACAAGATTATTCAATAGTGTGTATGCAAATGTCCTGACTATAGTTGACTGTTGTCTGCATGTCCCTTCCTACAGTTCCTACGCACCCGCTGTGCCACTTATGTATGATGCAGGAGAAGCAATGCCCAAGGATTCGAGACACTCAAGTAGTCGCACGCATTTTTGCGCGTGAGTGTTATAATTTAATGATGGATAATTTCAATCGGTAGGTATATTTATTCGGACCATCATTAAACGCTTGTTTTTAACTTTAGGTTAGAGTTTTTATATTTATCTTATTAGCCGCTTTTTAGTAATGTTGTTATGGTACTCACAAGTGCTAAAAACTGCATATTTTTTTACTAATATCTCGTGAGACCCCCATTCCGTCAGATGTCACCGAGTCTATAACCACCGGCATGCTGAGACTAATCAAACGGTACGTCATAATAATATGTTGTTATCGGACTAGTAGTTTCAGAGCTACGTGGGAACATACAATCGGCTACATACTCATACATACAATAAGACATAGGGTGTCAACCTCATAGGGTTATGAGGTTGACACCCTATGTCTTAATTGATCCTTTATACCCCTCTACCAACGGAGGAGGGTTCCTCCGTTAATAGTCGGGTATAAAGGATCAATTTGTTCAGGGCGTTCTGGATGTTTTCTATGTATAATAAAAAATATCTATCTATGTAGTGTATTGTATTAAGTATATCAGTTATCTAGTACCCATAACACAAGCTCTGCTTAGTTTGGGGCTAGATGATGCTGTGTGAATTGTCCAGCAGTATTTATATTTATATTAATTATCACCAAAAAATTATTTGTCAAAAACGCGCATTTTCTCCAAACCTGCAACATTTTTAGTAAATCTGTGAATCATGATAATATTTTTATTAAAAATATGGGTAGTTCTAAGACCATTTTCATGTAGCTTCAAAGGTTAAGGTCCAAGGTAAAGGTTAAGCCCCATTCAAAAATTTCACCCAGTAATATTAATTCTAACTTAAATTGTGACGACGTAGGAAGTCATTTAATAATAACACAAAGCCGGAGGCACTTTCCACACTCGTAGTCTACTAAAACTAGAACTAGGTAGCTTGAAACCCAAAGGAACCTTTGGTATTGATCTCACGAATAGCTTTCCTTTATCTGTTGTTTCTGGTGACAGTCATTGCAGGGATGCAGCATGCGATGAGCTATTCTATTTATACTTTGATCTATACAGGCTTAGCAAAACTGTTTTATTTTTTTCATTTGATTGAAAACAAATTCACAAATTACCTTGTCTAGGTTTTTTTGTAGAGCAACAAGCTGAGTCAGGACCTGTTAAACCTACACACACTTCTTCTTCTTCCGCTAGTGGGCAAAAAATTGAAGTGAATTAAAGTCAATTGCACCTTATTTCTTGTTGATAGTAATAACTATTTATCAAGCTGTGTGTATAGTAAAAATTTGACTTGTCTAAGTACTTATTTTGTAAGTCTAAAGAAATAAACGATTTGACTTTGACTTTGACTTTGACACGCGCTCGTTTGCCTGCTGAGGGGGCTACTTAGTACCAACCCAATAGGTACTTAGGTAGGTACCTACCTAAGTACCTATTAGCTACCTACTTGTGTTAGTTTTAGCTTTCCAATAATTGTTAACAGTGTTTGTTCGTGTTACTAAGTAGTCTTTTATTTTATTTTATTTGTAGTGTTGTGTAGTGTTAAATAAATCATTTTATTTTTCTTTATCTCTTGCATTTCGTTTTAGCGGTTGTAACGTTAGATATGTACTTAGTAAGTACTTTTTACCAAAAAAATAAAGAATATTTTTTTCAAATTGTAGGGTATCGTCTTTTATTAGATCTTTGATCTATGTATATTGTACTATGTTAATGTTAGTCGTTTAAATGAACTGTAGTAGTATAAATTATAACTTTGTACTATTATTGTTGTTTGTGAATAAATAAATGAAATATATAATTAATGCACCTACGCACCAGTTGCGTCGGCCAACTGCTCCATCGAGCAGCAGTACCGTAGCTTCAGTAGTGCGTGCACGGCGCGGGCGGGGCGGGCGGCGGGGCGGGGCGGCGCGATGCTCCGTGTAATGAGCTCTGATTGCGACTGATACGCGCGACACTAATGGCTTAGTTACACAAATTTTACGATTCTCGCATATCAAATTGTGAACAATAATATTATATTTCACTTCCGAAATTTACAAAGGAAACAATTGATTTCGGTGTTTTTTAACCGAGTTCGGTCCAGATGTGCTTGATGTTATAAGCTTTTGCCTTTGTTCTAATAATACTTGTGGTATAAAGTAGTGCTCTAATTGGGATTCCTACGCTTCTTAACAAATTCTATTTTAACGAAACAAAGCAAAGGTTAATAGAGACACATTTTCAATAAAAAGCGTAATCGAAAAATAAATTGGCTAAAAACAATAGCCATTTAGTTGGAAGTGCGATGTGGGATTAATGAAATAAAATAGGACCGCCCGCCGTTACCGTGAATAACGATTATTTAGATAACAATAGAATCTACGGGAGTTCCACAATCCGTTCGGCATTCACGTTTATTTCTACAGCGGAATAAAGAGTGAACAATACTTAGCAATTACTTTAAAACAAATAGTTTGAATGGAACACTATTTTAACATCTATAAGCTGTGTTGTAATTGTAACATACCGACCCCGCTCCGGACAGGCCGTGCGACCCATGTAACGCGACCAACATTACGTCGCCACCTCAATTGGGAAATCGGAACACTTAGGAACAATTTTAACAGAACCCTCCATAAATATTAAAATGTAGGAGCCCTATAGCCAATGTACCAAATTATCGTAAACTACGGAGCGACCGATACACGCGATACGTGACTTTCGCGCAACTCCGACGCCCCGCGCCGACGACCCAAAGTAGACCTTAGTGCACCGCGATAAAACTAAACAGCCTGCATGTGTGGTTTGTGGTTATAACTATCGAAATGCAAAGCAACAAGGGAAAACGTACTGTATAGCCACGTCGTAAGGGTGCTGGAGGCCGATCGGCCGGTCGTTCATAGCTCTGGGAATTATTTACTGGCTTATAAAGTGTTAGAGAGAAGGAATCATTTACCCTGAAAGGATGTGTTTGCATGACGACATTACTTGAGCGTGGTGCCCTCGCGCCTGGCACGAGCCAATGTATCTGTCGAGAACTGCCTTAAATACTATGTGCGTCTAATAACTACATAATTATGATGTACTTGATAATATTTACAAATGATTGTAAAAAACAAATGCTTGAAATACTATGTGCGATTACATATCATGTAGTTGCTAGAATGTACAAGAACAAAATAGCTCGCTACGGGCCCTGACGGAAACTGAATCGTTTGGGCAGAAAATCTTATTAGACTGTTTGCCTTTTCTATTTAAAATTGATAGATAGATAGATAGAAAATTCTTTATTGCACACTTATTAAAAGAAACAATATAATAGAACAGCTTAAAAACTAAGTGACAAGTGGCGGTCTTATCGCTCAAGAGCGATCTCTACCAGACAGATTGTTGTATGATTCCAATCTGATGTAGCTCACTCTATTTTAGGTGCCGTGGTATTAAAATATGAATGAGTTATATGTACATTTGATGGTTAGATATGAGCCAGCTGTGACGGCGGTTCTGTGGGAACTGCATGCACGTTTGGATTAACAAATCATAGATAATTTGGATGGACAGGATTGTTTGCGGTCGAATGAGAGAGGCAGCCAGCTTTATCACGCTGGACGGCCTTATGAAATTTTAGTTCCGCAACATTTAAAATTGAAATGATCAGTAGAATAAATGAATGAATGAATGAACACTTTATTGTACTAATAGTAATAAATATACATTAAAGTCTTAAATCTAAATAATAAATAAATGTAGTACAAAAGGCGGCCTTATCGCTGAGAGCGATTTCTCCCAGGCAACCTTGGAATAATAGACTTTTCTTCCAGAATTACCGAACCCGTTTGTGAAGCTCTATCGAACTCCCTACTTTGGAAGAATATTAACACCTTGTGAAGCAAAAAGCAGGATTCAACTTGAACCCGATTTACATAGCAATAAAAAGTAATCAGTAAGTTGAGATCCACCGGCGGCGGAGAGGAAGGGGCGCGCGCCAACGAACGGTGAAATTGCGGCGCAAAAAGGCACGAGGAAGAAACGCCGGGCAATTTGTCTTAAGTGGCTGAAACAGTGAAATATTTGGGAAGTTTAAAACCATTTAAGTTTTGTCGGACCTTTTGAGTACTGGAGGTCGCTCGGCCTCACTCCTTTCGTTCCATGAGCTCTTAGCTCCAATAGAAATAACCGGTGCCACTTCGTATTCACTATTGAAAAGGAATGTTATAATTTTATTAGAACACGAGGATAGGTATTATTACGCTGACCTAGTTTGTCGAAACTTTTGAGTTTGTTGTGAGAAAACAAGTCGACTCCAACTCTGAAGGTGAAGACGTGAGTCATTTTTAATTAATTCGAAAAGTTGGACGCCAAGCCTTATTGTCTTTTATATAAATACCCGTTTATAATGAAGCGGCGACACCTCCTTAATCCCGGGGGCTGAAAGGAAGGCAGAAAGGGGGGAGGGAGGGGGTGACTTTTGTAAATACGGAAATATGGAATCATAAAGTTAGAGAGTGAGCTCGTTAGCGAATGAAATATTTACCCTTGAATAAATTAAAAGGGATGACGGCTTTTTATTTGTTTAAACTCGGTTTATGCTGTCCAGCGTGATGTTTTTATGTAGGAGCTGTCTGCATTCTAAAGTTGAAGGTTCTAATTACGTATTTCAGGAGTTTCATTCTAAGAGGTTTCTGAAATGTTTCGGGTTCGTAGTAAATGTTTTACACGATGGGATCATTTGCAGACAACAAATTTGCCCTGGGTACTAAAACCATTGCGAAGATCCTTTCATGGATCTTTTTGCACCTTTATGTTCACTTTGAGACACTGGCCGATGCCCTACTTCCAACAGTTTGTGAGCGTCAATACAACAGGAGTGGACGAGGCAGGTGCCGGGGCTCTATGAATTAATGATGACGAGTCGCCTCTCCGCACCGTTCGAGGACATCACCATATGGCTTTATCATTAGCCACCGAGACACTTCATTATTATAATGCTTCCAAATATCATGTTTGATTGTTTTGTACATTTTGTACCCGTACATCATGATGCCATCACTCGTAGCACACTTTTAGCGATTTACCGGTAGTTTGCGGCAAATTGACGGTACCTAACTTGCCAAACATTCACTTTGCGAAACTATAACCTTAGAATTATGTCTTTTTGGCGTGTTTGCGCACCCTGAAGTCTAAACTCCAGCTCCAATAGCGCAAGAAAGATAGGTTTGTAAGTAGTTCGGGTATCAACAACGCCGGTTTTGTGGGAAAATAGCGAATTTTCAAAGTGCTAAGCTGTGGAAGTAGAAGTTCGTAGCCGGCTGCGGCAATTATCGCGCCTGATCGCTCTCTATGCTAATACTTCACACACGCTCCTAAACGCCTTCTTATTATTTTCAGAAACATAACTCAAAGCGTAGAGTCTTCAATATTTAAGATACGTTACGAACAGTTCACTGTATTTTGTCTTTAGATTCTCTACATCTGAAACAAAGCAGTAACCACAGTCCAAGTGTTTTATTCTGGCATCTGTGGAAAACTAGTGCTGTAGTAGAATAATCAGGCTGCACTGAGGAGTGCTGCCCATTTGTGGGGCTGCATTCGTCCTATTTCTATAGAAAAAATATAAACATTGTGCACTCTGTATTTAGCGATTGTATTTTTCGGGGTCACCAAGGTCTAAAGGTGGGATGACGATCTGCGAAAGACTGCAGGCAGATGCTGGATGCGTCAAGCTGAAGACAGGGCGCTATGGCGCTCATTAGGGGAGGCCTATGTCCAGCGGTGGACTAGTATAGGCTGATCATGATGATGATGATGATGACTAAAGTCTAAACCGGTGTACAGTGTAGTACTGACCTGTAGAGCGGGATGCCTGCGTCGTCGCGGAACCAGAACACCATGTAGACCTTGTCGTTGGCGGCCGTGCCCAGGTCGCAGGGGAACTGCGCCACCATGCCCTCCACCGCCTGCACGTCCACCGTCCGCACGCCAGCTGCAACAACACATACCAACACCTTTACTGACAACGCAACATGTAGATACCTGTGATTCATTTACAACGGGATATAGTATAACATCTGAGTTAGTAGTATCTGAGTATAGTATAACGTCTGAGTTTTGAGCATTCCGAAATTTCCTACAAATGAGGTTAGATTGATATTGGAAAGCTCAAAATTCATATCATGGTAAGTATTCAGCTGTATATTACTTTATCAACCATGATGGATTCGTCTATTTTGCTCTAATGACTTGAAGACTAACATGAAATACCATCTTGTATTGTTTTGCCTGGCTGTACATTAGTTAAATTTCATGTACTCATTAGGAGTCCATGTATGAATATTTTAAAATATAGTAAAAATTAGCATGGATCCACCGGAAATTAAAAACAATTGAATTGTTTTTTAATTCCGCTGGGTCCAAAGGTCCAATCCTTTGAAAATAAGCCAAAGAGCGTCATGGACCTCAGGGAATAAGCCCATTCAAAGTCTTTAAGTTGTAGGTATGATTCAGATTGATTGTTATTTCCCATAGGCACAGTAGAAGTTAAATTAAGAATATTACATGGAAGGTCATCAAAAAATTATAGTAGATCTAATCAGCTCGCTTAATCTCACTGCTGGACTCCACCAATCTCAGCGTCTTATTCGTCCCAACTGCGTTCATCTAGGTCGGCCGGCCTCTTGGCCATTATGTTTAGGACTATTAAATTTATTTACAATTTAAGAAAAACAATTCATTTTATTCATCGTGGATGTCCTTATTCCATTAAATAACGGTTTGAATGCAGGCCAGCATCGACACGTCTAGTCTGGGCGGTTACTTGCTTACTGGGACACTTATCCAACATCGAACTAATTAGTTACTACGGATATGTGAGATAGCTTTTTAAATAAGGCGATGCTGACCCCATAAATTAGGAGCTTAATAATCCAAGGCCGGACTAGAGCGTCGTGTCCGATGCCGGCTATTAATTGTGCCTAATCCAGTCCGGCGCCGGGCCGGGCGCGGGCCGGGTCCGGGACGGGCGCGGGACGGGCCGTACCTGGCTGCGGATAACAATAAGGACCTCCGCTTACACCGGACATGTTCCCTTCACTTTGATTATGTCCACTCGGTTTCAGTAGCTGCTCTAGAATGAAGTACGGTTCTAATAAAGCCTGTAACCCTTCCCACTTGCTTCAGTTTTAGTTTAGTATCCATACCGGCCTATATTATGTTTATGTTTGTTTCTCATGTTCTTAATTTTCATGAACAGATCAAGTTGCTGTGCAAGCCTGTTATGAGAACACATTCTATAGTAAAGTATTCACACTGTTTATAAAAAAATGTGTTATTATGTGTTATGTTGGCATTGCCTTAGTAAAAAGTTGTTTGGTGAACATTATTCCGACCTAAAATTAGATGTTAACGGATGCAAACGCTTATCCTTTGCCTAACCTAGATCTCATATCAATGCTGAGAGAGTTCCGGCGCGGAGCACCGAGTGGTCGGTCGCAGCCATAAATTCGTGCGAGATGTCCAAAGTGGCGCTCGACGCTGGAAGTTCGCCGCGCCCGCCCTCGCAGCACTAATGGACTCAATGGACTCAATGGACTCTGTTGTGGACTCGATCGAGACTACTTGTTCGCTAATCAGATAAACTTGCCGACGGGATACGAGTTTCGAAACGGGAAATGCTCTTTGCTGCAGTCGGGTTCGACTTGCCCACTGCCCACCCCACACGAGTTATCATGATCGAGAGCTATTATTATCATTTTTGTCGATCTTTACATTGTTTACCGAGTTTTTGTCAATTAGTTTCTTGAAAGCAGAGTTAAACTCGGTTAGGATCAAGTTCTCGTTCGAATCCGTTTGAACACATGTAAGCGCAAAATACACAACGGAGACAATCCCCAATTAGCAGAGCACGGGCACGAAGCCCCGGCGACATCTGTGTTTGAATAACATCGAGACAATGGCGACGTCCGTAGAAGCTGTCGTTGGTGACGTGAGCGCCCGCTCAGAGGACAGCGTCCCAGCGCTGGGCTGACGGTTAATGCAAGATATTGTGATGAATATTCACGTGCTAGTGTTCCAAGCCTGGCTCACAGCGAGGTCCGGCCCGGACCGGCGCAGGGCGGCGTGCATACTGTTCAACGAATCTTGACCACATACTATTAGCGTTTATAAAATCATTTTGTGATAGTTTTGTGCATATGACGACATAATGAACTAATTTAATATAATTTGTGTAGTTTTATGCACAAAACTATCACAAAATGATTTTAGAAACGCTAATAGAATGTGTCACAGATGACCGTATATTTAAAAGAAAATTTTCGTTTATGTCTCACTTTATTTATTAACACTTTATTCAGTTTATCTTTTGACGATTTACCACATTGTAAAAACTACATATAAAGACGATCTCATTATTGAGTCTGCACGGCTGGTCCGCACGCTACCCTCCGACGTCGTCGCGTCACCCCTGGCCGCGAACGATCGCCGAATTTGTACTCTAATCTGAGACTACAGGCTGTCAGCCGGCATTACGACACGTCTCGCCGATGACACTTTAATGGCCGCAAATTGAAAGAAAATGATGCCTTTCATCAATAACCGTAATTTGAACACAGCCAGTCAATCGCCCGGCTCCGTGGCGGGGCTTTGTTCCGCATCGGCTGGAATCATCAAGTTTCCTTTTTTCTTCCTTTTATTATTTGTTTTAAAACGAATATTTTCTTCACTTACCAATTCCCATGTTTGTAAGGAGTGGCTGGCATGTCCTGTCAAGGGGGTGTGCTAAAGGTGTCCGTGCAGGGATGGCTTCGAGGCCCCGCGGGCAGAGATGAGACGTCTCATCTCCATCGCCTCGCCGAACAAAAGCTCAATTACGTACAAGTTACGTGGGACGGTCATCTTTTACGTCAGTTTTATGTTCATACTGGGGCATACATGCTCTTACAGAGGCGAACACGTTGATTGAAGCTATAGTAATCTGGTATGAAGTGGTTTCATGAAAACGCTCGTAGATTCGAATCCCAGTCGTGTACCACTCTCATAATCCGTTAACCTGTCCTATCACTGCGCTACGAACTACGTTCCGCGAAGGATGAATTTAAAGTTGTTGACGCCGTGAATTCAATAAATCACTTAGCATGTAAAATATTCCTAGAAACTGGCAAACTGGTATTAAGCTGAAAGCCAATATACGTATTTTTGCAGAAATTACAAATTTAAAGCGCAAACGTGATGTGTGTTTTTAATTAAAATCAGCGATGTCGGAGCTAAAACGATTAAAAGTTGAATGAGGATAACAAGCAGATCGTGTTCTCATTAATGCATTAACGTCGAACGCAGGCGCTTGACGAGCGCTAATAAATATCGACCAATCCGCGACGAGCACCGCCTCCGAAACAACACCCGAAAACACCAACCGAGGACCGGTTATTGCGAAAAACTACCCAATTACTTGTCATCATTAATATCCTGCCTTAACTCGACACGTACGTCGAATTGGATCATAAAATTATTGAACAAATTATACAGTACGGTATTACCAGTAATACCGTACCGTATAATTTGTTCAATAATTTGATCCAATTCGAATAACATTCAACTTATTTATTCCCCTTGAATTACACGCACTGTTCTTGAAAAGCTCTGTCTTATGCATAGTCATTGGTCAGGTATAAAAGCTGTTATAGAGAAAAATTAACGTGTCACCCTTTTACACGGTTCAAAGGAAATTCCAATAACTAGCGGCAGCATTGCACAGCGCGCCTACAATCAGCCGCCTTCCACGCTAATCAATATCCGGGAGCGCCACTTACCGTTACTGTCACACGGCTTTTAATCACGACCAATCATTGGCCACCGGCCAGTCACTCCTCGCCCGATTACAGGGGACGGTATTTGACTTATGGAAATTATTCTCTGCTTTTGACATTAATACATCTGAATAATGGTTTTGCGGGAAATATTTTGCTATGTAAAAAAGTTGTTACTTACCGAGAATTGTTTCATTTCATTTTCATTTCATTTATTCCACCATAGGTACATTTATACATACACTTGGTATCGTTGTAATCTGATTTTAAACATACTTAATTTAATATTATTATATATATTTATTATTTTATAATGACGCTCATCGTTGCAATGAGTATACGTCTTGTGATCGTTCAATGCGCAAGCTCACTACGTACCTCTTCGCAAGTGCTACGAAGATGCTACGAACCCCTACGTATGGAAGTGGAACGAGGTCTCTACATGGATCTACGCAAGAGCTACGATTGCAATACAACATTATTTTGCTTCACTATACCAACTCCGGGCTATTTATGTGTGCCTGCAGACATAGACATCTATATAAACAGGTGCTTAGTGTTATATTTAGTTTTATTTATTGACTTATTTTTTAACATGGTTATTAGGAACCAACTACATAAATTAAAAGAAAAGAATATGTTATCTACAGGCACATGTTGAAGAAAGTCGTAGTAGACATCCGTTTCTACTGAGTCGTCCTCGGCTCCAGGACAGTTGTGACCGCCTTGAATAGAGCTCTTCTATTAACCTCAATCCATTGATTAAACACTGCAGCGGTTTCTTTGACCGCTTTTTAATTAACAAATGGAGTGAGTGACATTGCAGTGATATTTACGCGCGTGTGGCGACACTTTTAACTATCGCCACGGGCGAGTCTGTGACTTTACCGCGGGATTGTCTCCACTCGCGCTTACCATTGAGTGTATTCTTGCAACTTTAGTTCTTACTTGGTGAATCGCACGGAAATGTATTTGCGTCAGGCGATGCGGTCAATCTGAGGCTATCAAGCAGCTGCTTTTACACCAAACGCGATCTTTTTTAGTTTCAGTTCTGTTGACGGACGCTGAGCCGCGCAGAAATGTATCCGCGTCAAGCTGAAGCGTCAAGCGATGAGGTCGGAGGCCATTGAACGGCTGCCAATATCTCCGGGATCAATACATCCATAGAGTTGCCGTGATCCTGTTTATTAATTTTGGATATCGGAGGGGAGTAGGTCAGCTCCGACGTGATGGGCTGGCTTTGTTTAAACGCTACGCTACTGCCAGTTGTTTCAGCGGAAGTTTCGAGACTAAAGGATTATTCCGCTGAGAGTATTGATTTGGAGCTTCTAGGTTTCGAAGCTCGCATTTCCTTTCAGTAGAGCAACCTCGGACACAACTCTTATGAGAGGGCCGGTTACCTGCCTCGTGCCACTTTTGAACCGATTTCAAAAAAGGAGGACGTGGACTGTTTTTTATGTTTGTTACCTCAGAACTTTTGATGCCACCACGTGCGTCTAGAACCACACTCACTCTGAAGATGTCCCTCGTTAAAGGATGAAACGTTGGTGTTCTTTCAACACAAACAAGTTTCGTAGTTCCACATTCATAATGAACACTTATCTTGGCTATATATACTTATATTTATAAGGAATATTAACGTTATGGAAACGGTAAGATCAGGTCTATAGTCACGGATGGCTGATTTAGGTGAATGTTTGATTTGATTGAACGGTCGACATGAGAGCCTATAGATCGGTATCATGTTCAGATAGACCCTCGTCGGCGGAGACGACTCACCTCTAATGGTCACTACAAATTTTATACCTTACTCATACATACAAATTCTATTTTTCTTTACAAGTTTGTACTAAGAAAAATTTTAAGAGCGGTTGTACGATCAAAACCCTATATAAAAAGGAATTCGAAATTCTTATCTCAAAAGGAATAACTAATGAGACGAACAACAAGGTCTTTTCAGATAAAAAATGTTGTTGAAAAATATCTATTTTATCCCTTTTTTTATCTAGCTCTCTTAAAGCTTTTTGTCTAAGATATTTTCCCTCAAACAGCGATATTATTACGCGAAGCACAACTCCGGCCCAGTGCAAAACAGGCAGTGGGGTAACTTGTAATTAATTATCCCAGGGACGCTGCGATCAATCAAACCATTTGCATCGCGTCGCTGAATTATGAGACACGGTATTTGTGGTGACGGAGATTACTATTTAAATAGGTGCTTCACAAAGGTACATAAAAATATATGACAAATCACGCTAATATTTTAAATGCGAAAATTTTTATGGATGTATGTATGGAAAGATAGATGGATGTTTATTACCTCTTCACGCCAAAACTATTGAACGGATCAGGCTGAATTTTTGGATACAGGTAATCCTTATCCTACTTGGCTACTTTTTATCCCATAAATCAGTTCCCGTGAGATAGAAATCACCTTTAAACGTTTACATGTTGAAACGTTTATCATAAATGAGTAAAGTATGAGCTGTAAAATTTAATCATTGGATTTAGCCATTAGAGTAAGGTTGACAGATTTGTTTATGTAAATAGTATCTGGTGCTGTCGCGAAGGCGAAGAAATATTTTGAGTACCTACCTAGGTTGTAGGTAGGTTGATAAAGATTTTAGCGGACTGGCCATAACCGGTCGAGGCGAAGCGCGCGCGCGCAGCGCGGTCCTTCGGCGATGAACGGCCGACGATTCATTCTGTTACGAGACAATGAGCGAGACACATCGGTAGTGACTTTGAGTTACATACATTGTATGCAATTGAGATCTTTTGCCACCGATATTAGAAGCAGTTTCAGATTATAATTGTTGTGTGTATACCAATTCGTTGGTCTGTCTGCGGACAAGTAGACCAGAGATAAAGTGTGAGGAACGGGATGGCTATAGGGGAGGATGGAGGCCATAAGAGGAATTATCCCCATAACAGTAAGAATCAGTAACCAGAGCACAGGTGGAACAGCCATCATAGCTCGCAGATCCAGAGCACAGGTGGAACAGCCATCATAGCTCGCTGAACCAGAGCACAGGTGGAACAGCCATCATAGCTCAATGAACAACAGTCCGATGGAACAACCATCACAGTCCGATGAATTAGTCATCACATCCAGATAGAACAGCTAAGTATCATGTCAAATGGCTTAGCCTTAGAACCGGTGAAACAACCACCTTGTTCTTGCATAACCTTATTTCAGCACTTCTATAATTACTTTTTTAATGTTTACCACATACATACCTACATATAATATTCGTCATAATTCAGAGTACTGAGGTATTTGGCGACAGGTGCTTTTCTTGATTTCTTCATCCTTCTGGGTCCTCATACGCTGTGGCAGGCGGATGATCACTGGCCGACATCCATCTTCATTACACGGGCCGCTTTTACTGCAAGCGCCGAGACGCCCTAATATATTTATGGGTTGTACTTTATGGGCCCCCTAATAGCTGGGGCCCTACAAATTTACCATGGACCGGAAATATTGTTTGTCTTATCTCTTCTAGAGGCTGTTATAATCAATCTGTCACTCCCTCATTGCTACCACTCAAGATTGCCATTTGACGCGTTTAATGGCTGCGTGTCACCTGCGTTTCGGCGGAGTGGTGGCCGCGTGGCGACGGCGTGGCGACGGCGTGGCGGCGGCGTGGCGGCAGAGCGTCTGCTTCAGTCCCACTAATTAATATTCATAATCGCCAAAGAAGCCGTTTGTTTATCTTAACCGCTTTATGATTATACTCCCGCCCTTGCCAACGGCCGCCATTGTTTCACCGTAATTGGGTATAACTCATTGGCTGATGAATTTTGTTGTTGTTTCTGTTGCTGTTTAGTGATGTAAATAAACGAACGAGCGCAGCGTGCCGCCAGGTGGCGCGACAAGCTGATTTGCATCCTTTTGTACATCCATTAATCCGAAAAATATACATGAATCGATTTACCCTTTTACTTTTTCGGTAAATGGTTGGCGTTAAACAAAAATGGTTTACGTATAGACGAGTTTCAAAGTAAGTTTAACGTCCACAAAGTTAAAAAGATGCTTAAACAATATTAAAACTGAATGTTTCCCTGAATAAGCCGTAGGTACGGTGAGTAGGTACAGGGTAGGTACGGCAGGTAGGTATGTAAGTCAGCACTCATTATATTTGGTCCTCCGTACTCCCCGGACCTTGCTCCAACAGATTACCATTTTTTTCGAAATTTGTATAACTTCTTGCAAGGGAAAAAATTCAACTCCGATGGGGCAGTCCAAATCGCCTTCAAAGATTTTATTGATTCCCGTCCGACTGGTTTTTTTAGTAAAGGGATCTGTTTAGTATTTATAAGTATTTTAGGTCACATTACGCGATTCACACACACATACATACATTACTCTGTTTAAAATAATAGGTATGTATGTGTATATTTAGTTTTAATTGTCCCCTCTTATATTGTAATGGGAAGGGGATTCCGTTCGTCCAAGCGCAGCCTGTCATGCTTGGACGACAAACTGTCAAGCCGAGGGACTTCACCAGGTTGGAAACAAAAATTCGACCTGGCAACACTTGACTTGTGACAACAAGAACGAGCGGCGGTGTGTGTTCTCAAAAAAAACCCATCTAAAAACAAAATCTATAAACAATACGGTGATCTGTGCAAAATTCATCAAGGAGCTGCGCCAGGAATCCGGGGTGAGCTTAGATATATTATATTTTATGTATATTTTTATCATTCATCACATCTCACCCCAGCACATAAGACGAGTGGTAAACGAAGGAGACAGGTTCGGCGTCAGACCCCAGCGGTAATGTTTGCGATCTTCCTTTAAATCGTACATTTGGTCCTAATCGAGCGCGGATTGGTCTGACCCGAAGCCCTGTAGTTTTGCCTTCTCGTAGTGCTGGAACATCATACACGTGGTGTCTCCAAGTCGAAGTTCCTCTGGCGGATTACGAGTAGCTTCGACAAGGAAACTATACACCCAACTCCTCATTTGCGGCGGCTGTAAATAGGTACTTGGCGGTGAAAAGTACCTATTCAGTCTTATTTGTTTCGGAAGGTGGTGGCTAGGTACCGACCGGTCTGGGACCAGCCGACCATCAGAACACTGCACAGAGTAACTCAAATTATAAGATATTGCGGTAGGGCTACACATATATATAAGTAGTGTCCCCTAAATTCATTTATTTATTCAGAACAAACATTACACTAGCGGATTTTCTTGTGAACGCCATTTTGGGGTTGTAATTTTGTGTTCATATTTTGTTTGTTTCATTGGAAACCTAGTTTATTCTTGTCTAGCGGACCTAGACTAAGGGTAAGCCTATTTACTGTGTATATTCGGTGCTAGTGCGTAGCGGTCGCGCATTTGTTCATTTTGTTTGTGAATTAAAATTAGATTGGTGGTGCCGGAACAGCCTAGTCGGCGGCAACGATTTTCTGGCGGTTTCTGAAGGCATCCGGTTGCCTTGCGGTTTTCCTGGCTTGGGTTGAACTGTACTTCAAACCCAAGCAGTAATAAACCCTCCGGGGGGTTTAGTTTTTGTATAAATAAGGTTCTTATATTGTATATTGTTTGTGTTAAGATTTCTATGCTGAAAGAGTTTTTGTGTTAGTTATAAGTTAATTATAAACTCAAAATGCCTTCTAAGGCTCAGTTACAACTTTTAAAAGTGCGGAACAGTACTGCTGTACTGAATTTAGATATACTCTATGACTTATCAAAATCAGATTTTGGGTCCGAGCAGACAAAAAGTGAGTTTAGGCTTAGGTACGGGGACCTAGAAACTGCTTACTCTGAGTTCACAACTACAACGCAGGAACTCCAAGCAGCTTGCGAGGAAGGTGAAGGTTCAGATAGTGGCATGGACAAATATGTTGTTTACAACAAAAAATACTACGAAATAAAACGGAAGTATGTTGAGTTGTATCCGAGCCCTAGCGTTGCATCCTCGGTTTATGGGACTGCAAACTCATTTGAAGGGGCGGGTAGCAGCAAACGGGTGTTCCTACCCAGAGTGCAGTTGCCTACATTCTCAGGTAAAATAGAAGAGTTCTTGTCCTTCATGGACCTCTTTGAATCTTTAGTAGGCAAGGATTCAACGTTGAGTGCCACAGAAAAACTCTACTATTTGTTAGGTTCTTTGTCCGGGGAACCTAAGGTCATCACTCAGCATTTATCTGTCATCGGTGACAACTATTCAATAGCCATAGAGCTATTAAAAAATAGATATAATAATAAGCGGCTTCTTGCGGACAAGTTGTTACACAACTTATTAGGGACATCTCATGTCAACAAAAGTTTGAGCTCGCTCAAACCATTTCTGAACACCCTGCTAGAAAACACAAAGGCTTTGGAAAAAATGCAATTCCCTGTGGCAGAGTGGTCTTATCTACTCTTTTTTATAAATTTCCAAAAATTGGATAGTGGTCTTAAGAAACATTTTGAGGATAAATTGTCTGGAAAACAACTACCTAGCTTTTCAGATTTGCTTGGGTTTTTGGAAAATGAAGTTAGAATTTTGGAATCTAGCGGAGAGAGTGTAAATAACAAAGGTAATTCTACATCGCGAGCTCACCATGCCACAGCACAGTCTGACAGTGTTTGCAAAATGTGCAAAAAGGGGAAGCATTTTTTGGCAAAATGTGCGGAATTCCTGTCATTAAAACCTAGGCAACGCAAGGATAAGGTTAAGGAATTTAGGCTGTGTTTTAGATGTCTAGGGGAACATAGCTATAGCAAATGCTCATCGGGGTGGGCTTGCTATAAATGCAAGTCAACCAAACACCACCATCTCATCCACTTTGATTTACCACAGGGTGGTACTGAGGCTAGTTCGGGGGGGCCATCAGCGGGGGGTGGACCTCGAAACTCAGGGGCGGATTCAGGTCGGTCGGCACCCGGACCGGATAGGGAAGCTGCACCGACGAATAAGGTAGACGGGGGTAATTCGGACTACAATAGGGGAAACTCGGGTAATGCGGACACAGGGGCGGCTTTAACATCATGCAACCGATTAAAAAATTGTAACGAACAGCAAACAACCGTGTTGCTCGCGACTGCGATGGTGCGCGTCTTGGATGTCTGCGGGGACTACCAGGAGGTTCGCGCGCTGCTAGACGGAGGGTCGCAGAGCACCTTCGTAACAGAAGCTTGTGCAAGCAGGTTAGGTTTGCGGCGGTTTAAGTCGGAGATTGTTACGGTGACCGGATTAGGGGGGGTACCTGTCAGCGACTGTCGAGGGGGGGTAAATTTGACTATTAGTCCTAGGTACGCGGACCACCCTCGACTTGTTGCTACGGCCACTATCCTAAGTAACATAACGCACAGTCTTCCTGGTGCTACCCTGTCTTCCAGTATTGCCGATTGGTATAAAGGGATATTTTTGGCGGATGAGAACTTCTTTGTGAGCCGACCTATAGACTTACTTATTGGCGCGGATCTTATGGGTGAGATCATGATAGGCGGAGTAGTAAAGGTGAATAATTACCTACCATGCGCGATGAACACTGTTTTCGGGCACGTGCTCATGGGTCCGGTGACCCACGCGTCGCCCCATTCGACTTATGCGGCTCACTGCTCTCGCTCGGTTTTTTCGGCGCATGTCACCACCAACCAGATATTAGAGCGGTTCTGGGAAGTGGAAGACATACCGGACGCGGTAATATCTAACCCTAAAGATGCCGAATGCGAACAATTTTTTCATGACACTCATCAGCGGGATGAGTCGGGTAGGTATATAGTGCGGCTACCTTTTGTGAGTAGTAGGCCAGAGTTAGGCGACTCGGTTAGTGTGGCAAAAAGGCGGTTCCTGTCAATGGAAAGGCGTCTTTCCTCGAATGAGGCATTGCGGGAAAAATATATAAAGTTCATGCGGGAATATGAACAGATGGGTCATATGTCAGTCTGTGACCGGAACCAAACTGACTATGCCAACGGTAGGGGGTACGTCATACCACACCATGGGATTTTTAAGGCGGAATCCGACAAAATTCGAGTTGTTTTCGATGCCAGTTGCGGGACGACTGCGGGGACATCTCTCAACGATTTATTACATGCGGGGCCAAGGCTACAACGGGATGTTATGGAGATAATCTGTAGGTTTCGTATGTCCGAATACGTTTTCACCACGGATATTAAAATGATGTTTCGTCAAATCGTAACTCATGAAGATGACAGGCACTACCAGCTCATATTCTGGAGAGAGGCAGTCGACCTGCCTCTGCTCCTGTACACTCTCAACACGGTGACGTACGGCATGAAGTCTAGTCCATATTTGGCCATTAGGACGTTGAGACAGCTAGCTGATGATGGGGAGACCGATTTCCCTGCGGCAGCTAAGCTTTTGCGGTCATCTGTTTTTATGGATGACATTTTAGGCGGGGCCGATTCTGAGGATGAAGCCAAACAACTAAAGGAGGACCTAACGCGGTTGCTTCGCACTGGCGGCTTTGAGCTTAGCAAATGGGTCTCCAACAGTAAGCGGTTGTTAGAAAATATTCCTGCGGAGGATTTAGAAAAACCACGGACATTCGATAAAGATGGGCCTGGATTCTTTAAAATTTTGGGCGTAGAATGGGACCCAAATAGTGATGCTTTTTCATATCATTGCAAGTTAAAGGTTAATGAGGCATGCACTAAGCGGATAATTTTGTCAACTTTAGCGAGGACCTTTGACCCATTAGGGTGGATAGCACCGGTGCTTTTCCAGGGCAAGGTTCTCATGCAGCAGCTTTGGAGGTTGGATTTGTCGTGGGACGAGACTCCACCACCGGATGTAGTAGCGGAATGGAGTCAAATTGTTGCGGACTTGCCTCACATAGAGGATATAAAAATGACGCGTTTCGTACTAGGTGGGGATTCCAAGGTTTGCTCACTGCATGGTTTCTCTGATGCGTCTGAACGTGGGTACAGCGCAGTGGTCTACCTGAGAACCATGAACAGTGAAGGCCGGGTTAGGGTTTCGCTCATGATGGGGAAATCGAGGGTAGCGCCATCTAAAATGAAGATGACCATTCCCAAACTGGAACTGCTAGGCGCGACTTTGCTTACTCGGTTACTCAAGTATGTCGCACGGTCCCTTCAGGACATGGTGAAAATTGAAGAGATGATATGCTGGTCGGATAGCACAATCGTCCTCTCTTGGTTGCGGATGCCTCCACACACGTTGCAGGTTTTTGAGGGGAACCGGGTCTCCCAAATTGTAAATAGTGGTCTGAACTTAACGTGGCAGCACGTTCCTTCAGAGCTTAACCCTGCGGACGTTGCGAGCCGTGGTTGTAGAGCATCGGAACTAGTCGGGCATTCCCTGTGGTGGGAACCCCGATGGCTTCTAGGCGACGCGACCACGTGGCCCGAGGATAGGTTTAGGCAGGAACTGGACGTACCAGGCATGCGGAAGACGTCGGTTAAGGTCCAGGTCCATGTGGGTACTGCGGAACAGGACCCTATGTGTAGCTCTTTAGTAAATAGGTTTAGTTCTTTAGTTATGCTACAGTCGGTCGTAGCTTATTGTTTAAGATTTGTAAATAATATTAGGAACCCGGCTGCGAAAAACGTAGGCGTGTTAACGGTCAGGGAGCGCAAGGTAGCCATGGAACGGCTGGTGGTGATGACGCAGCAGGCGGAATTTGCTGCGGATTTAGATAGCCTGAATCGGAACAAGCAGTGCTCTACGCGGTTGAGACGGCTTCTCCCCTTTGTAGATGACGCGGGTCTCTTGAGAGTGGGGGGTCGTTTGGAGCACTCTAACCTCGCGTTTCAAATAAAACATCCGATAATATTACCCAAGGACCATCCGTTGACTACGTTGGTCATCGATCACGCACACCGGGTGCACTGTCACGTCGGTCCAACGGCCCTTCAGGCGATTCTACAAAAGGATTATTGGATACTCTCGGCTCGGCAAGCCATTCGAACGAGGGTTTTTAAGTGTATTTCTTGTTTTAGGACAAAGGCTAAGTCAGTAGAGCCTTTGATGTCTGCTTTGCCAAGGGACAGGGTAAACGCGACAGGTGTCTTCCACACGGTGCAAACGGACTTTGGAGGGCCATTCTCCGTCAAGGCGTCGCGGCTAAGAAATGCCAAGGTTTTGAAGGCGTACCTCTGCGTATTCATATGCTCTGCTTCCAAGGCGGTTCACTTGGAGGTCGTTAGCGACCTGTCGACAGAGGCGTTCACGGCGGCCTTATCGCGATTTGTAGCTCGGCGCGGTCTCCCTAGTGTTATACGGTCCGATAATGGCACCAATTACGTAGGGACAAATAGACATTTAAATGATGCGCAAAGGTATTTGGCAGGTAAGGACCAGGAGCAGACTCTGGGGGACGTTGCAGCTAAGAGCGGTATTACTTGGCTGTTTAACGTACCAGGGGCTCCTCACTTCGGGGGTCTTTTCGAAGCGGCTGTCAAATCTTCAAAAACTCTTCTGAAACGGATGATAGGAGAGCAGGTTTTAACGTACGAAGAACTTAGCACGGTATTCGCTAGAGTTGAAGCAGTACTCAACTCTCGGCCACTTTGCCCATTGACGCAAGACCCTCAGGATCTCGAAGTGCTGACGCCAGCACATTTCTTAGTAGGAAAATCACTGCTTGCGGTTCCAGAATACAATCTGGAAAATACACCTGATACGCGACTAGGTCGGTTTAAACTAGTGCAGGCCATCTCTCAAAGGTTTTGGAGGCAGTGGAGTGACCGGTACCTTCATTGTCTCCAACATCGGAATAAGTGGACCACACCTACTGATCCTCCTAAGATAGGGGATCTCGTGTTAATTAAGGAGGAAAATCTTCCAAGTCTCAAGTGGAGACGCGGTAGAGTGACTGAGTTACTGCCTGGGAAGGATGGGGTGATTAGGTCAGTGAGGTTGAAAACTCTTTCAGGTAGTTTATTGCGGCCAGTAGTAAAAATTTGTAGGTTGCCGTTGGACTAGGTTCGGTCACCACGAATCTCTTTCTGTTAGGTTAGTTTTGTATATTGCGGATTTCTTACATTTATTTTAAATTGCGGTTAATTTTTTATTAATTTGGTTCCTCAATGAGGATAAAGGCTTTTCAGCCTTTCTCGGGCGGGGGGATGTTTAGTATTTATAAGTATTTTAGGTCACATTACGCGATTCACACACACATACATACATTACTCTGTTTAAAATAATAGGTATGTATGTGTATATTTAGTTTTAATTGTCCCCTCTTATATTGTAATGGGAAGGGGATTCCGTTCGTCCAAGCGCAGCCTGTCATGCTTGGACGACAAACTGTCAAGCCGAGGGACTTCACCAGGTTGGAAACAAAAATTCGACCTGGCAACACTTGACTTGTGACAACAAGAACGAGCGGCGGTGTGTGTTCTCAAAAAAAACCCATCTAAAAACAAAATCTATAAACAATACGGTGATCTGTGCAAAATTCATCAAGGAGCTGCGCCAGGAATCCGGGGTGAGCTTAGATATATTATATTTTATGTATATTTTTATCATTCATCACATCTCACCCCAGCACATAAGACGAGTGGTAAACGAAGGAGACAGGTTCGGCGTCAGACCCCAGCGGTAATGTTTGCGATCTTCCTTTAAATCGTACAGGATCAATGAACTACCTATAAGATGGCAAAAGTGCATAGAAAATAATGGTTCATACTTTGATTAATTAAATATATTATATTACCTAATATATAGGACCTAATATTAGGTCCTTACATATGAAATTGGCGTTTTGTATGGGAGGAACAAAAAGTCGAATATTTTTTAATTTAATATATTTAATTAATCAAAGTATGAACCATTATTTTCTATGCACTTTTGCCATCTTATAGGTAGTTCATTGATCCCTTTACTAAAAAAACCAGTCGGACGGGAATCAATAAAATCTTTGAAGGCGATTTGGACTGCCCCATCGTAGTTGAATTTTTTCCCTTGCAAGAAGTTATCCGAATTTCGAAAAAAATGGTAATCTGTTGGAGCAAGGTCCGGGGAGTACGGAGGATGTCTTAGACTTTCCAATTGAAGCTCTTCTAATTTAGTAGCCGTCTGTTGCGCAGTGTGTGGTCTAGCGTTGTCGTGAAGCAGCAGTGGCGTGGAGCGATTGACCAGCCTAGGTTGTTTAGCCGCTAGCTTTTCCATCATGGTTTGCAATTGCTGACAATAGACATCAGCCGTAATAGTCTGGCCAGATTTGAGAAAACTGTAATGAACAATACCGGCACTAGTCCACCAAACGCTTACAAGTAACTTTTTTGGGGTTAATTTTCGCTTGGGGCAGGATTTGGCTGGCTGGCCAGGATCCAACCATTGCGCTGAGCGCTTCCGATTATCGTAAAGAACCCATTTTTCATCACAGGTAATGATTCGGTTTAAAATACCTTCATTATTGTGCCGGTTTAGTAATGTAACGCAGCAGTCGACGCGCGTTTGCCGGTTTGCTTCAGTCAATTCGTGAGGTACCCACCTTTCAAGCTTTTTAATCTTCCCAATTTGCTTCAAGTGAATTAAAACAGTTTTATCACTAACATCGCAGCCTGCAGCTAACTCGGACGTGGTTTGCGATGGATCCGCTTCCACAATAGCCTTCAACTCTTCATTATCAACTTGAGTCTCAGGCCGTCCACGGGGCTTGTTCTGCAGGTCGAAATTTCCAGAACGAAAACGTTGGAACCAAAAACGAACTGTGTTTTCTTTTGCAACACGACCGCAATACACATCATTCACCCTTCGAGTTGTTTCCGCAGCACTAGTGCCACGGCGGAACTCGTACTCGTAAATAATGCGATATTTTAAGTTTTCCATTTTGTAAAATGAGTGACGCAAACAGAAAAAAACAGAAGAAAAAAAACAAATGAATGACGATCATCGAAGCACAAATACATGAGTCTATAGCTGTACAAATTTGAATTTGGAATTCCTTACCAAAGAGGAGAAATTTGTGATTAAAGTGGCCAGTACGAAAAACGCCAATTTCATATGTAAGGACCTAATATTTCCGCGTCCGTTGTTTGCGGAGACGCGGAATGGAAGGATCGTGTTGCTTCAAGTTCACTAATAGGGTATATGCATGTGATTTCAAAATGGCTAAAAAAAATATATACGTATTCTCTATTGATATAGAAACATATCTACATATTTATTTTTGCATTTTGAGATGTTTTTATTGTAGAATTTAACCATTGAATAATTGATATTTTAAATCTCAATCGCAAAATTTCAAAACGCTACGCCATCGACTAGAGCGGACGTGACATCACTGTACACATTTCTTCTTTTTTTATTCTGCTTGCTGCACCTTGATTTGACACTATTCTGCCCACTTGACATTTCGTATTGTCGATTATTTTCAGTTTTTTCGGAAAACCTCTTTCCTGAGATGATCACTACCGAGGTCGTCACCAAAGGTTTTAATCAAGTGTGTACGTCGACGTCACATAAACATGGCGCCAATATGGCAGCGTTTTTATCACCCGAAAATGATTGTAGTTTTGATTTGTTTTTTTTACTTTGTTAATGCGAAATTCAGTGAGCGTCTTATCATTCCTCGGTTAAATAATGACCTAAAGAATCGATTAAAACAATAAAAAAAATCGATGCAAATATCCTATTGCGCATTTGTGCAGGAAACAGGTTTACTGGTGGGTACCAGTAAACCTGTTTCCTGCACAAATGCTACCCAACTTAATGCATTTACAATTATAGGTAGGTAAACAATTGATATATATCAATTGTGAGTGTTTCAGTGAGTAACTTTTGGCATAGGTGTTTTTTCATTTATTTGAGGGCTTTATCGCTTAGCGAAAACATTAATGTGTAAAATTGAATATGAAATTTCGTTTGAATTTAAGACGTTTGTATACGAGCACGTACATTGTGCATTGCTCTAATTAATGCGATCCGCGCATTTACGCCAGTCATCAATTTTAGCAATACTTTTTATTATATTCAGTTCGCGATCACCTGTCAATCGACACACGCGTCTCACTATCATTTCATTAGTAACTACAGCTTATCGTTAAATATTAGGTCCTTACATATGAAATTGGCGTTTTGTATGGGAGGAACAAAAAGTCGAATATTTTTTAATATAATATATTTAATTAATCAAAGTATGAACCATTATTTTCTATGCACTTTTGCCATCTTATAGGTAGTTCATTGATCCCTTTACTAAAAAAACCAGTCGGACGGGAATCAATAAAATCTTTGAAGGCGATTTGGACTGCCCCATCGGAGTTGAATTTTTTCCCTTGCAAGAAGTTATCCAAATTTCGAAAAAAATGGTAATCTGTTGGAGCAAGGTCCGGGGAGTACGGAGGATGTCTTAGACTTTCCAATTGAAGCTCTTCTAATTTAGTAGCCGTCTGTTGCGCAGTGTGTGGTCTAGCGTTGTCGTGAAGCAGCAGTGGCGTGGAGCGATTGACCAGCCTAGGTTGTTTAGCCGCTAGCTTTTCCATCATGGTTTGCAATTGCTGACAATAGACATCAGCCGTAATAGTCTGGCCAGATTTGAGAAAACTGTAATGAACAATACCGGCACTAGTCCACCAAACGCTTACAAGTAACTTTTTTGGGGTTAATTTTCGCTTGGGGCAGGATTTGGTTGGCTGGCCAGGATCCAACCATTGCGCTGAGCGCTTCCGATTATCGTAAAGAACCCATTTTTCATCACAGGTAATGATTCGGTTTAAAAGGACCTAATATAATATATCAGTAAAAATTTATCTTTTGATTTTACTGATATATCCAGCTTAGTTACTATATACTTGGTGTACGACCGTACAGTTTGTAACGTTAAAATGAAGACATTTACGAGTTTCCAGCTGGTTTTCTGGGAGCACCAAGGCTGACCCTATAACATGAGTACCTACGTACAGGCTGGCACAAGTTTTCATTATAAATGCGACACGGCGGCGAGGTAACGAGAGTGTGCAGCTACAAGCTCTAGAAGTAAGTAATTATATTATTTAGCGGGAGGCAGCGCGGCGACGCGGCGGGGGCGTGGCGGCGGCGTGGCGGCGCGGCGGCGTAGCTCGGCTGCTTTAGAATATCAGACATTTTTACGAGCTTCTGGGATTCCCAAGATTACGGCACAGAGCCACCTCTCCGAGCTGTGCTGTGAATGTTAATAAGACTCTTAAATTCACTGCAGTATTTTCTATTTGGTTCTCTGAATCATTGCTGCAGCCACCCCCCTCCACCTGAGACACTATAATAGCCTTTGACATCATATAAAAAAATTCAACAGAGTCAAAGTCAGAGTCAAATCTTTTATTTCTTTAGACTTACAAAATATGATCCGTAGGCAGATCTATTTTGTATCGTTAAAAGTCGACAATAATTGAGTTTGTTTCAAAAAACTATAAACCGACTTCAATTAAGTATATGGTTTTCTCAAGGATGACATGGTCAGAACTGGACCATAGAAATGGGATCACACGGGAAGCACCAGCTTTCAAATAAAAACGAATCATCAGAATCGGATCACTTAGTCAAAAGTTCTGAAGTAACAAATATAATAACACTACAGTCGAATTAAGAACCTCCTCATCTTTTTGAAGTCGGTTAAAAATATACCGTTCTTACCGAGTTTTATCGACACCATAGACATTTTCTGCGCTTACCGATTCCTACCGAAGTTCGTGCTTGCACTCCAGAGGGCCTAAACAATGTAACAATCGATGTCGAAAGCGTTAGTAGAAAAGTCTAAAAATGTATGGGTTTGACATATGCCTTAGATATGTCACGTGAACTATTTCGAATATTTCTATTCTTTTCGAATCGCTTTAAAGCAAATGTCGGTCGGATAGGCCCACTGCTTCATTAACTTCGTTCGCCCTTAAATAATAATAATTAATTTTGTGAAAATAAATTTACTTCATACGAGCAAAATAGTTTCCAAGATGTTGAGCCGAGACGGTAGCGAGGCTTTCCAACCACTCGTCCCGCGGCGGATATTACCCGCCGTGTAATTGGCAGCTCTCGGCGGCACTCGGCGACACTCGACGACACTCGGCAGCACTCGCCCACACCTGCAGCGGCGCGACTAACTAAATGACATCAAGTCATGCTCCCTTCGTGACTGTATCACATTTCATACTTATCTAGCAATTGAATTAAAACTCCTTCGTTCTAACAAAGTTTAAAGTACATAGTGAACATTAGAGGGGGCGCAGGCGAGCGCCCCCGGGCTGCGGCGGGGCTCCCAGGTAGGGTTTGCAGATGCGCACTTTTGGGCAAGCAGAGGTGGCCTAGGACTTCATCCCTGAACATAGAACATGGCACCTCGATACTCAACTCTCACACTAAAATCGAAATAAAAAAATCATAGTAGCTAATACCCACTCGTTATTTCATTCTGCGAATTTCAAGTTTTCAACACAATCCGTTTGTATTTCGTAACAAACATTTAAACATTCCTCCAAACTTTTGCTTTTATGATTTGATGTGATTCCTATTAATGGAATCTCCAATCGAAATAAAAAATCCCCGTTCAATAAATAGGCTGTGCTGGTTACGGCATTTGCGACGTTTGTGACGTGTGACGTGCGACGTGTGCCGTGCGACGTGGCAAAGCGGCTGTGAGTGACTTGCCGCTTCAGCGCAACATATCCACGGCGGGAGATAGCATCACGAGCCAAATGGAAAAATCACGGTTTACGCTCATTAGCAGAAAGTTCAGTAGTTCATTGACGTCACCGGAATACTTTATGACTTTTCTCTATATGGGAACTATACTTGAACGGATCTCAATAAAAGTTGATCTCTAACGTTTGACTCTCAACTATTTCAGAAAACTTACCTAATCTCTGTTCTTGTGGTTGTTTTGAAAAAAAACATTTTATGCGGAGTTTTACGGTAATATGTAGTTACCACTTAATTATGTTATCAATTAGAATATCATAGTCGGTAGATTACATTTACCTTCGAGCCCTGATTGTTTACTAGGAGGTGTGAACGTTGGGTGGACGCGTGTGAATGACGCCGCGTCATGACACCGTTTCATGACACCGCGTCATGACACGCGGCGTGTTAACGTGTCTCATTACGTAAACTGCCGGCTCATGCAATTCACCAGATGGCATAATAGAACCGTTGTAAATCATGACGTCATAACGCCTTTATTTTAATTACACAATGGAACCTTTTTACTTGTAGGTTAATAGCCTGCGGCGTGGCAGAATAGGACGCTCTTAACTTGGTTCTTACTGTAAGGATTCTAATTTAATCACGTTTATACAAAATGTCAACAAATATAAAATAAACGTTCCATGTGTATCCATTACTAATAAGTAAAAGTCCACGAGTCGGTAAAGTAAATCTCCCCGCCATGCGCCACTAGACAGCTCCGAGCTCTGCCTGCACTAGTTATGATTAAAATACCCGCACGTAATAATGCATCCATTAGTTTTATTAAAACAAAGATGTGTCTCCACAATGGCCGGCGAGCAGCGCGCATTACGAGAGTACCGCACAGTACGCGGCTGTCTCACTGATGAACAGAAGGAATATATCTCGAAATAATATGCACTAATAATAATGAACTCCTAGTCGAATTTCGGCCATGGCAACCAGTCTCAACGAAGAATAGCCAGGTGCGCAGGACATTTATAATGCACAAGTGTGCGCGCAAACACAAATGCACTCTCAATTCCCTCACTATCATACTCCGATCGGACGGCAGACCGACACGGCCGGGAAAAGGTTAGACGCAGGACCAACAGCTTAACGTACTTTCCGAGGCACGGGGGTGTATAATACCGCCAACTTCCTTACTCCAGCCTGCTATTGTAATTTATCTTGCTAGAAAAACTCCAATAACAACTATTGGCTCTTCAACTGACCTCTTAATTTGATTGAACATGCTGACCGCTAGACCAACGAGGCAATCAATGTATGCTACGAAATATGCACTATTGTATATAATATACTATATAATGTATATAACTAGCCTTTACCTGCAAGCTCCAACTTGCTCTCGAGGACCACCATGCACATTCATTTCTATTTAAATATTTTATTTACATATTAAACATGATATTATGTTTGCTTTAATATCATTGAACATATGAAAGCAAATATCAAAAGCAAATGACTAACGATCACATAAGCATATCTACAGGGCGTCGCGTAAAATATATAGGTACTTAGCCGAGAAGGGGTGATTTTAGACCCCCTAGGGAACAACTTGTTGTTATTTGCATTTTGATTATATTTGTCTCTTTCTATTTACAGTCATTTTACACGTACTTTGTAATACTACCTACCTTGGTAAAATTATACTGAAATGTTATTTGCAGATTTTTAAAACGACACCAAACCTGTGTTTTGTCAAGAAATTATTCGATAAAACAATGTAGGTAAATCTATTGAAATTTGAAAACAATGATATTAATGTTAGAATACACGTTGACGAATATGAAAAACAAAATAGTAGCCTAAAACAAATATTTAAATTAATAGAACCACAGAAAAAACGCAGCTCTTCTTCGGGATCCAGAATCACCTCCTTTCAGTTATTTTTCCCTTTTGCAATAAGTTCAAAGATATTAAATCACTGAGTATTTTGTGCTCAATAAAGTTCCAACACGCAATGAACAATAAGCTGCAAGAACCCAACGTGACTTCTGCTCGAACCACACTCCGCGGAGGCTCTTAACGAACCGTGCATAATATGAGGCGACCGGGTCGCGAGTCGCGAGTCGGGGGCTGGACTCCCCGACACGGCGCGGCTCACGAGACATCGCGCAGCACACATATTGCAGTCTCGCGTGTACTCGGGAGCGTATGACAAACTTATTAGGCAGAGTAGCAAATAGCTTGTTCTGTTCTAGCTAGCATGTTTTGTTTCCCGAGACAACGTCGTGGAGACACTTGGCTTTTTAATCGCCACTTGGCGACTTTTGTTCTACAAGTGCGGCTTTGAATATTTAAAAGTTATCATTCTTATTAGCGAGTAAAATACCAGGAGTTGGTTCGTTCCCGCAGGAGTTTACCGTGTCATTTCCTAGAATATGGCTATGGCTAACCAACTGCGCAATATTTTTTATTTTGTTTATTACTAGCTGCGCCCCGCGGCTTTGCACGTGCTGTTCCTATGGAAACGGTCAGAGGTGATATATATATCCCACGGGAACTGATTTTTGGGATATAAAGTAACCTATGTTTGATTGCAGGGTAACAATTGTACGCAAAATTTCAACCCGATCCGTTCAGTAGTTTTGACGTGAACAGGTAACAAACATCCATCCATCCATACATCCATCCAAACTTACGCATTTATAATGTTAGTGTAATGTGATGTGAAGTTTGATAGTATGAAGTAGGATAGGATTTTGGATAATATCTAGCATGTTCACACAACGCAAGTTAGTGTCAAGTGTTAAGTAACATTGTTCTTATTTGCGTGCACGCTAAGTATACAAACAACAATGCTATTTTTTAACACAAAGACATAAATTTAAACACGTTGACGAACCGTTAATTGAGTCTAAAAAGCTTTACTAACTTGGTTTCGTTTCTAAAAAGCTCCACACAGTTCCAACTAATTTAACAGCAAACAAACTACACGGAATATTTTCTTGTGCAATGTGCGGCGGCCGCAGAGAGGTCAAATAATTGCTTAGCTTAATTTTAGACACGGGGCGGCGAGCCAGCGAGCCGCGAGCGCACACACCGCGGGGGCTGTCTCTAATAAAATGAGACCATTTTACAAGCTTTTTTCGCTGCAGAGCGACTGGAACGATCCAGTTTTTATACCTCGTTGGGGATTGAACGTGCGCATCGCTACTTGCTCATCTGTTTACCATCTGTGATATGGGTAAATAAACGCAATAAATACCAGTGCATGTTTATAACAATGTTTTCTGATCGCGTAAGTTTTTAAACTTCATCGGTGATATTTATACTCTACATCTCTAGTTAATTTGCTCGCAAAGAAAATCCCCAGTTTTTCAGTTCACTACAACGTTAGAAAAAATTAAGTTAAAACAAGTTGAACGAATAGTAAAGTCAGTAAAGTCGAAATATTCCAATCCCTAACACGAGCCCGCGGCGTTTATTAGCGCACAGAGCTCGGCGCCGCTAACTACTGAGTTAACTTTTAATGCTACGTCTCATTGGGGACGCACACAATCACACACAACTGTGTACAGTTCTTTGAACACGGCATGTGCGTATTTACTTTAAATTAAAAAGTTTAGATAGATTGGCAAAGGTATTTCAGCCGGCTTTGTCTTTGTAAAATTGACACTTTATACCCGAAAATACAGCTGTAACTTTAGAAAAGTAATAAAGTATATGCAGAATACGTGAACTGCATAAAGAACGACGCGTCGGACGCGACACCTGAAGCGACGGACCCGCATTCAAATTCAGCTCACAGGCACGAGTCGGACCTCTCCCCGCTCGCAATATTCCTGGATGCTGAGCGGCCATCCCGGGGGGCTCCCGTAAACTGCTCCGAACCCTACTTTTGCTGATTTACAATGAAAAATGATCCCTTTCCTGACGGTTTTAGATTCAATATCACAGAAACATTGCAGAGCGGAAAGGATTTTTGCTTTTTAGACTTCGATTTTTCCTTCTTTTCTGTGAGTGAAGGAAGTCACGAGCAAACGACCCACCTGATGAAGGTAAGTGATGTTTCCCTGGCACATCTCACATGCGGCTCGTACGTACGCAGTAAACAACATAGTAGTGTGTTACATCGCACTCAATAGGTACTACTTTCTACGACATTCCTTCACCTCCTGATCCAGAATTTATTGCTCCGTCGATAAGACGTCGTCTTGTATCAGGAATGGTAAGTGACGTTACGTAAAAGGTAGACCGGAGCAACTGTGGAAAAATCCGGGAATTTATTTGAACTTGCTACACGACAGGCGATACGATACACTATTGACATTTGAGAACAGATTAACGGGATGCGATGACAACTCTGCAGCAGCGTCGGAGCAGCCATCGAACGTGAGTAGAGTACCAATTAGCTGTTGTCCTTGAGCTGTCCTCCTGAGTGACGATGCTCTAGCTGAATTTGTGACCACGGCCAATCTCAACGATGACCAGCCAAGTGCACTGCACATATTGTTAAAATGCACAAGTGCAGTGCACACTTGGTGCGCCACCACGGAGGTGCACTTTTTACCCGCGACGGAACGGACCCGGTATATGTGTTTAGGGTGTGATGTTCTTTGTGTGAATGTGTAATTTGCACATCACATCAATGTTTCCAATAGGGTATATGCATGGATTTTTTTAATTTTTTTAATCGATTATTTAGGTTAATACCTAAACGAAAAAAAATATAACACCCAAAAAAATCAAATTATTGAGGTAAAAAATTAAAAGTAAAACTTCACTCAGTTTTGGGGTGATAAAAACGCTGCCATGTTAGCCTTTGCATTTTATGACGTCACGAATCATCGAGTCCCCTATGTAAACTTAACGTCAAAACTTCATGCCCATACAAAAAAGATTCAAGTATGACGTCACGCTTCACGTGCCAATAGCGTTGTGTTTACACATTTTGCTGTTGAGACTTAAAATATCTACTTTTCAATGATTAAATTTCACAATAAAAACATCATAAAATACAAAAATAAATTTACAGATATATTTCTATGTCAATAGAGAATACGTAATATTAGCTTATTTGAAGTCACATGCATATACCCTATTATCTCCAAAACGGCTTGACTTATTAGGTACGGTTTTCAGTTTCAGGTTCGAAATTTTAAGCCAATCCAAGACCAATTGTATCAAGCAGTTACTGTTTGTTACTATTGGATTTGCTTCACAAATAGACGCACATTGATATTATATTGCTATCGCGACAGCATCGCGTCGGGTCATGTAAGTAAAGACATCGGCACTAGTTGTTGAGATGGTTGTCGAGAGGCGCTCCATCAGCTCGTGGTGCGCTCACAATTTCTCATCTACTTTATTTATAGATTCCCGTTCCCCGACTACCTGCTGCGAAGGTCACATAAATTATACCTACCTCCCGCTGTCGACAGATGTTCCGATAGGTACCTTTCTACTTTGTGAATTTCTTGTTTTGTTTCTTTACGAGTTCAGCTCTCTTGGTTTCTAGTTTAGTTCACTTTAAATACAAAAAACACAATAAATAAATCGTTGTAAAGTTCTTGAGCCGAATTTTATCAAATGAACACTTATTTCATTAGATACCTTTTCAATTAGAGCTTATCATTAAACTTACCATTCTAGTAAATTAGAATGCGCGTATAAATGCAATGAAAGTGTCGCCGTAAGTAGGAGTAGATAAATCCCGCCGAGCTAAATAAACCAACGTTGAGATAAACAGCATGGCAGATGGAGTGGGGATTAGGGCGGAGTGTACACGACCTGTCAGACTGGACCGGGGACCTGCTCTAGCTAACACTAAACATTTCCAACGAAATACTACCATTGAATACCTATTTTGGTATTATAAAGTTCTATCCCTGTAGTATACACGCGGGATGGGACCCAGGGGAAAATACTGAAACTATGCCAAAAAAACATCGTCTCTAAGTTTGTGTTTATTTGTCGTACGGCCGCCACCGCCAATATTTTATTTCAGTTCCCTCCCTCCCTCCCCCTCTCATGTAGTCTCAAGCGAGGACTAGCAATACAACGCTTGAAAAAAAGTAAGTAACTACATGACATGCCACGTCATGAAAGTTATTGGAGTACGACTAATTCAGCGAATTTCATTCAATGTTTCAGTAACGTATCTGAATGAAAAATGTTTTGAATATTTTTGACTGCAATCCATTCATGGTCATGTCAGGACGCACTGATTGAACCTCGTATTCGTCCCTCAGATTGAATCAGATATAGTTTTCCGAAAAAATATTGTTTTCCAATATGTTTTCCTCCAAGCGGGATCAAGCTGCCTTTAACTGATTTGGGTTGTTATTGCTGACGCGTCACTGTTACTTAAATACACGATTTAAATTTGCTGCATATTTCACATGACAAAGGAAAATCCCTCGAGTTTGTTGTGAATTTTCAGCAAACTGTCACCAGCTTAGTGTAACACAAGCTTTTCAATTACTAAAGCTGCCGATCGACTACGTCACGGCTCTGTAATATCGTTAGTGCATCTCCAAGCTAGTTAGGGCGAGGACTCAGGTCTGATGGACTAAAGATTCAATTGGGACTTAATAATTTAAATGAAAATGCTGAAGCTTTGAAGAAAATTGAAAATGAATTAGCAATTTCTCCTTACTACGTCTTAGAACATGAATGAAATAACATATAGAATGGTAGTAGACACATATACAAATACAAATACAAAATACAAAATAATTTATTTGACATTAAGATTATAAGAAGGTGTTACAGAGTAGTTGTTACATTTTTATGGTATAATGCTGTAGAATTTCCTATGATCCCCGCACTAGGCTAGGCCTGTTTCGCGGGAGACCGACTGAACAATTATTGAATTGCCATTACATAGAGAGCGGTACACTAGCAAACTGTATATAAAAATATGAAAAAGGTACAGAGAAAAGCATGCAGTAAAACAGAATAATTATATAAAAATTAAGAATAATAAAGTTAATTATCAGCTATCAGGATATTATCAGGATTCTAAACAATAACAATTCTAATTCTACTTCTGCAGGATGCTATTACAGTAGAATGAATGGGCGAGTGAGGTCACAACAATTTATTGGGAGTGTGTGTTTTGTGAGTGTGTAGAGTCAGCGTGCGCTACTGGTGGGAAAGGAACTGCTTTGAACAAATTAGGTAGAAGAAAACGACTAATCGGAAATAGAACTAAGTAGTCGGTTCATGAAAGGTTTACCAATGCCAATAATATACATATATAAATAATAATACATGTATAATCTATATATATAGATTATACTTGCATATAAAGGAGGCTTAGTAGCGGTTTAAGCTTGAATTACTAATAGGTTTTCCGTTTTGTCGTAGTCTAAGGTGAGTAACCACCTTCGTATTTTTTCTTTGACACCATATAGAGAGGACGACAATTGACAGTGTTTGCTGGCACAGCGATAGATAAAAGGAAAAGCGAAATTTTTAAAGCGGTTTGCGAACTTTGACTTGACTGCGGGAACTTTGATCCTTACACGTCGGCTAGATTCTGGATCCTTAAGGACCGATCGTTGGGCTCTTTCAACAGTGATCATGTAAGTCTTAGCAGATCCCCCCCAGACTGTGATGCAATAACCCAAGATTGATTCGCATAGGGCTGTGTACACGAGCTTCAAAGTTTCCATGTCAGAACCCTCCCGGAGCAACTTCATGATGTGGATCATTTTTCGGACTCTCCCAGACAGTGCAGTGATGTGAGCCTTGAAGGACAGGTTCTCATCCAGTATGAAACCTAGATAGCGAAGGGTGCCTAACCGTTCAATGGTGGGACAGGAGCAGCCGCTGGCACCAGGGTTCACAAAAGCGCATTTGTGAATTCGTAAGCCTTTCAAATTAAGAGGAGCAGACACTTTTGTTTTGTGAAAACATAGGAATTTAGTTTTGCTGAAGTTAAGGGTAAGAAGGTTGGCATCTAACCACGCAGAGACACGTGCTAAGCCCTCTTCTGCACAACGAGCAGTTTCCTCCCATGTATTACCAAAAAATAAGATTGCCGTGTCGTCAGCATAGCAAACGATTTGTGTGTTAACTGAGCCATTAAAAATAGCAATTAAGTCATTTATGTAAAGGGTGAATAAGGTAGGTCCCAGAATACTGCCCTGCGGAACTCCAAAGACAATATTTAAAGTTTCACTCGTTTGGCCGGAGACAGATATACATTGCCCTCTGTCCGATAGGTAGCTACGAAACCATTCGAGGGCGACGCCCCTGATGCCATGGCATTCCAGCTTCCTTAAAAGGATTCTCGGAGAGACAGTGTCAAAGGCTTTGGCCAGGTCCAAGAAGACGCCGATACACTTCTTTCTGTCGTCTAGAGCCGTGACTACCCCTTCAAGAAGCGTATGTACGGCATCCTCAGTGGACCTGGCTTTCCTGAATCCGAACTGGCAAGGAGATAAGACTGAATGTTGTTCCAGGTATTTGGTTAGCCTTATATTAACTAACTTTTCAAGAAGCTTAGAAAACACCGGGAGTAGGGAGATAGGGCGATAGTTGGAAGGCAGAGCCTTCGAGCCACTCTTATGAATTGGGATGACCAGCGCGGTTTTCCAGCAAAGGGGAAATATGCCAGAGGCCAAGCTTAGATTCATGACATGTGTTAAGGGCTCTATGAAAAGGTGCGAACAGGATTTCAGGAAGTTGTTCGTGAGGCCGTCAATGCCTGGCGAACAGTTATTCTTTAGCGCTTTAATAAGTGACAAAATTTCAAGGCTATCAGTGGGAGACATGAAAAAGGAGCAGGGGGACTGGGAAGAGATTTGAACTTTTGCGGCCAAATCTACTTGTGTAGAGTTTATATCTTGCAATATAGCGTTTGCTAGGTTTAATCCAACGCCGACAAAGTACTCGTTACAGAAATTAAGAGATTCTTTAGTAGATGATTTAAGTTGCAGTAGGGCAGTACAATTATTATCCTTCCTAGTTTTTAATTCACAAATATTTTTGATAGATTTCCACAACTTAGATGGGTTATCTTTATGACTTTGTAGAAGATCTTTGTTGTATTTCTTCTTAGTAGTTTTCCTTATATTATTAAAATCGTTTTGGCATGCTTTAAACCTCGCCTGTAGTTCAAAATTATTTGGGTTTCGCTTAGCTTGTAAATGGAGGGCGTCTCTGCGTTTCATGAGTTTCACAAGTTCCGGAGTAATCCAATTCTTATGAATAAGTTTTCGATGACTTGTGCATATTTGTTTTGTGTTACGGGTTACAATATCTACAAGCATAGTGGAGAACAAGTTAGCTGCAATCGAAGCATCTTTAGAGGATATGATATTTGACCAGTCTGTAAGAGTTAGATTTCGCGTTATGGAAATGTAGTCAGTCTTTGCTAGTCTATATGTAGAATGAATTTAGAAAAAAAAACTACGTATACGTCTGATTCATAAACGTGCGCTCGTGTGCGTGAAAGCATCGTAGTTATATGCTTATGCAACTCACACAAAGCTCCGTTTTTGGTTTGAAATTGAAGAGGATTGCGTTGCTGCTGGGTCTGTGACAGCAGCGTGTTTGGTCTCCATGCTTGACGTGGTTGGGTTATACTTTGTACGCTCATGCAAAACCATTCTACCACCGAACTGCGATCCCAAACCCGCAGGCCTAATGTGGGAATTATGAAAATTACCCCCCATTAGACAAACGCCAATAAGGCGCTCAATATCAGGGGGAGGCCTGCGTCCAGCAGTGGACCAATACAGGCTGTTGAGGTTGAGGTTGAGGTGACGACTCGTGTCCGAGGTAACGACGAGGTTCCGTGCAGTGGGCACTGAAAGTGAGTTCCTGGACTTGGTTCAGTCTGACAAAGCGCTGCATTCAGAAACTATAATTGATTAGGTAAGAATGCGCACAAACCACGCCTTAAAATGATTTGTATATAAGTGTCGATTCGCACAATGCTACATCAATAACATCTACTTGTAGAGTAGGTCATCAATAAAATGAAAACGGAACGAAAACCAGAATAATATTTTTGCATCAAATCTCAACCCTAATACGTGATTGCGAAAAACAAGCCTTTAAGAAGGTAGCGGGTAAACAATGACACGCCATAAGGGGCGGCTATCCGGCCGGAATCGGCACCATCAATCTTAATACTGAAAGCTATATTTTCCTCGCCGCCGCGCCGCCGCGCTGTGTCTATCAGCCTGATAGCAATAATGCGCACAGGTTTGGAGATTTCACCACTCACTAGATTATAAACGGTCTACAGACCAACAGGATGATGGCTTGAGTTAACACTATAAGACTAGTAAGAACCTTACTACAGTAGTTCAGCGTGGTCCAGGGGTGGTATAAGTAATCAAGAAAGCAATACTTTGTCATGCACAAACTTTAAGATGATTTCAGTTTTCTATGAGCTGATTTTTGACGCGTACAAAAACATTAATTGACTATGACTGTGTCATGTTTCGACAGCATCAGTGTCCTCGGCTCGTAGGCAATAGCCGAGTGTCGCGCTTTCTTGCCTGGCGGCCGCCGGCGTGGCTGCCATTGTGCCATTGTCTCAGCTCCTTTGTCATTATTTATTGAAATAGACCATTACCAGCGCCTGCTGTCGACTGCGGCCCCAGAACAAAACCCTAAATAATTATGTCGACGAATAATTACGAGTTATTTTGATTTGGAAGTGAACTGTTCGGTGCCGACGCGACGCCTTTGTGATTCGGTTGTTGGGGCGTCATTTGTTTTATTTATTGTTTCTTGCGAAGATTGAGTGGGGGCTTCACTTGAATTAGTACAGTTGCTGCTGGGTTAAACGATTTTCCTCAAGGTAAATAACGCAATAAAAAAAGCTGCTTTTTACACCACACGCTATCAATAATAGGCCTATCTGGTCTCACTGAAACATAAAGGATAAAGTCACTTATGGTTTATCCATTTTGAATGAAGCATGTCAGTAAACAATGTACGACACAAATAACAAAATCTCACTTGCTTGGCGTCGAGTTTCAGATATAATTGTAATCAATTTTTATTGAAGGGAGGATCTAAAATCGACAAGTAATGTAAATTACGTATAAAAGGACGCGCCAACAGAGTGAATTTTAGGTTAAGTATGGGCGGTTTGTTTACGTTTATGCTCCATTCAAAATGGATACGATATATGAATCACTTTACATCTTGCTATGAAAAATCCCTTTTCTAGTAAATGCACGCGTATTTTCGAAGGGCTGAGCCCTTGACACAGCAGCGTAGGGCTCAAGTGGCGAGATAGAGCACGAGACAAAGGGAGAGCACAAAAGGAGAAACTATCGAGAGTCACAATTAGGTCACACGCACCCGAGCACCGAGAGTGCCTGGAGGCGGAAAATAACCTCGCGCTTGATCGAGTGTCCGCTCACATCGAGTGGGGAGTAGGTACCTAAGTAGCTACTGGATACGATTGATTTTGTGAAGCCAAAAGTCAACTCAACTCGGTTAAACATCAGCTAAGGAAAGCGATTTTCTTTTACAACTCTAGACTCATATTTTTTGTACCATGAGTCAAGACACGCACAAGTTAAAGTCGGTAATGAAAGTAGACTTTAAGTTATTGCTAAACAGCTCCTCAAGGCGCGGATATTGGCCTGCATTCCTGTAAGGCGTGTTTACATGTGCGCCGGAACTTCATTACCATCCGCAATGTGGATACAATGTCACGGCGACAGCGATCTATTGCAGAGGGCGTAACTTATAGACGACAGCGAGTTAGGCGAACCAAGTAAGGACAAGCTCTAAGTATTCTGTGACAGTTAATGGCCCTCTTTTAATGAAAAATCTCTTTCTAATAATTATTTGTGTAGATGTGTGAACGGGCAGAGCAGCATCCACGCCATTTGGGTAACAAAATAATATTTCATAGCTTACTTTAGCGGTTAGGTAAAAAATCCTGAATGATTTGTGATACATAAAATTTTTACATCATCTTATAGGTATTCATTACAATTATTACGGCTGTTTACTATTATTATTTTTGACATTGTCTAAAATTACATTATAGATCATAGTTAGAATACATCAAGCAAATAAACGATCTTTATCTCTTTATCTTTATCTTTCTAAGGTTGTGAAGGTCATATAATATGACCTTCGTTTACAAAGGTTTCATGAGGAGTGCAATAATAAAAAAGCTAGAATCTAGAAGCTAAGCTGCAAGAGAAGCTACTATTAGCAGCGGGCCGCGCGCCTGCCCTTGGGCCGCGCTCGGCGAGCTGCAAACTACCCCGTTAGCTGACACTCATCCGTTGTCTCATGCAAATGGCCGCCGCCGCAAATAGCCTTGTTTCCGAAACATCCTGATGCTAAACTCTCTACCTGGCTGCGCCTTCCGCTTTCCTATTTATTTTTTGGCAAACACACGTAACCTTGTAGGTGAAGTTGCTCGCTTGGGATTTGTTCAAATTGTGGAGTACGTACTCTGACGCTTTGGACGACATTGTGGAAACCTTTAGCCCAAACAATAGTTCGAGTTTGATCGTGAGCATCCGATCACGCAAACCAGAGTTGCCTTTGATCACGCAGCGCGCTTTGCTGTAAAAACTTTTATAGCAGTATATACTCGTATCAGACTATCGACAAAATCTAGACATCTAACCCTAATTTGACCTTCAATATCAACGTACATATTTGTATTGTGGGATAATGAGCAGCCGTGTAGTATCTCCCGGTACCTCACCGTCACCCGTCTTACAACCTATCTTAATTGCCAATGCTTGTTATTGTACATTTTAGAGAATACTGGCAGCTAACGAGCAGTTCTACAGACGTGTTATGTAGTAGTTTGTAAGGTTCCATGTAAACATGACTGAAATGATAGCACAATTAAAGCTCGTGGGCCAGCTCAACGGTATCTGATTCAATCTTCTCTTGCTCTAGCTAGTCACTGTAAAAGCCGACTTAAAAGCCGAAATGTAGGTAATCTCTTAACATCTCAGCGTTGTAAAATTTTATTAGAATGCTTGTCGGCGGCGTGGCAGCGGCGTGGCTCCGGCGCGGCGCACGCCTCGAGGTCACATCACTAACGTACAATTTAATCACACACCCCCACTTCATTACCCGCGGCATTCCGAATTAGACGCTATCGTTCACATTATACGGTCCCATTCCGCTTGACAGTTTTAGTGGGGCGCGCGGGGTGTTCGCGGGGACTTGTAGTATCATTATCCATTATCATACTTCAGAATGGGATACACACATTAGGATGGAAATTAGCTTGTCATTATACAGGGGACGTGCTCCGTATGAATGTTAATGCGGGTAATGAGGCGGCTTGCACCGCGCCCGAGCAGGGACTCCACGGGAGGCCTGGATTCTAACACTTTGTGCAAAACGAGATTCACACATAGATTACAGAAGAACACAAACATAAGAACTCCACGCGCAGAATGGCCTAGATGACGATATCACATAAAAGCTGTAATATCACACGGGAGGGATCCTATTTGCCCGTTCATTTCATACGCAAAGGGTTTTCTGAGAAGGATGGATGGCGCTAGCGCGCGCGACCCTGCCCGAGAGCGGGTGGGTCCGCGTTGTCTCAGAGACTGGAAGCTAACGCCGCTTGTTCAACCGAGCTCTCTACTTCTACTACCCTAAACTGTACACTCCTTCCTACTTGGAACACAAACAGACGGCTTGGTTGGGATTTGTAGACTTTTGCTCTACAAATGATAATAATCATTTATTGCATGAAATATGGTATTATAGAGGTCTTAAGCTTCAAATTAGTTCACATTATTTACCGGTAAATTCGGCTACCTACTCCAGTCATATTGTGAACATGACTGTATTATTAAGCAGTTCCTGCTTTTATTTTATAAAAACCTTCAAAGGTTATTCCTATCCCATCGAAGGTATATGGGACAAATAGTGGCTGATGTTTATTTCATTTTTAGACCCACATTTATACCAAATTTCAGCTCCGGCCCGTGTAGTTTTGGCGTGAATTACTAACGAACATCCCCATCCCTCCATTCAAATTTCGCATTTATAATATTAGGGTGATTCTGCTGTAATGATGGAAATAAATGGAATAATAGCCAGAAATACATAAACATTACAGCATCTAAGCTCGTGTCAATCAAAATTATATGAAATCTTTTCAGAGATCCGCTTCTATTGTGGTACAATTGAATAGCAAAGTGTTAATGACATAATAGCACGACGTTCATTGTTCCAGCGTTATTCCATCTGGAAGACAAAGCGTCGCTACAATGGAGTGCGACTCACCTCACCTGCAGCGACTAACGACTGATGCAAATCTCGAAAGGTGCTATTATGGTGCCGGGTGACTCATGCAAATCTCGAAGGGTACTGTTACGTCGCCGGACGCCGAGCGTTATATCGAAGGGTGTTATTAAGGTGAGGCGGAGGCGACGAGAGCTCGGCTGAGTGTGTCGAGGGCCTGCAATTTGCCGCACACCGCATCTTGCCTCACTTCCGTATAATACTGTTATAGAATACATCACGTGGTGCCTTTTTAAGTTTCAGGCTTTCTTTAGGAGTATTCAAAGTTATTTTATATAGTCACTAGCTACGCCCCGCAGCTTCGCACGCGTTGTTACTATGGAAGATTTCTATCCCACGGGAACTGATTTATGGGATAAAAAGTAGCAAATTTCAGCCCTATATCCATCCATCGTTCTATCCATCCATCTTTCCATACATCCATACAAACTTTCCATTTATATTATTAGTGTTATTGACTACTAGTATTTTCTGTAAGGCCAGTATTTTACCAAACAGTCTGGTGGAAGTAAAAGTGTTCGCAAATCCTGACGGTTTCCGACATTGAAAGGCACCAGAACTTTCAAATTTTAATGGCCCCACTAGCGGGGAACCGAACTGCGGGACTAACCGACCTAAACCGCACTAATTGGCCCCTTTTCCCTTCTGTTTAAGATAAATTGAATATGTAAAAAGTACCTTTCAGATCAACTTTAGGAATATAAAAATAATAACAATCGATTGCAATATCTTTTTGGGTAAGTACCAGGGTTGTTGCGGATAACAGCATCAGCATCAGCATCCGCTGATGATCAGCATTAAATTAGACATCAGCATCAGCATCCGCATCCGCATCGATCGATGCTGATTTTCGATGCTGATGTTCGAGTCGCAACTTGTCCGAAGCGGGCGGGGCTTAACGCGCATTTTTGTAGAAATCAGGTAAACAAGCACAAACCTGTTTATTCGTCGCACTACACATTGCGTGGAGATAAAATACAGGTTTTAGTGCTCGTCCGTATTTGAAGTAAGTCGCGTCAGTAGTGTTGTGTTGTTTGTATGCGCAGTTATAATAATGTCACCACCTCCAGCTAGCGTGCCGAGCGAGCAGCTATTCAGCAGCGCTGGAATAATCTATAAGCCCTCCAGAAATAGACCACAAGCTGAAAAAGCAGCTCAGCTGTTATTTTTGAAATATAATCTACCTCTTATTAAATTTCAGCATGATTAAGCTTTTTATAGCTATCAAATAGGTAGTGTGTTTAGCATGAAAACCATACAGATCATGGTTAATCGTCCAGTTACATAGTGATTTTTGTTGATTCTAAGAGAAGTTTCCAATTTTTTTTTTGTTGATAATAATACATTAAGAAGTTTCAAAGATTATTAAAGAAGTTACAAAGATAATTTAATTTTGTTGTTGTTGATTTTATAAGAAGTTTCAAAGATAGTTTAATTTTCTTTAATTAAAAAATAAGTTACAATTACAACGTTAAGTAGTTTTAATTAAAAAAATTATGTCAAATAAATATAAATATACAGGATGTGGCAAATTTTTGGCCCCTTAAGGGTAGCTACCGTTTCTTTTGTAGTTAGAAGGTTTTGTTCTGAGGAACTTTCTGTTTTATTTTGAAGAAAAAAATATTGCCATTTTTAGTTTTTTGAAAAAATGTACGGTTCGCCCAAAAAATGACATTTGTCAAAAAAAACAAGTTGGTCTTAATCGACTCTATTTCCAACCAGGAACACTTTTCCCAAAGGAACATACCAAATCAAATCGTAAGTTTTGGCAATAATTAAAAAAAACAATTCCCATACATTTTCTATGAAAAAACGAGTAAGTGCAAACAACAATATCACTCATTCAATGGTTCTTAATTAAAACTCGTATGTAACTACTTTTTTAAAATGGTAGACTAATTTTGAAGGCATCTCAGGAATTAACTTTTTTACTTTTATTAAAAATCAAGTGGGCTAATTTTGAAGGCCCCTTGCCATGTTCGCTCTAACGACGATATAGGTAAAAATGTCTTCACACGAAAATAAGAAACATACCTACCTAACTATTTTTAGACATTGGTCACTTTTAATTGAGTTTAATTTAAGAAGTCAGTAAAATTTTATTCCCGAGATGCCTTCAAAATTAGCCTACCATTTTAAAAAAGTAGTTACATACGAGTTTAAATTAAGAACCATTGAATGAGTGATATTGTTGATTTCACTTACTCGTTTTTTCATAGAAAATGTATGGGAATTGTTTTTTTTTAATTATTCCCAAAACTTACGATTTGATTTGGTATGTTCCTTTGGGAAAAGTGTTCCTGGTTGGAAATAGAGTCGATTAAGACCAACTTGTTTTTTTTGACAAATGTCATTTTTTGGGCGAACCGTACATTTTTTCAAAAATCTAAAAATGGCAATATTTTTTTCTTTAAAATAAAACAGAAAGTTCCTCAGAACAAAACCTTCTAACTACAAAAGAAACGGTAGCTACCCTTAAGGGGCCAAAAATTTGCCACACCCTGTATATAAAAATACAATATTATAAACAATGTATTATTTCATTAAATACCAACCCACTAGTGAAACCACATTTTTCATGTAGGTCACATGAAAAATAGGGATTAGATTGATCAATGTTAACTTTTTTAATTTATTGAATACAAACTTTAAATTGAAAAAGTAAATTACAATCAACTAATAGAAATAAATTTGAACTAGTAGTAATAATTGAGCTAACTGCAGACTGTTGCAAACAATCTACAGGTAGCTCAACTGATGAACAGAAAGACAGACAGACAGACAGCGGAAGCTTAATAATAGACAGTTATTGGACGAAGTTTAGGGAATTCCTTAATAATAGGGCCCCGTTGGCACCCTTTGGGGACGGAACTCTACACGGCATAATTTATCAAGACTCAGTTTCGATGATGAAAGGAGGAAAACTCGGTCAGACACGCACTTGGCCAAAATCAGCATCAGCATCAGCATCCGCTGATGTCATGATCAAAAATCAGCATCAGCATCTGCATCCGCTGATGTGTCAAAAACCTGCATCAGCAACAACCCTGGTAAGTACTTATTTAGTCACAATCAGTCTTCCCCCTTATGGCGGATTTGTCAAGGGGGTAAATTGGGATAACCCTATTATTAGGCATGGTTATTTATTTTGAAAAATTATCTTTAGGTAGAACGAAGAGTTCCTTACTTCTGCGTTATTACCATGTTGAAAGATTAAAAATTCAAAAAGTCAATAACAGTTTATTTCTCGTGATAATTATTGATGGCTGGTCTGCGGGTCGCGATGATGATAGCCGAAAGCGTAGCTTAACTGTTCGACCGAAGGTCGAGGACTTACAGCGCGGACAGCAAAGGCTGCAATGATGACCAAGAGTGAAGGCAAGCAAGCTTAGCAAGCTCAGCTTGAGGCCGTCATAGCGTGGCCCGCAGGACTGTCATTATGTACCAAATTAGACATCCCATTATAATATTTATATATAGAATACGGAAGATAGGGAAATCATTTGTTAGCAATTGCGTAAGATTCTATAACAAGCTTCCATCTGAAGCAACTATGCAACTATTCGTAAATTTAAACTGTACATAAAACTAAATCTTATCAAGAAAGCCTATTACTCCATAGATGATTACATTAATGATGTTAATAAATTTGGCTGGATGTCGCCCAGTTCCAACAATAGTATGTAAAAACAGTAAGACTTAGTAATGCAAAGATTGTACTCGTATTAGTTGATAAACGATAAACTTGCTAGTGGTTTCTTTTTCACTTTTTTCGCTAGTGGACAAAACATGACTGAATTAGAGTCAATTGCACCTTATTTCTTATTTGATAGTAATAACTATTTATCAAGCTGTTTACACAGTAAAAATTTGACTTGTCTAAGTGCTTCTTTTGTAAGTCTAAAGAAATAAACGATTTGACCCTGACTCTGACCCTACCAAGCCTTGTATAGCGCTTTACTCAAACAATGCGAGTAGTTTAGAATACTTTAAATTGGAGGATTCGTCGCTTGAAGAGTTCATTTTCACAATTTATTCTGGAAAATATTTGATTGAAACATATTACGCAAACATAACATTTCACCGCGATGCTCTTTTGTCAGTTTTCCACGTTTTCATTTTTTTTCTAACCATCTAGTGAAACTTGTACCGCTCATCATCCTGACTATTTTCAAACAGAATAGAATTCGAAATACATTGCGGGCCGCATATCACGACAATAATGAAACTTTGCCGGCCGAAGCCAGAAAGGCCGACTTTTCATAAAGAAGTTTATCAAAATAATGTGCAGATTACGTATGATGTTTGTAATAACAGGAATTACAAATGTTGTAAAAAAGAAATAAATATTACAGTTATTTTTATCTCTCTCACTCGAAATGCTGCTTTTTTTCTTTTTTTGCTTTGCTGCTCAAAAACATTTAGGGCCTTTTAAATCCGCACGTGCAACAAAGTGAGCTAGCGAGGGATTTAAAAAGCACGAAACAAAAAACATTTGCTTTCGAGTTAAACATACAACTTTTCACCTCGATCAGTCAGAAAATTATTAGGTGTGAAAATTAATAGGAAAGTCCATGTCACTTTTTAGTAGCACGGTGCGTTCAAATACTTGAGTTGATATTTAGGTGTTACCACAAAGTATTGTAGTGTATTTGTAGTATTTATTATTAGAAATACAAATTTAAAGAATTTACAAAACATTCCTTTTAAGCTATTGCATAGCTTCTATCGCGGGCCTTGAGCGCGGGGACCGAATCCAGAAATTCCGTAACGAAAAAACCTTGACGTTTGTCTCTTTAGTTCAGCAACTCGCCTCTAGATGGCATTGCAATAGCTTTACCGCGGCAGTCCCCGAGTGCCACACGTCTTTTTTTTTATATCTCCTTTTCTATTAAAAAATATTAAAACATTGGGAGCATTAAAGTAAAGCATCGTCGTGCCAAAAGAAGGTTTTGAACAAGGCGATGAGTTTCTTCTTTTTTTCGGCGCCGACCACAGAGTATCAATAGCCTTTAAAGCCTAGTAAACCATTGAAATGCAGTAAGACCATTCTAAATTCAAATTATTTTTTTCAACTTGTTGAATAATAATATTTATCCTTTATTCCACTTGTGAGTAAAACCCGATTTTGCTCACTGGTTTTGAGCAGCAAAGTCACTGTTTTCAAGCGAGAGAGGTGAAATAGTTATTTGTTATACAAGAGCGCAAAGTTGCTTTTTAACCGCGTGTTCAATTTTGATGACCGAGCAAGCGAAGGATTCTAAAATTGAATCACGAGCACAGCGAGTGATTCAAAATTAGAATCCTGAGCGTTAGAGAGGGAATCAAAAGAGCACGGGGTGAAAAATCTTTGCACTCGAGTGCAACACGTAACTTTTCATTCCATCTCAGCGAGGAAATGACTAAATGCAAAAACAAACTTCCTCGTCGCTAGAATCACTCATTTTAGTTTTTTCACTTGTTTTCAAGTTTCTTGTTTTTAATATAAGGTTTAACAATGACGTGAAAAAATGCCGCGTAAAGAACCGCGTACAAAGCAAATTGAAAAAAGAACACCAAGAAGGTTCCGAGTCTGAGTTTTTAACAAATTAAAAAAAAGTTGTATGATATATTCGGCACCATAGAGGTAGCAGTAAATAGGTTTAATGTTTTTTTAATTCACAAACTTAGTGCACACGATGTTCTAAATTCAATTTACTTTATCCTCTAGAGAATAAAAACGGCTCTTCCACTCAGATATTGAAGATAAAAAAAAAATACTCTTTCCGAGATGGTGGGATGAAAAAGTTATTTAGAGCGAGTTTACCATGATTTGAGTTAAAAAGCTTTAGTGAAAATAACCATGATGTATATACAGATACTTAAATACATGTCTTAATGCTTATTTTGTACATCTAAAGAAAAAAAGGTATTGATTTCTGACTACCGTAAGATAGTAACCGACACCAGCCTCTGTGCCGCCCGGCTCCGGTGTGAGTGCAGTCGCTCCACACTACATTAACCGCTACAGCTTAGAGTCAATCTGTAATTGGAGCAAGAACTCTCCCCCCGTCGCGCCCGCACCGAGGATCCTGTGTTTCTTGTGTTTCGGTGGGATTCAAAAGCTCCTACAAATGACTTCCTTCAGAAATGAAAGCGTAATCAAATGTACTAACTGCGTAGGTATTTATTTTTTATTGACATAACTTTTTGACCAAGTAGTGCCCATGGCAACGGGCGTAAACAACCAATGATTGGGAAAATTATTTAAAATTATATTAAAAAAGCATTTACTTTCTGTAAGTACATTTATCATAACTTGCACTCGATTGTGCACGCGATGGCGGATGACGTGATCGATGAAAATGTGAGGAGTGAGTTCGATGAGGATTGCAGTGAAGAAATGATAGCCCCTTTACCTACCGACTCGGAAGAGCTGGTTTCCGAAGAGACTTTGATGGAAGCGGATGAAATTATTGTTACGAAAAATGTGCCAAGTAAAAGAGGACATGGGGAGGTCGAAGAACAATGGACTACAGTTGTAGCTAGAAAGAATGTAAAACTAGACCACAAGATCGTTGTTTACGTGAGTAGTTCAGAAAATTTACCCAAACAATTCGCCATGGCTAAGTTATTGAATACGCATGATATTCAAAAAATATTTCGTGTAAAATACCTAAACCCGTTCAAGGTTTTTATACAATTCGATGACTCGGAGAGCGCCGAAAAAATGATAGGGTGCAAAGCTTTGCAGGAGTTAGGATGGAGAATTCAAAAACCACTCGAAGTGATTACCTCTTATGGAGTTATTAAGAATATAGAAACGGATTTAGAAGAAAAAGATATGATGGAGATTATTAAAAGTGAGTTTGAATTAATGGCGGTGAAAAGGCTGAAGCGTAGAACTCAGGACAGCTCGGGATGGGAAGAGAGCGAATCGGTTCGATTGGCTTTTCGGGGTCCGACGCTGCCTGACGCGGTATACATATATGGTATGAAGATCAACGTAAAACCGTACGTATTTCCTGTAACTCAATGTTCAAGGTGTTGGAGATTTGGCCACTTACTGCGGATGTGTCCGACAAAGAAAATAACATGCCCCAAATGCGGAAAGGGACACGACAACTGTGAATCTACTATTCATAAATGTATCAACTGCGCCGGTAGTCACTCGGCGCTAGACAGATCGTGCCCCGTGTTCCAAAAAGAAAAATATTTGCGGAATTTGATGGCGGAAAACAATTATTCATATCGGAAAGCTTTACAGATGTACGTTCCTCCGGAGCCCCTGGTTTCATTCGAAAAAACTGCAACCGTGCACACATTTGATTTGCCTGAGTCCACCCCTGCCCCTACGACACAAACAGGCTCGTATAATTTATCGTACGCGAGTGTAGTCAAGACAAAGCAGACTAGAGATAATCCTCAGCGTCATATTGACGTGGTCCCGAAACAGATCCCTATGATTGTGTCTCAACCAAAAGAGAAGGCTAAGAAAAAGAAAAATAGAAGAAGACAGCTGGATAATGATCAGGTGTTCAATTGGGATGTTTTGTCGGAGTCTGAATGCGAGAAGGATATCTTATCAGATAAATCGGACAGTGAAAAGAGGCCTAGAAGACAGAGAATAGAGAAGACTGAGAATCCTGCGTCTATCATGAGTTTCGCACAGCTCATAGCCAATTTGAGTACAATTATTTTTTCAGAGTGTGAAGGTGGCATGACGGGTAAGATTACTAAAATAGTGTCCTTATTTATTGAATGGCTGACATCAGTGGCGAGGCAGTACCTAAGAGATCTGCCTTTTAAAAACTTTTTCGGTTTATAATGGATTTGGTTAAATTCAACATTTTACAGTGGAACTCACAGAGTGCTAAGCCTAAACAAGTGGAACTTGATCAGTTTTTGTGTAGCGAGACAATACACATTGCAGCTTTAAGCGAGACGTGGTTAAATTTTGAAATTGATTTTAAGATTACCGGGTATAATATCTTTCGTCAAGATCGATTAGATTCTTACGGAGGGGTGGCAATTTTAGTCCATAAGTCAGTTAAAGCCCACCTGGTACCATTTACTTTAGCTAATTCTGGAATAGAAATGGTTTGTATCAAAATTTTTAACTGTTTACACATTCAATATATAATGTCTGTTTATTGTCCGCCATCCGTCCGAACTTCACTTGGTGATTGGAATGAAGTGTTTTCTTTTAAAACTAGGAAGACATTAATTTTGGGTGATTTTAATGGGCACCACCCCAGTTGGTCTTATAAGACTGACCTGAGAGGGAATAATATATTTGATTCTCTAGTTGAAAACAATTTTGTTTCTCTAAATAATGGAAGTGTTACCCGTTCTAAATATGTAAATGGAATTCTACAGGAATCTTCCCCAGATATTTCTACAGCATCGTCCGACATAGCTTTATGTTTTGATTGGAATGTAACTAATGAAACATTAGGTAGTGATCATTTGTTAATTAAAATTAGAACTTCGTATATCAATGATAATTCTCAAAATAGTAAGAAACGCAACTTGAAAAATGCTAAATGGGTAGATTTTAGCAACTCCGTCAAGTTTAGTTTATCTAATAATTATCCTACGCATGATGACTTGCAAAAAGCTATGATTCGTTCCTTAATGTAATTAATGAGGCTGCTGATATCAACATTCCTACATACAAAATTAGTCATGGACCATCTCAACATTTTAAACCCAAACATTATTGGAACCCAGAACTTTCTAGGGCAGTTGCAGAAAGACGTTTATCCCTTACTATTTTTCGAAGGAATCCTACCCCCGATAATTTAAACAAATTAAAAGACAAAATAAGAAATTCGCAACTACTAATAAGAAAGGCTAAACGTGAGAGTTTTACTAATTTTTGTTCTTCTATTGACGAATCCACTACTGTTCCTGAAATGTGGCGTAAGATGAAGTGGTTGAAAGGATATAAATCCCCTACTTCTTATACCGATGAATCAATGGCAAATATATTATTACGGAACTTGACTCCGGACTTTGTTTGTCCAAAATACCCAGTCCTTTCATCATGTGGTTCGCATAGTAAATTAGAGTCTCCATTTTTAATGTGTGAACTTAAGAGATGCATAAAATCAAAAGATACGTCGCCTGGTGTGGACTCAATATCATACTCAATGATTAAGCATTTACCAGAGATTGCATTTAACATCCTACTTAGATTGTATAACCAGTTCTATTCGTGTGGTTTTGTACCTTACCAATGGCGCGAAATACGAATTATACCTATTCCCAAACCAGGACGTGACCCCTTCTCTGTATCGGCTTTACGACCCATTTCACTTATATCTTGCCTTTGCAAAATTTTCCATTCTATGATCACTAAAAGGTTGGAATGGTTTATGGAAAACGGAGATTTTTTCTATGAGGAAACTACAGGATTCAGAAAAACGAAATCATGCTTAGATAATCTTACCAATTTAATAACAAGAGTCCAAATAGGATTTTCGAAAGACCAGATTACCTTGGGTTGTTTTGTTGATATACAAGACGCGTATAATAATGTGGACGTTACGGTCTTGATTTCTACTTTGAACGAACTGGGTGTTGGTTCAAAGATATGTACATATTTGTGGTCGTTTTTGAAGGAAAGGTACCTAAGTATTCAACTTGATAATAATGTTATTTCTAGAAGTACAGGTAAAGGTTTAGCTCAGGGCGACCCTTTGTCTCCTTTATTATTTAACATTGTGACGTATAAAATTTGTAAGAAAATTAATAATGTTAACATTTCACAGTACGCAGATGATTATGCATTGTATATAACTCATAAGAACCCTGGTGACGCATTAAATGAGCTACAAATCGCTCTGACTGACTTATGTAAGATGCTTAATGATTTAGGATTAACAATATCACCTTCGAAATCGAAGATTTGTATTTTTAAGAAAGGTATAAATAGACATCCGATAACTCTGAATTTGCAGGATAACCCTATAGATGTAGTCGGTGCTGTGAAATATTTGGGAATGTGGTTGGACCGTTCCTTGAAATGGAATAAACATATTGCTGAATTATCGCACAAGATTTCTAAATATTTAAACATTTTTAAAATTTTAGCAGGTTCGGGTTGGGGGGTACACCCTAAACATCTAAGAAGATTATATATTGCTATTATTAGAAGTCGCCTTGATTACGGCAGTTTTTTATTTAGCAATTGCAGTAAACATTTAGGTTATAAACTAGACAAAATACAAAATCAATCATTGAGAGTCATTGGAGGATTTATTAAAACTACCCCCATACATGCAATGGAGAGTGAGCTCTGTCTTCCTCCATTGCATGTACGTAGAACGTACTTGGCAGGTAAATACATGTTAAAAGCTAAATCTCGTGACATTAGTATAACCAATAATTTGGTAGATCAGTTATATCAAAGTCAAGGTAGCAGGTACTGGCGAAACAAAAGAAAGCCGTTAATTCTATTGTCGTACGCATATCTTGCTGACACACGTGTGTACGCGTGCCGCCAGCTGGAGATGTTTGCGATGAGTACCTGGGTGAGTAGTGTAGATCTAGACAACGTAATCTGCTGCAACATACCAAACCTTGATAAACCTAAACGGGATTTTACTAGTTATAGCTTAAAGTCGATCTGTCAGGATTTCATTGATCAACAGTATGGTATTTTTTATAAAATATTCACCGATGGTTCTAAGGATACAGTTGGAATCGGCGCAGCTTTCTTGGATCCACAAAGTAACCTTAGTCAGCAATTCAATATTAGTTCGTTGAATATGTGTATCATGGAGGCTGAACTTATTGCCATTAGTGAGGCTTTGTCATATGCTATGTCACTAGATGTAAACAATATAGTCATATTTACGGATTCCCGTAGTGCGCTCCAACATGTGGTTCGTTGTACCACGGGTATCCGAGGCACACCTACCGCCTACAGTGTACTTAACAGTATTGTTGATCTAATATCTTCATCAAAATCTGTCATTCTACAATGGATTCCTTCTCATTGTGGAATTGAATATAACGAGCGTGTTGATCTATTAGCTAGGCAGGCTACCAGTGAGGGGATAGACTATCGCATACTTCCTTATTATACTGATTGTATATATTTAATAAGAAGACAGTGTTATGATTTGTGGAAAGAGTATTTTGATGTACGCTCAAAAGAAATAGGGATCTGGTACAAAACTGTCCAACCACAACCTCTTCGAATTCCATGGCTTAATGTTAATGAGATGTCTAGAAAAGATATAGTTGTGATTTTAAGGCTTCGTACTGGACACATTCCATCGAAGAAATTTGCGTTCCTTATGGGAAAAGTTCCTTCTCCTAATTGCGATTCGTGCGGTGTACTGGAGGACGTATTGCATGTTCTCATGGAGTGTGTCCAGAATGACACTTTCCGGACACAGAAGTGTAAATATTTTCTAAAAGAATTTTCCGACTGTAACATAACTCTTTCTAACCCAGATTCGGAAAATGTAAAAAGTCTAGTGAAATTGTACAACATTAAGTTCAGCTCCGATCAGACCGATCGGAGCTGATTTATTTAAATAGATAATTAGTTTAGTTTGGTATATAAGTTAAATCTGTTTAGTTTTTTATAATTTTTGTTTATTTTTTCTGTTACTTAGTTGGAGCGACATAATCGCAATGTGATTAAGCTCATTAAATAAAGATTTTAAAAAAAAAATAACTTTTTGACATTAATACATTTATTTATACACAATATAACATTATTACAAGTTTTTTGTAACCCTAAGGCGATGGTATACTAAGTACGTTATACAATAGGATAAGTAGGTACTAATCTAAACATTTGGTTTCAATGACTACCTGTGCAATTTGTACATAGTTACTAATGGCACATTCTGTCAACTGCTAGATAAGGCTGTACAAAATATCATCTGAGAGAGTTTAAATTATTTAATTATTTATTATATGCACTGATAGTTAGTCGACTTCTGAACCATACTTCTAATAAAACTACTTCGGATAGCCGAAGAGATTTCAGTGTATTGTGGTGAGGAGCCGGGGCAGTGCAGTGAGACACTTGTGCAAATTCTACGGCGCGGCGCCTGCCATCGACAGCTCCTTTGTGAATACGGGAGTCAGATGCGTGATTAACGGCGGCTCTTCTGTTATTCACTACACCATGTTCCAGCTCGTCCAGATATTCCCCGCTCCCAGTATTCCGCAGGCGCAGGCTCCCAGACGCATTGTGGTTTAGCTTTAAATATTGATAAACTCATAAGAAAGGGGAGATACCCGCTCTACATTTTGCATTTTACCTTCCTGGTCGGTTTATCGGCTTTCCTATAGGCGATCGACGCGCAAAGAGTAATACGTGAGTTTCATAGGAAGCAAAAAGAATGGGATCGGTGCGCTAAAATACTGTGAATATCTCACGTGCGACGCGACGTTGGCGGCGACCGGCCGAAACCGGATTGTATTCTATTCCCGGTTCCGGAACAAACGCTGGAATGGCGGCTCTCGGGAATTGCAACATTCAACGACGATAGATACAAAACTCACAACATATTTGTGGTACAGGGTCAAAAGTATAAAATCACATTAAGTACACCTGTGTAGATACTAGTACATTTCTACTATATTACTTAACTTTTCTCGCTAGAAAGCAGGCTTCTAAGATGTAATAATATATTTTCAATCGTATAACTAAACCCTCATCCGTACACATACTTTCGTCTTCTCAGCAGAACATGCCTCCCAAAAGGCCTTGGCATAATCACCGCGGGCTAAAATAATAAATAATACTGGACAAATAGTTATTCACCAAGACCAAAGAGTAAATCTATGAGTAAATAGCTCTAACTAAACAATAGGTAGACTAAAGATACAAGATTTTGAGGAAATCCTCTAATATAGACGCGAGATTCGCATCTACAACATAAAGCTATATTTACAGTCGGGGGTCGAAACGAGAATACTACAAATAAAAATAGATCCCTCTCGTTGAATATTCGCGGGCGTAATGTCCTGACTCGTGACTGGCGGATGCATTTGAGCCTTCTTGTCACCGCTAACCGAGGGAGGTGACAGCCGCGCTGATCGAACCGAAACCATGCTGGATATACTCGTAGATAGCTCGCAAAGGAATGCAATGATGTTCTGTCTATCAGATGAGATGCGGTCGAACAAAGCTCCACAAAGTAAACAGAAAAAATCAAACCAGAGCGGCTCAAAAACTCTGTCGGTTTGTTTTCGTGATCCAGCGAAAATGGTGAGATGCAGGTCAAAAGGTCCCCTTCGGAAGGTATTGGAGGGCATTTCATTGCAATCATCGAGCCTTCCCTACGTCAAATAAGGTATGGTAACAGTTCCATCCCAGTCTGATAATAAACACGAGAAATGTGTACTTTTTTTAAAATGGATATAATTTTTTGTACATTATTTTTGTCAAATCTGCAGTTGTTCGTCATATTTGAATGAGGAAAAAGTCAAGGCGAAATTATCCTCGTTTCTCTTTGCTGAGAATATCTGAACGATATTTTACTTTATAACAAAGAAAATACTGTCCTTTGCAGAAATTAGTTTCCATTATAAAATAACTCGCAGAAAAATAGACAGAGGTAGAACACAACCAGGACACTCATTTTCATTAATTACTTATTAACTTATTTAAATAAGTAGCTGTGTTGCTTTATTTTAACATTCCCGCGCGATCCAAGTTCTTGCAGGCCGAAGCTAGACTTATCCTTTTTAACCGACTTCAAAAAAGGAGGAGGTTCTCAATTCGACTGTATTTTGTTTATGTTTGTTATCTCAGAACTTTTTACTGGGTAATCCTTATTTGTTTGAAAACTGGTGCTTCTCGTGTGGTCCCATTTTAATTTGGTTCAATTCTAACAATAGAGTCCATATAATTATTAATACAAAATCAATTATTGAAATACTTTTGCCGTAAGGTAAAGGTACACAGAGCACAAAAAAATTTTGCGAAAACAGTCTGACGGAGATCAGAAATATCCCTCAACACACGTTTACGAGACTGTTACCAATCCACATTCACGCCGCACCGGCTCTTCGCTCCCCTATCGGGGAACCCTCGAAGAAGCTGCAAAAAGCGGAAAACAAAGCAAAAAGGCGACAAACCAGGCACATTCCTGCTCCTGTGTTCTACAGGCTTCCTGACGAGAGCGTGCGTGGCGCTCGGCGGCCTTTTATATCAGACTGTTCATTTGGTATTATTATAGTCGACGCGTTTGTCTTGTTGCGAGGGTAAGCTTCCTGTTTGGACGAAAAGTGTTTGTTAGTTTTCGCTTTGATAGTTGCAAGATCAGCATGCATCTACTATGTATGTTTCGATAAACCAATAAACATATTCTCAGTTCTAAATTTGAGTGTAATGTTGGCAGGCACGCTCACAGGCTCCATTTGATGCGGGGCGGGGGCGGCCCTCACTCCGGCCTAGTTCGCAGGGCCGCCCCGAGGGCCGTTAGCACTGGAGAGCCTTCGATAGGGCACGGACGATGGCCCTCAGCCGCCGACTTTTATAAAACCCCCTAAAACGCTTGCGAGCAACGTTTCATAATGCCACCTTAAAAATACTGGATCGTAATCTTTCTATTTTAAGCTCAGGTGCTCATTTTAGCGCGCTACGTCTTCTCTGGTTAACGAATTCGGAGTGGATTAGGTAGGTTTTTCAAAAATAACATCAACAATAAACTAGGTATCCAATTTTAGAATTAGTTAAGAACTTTGTAACTCGTTTGTCCGTCTTGAATTTAGCGAAGGATAATGAAGTTTAAAGTTAACTATCGAAAGTTGAAAATTAAATGATAAATGTGCCTACAGGCTATAATCCAATCTGGACATCCCCGGGAGCCCATCGCTCAGTCGTGACGTCACTCCCCTCCCTCTAACTGATCACTTCGACTAGAAAGCTTCTCAGAACATCGGTCGTTTAGTCAGATGTGGGCAGGTTTGGTTCTATAGCAAACAAACGGAAGAGGATTTATTTCGTCCAGGTTTATTATAATACTGCAAGGTAGGTCAGAGTTTCACTCCTGAGAGAATTACGTTGTAAAAATGAGACACAATCTGAAAAATAAATGTTTTTGTAAATCTCAGGGCAAGATGAAATTTCCATTAAAGCTACGCACGTCTACGTAAGTCGTCTAAAGGGAATTTCTGAAAAATTGCTGAATAGAACAATGAGAGATTCATAGAATTGAACTTTTGGGGGTTCCAGCTCAAAGTCAATTTACATGAAATGAAATCTGGTCTTCAAGTATGGCTAAGGAGGCCTTGCTTTATTATTTTACCGGAATAATATTATGAATCATATTATTTTAACTTTTCTATAAGAAATTAAATGAAATGCTTTATAAAAAAAAGAACATCATTTATACAAACATTACCTAGTCAGTAAAATGCGATTGATTTCTTGTCAAATAAAATTAATCATAAATTAATAAATACAAATATATGTCATAGAAATGGCCCATGGTTTAAGTCACAATACAAGCATGGTCATGAAATTATTACCTAATTATAAATGAAAAGGAGATTGTTATTATTTAGAACTTCGATAACAGCATAAATGTTTTTTTCCAGTAGTAGATCGTCAGAGTCAGATCAGAGTCTTTAGTTTATTTAAATATGAATCATTATTTTCTGTCAATGTTATGCAAAATAGCAGCTAATGTGAGAATGCATAGTGATTTGAATATGTGTTTTGAATAGTGATTTGAATATGTGTTTGATTTGAATATATTTTGCTTTCAAGAAGGTTCTGATTGTTATTTTTGCAGGTTGAGTCTTTCGCGATCGTCGTCGAGTTACCCATAAGAACTATCTCTCTAGACTACGATTAATATTGAAAATTAAATTAAAAAAAAAAACAAATATAATAATACTTATAAATCCATCATGGTTATTAATACTAAACTTATTTACAACGGGATATTTACCATGATTTGAATTTTGAGTTTTCCAATATTTCAGCACAGTTTCATGCGCCTTGATCACGGAATAACTGAATGTCTTGCGAGTGAGTTATTATTGGCAGATATATCGATCTACCCTCTTTTTTAGTCTTTTGCTACGAACGTTACCACTACCACCGGTTTCATTATCATTTCATGGCGCATGCAACTGTGCCGAAATATTGGAAAACTCAAAATTCAAATCATGGTAAATATCCCGTTGTAAATAAGTTTAAATATAATAATAGTATGAAATCATCATATACGTTCGGCCATGCATCTTTATACTAATATTATAAAGAACAAAGATTTGTGTATTTGTAACGTACAATCTAAAATCTACTGGACGACACGTAGCGTTCTTTCACCATTAGAACGCTACGTGAATAACATAAGACAATAATATTTATAGGTTCAAAGTATAAACGTCCACTCGTGCGAAGCCGGTTGAACTTCAAAAAAAATTATTCCAGTTCTCTTTGAAGGGGGATTTGTGAAGAGGATCATTTCAAGAAAAAATATATCATTAGTGAGTATAAGTATGTGTATCGATCAATCACTCATATTGATTGACACACACAACACAACCTTGAAGGTAATTGAGCTTCATACGTACTGGTCAGGTGCGTACAGCCCACCGCGGCGTGCGGAGCGCGTGTGGTGCGCTGCCCTCAGCGAATACCTCTACAATAGGCACTCCCCATGGCATCCCTCTTCAACGCTCCACGAACAAAAAATCGTATCGTATTTGTAACGCCCAAAAACAATTTTTTTGTGCCGAAAATTCATTCAGCTCGATAGAACAACAGAATACCGAATCCAATTTTCAAGATGCGCTCGACGGTTACAGAGGACTTTTTATTAAAATATCAGTCGAGCTGATGGAATAAATTTTTATAAAAGACTTGTTTTTTCTACTAGGCGTATTTTTAATGAAATATGCTTTGAGGACGGATCACTATTCAAATTGATTCAGTGACAACGAAGGCTTAGATCGATTGTTGGTTTTTAACAAAAATATTATAAAATCAAAGAAAATCAGACGGACTATTTTAATAGAAAGGTAGGCGGCCGAAGCTCGCTCCAACCCTCAAACATTCACGTTCTATTGATACCAGAATGTGTCTGTAATATTATCGAAGCCTCTTTATATATTTTTGGGTCTGTACCTAAAACTTCACAAACAATTTCAATAGGCCAGACTCATTTTTAATGTAAATTGTTTGATGATTGCCCATAAAAGTCATTCCAATGTCACCAGCCATTTATTGGCATTTTGTAAAGTACCTAATTAGTAATATTTTGTAAAGCAGCTATCTTGTAATATTTCTCACAGAAGTTTGTTTCTTAAAGTTTTCATTCACGATTTGCAATAACAACATATCGTTTTCTCACATAATATAACTACTTGTTTTTTCAATTTCTTCCTTCTGACAAATCAGGACTCTCACTGCATACAAATTTTAACTTTCTGAACCAATTTTACCGCATTTTATGGCACTTTTTGTTAGTCGCTTTATGATGTTGGTGGAACCTTGGCGGCCGAAACATTTGTCTGTTATTATAATGCTGTGTCAAATGACTTGGAGCCGGAAGCTCTTTGTGCCGATCTATTTAGGATAACGAACGTAGTCGTTAGCCGCGCGCTCGCGGTCGCGGCCGACAGTAATGTCCACGTGATTAATTTACCTTCTACTTTTATTCCATTGATTTCACAAAGCATTAAAACAATTGAAAGCCATTTAACAGAAATTGATAACTAAAATTGGAATCAAATACCGAAAACTTCAATATTGCGTATTTTTTCAGAGAGCTGGACAAAAATCGCCGCTTTAGTTGTTTTTATTGCCATAATAGAATGTGAATGAAAATGCAATTAGAATAAATTCGGAACGACCACCGAATGACACAGCAACCGCAGTGAGATGAACTAAAATGAACTTTAACTACAACAGACATTATATTTTTATATAGGTCACGTTGGATACAATTTTTGTTGGAATAAGCATTGGATAACCATTTAGAGATAGAGACTTATCTAAATGTATAAGTAAGAAGAATTAAAATTATACGTCCACCAAATATTTTTATTCGATCCCAACAAGTTCGGTTCGAGTGGTCTTTAATCAGCGGTTCCAATTTGCGTGCATAATCGCCAGGGGGCGCCGGAATCACTCCTCGCCGGGATAATTAAACGACGGACTAACAAAACGACAGGGTGATGTTTAAAGTGGGTGGAACTACAGAGAACAGTTCGTGTAGACCTGATTTTGTGAACCAGTTGCCAAGATTTCTACTAAATACTAAATAGGTATATTTTCATACATTTTTTTATAGGATATTTTCATGCTCTCTCTAAAACACGCTTTCAAACTACTTTCAAACCGATTCAATTCATCGTATTATGTTTTTTTTTGCGTTTACCTAAATAATTTTCCAACGTAATTATCTAAAATTAAAGTAAAATAAGCAATGTTGATACAATCATGACACCCGTTTAATACGGGCATTATTCATCAGTGGTCTAGCTGTCCTAGAACCTACTGTGCAAACAAAATGGTGGTGCTACACACATATTAGCGCTTGGATTGCGGAGTGCAGATTGGGGTGTTAATGAGGACGCGGCGTGTGAGCGGCCCACGTGGAAGGGACGCGGGCGAGTCCGCTACACCCTGTAGCTATAGATCCGGAGATCGGAAGGGCGCAAGGAACGAACGGCATTGACCAAGGAAAGGCATCGAGAGTGGGTTGCAAGAAACAACAATATCAACTGGTAACTTCTACAGCTACCAGTGTGTATAACCTAAAGGTTGTTATAGCTTGGATTTTAACACTACCAAGCGTTAAAAATAATTGAAAATCACGAAGATATCCCTAGCTATTGAGCAACGTACCACATTGGTAAGTTACAAAAGTTTATACTTCTGACCCGCAACAGAACCTACCTAGGTATTTAAAGCGATAATGGCAGTTGATTGGTTTGTAAGTTAAAGTGGACAACAAATTACTACGTTTCTAAACATTACACCTGGTCCATGATGATTAGTATTTATGTATACACACATCATTTTCATCATTTTTTTGAAAACACTCTCTCAAAGTGAACTTTATCTACAATGTACAGAATATTTTTATAAATCTTTTTGAATAAATAGATGGTGGATAAAATTTTGTGGGAATAACAATTTTTATAACCATTTAGAGTGATAGACACTTATTTATAAGTGACGAGGATTAAAAGATTTTGTTTTTCCAGTCATATTTATATATCACATCTCTCCGTACATAAACATTTAGAAGTATGTTATTTCCGAGCGCAGAGCAGTCCTCTCATTATGCGCGAATGAGCTCCCCTAAAGGAACAATAACAATGAACGTCTTCCCTGCGCCCCTGGCTCCGTCTCACGATCGGCTCCGACAATGTCTACATCCGGAAACGGTCAATTTAATCGACTCTGAATGTAAGGACTGCAATTTTATAACCCTTTAGTGCTAACGAGCGCACTGAAGTTTCCTTTCTCGGAACATTTTTGAGATGGAAATAAATGCTTATCCGAACTCAGTAAATTATTTTTATTGACCATTAAGTTTTTACTCTAAATTATCTACAACATTTAGGGCTACTTGAATACACTTGATTTACATAGTTGTTGTTATACAAGTCCGCTTGAGCAAACGCGGTAATAACGCAGAGTACGATCGGTCGGTCAGTTTGTTCCAATAGTTTGACTAAACAGTTTGATTTCGGGACTTGTTTACAAAGCGCTGGATCAGCAAACAGCCAGTTCAAGTTGGCTCCAGAATAATATTGGCGAGAGGAATGGCATATCCACTTATATAGGGTGCCACGAAATGGGTGGACCTACTAAGCTATAAAATGTAGCTTTATAAGAACATGTATGTATAAAAGCGTCGTATTAATAATTTATTTTGTTTTAAAAACTATTAAGAGACTTAAATTTTTTATAGTGTTTTCATGAATTTTCATGAATCCCTGTGTCAGAATTGAACAAAATTAAAATGGGACCACACGGAAAGCACCAGCTTTCATAACAAACAAAGTCAAAGTCAAAGTCAAAGTCAAATCTTTTATTTCTTTAGACTTACAAAATAAGTACTTAGACAAGTCAAATTTTTACTATCTAAACAGCTTGATAAATAGTTATTACTATCAACAAGAAATAAGGTGCAATTGACTTTAATTCACTTCAATTTTTTGTCCACTAGCGGAAGAAGTGAAAAAGAAACCACTAGCAAGTCCATCGCTTATCAACTAATACAATCTTAGGATAACTAAGTCTAACTGGTCTTACATACTATTGTCTGTATGGAACTGGGCGACATCCGGCCAAGCGTTAACATCATTTACGTAGTCATCTACGGAGTAATAGGCTTTCTTGATAAGATTTCGTTTTATGTACAGTTTAAATTTACGAATAGGGAGCTCAGTTGCTTCAGATGGAAGCTTATTATAGAATCTTACGCAATTGCCCACAAATGATTTCCCTACCTTTCGTAATCTATATGATGGGATGTGTAATTTGTTCTTGTTTCTTGTATTTTTATTGTGAACATCACACCTTTTCATAAAGTTATCTCTGTTTTTGTGTGTATACATTAGATTTTCATAGATGTATTGCGATATTACTGTTAAAATATTTATTTCTTTAAATAATTCCCTTAACGAGTCTCGTGGATTTAATTTATAAATAGCGCGTACCGCCCTTTTCTGAATAACAAAGATAGTCTGGATGTCAGCTGCCTGTCCCCAAAAAAAATACAGTCGAATTGATAACCTACTCCTTTTTTGAAGTCGGTTAAAAAGTGGGTGACTCTGGACATCAAGGAAGTCGAAGTTTGTTCTACGATTTTCTGAATTTCAGACCTTGCTATTTTCTGAAAAGTTTTTGAGTGAAAGGGATCAAGAAAAAAATTAAATCATCAACCGTCTAAAATCTGATAAAATTTAATAAGGTTATGATTTTTGGAAGTGAATTGCGCGTAAATATCGAGCTGTCGAAACAAAGCGCAGCAAGAATTATGCGCAATACGAGCACTTCCGTCCTTTTGAGTAGTTCGCATTGTCATGCTAAATATTAATTACGCTTTGTTTAGGGAAATTCATTTTTAATGTCAATGGAGAGTTGTTCCGCGAGGTGCCTCGACTCCGGAACGAGAGGTCGATTCGACGCCTTTGTTCCATCGAGCTACTTCCACGATAAACGTTGTGGGTTTTTCAAGCTATGAATAATTATTTAAAAAAATAATAACTCAAGCGAGTCGAGGTTTCGAGAAATTGCCTTTAGTTTGTAATTTCTCAAAACCTCTGGCATTCTGCGTATGAAAACCAAATTAAAATCCAATTAAATTGGACCACGGAAAAGCTTCACATGCAATTAAAATTTAAAACAATTGTTGATTCAGGAACCGGTAGTCAAACGGATGATTTAATAACGAGTCCTATTACAAGGGATCATAATTCATTTTCGCATTAGGGCCTCGGGCGACCCTCGTCCTCATGCGGCTGTCAGCGCGTGATGTACGATGATGCCGATGGCTTCAGCACTGGATCCTGCAGGATACAACCCTCAGCCTGATTACATCATGTGTCCGAAACAAGAAACACTTACAGATATATCAAGATGATGAACCTTATGTTACATTTGATGTCGTCAGGTAATGTTATTTATTTGCATTATTATTTAAATTCCAATAAATAAACTTGGCTTTACAAAAAACATGATGTGTTATAGAATGGATATCTTGTAATGTACTCTACATATGGTAGATTTAAGGCTTTTCAATATCGCCATTGATTTGCAGACCAAGTAGCTGAAAAATCCCCAAAAAGAAACCCTAGTAAACAATTGTAGGGTGTAAGACGTAACCCCACACGCTCAACATGAACTTTTCTACCGACCAATAAAGTTTACGATACTTTACTAGAAACCTTTCACCGACTTCTATTTATTCGCTCAACACCTTTCTCCCACGAGTTGAGTTGTTACAACTTCCATAAGTTTATTTCAACTGATGACTGACTTATACGTTTAGCTAATATATGGTTTCCGGAGGGAAAAAATAAATAATTATAAGTAATTACTTATTCTTCCTTCAAAATAAAAGGAACTGGTCTAGCAGAGGGATAACGTATAACAATTCTGTCTTTAATAAGTTATTTTTGAAACTTCCCAAACTATGAAACATTACAACTTACAATAGCAACTAAGAGCAGCCATTCGGCGAAATAGATAAAGTTACTTTGATTAAGTTTGTACAAAACTTTACAGGAAGTTGCCAGAGTTGCCAGATTCGGCGGCGCGCGGAGAGTGCGCTGTGCAGCTGTACCGAGCGCGCTGCGGGCGGGCTCAGTCCTCTACTACACTGAACATTAACATTACTGCCTTTCAAACCAACTCATCTGTTATACTAACGAAAAGATTGAGTGGCTGTATCATATCCTTTTATTTTGTCTAAATTCTAGATTCTTCCCGCTAGTCCCCACGTTTTGTGCCTATTAAGGTGTGGCATGGTACAGATAGGTTTGCTTACATGTAATTTGATAGCTAAACTCAAACGAGACACATTAGGAAAATCCAACTTCAAAAGTATTGCCGAAGACTTTGAGTAATTAGCATTAGTAACATTGCGCACGGTTCATACTGCCTCTGCTCCCGTGGCCGGGTTGCTCTGTGGAGCGGAGGCTCTGCGGCGCACAACTTATTTGCGTTCCCACACAGCCTTCGAAACATTTATTCACGCTAATTTATAACTGTTGAACTGGGAATCAGATTCAATTAGTTTCGCGGAGAAACAAGATGCAATTTAGGTATTCTCAAGTAAGAGGTTTACTCGGCAGCGGAGTCTGCCTCAATACTTCGGTTGAGTTGCGAACTCGTTTTTACTAGAACAAACTTTTCCTAAGCAAAGTTCAAAGAAAAAGAACAATACACTTTCAATTTTGCGGAAAATTTTATTATGTTCCACAATAAATCTGAGTGGGTCGGCATAGAAGACAGAACTCTAAATTTGAATTTCTATTAGAGTGGTAAGCAATTTGCAGCGTGAAAAGCAGCAGCAATTTTCCGTCGTTTGTCATCGTGTAGTTCCGCACAACAGCGCCACTTCGCAAATGATCTACACGACGCGCCGCCACATTACATCGCTCCATGACAAACGACGCCCGCGCCTCCACTCGCTCGCCGCCCGCCCACACTACTGCCGTAGCACCTCGTAGCTCCTCGTAGCTCATCGTAGCAGCGTAGCGGCCCGCGTAGCATCGTAGACCCTCGCTCGTAGCAGTAAACTTATGATTTTGTTATGTTGTTTTGTCTTACAGTGTAAGTTAGGTAATAGATTTACAAGGTTACTGAACTTTTATTATACTACATTTTGGATCGTAGGCTTTCTGTCTTTCTCTCTCTCTCTTTCTTACATAGCTCTCTATCTCATCTTCCTCATTCAATGACAATTTGAATAAAACCCGATACCTTAGAATCCGGACAAATTAAAACTGTCCGACTGAAACCTGCTTGTCGTCCGTAGTAAGATTAAACCTGTCTAAGTGGTACTAAAGTATTCAAAGAACAGTCATCAAAAAGCTTATCAGACATTATCGATTGTAATTTCCGATTGTCGTGCCAAGGACATATAACTTTAGTGTTAGTACCATTTATAAAACTCTTTTTATATCCGCCGGAATAAGTATTCGTCAGAAATCGCTATCGGTTTAAAGCAGATCGCATAAATTTGCATGAGAAACGTACGCCTGCAGAAGGGGCATTACTTTTTTAAGAAAAATATGACGACCTTCCCGCCGGAGTTCCAGCTCCAGGTCTATTTCCATAAATAATAAATAACGATCGAGGACGGAGCAAAAAGTATTCGCTGATATTTATTCCGTTCGCGAATTTTTATCCACTTATCGAGTTTTATCGTTGTTGGGCGGAATCGTCAGATCAGCCGCCCGCCCTCGCGGGTTATTGAAACTACTTTGTTTGTATCGATGACGTTTTATTCTTTAGATCTCATGTATTGTTTTTTTAAGAGTATGATTATATAAGCTTGTTTTAGAAAAAAACACGTTTTTGAGATACTCGAGGCTGAATGTACCTCAGCCAGTAACGTGAACAACGCTGGACAATCCATGCAGCATCATCTAGCCCTCATCAAAAATAGTGTTAAGTTAACTAGACAATATCCGAATAAATATAGAAAATATCCGGATACCCGGACCAAATATTTACAGATCGGATAAACACTTGTCCCAAAGCAAGAATCGAACCCGCGTCGCAGGTGGACCTAACGACCGCCATGTCACATCGAAAATATAAAAAAAAATATTAGATACTTACACGAACGGGGTAATTCTAGTTTTCCTCCCTGAGGGGGGTACCCCTGGGATCCCGGAAACTGGACTTAATAATTATAACGAGTTTTCGTCCTTGAAGATTTTCCTTCAATACATGACAACCAAAATTAGTACAAGTACCTATAACAAAAATATACAAAATATGATCTGGCTTAAGACATAACGGCTTGTATTCCACTTTCTACTTAGCACGCCCACACGCAAAGCACAGACGTGGAGCCGCATCTAGAATGTTTGGATGGCTTCTTTTCTTCAAAGCTACATTAGCAGCCTTTGCATAAAAATTAATGTAATTTCAACGTTACGTGCGTCTGGTGAATGACAAGGGTTGGAGTGATGCTGAGTGCCTATACGCGAGGGGAGCGACACCTTTTTTTATGCGGAGGTACATGCACACGCATATCGCACTGCCACGGGGAGACAGTGCGATTTACCTCAGCAGCTTCGTGTGGGATCTCACTCTTCACACGTTTGTGACACACTCTTCACACGTTTGTGACACACTCTTCACACGTTTGTGACACACTCTTCACACGTTTGTGACGTACTCTTCACACGTTTGTGACACACTCTTCACACGTTTGTGACACACTCTTCACACGTTTGTGACGCACTCTTCACACGTTTGTAAATAAATAAATAAAAAAAATAAATAAAAAAAAAAATAAAAAAAATCATTTATTTCAGACAACACAAAAAATCAATTTAGGTCCATATTATGTTAGTCAAAAATTTTCTTAGTCTATGTTAGTATTCACGGGTGTTATAGAGTATTTCGGTGTAATTTCAAACACTGCAATCGCCTAATGATGAAACTACTTCATCATTATGCGATTACAGTGCTTGAGGAACGGGCTATCCCATTTATTGGAGAATGCATTCAGGATGGTGTTGGTACTCCCGTGCAGCCTGCATAATAACGAGGCGACTTTCTTCCGCATGCATGCATGGAAGCCGTCTGTGCGCGCCTCTGCAAACATGCCGGATGCGCTGCAGAACCGCGGAAGCCCCAACAGCATCCTGAATGCATTATTATACTGGACGCGAAGGGTGTTCATTGCTTTTTGAGTGTATGTGGTCCATAGGCTCCCTGTGTATAACGTCTGACAGTAGGATTTATACAGGGTTATTTTTGCCTCTTTAGAACATCGGTAGAACCTACGTACCAACATATTGGCTCTTACAGCTAACGCCCTTCGTTCTCTCTCTATGTCTAGTTCGTCACTGAGGTTGTCACTTACAATGTGACCCAGATATTTGAATTGAGTAACCCTCTTTAACACAGATCCATTCAACGTAACGGGTGGTACCTCATTCATTTTCATTGCCTTAGGTGGAAAAACCATGAACTCACTCTTTTTGGCATTGTATTGAAGACCATGACTGCCAGCATAATTTTCACATGTCACCAACAGTTTCTCAAGTGCGCTGATAGATGGTGCCAGCAGCACCATATCGTCCGCATAGCTGATATTGTTTACACATATTCCGTCAATATGGCATCCGATTGGCTGCCTGCTGAGACCATCTATCAGGTCGTTTACATACAGGTTAAACAGGTGGGGTGAAGATACCCCCCCCTGTCTCACGCCACATTCCAGTCCATATGCATCAGACAACGTCCCTGCCCATTTCACCTGATTAGTTTGTCTGCTGTACCAAAATTCAAGAACAGAGCAAATTTCTTTAGGCAAACTGGTCTCGCGTAGCTTTTGCCACAGTATATCGTAACAAACTGTGTCGAAGGCACGCGAGAGAACAAGGAAACAAGCATAGACCGGTGTCCGTCTATCCACGTAGTACCTAACAGTATTCTTAAAACCAAGAATAGCAGTATCAGTGGACAGTCCTTTCAGAAAACCGAACTGTCCATCGTGCATTGGTAAGTGCAGGTCTAGGTGCCTATCCAGAAGCCGGTCCAGTATTTTAGCTATTATAGTTGCCAAGGATATTGGCCTATAGTTTGTGACGCACTCTTCACACGTTTGTGACACACTCTTCACACGTTTGTGACACACTCTTCACACGTTTGTTACACACTCTTCACACGTTTGTGACGTACTCTTCACACGTTTGTGACACACTCTTCACAAAAAGATTACTCTATCAGACACATTTTCGAATGGATGTACCAAATACTTTATGAATCTGATTATAATAATTGGAGATTCGGGTTACGTTGGCATTGTGAAACTCTGATACCTGATATTGGTGTAAGGTACATAGAGGTAATAATCCATTGTATTAGGTGGCTCAAAACTAGATTCGGCATGTATACTTTTGTACTCTAGTTCATCTTCCTATTATAGGAAGATGAGCTATGAAGTACAAAAATAAGTAAAATAGTTCATCTTCCTATAATAGAAACATGACCTATATGAAGTACAAAATAGGTCATGCCAAATCTAGTTTTAAGCCATTTAACACAATGGATTATGTTATTATCTGATAAATACCCGTTAAATAATAATGTGTTCAGATTGTGTAAGTTTGAAAAATATTTATTACCTAAATAAACAAATTTAATTATAAATATAATCATAGCCATCCAAGCAACTCAAATAAGGTACGGATACGAGAACGCTGCAATGAGCTCTATTCCCCGAGAAGGCAACATTCCAACGTGTACTCCCCCCCCTCCCCCTACTCCCCCTACTCCCCCCTGTATGCGCTGGCGACTCACCTGTCACATTACTGTACGACATCGCTCTAGAGACGACCAGCCTCGGACATATCCGATGAGTTAAGGCAAGAAACGCAAGTTTATCTATATAAAATTTTACACAAAAGTTTTTGTAAAATAGATGCTGAGTGTAATAAAGTAACACTTAACAGGAACGTATTTACGGATATATATTACATCGTGGCGAAAAATTGTAAACTAACACATGTGTAATAACACATATTATTATAATGTTTACAATCCAAGAAGGAATTCAAATGTCCCGCGCATTACTTATAGGTTAGGTCAAAAACCTGTAATTGTGACACAGTGCAATTAGAAATGTTTAATTAGCAGCCATGTACTTTGTTCTCTTCTCTCTGTACCTTGCTAAATACCTTGCGAAAGTCAAATTCTTTTAATTAAATTTTACCTAGAACACCAGCCCCCCTACATATTGTTTTACGCAAATAGGTTTACCAATTCGTCGTGAATGTGAGCGGATTAACTACGAACCTATAAATAATAGAGAAAAACCAACATCGAGCTTTTTTATCTTTCGTAACTGTCTACTGGCCAATGATGATGATGTCCCTAGATGTAAACTAGTTTACATTTAAAAATTAACACAATTCTAATGGTGTACAAAAGTGTGTAGGTGTGCAGATAGCCCGGAGTGGTATATTGCACCCGTGGGCGGCGGACGGCGGGCGCGGGCGCGGGCGCGGGCGGCGCGGCGCTGGCTCGCGAATCCGCCCATATTTCATGCGCTTTATCACGCCGCTCATAAAAACAAACTAACCGCTGTAAACAAGGCTCATTCTTTCCAGAGATAGGAAAACTACAATATAAGAATATTTAAATCAGTTGAGATAACGCGGTAAGGGAATACCGCGGCTGCCTGTCCGCTGAAGCAATGCTTGTCTCACTGAATGTATTTTGACAAGAAACTGTCGTTTTCCTTGATTATTCATGGAAATTCTGACAAGCTTGATTATATTCAAATGTTTCTGTCTGATTCCAGTTAAGTATAGTCGACTAGATCAATATTTACTTTGATTATGATAATATTTAGTAGCACCAAAGCTTTGGCATGACGTTGCCTTGGGGTACCTATAATAGGTGCGGTTGAGCCTGGTTGAGTCGACTAGGGGACGTTTTGAGCTTTATTTTTGCGGCGAAATTTTCTTTATGGAAACGATCTGTATGCTAAAACGAAAGCGAGTTCAACATCTAAGAAAATCCCCATTGAAAGACACGCCTCTTGTTATTTCATGCAGAAAAACAAACTGTTTCCGAATCGAGGCTTCAGGAAGAACATTGAGATGTTTATGTTATGAGAAGCTTTGATTTTGATCTCTTTGAAATTGAAAGAAACAACAATAATTGGAGACTTTCTCCCAATACGTTATTCCAGGCGGGAAATTATTTTCCGTAAATGTCTAACACTCTTCTTTTACCAATAAGTTATTGCGACAGGAAATAATAAGAAAAACTTCCATCGGAATAAAGTAATAAATTGTAAACTACGTACACTGAGCATTGTTCGCGTGCCTTTTCCCATTACAATTGCAAAACAATACCTATTAATATTAATTTAAAATATTGCTTTTCCATCGGAGCGCGAGGTATAATTGTGCGCGACTCGGATATCCGCCTCAAAGGACCAGGAGGTTGTAGAAATGCGACAAAATGAACGTTCTTGCACAGCGCTCCGGATAAATACGGCTAGCGTTCCACGTCACATATTATTATAATGTTAAAGACAACCCGCAGTTCGTTACGCAGCAGTCAACGTGTTGACACCGTGACTCGACGCTGTTGAAGAAATACCTGAGGTGAGCGGGAAAACTTATTCTGACTAAATATATTAGTAGTTCTACGAGCAATGGACCTCGCGAGCACTATCTTTATTATCATCGTTTAAAAAAGAAAGAAAGAAAGAGAAGTAATTTATACACACTACACACATAGAATAAGATAAATGTCAACTTATTATCCCGTACTCACACAAAAATTTACACAATGAATTAACTTATTACTAAAGCTATATTGAAATTGTACCATGTTTTTGACAATTTTAAGTCACTAACTTTCAACTAAAAATACTACCATCGAAAACAGATCTCTTAAAGCGGAGATATTCTTATACCCCTCTTTGCCTTTTTTTGTAGGAAGTGTAGGCCGAAAAATGCCGACGACAAAAAAAATATTAAATCGTAGAATCTTTACACCAAGTTTCGGACCGATGACAATCGTTTGTAAAATACGACCTGTAGAGGACATACTGATTGTACGGACATACTGACAGAAACGCTAAGTTTGCTAGACTTGATGCAGATGACCTTTCGCTCACTTCGTCGCTCGGTCAATAACGTATAAAAATTTAAAAGCCCGATAAGTATTTGTTACTTTGGAAATATTCAGACCGGGAAATTACAGTTAATATATAGTAATGGAAATTAAGTTGCCCCCAGCTATTCTGCGGCAGGCTCAACATACCAATAATTATTGCATTGTCTCGTATTGAAAAGCCACTGTCGCTTGCTGGCCCGGTGCAATGCAGCTTCTAGCTTACCGTTCGAAAAGCGATCCTGCTTCTACGCATTAAGGGTTAAATCAGACCGCAGGGTGTAGGTGGGACTTTATGATTATAGTACAATAACGGTGTCGTGACCACGCATACAGCGCGCTCGCCGAGCCAAAAGCCGGGCCGGCGGCGGGGGCGCGCCGTTGCCGGATAAATGGTGAATCGAAAATCGTAGCATAATTAAAATCGTTCAATCGTTGCTGAAACCACGCGCAATACCAATTCTAGTCGAGTGCCTATCACCGGAATAGAATTGATATTGAGTTCACCGATGCCTGTTTTAGGTAACGAGAAACGGAAATGTATATTTAGACATACATACTATAGCTCAATGCAAACAGACAAATATACGAAATACACAGCGTTAGTGATATGATAATTCTATCTGTGAAAACTTCTAATTGGCCATCCTTATATTATTATACGTATATATAGTTAATTTATTTTAATCATCATCATTCATTATAATGTAACATTATGATGATGAAGTCGAGAGTCATTTTCTTACTTTTACTGACCTGTAATTTGTACCTAGAATGTGTTGCGTTATGTGATATCCCCAAATAAATGTCTTATCCTTCTTTCTTCTATCTTTACCTACTTAGTCTTAAAAACTCTATACCGTTAAGATACCTATTAAACAGCGTGGAACAATTCTAAAGCCGGACAGTAAAATGCAAAAAGTAGAAACAACAAAGTTCCGCGCACCGGGAATATTTAAAGCCAGCCGGCCAGGTCCGGTCCGGTCCGGTAACGTTACGCTTGGCAATTTATTAGCGCCACGTGATAAGCATTCCGATTGCGTTTAAATATGATAGTCTGTTTAGACACCCTGCACTGGGAACAAATCATTTACCGACACACACATGTGCACTGATATTAAGTCACTGCGACTAGGTACAGAGATAGATAAATAAATAACGATAAGATATGTCCAGATGTCCCAGCTAGATGGAATTTTTATAGAGTATGCATATTGTGTTTATCAATGCTGTACCTAAAACACACGAGTTAGGAATCTGCGCCTCGTGCCTCAAATGACATACTCGATAGGAATTGGACACTTTCTCAACTCGGTGTACAATCTACTATTCCATCCTGCTTATAACGCATGAGAAATGAAATTCCATAGAGTTTTTCCTCATCAATTTGTATATGCCTGCAAAGACGGGCTTTCTACCTTATGATTGGAAAAGGAATAAGCAACTTTCTGAGCAGGTGTAGTATAAATAAAAATCTCGTGTGTACCTACACCTACTATTTGGGGCCAGTCATGATATGTAGCATAATACGATTGTATTCTATCTAATGCAAATACTCAAACCAAATAATATAATGATTATTATTATTGTACCTAAATACAAATCATGGCCAATATACCGGCCATGCGCTACGTGATCATGGATTGTCTAACGGTTAACGTTGAAGCTAGTTCGGATCGCTCCATCGCACAATGTTTACTCTAACTACCGGCACAGTGCAGTGGGTTACGTATCATAATAACTAAACTTGATTTAACTATTTTTGAAACAACTACGGTCGATTCACCTATGTTCATAACGCATATTGGACGACTCAACTACCGTTTACCTTACCCAATTTTAATTCAACTAAAATTGATTGCACTACCGAATGATTAATCTAATGGTTTTTTAAGATATTGGATGTGTGCACTATGTGTGAAATATCTAATGGACGACTCGCCTACGGTTTATCAATAGTGCGCGCCGCGTTGGATTTATTTAAAAAAAAAGGGCAGCGCCAACAATGTATTCATACTACGCGATTTATTTATAAAGTCTTGGGTACTTACAATGCAGCAGCGCCTCCTGCCGAACAATTCTGTCACAAAACTGCGATCCCCAACCCGCATGCCCAGCGAGGAGACTATAGGGCATTACCTCCCATGAGATAACAGCCACTAACGGTGCTTATCAGGGGGAGGCCTGCGTTCAGCAGTGGACCATTAAAGGCTGTTGAGGTTGAGATTGAGATAAAAATAACATGACAAGTACAGTAGGACTTTCTATAATACATGAAGCTTGATAAAGTATTTTGCGTACCTATACCATACATGAAGTAATACAAGTATCGTCCGCGACTGTTCCCAGTAGGCGACGGGATTTTATAGATTTTAATCAGAGACTTGATAAATAGACATCAATTTAAAACTCCTATCTATTCCACGCGTGTGAATAATTCCCACTCGTGAGACTTTCTATCAAAACCGGACGTTTCGAAGAACTCATTGTCTGTTCAGTTATCTGTTCAGGGCATTGAAAAAATGCTACCTATTTTTCTAATTAACACACGCACACTACACACATAATATTTTTAGTACAATTTTACTAGTATTGTTATTTATTGGTTAGTATTTTGTACCTCTATATACGAGTATGTATATATTAACGAATATTGTTTCAATTTTATGTAAGTAGGTAATCTAATCTATCTAATTTCACATTTGTTTTTTCTGCGGTAGAATGCAAATTGTTAAATTTACCTTGTTACGATGTTTTCTAATTTTTACCGTACATCTTACGAGTATTTTTTTTAACAGACTAACTTAATGGTAGGTTTTTTATTTCATTTTTATTATAACTTAGATTTTTATATTATTTTTTGTGTAATTTTGTAGTTCCAGGCACATTATAAAACTTTAAATGAGAGGCCCTGGGTCCTGAAATACAGCCTAGGCTAGTTCGGGATCCTACGGATTCAATATCTACTGAAACTTTGTAATTGTGTCTAATAAACGATTTTCATGTTATGTTTATGTTATGTTATGTTCCCGGGTAGGTATCCTCATGCAATCGGAAGCGGTCCACTCCACCACTCCAGCACAACGGGGTCGCGCCACTATTACCACTATTTGTGGCGGTGTTCGTAGTTTTCGCAGAATGCGGTATTGTGTTCTAGCCTATCGCGTATCGAGAACACTTGTCCTTTGTCCTATTGTTCGGATTCCGATCCGCATTTACTATTGAATGGAACATACTATCGTTAAACAATGTTATGTTAGCTATAACTACACAGTATGTAGTTATAGCTAATGACAAGTTTCGTCGGCCTGTGTCCTCGAGGCGTGAGGCAAAGCGGGTTGATTTTATTCATAGAATTACAGTCCCAGCAACTTTCGCAACGATCAAAAGAGTTCTAAGTCTTTTTAAAGATTGATTTTATGCCACAGATTGATTTTGTTAGAGCACTTGTTTGCATTGTTATGACGAAGCCATTATTAAATATCTCGCGTGTTGTCATTTGCCTCGCTTAACGAATGCAGTTTAGTAAGGAATGCATGGAGCCGACGAGAGACGTTCTCGGTCAGTGGGTCAGCCAACCTCCCAATCGGACTCAGGTAAATTATATTGGGAATATGTTTGAACGAACAATGTTTAGTTTGCTATAAGGTATTTAGCCGCAGGTAGAAATGCCTGCAGCTTCGTATGCTTTGTCCCTTTGGAAACGTTAAAATGTTATTTCTTTACATTCATAGGATATTATTTATGTATGGGATATAAAGTAGCCTATTATTTATTCCAGGCATAGCACTAGGTACCTGTAGGCAAAAGTTATGTTTGATCGGTTTAGTCTTTTTGGTATCAAGAGGTAACAAGCTTTAATTCAGCCATACAAACATGCAAACTTTCGTATTTATAATATTTCTACCATCCTTGGTAATCTTTCAGGTAGCCGTATATGTGAGGATAAACCTGGAAGATTTCAGCAACATTGGAGAAGACCGCAGGGGCACTACGCGCCACGCTGGTCGGCTAGCCGCGGTACCACGCACCATGGCAAAGTCCGAGATACTGACACATGTCATGGGACCAATGGTATACAACCGGTTGCCTAAAATAATAAGGGAGGCCCCTGGTCTCAACACGTTTAAATCCAAACTAAAACGCTGGCTTGTCGAGCAGACATTCTGCACCTTCAACGAGCTCACAGCCTGAAATTAGTAAAATAAAATATTATGAGTAGGTACTTGCATTGTTTAACAAGCTAAACATTTATGACCTGTAATGCACATCACATTATCAAATAAATGAACTTGAACTTGAACTTGAACTTGATTTCTGTAATAATCGATAGGGGGTTCTTTTTTCTGCATTATTTTGTTAAATATAAGTCAAATCTTTTATTTTTTTAGACTTACAAAATAAGTACTCAGACAAGTTAATTTTTTACTATATAAACAGCTTGATAAATAGTTATTACTATCAAACAAGAAATAAGGTGCAATTGACTCTAATTCACTTCAATTTTTTGTCCATTATCGGAAGAAGTGAAAAAGAAACCACTAGCAAGTTTATCGCTTATCAACTAATACAATCTTAGGATAACTGAGTCTAACTGGTCTTACATACTATTGTCTGTGCGGAACTGGGCGACATCCGGCCAAGCATTAACATCATTGACGTAGTCATCTACGGAGTAATATGCTTTCTTGATAAGATTTTGTTTTATGTACCTACAGTTTAAATTTACGAATAGGGAGCTCAGTTGCTTATGATGGAAGCTTATTATAGAATCTTACGCAATTGCCCACGAATGATTTTCCTACCTTTTGTAATCTATATGATGGGATGTGTAATTTGTTCTTGCTTCTTGTATTTTTATTGTGAACATCACACACCTTTTCATAAAGTTCTGTTTTTGTGTGTATACATTAGATTTTCATAGATGTATTGCGATATTACTGTTAAAATAATTATTTCTTTAAATAATTATATCTAATCTCACAAAGCGTATTGTTTAAACTTCAGGAACACCTGTAAATAGAATGATATCGTTGAATAGTTTCCAGGAAGGTCGGCTCGCATCCTGTGATGCCACATGTGATCCTATTCATAGCTGGGCGATCCTTTATCCGACGGACAAATACGATTTATTATTTATTCGCGTACATTTGCAGTGTTGCGAGCGAGTGCGTGCCTCTTTGTTCCAACGGTTTATGGTGTAAGGTAAATAAATTATTGTAGGGTCGCGTTCTTTGGATTTTCTTTCTTGTTTTATTTGGGTACGCTTTTTGTATTTACGCGATGTGCGTAATGTATGTGTACGCTTATTTATTTATTGTCCGGTTTATTTTTGATGAAGGGTCGGCCGATTTTGCCTACGACCGGATTCATGTAATTGTGATCAGATGCGACGCCCGGGTGGGCGGGCGGGGCGCCGACCGCATTTACACGTGTCGTACTTGTCACGTCCCAAGAGATAATTGTACAATTACAAACAGCTTTTCATCGGTATTCAGGTCAGGAAGCACGTGTTCATTCACACAAACGAAGACGGATAGATCTGCAGACCCATTTAGAATGATCTAGTTGTCGTGAGCGATGGAGATACGGTAATCGGTATTCATGGTGTGATGATAGATGCACATAGTGTAGGTGCATGCACATGACGCAGCCTGCAAGCAGCGCAGCGGCGGCGCGGGCTCTCCGGAACAGCGGACTATGAATACCAAATGCAGCCGCAGCACATCCGCGTACGATGCACATTATGCTGTGCAGACTACAGACATACCGCCTTGTGCTACATAAATCATAAAACACACAACTGAAGAACCCCTTTTCGCAATGGAAATTTTACTAACTTGTTATCAAGAGAATGTTTGAATATAAAACGAAACAAAGTTAGATCCACTAAAAACAGAACAGCCCCACTAAAAAGCTATGACAAGAGTGCTACAAGACTATGATAAAAGTTAGTGCCATTAGTGAGTAACCAACTTAGATATTCTGGGTTACTAAAGTCGGTGTACGATTCGAAATGAACGCTATGCTAACTTGTTCAAGAGTGGTTTTTGCTCGTAATTAGTTCGCAGAACGGCGACCTACAAAGAATTTGCATGAAGTTCATAATGTGTGGCGAGAGCGAGCTTATGAACTAGTTATTTATCGCGACGATTTTTATCTTTTGTTACTTAATCCAGATTATAACAAATTTTAACTTTTAAAGCGAAGTGTATTTAAAATAAAAGCATTCTCACATTATTTGAGTTTTTGCAGAAGGTCATGACTCATGACTATGCTCATTAGTTAAACCACATCACTTCCTTGTACTTACATTATTGGCATTCCAATATGCAGAGACAATAATGTGAGTCGAGCGGAGCGGGGACGCGCCACCGCCACGTAATGAAAAGTAATAATGCCAAATAATAGTATCCAACCGCGTGTAAGACGGCCGGGCACAATCAAAATGCAATTTCGTAAGGTGAAGTGGGGGTTCCGGCGCGGCGGGCGCGGGCCGTCTCCGGAACACTCGGCAATATGCATTGTCCGGGACAATTTTGCGGTTTTGCCCCTTCTGCTGTTGTATTCGTTTTTCTCGTTTTCAATCTTTGTAATCCGCTCACATTTTGAGCGAAAACCATTTTTCAGAATGACATTGTTTTCAATTCGGCGGAAGGTAACGCGTCTGTATCGCGCTTGTTTCAGTCGGGTTATTCCAGTTTTTCCCCTTCACAAATATTGATACTAAGATTTTTTTTTGGTTATTATAGTTTTACATTCTGGGTGATTTCTTATGAAATCAAATAAGGTACAATTTTTTTTTGACATCGACGGGATTCAAACCCGCGTACTCCCCTCAGTATGGGGATGTCATAACCGCTAGACTACGATGGATAGCCATCGACCAGAGAGGGAGGACGCGGGTTGGAATCCTGTCGATGCCGAAAATTATTGGGGCCTTATTTGATTTCTTAATACTGATAGGTACTACCCTTGAAAAACTGGAATAATTTTTTTAAGTGAGTTTTGGATTAAACTGATAAGCACAGTACTTATCAGTTTAATCCATTATTATTTTGTATCTGCCAAACGACTGAATTCGACGGCGCCTTTAATCATACTTTTTAACGGACCATCTGTGGTTTTCCTCTTTTGATCAATACATTATGTTTTCCATTAAAGTCAGTACCTGAAACAAATACCGTACAGCACGTATAAGTATAACATACATTTGGAAACATCGCTTTCCCGCGCTAAGTACTTCCAAAGTATACTTATACCTGAAATATAAAAACGAGGCGACCATGGCAACCGGCGCATTTCATAATCGCGTTAAGTGTTTATTGGATTAACATAACACTTATGAATTCCCGCGGATTCGGTCGCGCTGCTTACGCATAATGTTGTTTTCAAACCGAAAAGTAATATCGTTTCAGTGGAACGAATGTTATTGCAGGTACGTTCCAGCGTGACAGCGGGAACGTGACACAGCAAAATAACCGACGGAATTGAATTCGAACTTGTTTGGAGCCGATATCGGCCTGGGGAGTATTGCCTATCGGTGTTTGACAAAGTTCCACAGCGCTCTAATAGAGCCCATGAAGCAGACCCTCCGCGAGGACGCCTTTTGCACATCATTGTACGCACCTGTCAATATCAATCTTAATTATCGCGAGGGAACATTTTTAGTCCCAGGAAAGGGTGTGATTTTGTGTCAATCTCCGTTATAGACGGGCTTATTGCAAGTCCCGGGCTCTTTAGCATCCCTGGTGACGTTCACATCGCTTACATTAAAGGCATGAAATAAATATCCTTATTGTTTAATTGACTTTTTCATATAAATGTACAGAGGCTGCAGAGTAACTTAAGCTACTGTTTCTTTTAGGTATACTTAAGTACACCTACTATTAGAAACAGTAGCTTAAGTTAACTGAGGCCGTAAGGCCTAACTGAGCCTTGGAGTGAATCCTATTAGGGCTTAGGCTATTACAAAATAATCCCTCTCCCAAAAACAAATACCTTTACTACGTTTTTTCACTTTTACTGTTCTAAAAAGTAGGATGAGCAATGTAAATTAAAAGTAACCGTATACGTTTAATTTGCTGAAAGTCGCGATGGTATCGCGCTGGCGTCGGAGCGCCTCGCTCCGGCCGTACACTGCACCTAACGTGCTATTTCAACGTTAACACCACAATTTCCAATAAGACAAATAACCCTATTTACATGCTCCCAAAGATAAAAGAGCATAAATAAAGCAAGCCAGAGACCAAAGCACGAAAGGCAAACAGATTACTGGATTACGATCTGGGGTGTAATGGCGTGCTGGTGGTAATTATCCCGCGCATCGACCGCCGCGCCGCCCGCCCGTCCGCCCGCCCGCAAGCCGTCCGCAGCCCGCCCGCGACTTACTACTAACTTCACGGTTGACTCCTGCCCAACTTTTGCTGTAAAAACATTGGAACCGGTTCCCACGGTACTTGTCAAAATTAACGTTTAGAAAGGACTTCCAACTATCAACTGTAACTGGGGCAGTCCATGTATCTGCTTCTTTATCTTTAATAAGACATTGAAGTCGTTATTAAAAACTCAGAAGGTATCATTATTAAAAATGTATGTAGATACCATTTGGAAACGACACTGAATTTTTATGGGAGTATTCAATTTGTAGGTGTGTTCATAAAAAAGTCATGAAATCTTTTACTGTTGTTAAAATGTTTATTTACTACAAAATAAAAAGTTTCTGCCTACAAAGCCACTCGAATTTTTCAGTGGCCATAAAATTAATTGCAAGCCGCTCGTGCGAACCTTGCTTATTATAACGATAATCGTTGTTAACAGACTTAACAAGTGCTTTCGATAATTGGCGCAGAATTATTTAATTAAATGTCGGCTTAGATATTGTTGAATATTTGTGAAACAAGACGACCAAATTAAATAATTGAAATAATGTCTTCTGCGAGAACGTGATACTTTAACATTCATTGTATATAATATATAATAACTTATGTATAAACTGTCAAGCTCACCAATGTACTCGTTACAAAAACTTTCTACGGCTATAGGTAAGTTAACTGCTGCTTTACCGCCAGGGTCTTTACCTCGGTGTTCACAGTGATAACACTTCACTCAATGGACGTCATAGCTCACGCCTTGTACAAAGCGAACCGACTCCTCGAAGACTCTATAAACCCGGATAATGTACGCGATAATGACTTTAACGACATTCGGCATTCGCGCATTACAAGGACTTGAACTGCGTGATCGCGTGGTCACCTCGAATTACTTAGCGGAGAATGCGGGGCAGAAGTACTTGCCAATGATGCAGCAATGCCCGTAGAGCCTAATGACTATTAGTACAGGATGTGTACTCGTTACAATTAGCATAAGTCATTGATCTGAAGCGACGATTTACATACTTCAGTGCACGCTAAAGGCTTTATTTTATCGATGCTTATGCTGTTGGCATGTTGCTACAACCTGAGTTACAATTATGATTGCCTGGGGCTGTTAAATAATGCCATCAATTACACACATAATACGTAAGTACTCATACGTTTTCTCATATTTTAAGTGACGAATATTCCCTTCACATTTTTGGTACATACAGGTATTATCTAATTTAACGAACCGAGGGTGCTGGTATTCTATCACAAACAGGTTCCTAATTTATTTTCGACTCTACGTAGTACTATATATTATTTATTCTGTGTACACCTACTTAGCTATAACCAAAACTTGCATAAAAGTGAACCTACTGTTGAGTAGATACTCAACTTGAGCAAACCAGATTGCAAACTTAACAAAAGGACAAGATGGCTTAAACGAGTTTCAGATCAAGTATAAAATAAGTATTCCGTGACAATGAGTTCAGCTGAAGCAGTCAGCTTTACTGCATATCGTGCGATCGTGTGGAGGGTCGCCTGTCAGCGAATTCCGCAGCGAGCGATATTGTGATGTTTTCTGACGCCTGAATAGTCCCCCGGGCCGCGGCCGCCGTGATCAGCTTCCCGATGCAGACGATTTGCGAAATCGAATGATGTAATATCGAATTTTCCCTAAGCATTTTGTAAAATCGAGTACGGTCGAGATGCAAATATTCTGAATTGTTGACCGTGTAAAATACAATCTGTTTGCTATTTCCACCTTCAAAGCTTGAAATAAAAGTCTCAGAGTTCCCATTTTATTGTTTGCATGTTCAAGTTTGTATCAGTGACGGTGAGCAACTTCCCTCGCTCCATTCTTTCGTAAAAATAAAAGAATTGGAGCAGCCAGCGTCTGCGTAACACGAGTTGAGAAGAAAACTTTGCAAAAAATTAAATCAATGCTCGAAATCTCTTAATAAAATGGAAACACGAATGTTTTTGATAAAGCCAATATTTCTTTGAATTCGATTTAACCAAATATAATAAATTAAATTTTGAAATAAAACATGCTTTTGGTTAAACAGCACTGAAACAAACAATGATTGAAAAAATCAAACAACAATAAACTTATTCATATTACACACTATTAGCTGTTTTGGCGTCTGCAGCCGAATACTGGAGCATCTTAAGAGGAGGAGAGGATGAGCAGTGAGTGCTGGAGTGACACTGTAACTAGTGTGGGTCCGTCCAGCCTCGTAGCACCACTGACTGTTGTCACACGGGGAGGCATGTCGTAGCACAACTGACTGTTGTCACACGGGGAGGCATGTCGTAGCACAACTGACTGTTGTCACACGGGGAGGCATGTCGTAGCACAACTGACTGTTGTCACACGGGGAGGCATGTCGTAGCACAACTGACTGTTGTCACACGGGGAGGCATGTCGTAGCACAACTGACTGTTGTCACACGGGGAGGCATGTCGTAGCACAACTGACTGTTGTCACACGGGGAGGCATGTCGTAGCACAACTGACTGTTGTCACACGGGGAGGCATGTCGTAGCACCACTGACTGTTGTCACACGGGGAGGCATGTCGTAGCACAACTGACTGTTGTCACACGGGGAGGCATGTCGTAGCACAACTGACTGTTGTCACACGGGGAGGCATGTCGTAGCACAACTGACTGTTGTCACACGGGGAGGCATGTCGTAGCACAACTGACTGTTTTCAACACGGGGAGGCATGTCGTAGCACAACTGACTGTTGTCACACGGGGAGGCATGTCGTAGCACAACTGACTGTTGTCACACGGGGAGGCATGTCGTAAGTCTGAGTTCCGTCAGAGTTTACAGCATAAAGCCTTAGCATAAAAACTCAAAAAGGGCCTCATAAACCAGTTTTTATTATAAAATGAGCTCCAAGTGATATACCGTACCAAATTTGAGGACATAGCCCCGCCTCGTAAAGCGATCGCGTTATTGCGGCCGACGCATTTAGCTTGCAATAAAAAAGAACATCGAAAATCGTATTTTAAGTTTTTTCAAGGCTTTTTATAACTCCGGTGGCATCTGCTTTATATTCCGTTTAAGGCCCCGTGCGGAGCAATAACTTTGTCTTTGAATCGCTCTCTTGATATTCTTCTTAGATTAATTTTATTGACTCCGAAATTGAAATTTCCTGAGAGACTTTCATATGAAGATTTGATTTATGTGCGCGTCGAAAAGCAATTTTAATATTCAAATTGAGTGAAACAATGACTCTACGATATGACGGGCTCCGACTCAAAACACCCTGCCCCGAAATGTGTGTTGGAGAATGTCGTAAACGCAAGCTGACAGATTCGATTTTCATCTGGGTATTCATCGAAATCCGGGATTTGGTGCATTTGCGAATATACAAAAATCCACGGCCGTCAGTGCCGCGTCGCGCCGCGCCGGCCGCGATGACGCTCTGTTGCAGAAATATACTTGGAAGCTGTCGTTTCAAAAGTATCTCTTATACATTTACTAAGGAATTCTAAGAAAAAATGCTTCAATCATAAACATTTCTCAAAATACTCTCACAGCAAAATATTAGCTGAATTACCGGTATGGTAAGTACCTAGGTATGACCTACTCAAGGTTGAATATATCAAAAAGTATAACACCATCTGTTATAAGCCAACCATTACGCTAGGCCGGACACGGGCAACAAGCTGACACGAGTAGTGCAGTAGATTCGCTATAAGCTAGGGGATTCGATCCCGCGCGAGCGATCAAAGCGAGTGACGAGAGCTTCACGGTGAGCCGCCGAGAGGGCGCGCCCACGCAGCTGGACCACTCGCGGGTGCGTACAATGTAAGGTACCATATCAAGATACTAAAGGTGACCGCGCACCCATCCGCACCGCATCCGGAATCCGTGATAATTTTAGTAAAATGCGGTGTGGATAGGTACGCCTGGTTGCATACTATTCCAGACAAAGATTTGAAAACACGGACATGTGCGTCTTTAACTTTATTAACTCTAAAACGCACATTGTATTGTTTGTTATAACCTCCAACGCTGATCAGTATAGTATCGGCATTGCATTGCGTCTATTGGTATTTGTTTTTTTTTAAGTTTATAGGGGACTTTAAGTCCTATTGGTGACTATGTTAATCCCGTATTTTAACAATCTAACCACTTCTTAAAAATCATATCTAACGCAAACCTAAATAACTTAATAGCCGCATCACTCACTAGAACAGCTAAAACTGTTTGGATAATACCAATATCCGTCACGTTAATATCGTACAAGGCACTTAGTTCGTGGACTCGTTCCGCTCACATTCACACATTTTGTTTAACAATGCAAGCCTAGGCTTTGCCGATCTATTTATTAGTTGACATGTTTCTTTACGTTCGAACAAAAAACCTATGAGAGCTTGACAGGTTTTATTAAAATCTAGTGAAGCTTTATAGGTATTTCAGCAACTCAAGAATTTAGATAGCAGTGGTCTCGTAGTTGGAATGGCACAATTTTCCATTAGCAGCGGAAATAGACATTTGTCATGTAGGCTTTATGGACCTAGTTCGACAAAACTGCGTCCGTGATGAATAAACTTTATACTGCGGCCGAATTTAACGAGTGAATGTTTCTCTGAAGATTTTATGGTAGCGAGGACTCATTGCATTGTGACTCCTAATAACATTAGAACAGAGATTAGACTAGCTTGTAATGCAATAGCACACCACACATTTACGATTAAATTTTATGGCAGAGTCATCGCAAATGTCTTTTTTGATGACAAATTTGACAGCCCGTGACTTGGCCAACATGCTGACGAACCATTATACGTGTTATTTGATGTAACATAACACAAAACATAATACCATTGTTATACGGTAAAAAGAAATTAAGTAGGTACGAAAAAATGATATCAATGTTTTTCTGGTTGCTCGGTGAGGCTCTACCTGTTCGCTTAGTAAGAAAATAGTTGAAGCGAATTCTTGCCTGCTTCAAAAATTTATGAGGAAAGATAGCAAACCTTCTCAAAAGGAACACCAAATGCTGAGGAAAATAAACTGCAAAGAGGCGGGTCATTAACCCGTAAGCAAATAACGAAATAACGCCTTACTTAGGTATACAGCAGGTCGGCCCGACATTCCCTCGCAAACCTCTGAGGTGTTTCGTACCTTACTAATGAGTTTTACTTACCGTTGCCGGTGCTTTCTACACGATTTCGACGTCGTTCGCCCTAAATATAGTGTTGTGGCAGGTAGACATATTCGACCATGTATCCATCTTAGTCCGTTAGCACCACAGTTAGCACCGTAAGGCCTTTATTTTTATTAGAATTGCATTGAAGAGCCGTGAACTGGAGTTTCCTTTTACGCTCATTGCGCCTCTTGTGGAGACCAGTCTCGAGTTTGTTGATTATTTGAAGTGCTCGTGAACATTTGTGAACAATTTTTTTGTTTGGCTGTGCGTACCTAGAGCTCGTTGTGGTTTTGTTTTCAGGAAATCAGCTTCATAGCTTCAGCTTATTTCAATATTTAGACATTTGTCGTTTTTTTAGAATCATTTAGAATCATGTATTAATTTGTTTACATGTTGTTAGGTTACAAAGCTCTTAGCAATATTATGACAGATAGAGATGAAATACTTTTAAATACTTTTGTATTTGAAAATCACTTATGAACTATTAGGAGTAATACATGGTGGAGCATTATGCCAAAAAAGGATAGGTTTCGACAGGGTATAATAGTTGACCCGTGGGCAATAGTGGACGTGGATTTTACTTACTTTTATAAGTTTATATTCCAAGGCCCGTATTATGAAATTCCCTAAGCATAACTTAAGCAGTCATTACGTGATTTCTACTCAAACTTAGAATCTCTGCTCAAGTAAATCTTTATTTTAGAACTTACTCTTACGCTACTTAGCTAGTTGCACTAGACAAATATCTACTTGAGTGACTAGGGTTTTGTCTATGGTCTAGACATTTATCTAAGCGAAAAACTTTGTTTTACCTTATCAAACCGACTATCACAATGTACATATTTTTGTTGATTTGGTGGTGTTTATGAAACGAAACGCAACGATTTTAATTATTTTTTTTGCGCTTTATCAAGCGTGGTCCAGACCACACTAAAGTAAAGATGTGTTCAAAGAATCGGTAGGCAGAGATATGACAGTTTAAAAGCGTTCTAAAATGGGTAATTACTCAAGTAATGCTTGGTAACCACAGAGGTTTATTGGTAACCGTTCAATAATGTGAAACAACGTGGTAAGAACCCATCGTTACTTGAGGGTTACATGAGTAACCTTACTAAGACCGGATAGTAGGTATAGTACAGTAAGGTAGGTACCTAGTTTGTCCTGTTGCACGGTCTTGGTGTCGCCGTGCACGAGGCACAGCACGAGGAAGAGCGCGACGCAGCACGCCATGTCGCGTCACGCGGCGCGCCGGCCTGCCCACCCACGCATTACACTGCAACAAACATACATTTACATGGTATACATATATTTTCATATACAAAAACTCGGTATTCATAACCAAAATCAAATAATAGAAATAAATTTAACAACACTACAATCGAAGCCATTGAGCAAACAATCTACAGGTTGGTACAGGCTGATCCATATCAATACCAGACGGAAGCGTACCCAAGACGCTGGCTGCATTGCCCCGTTGTATGGCAATGCTGATGCGCTGCGCAGGCGGGTCACACGTCTTTAAAAACTTAAATTAGATTGGCGCTTATTAGGGGGAGGCCTGCGTCCAGCAGTGGACCAATAAAGGCTGTCGAGTAAGGTTGCCCATGGCTACGACTCTGTGGTTTACTCGTATGCAAAAACACGGTCGGACGCTTTACGAATCAACCGGCACTCTATTAATTTATTAATTCTGTCTTATGTATTCCTAAGTTTTACTCTAAAAGGGCTATTTTTGACGTTGGTACGACAGCTCAATTTGACTTGAAAGATGTTATTTTCACTCGAACACCTAATTTAAATGCTCAAATGAAAACAGACAGAAACCGAGTCGGTATTTCGAAGCAGGTGTCTGCCTGCAATAACTCGAGTTCCCTTGAAAATGGGAACGGACATGATACGAGAATTGACGAAAATAAATGCAAACAAAAACATTGAAAGGCACTTTGTTCATTTTATAAGATTCATCTTAAAACCGTCACTAAAAGCTACGCCTATCACCGGCTAGAGAGCCGAGAGCCAACTTCGAGTACTTATGGAAATAAAAACTTATCTAAAGAACTTTTCGAGCTGAGAATAGCACAGTAAAGCTATAAAAGAAACGGTAAATATTCCAAACTAAGATCCAGATGATAACAACGCTTGTTAACTTCGCTCCGAGAGAAACTCTTAAGTGAGTTACTTAAACGTGAAATTAAGTTTAGTATCGACTTTGTTCGGATCATGACCTTTAATTAGTGGCGTTCAAAAACTTTGAGAAACGTTGTCTTATTAACGAAGTCATCACAAATTAAATTTCGAGCTTCATTGCCTTCAACTTGATTATAATTGACAATCTGAAAGTTTGTCAAAGAAGTACGACTTCAACTAGTTTCAAAAGCACTCAAAATCAATTAAGATTATGATTCACGTTCTTACTCTTCAGATAAAACTTATGCGTACTCAAATACGACTCTACATTTCTTTAATTATAATTTAAAATGTCCAGTATGGAAACTAAAGTCAAAGAGAATTTTCAAATGGGAATGAACTTCTAGCTGTACGTACACTATCCCGGATTTTATTACCTCCATGAATAAATTCCGAGCGGGACACCCTGCCTGTCCCGTATATTATAACGACAGTTAAAACCTCTTGGCTCTGTTTAGTATGCCAGTTCGCTATGAGGAACTTTATGCCTTTTGGGTCTCGGCCGGCAGTGTGCAGGACACAGGGCGAATTCATTCCCACTGTTAGACATACATTGACAGTTTTATGCAGACGCTGTGAAATGTAAACAGGGCTTGGTAATTTCCAGTATTACAGTACCGGTATAGATTACAGAGTACCGGTACAGAGTAGGTACTTTGCCTAAGAATACCAGTATTGAAATTGATTAGTTGATACCGGTATTTTTCGTGCATAATACCGGTCAATATGCCGATACTTATTGAAAATATCATTATTTTGAAGGGTAAGGTACTGTGAAGTACCGGTACTCAAAATTTACCGGGATAATTTATACCAGTACCGAAGAAGTATCAGTACTACTTTAAGGTTTGGCATTGGTGAAAAAGAAAATGGCACTTCTTGCGCTAGTGGACAAAAAGTTGAAATGAATTAGAGTCAAATGCAACTTATTTCTTGTTTGATAGTAATAACTATTTATCAAGCTGTTTTTATAGTAAAAATTGACCTGTCTAAGTGCTTATTTTGTTAGTCTAAAGAAATAAAGGATTTGACTCTGACTCTGACTCTGACTCTTTTAGGTATTATATTATGGTTTTTGCGTTGACTTTGACTAAATAATGCTTGGGTCATGCCATTGCGAACCACTTTCACTCGAATAATAGGTTTGTTAGGGATTGTAACTCAAAGAGATTGAAAAAAAACTCATGAACATAACCTGTATGATCAAGGACCTAGGAAAAACTATTCGTCGCTGGCAACTGAAGGCGAACTTGTAATAAGTTATGCTGGACGGATCACACTAAGAAAATCCTTTTTTTCTAACCAGTTACTGCAACCGACTGAGTTTCAAGCGCGCCGAAGGGAAAATGAGTATTTGACTAGCAGCGCCTCGCGATTTCACCAGCGTATATCCCGTTCCCGTGGGAAATCCGGGACAAAATATAGCCTATGTCACTGCCTGAAAAGTAATCTTTTTAACGGTGAAAGATTTCTTTATCGAACCAGTAGTTTCGGAGCCTATTTAAACAAACAATCAAATCTTTCCTCCTTATAATATTAAAATAGATCGGTATATTAAATAACAAATTAGTGAAGATTTATTTTCGGAAATATACCTTCTACATTATCGAAATAAACATGATATGTCGGAAGGTGCCTCAATATGAACGATGATGCTAAAAATACCTGGAGCCTTATCGTGAGAAGGGCTCGCGTCTAGTAGTTAGGTATCGCGCCTGCAGAGAGAGACAGAGTGGTGGGTCGCGTTCGTGTGCCGTCAAGATTAAAACTAAAATCTATTTCCATTTTCACAGACTCAAAGAGATTACCCAGCACTGTTATTATTTAGATTCCGCCTCGGGAGGATTCCGTATTATGAAAATGTCAAAGTGTTCGACTTTAATCTAAAAGTGTTTTTGTTTGTCGTCTGCACGGCTCAGGCTCAGGCTCAGGCTCAGGCTCAGGCTCAGGTTAACTCAGTCTGAGTAGTGCCGGCGCCGCTTTGTTCGATGATCCATTTACAGAAGTAGGGCCTTTTTTAGGTTTCCGTACAGAGGGTAAAACGGGACCCTAATACTAAGACTCCGCTGTCCGTCCGTATGTCACCAGGCTTTATCTCATGAATCGTGATTGTTAGACAGTTCAAATTTTCACAGATGATGTACATATTTCCGTTCCCACTTCAACAACCAATACCAAAACAGAGAGTAAAATAAATGGTTAAAGGGCCCATGCAACATGTGTTTTTGTCTATTTTATGAATAATGGCACGGAACCCTTCGTGCAGGAGTCTACTCGCACTTGGCCGATTTTTTATTTATAAAACATCGGTTAAGCTCCTGCCTCTACCTTTGTAACGTGCTCGAACCTTGTACCTACTGCCTAATATTAGGGTTTACGGTGAGGTAGGTCGTACTTCTCAAATTTTAAAACCAGATAGGAAGTTATAACATAGTTTCCTCCGAACAAATAATTCAGGCACTTGTCAAGAATTCAATGCACTGAAAACAACTTCCCAGGAAAGTTAATCTATGAGAATAGTTTATGTCTAACTCGCAGTCGGAATTTACCTTACAACGGAATATATTCGCTAAGAACTACCTACAGGAGCTACAAACTTCCATCCTATTTAAATTCAACATAAATTATAAGTTTGCAACAAAATGAAAATCGAGAGTTGCACCGAAATAGCCGCTAAACGGCACCAGGCAAGTTTATGACGCAAGTAACGGGCCTTTTAGTAGAGAGGAATAATAGCAGCCCGCCACTACGGGGTGGCGATCATTTTAGTAGAGCCAGTGAAGTATCGATTATTTTAATGGGTTGTAAAGTAAGATACGTTGTGAAGTTATGAGATCCCGGATCAGATGGCCAAAGGGCAGTAGAGATCTTACGTTTATGGGCACTTGTGCAGGTTGGACATGGGCTGACAGAGATCAAAGTCAGCAACAGACTAATTAATTTGAACGATGACTTTTTGTACAATAGACAATGATGTTTATAGGTGCCAAGAAATTAACTTATATAAATTTCAATTACAACCGTGATTCAAAATAATATCAATCTTCTGTTATTTGATTCAGAGATTGGTTCATATAATGTAGATTGAAATTACCAAGAGAACTTAATTACTAAGTGAAGCAGAAGCATTCCCATGTATTTGATTTAGTGAGATCCTGGATTACTGTTTAGTCGATAAATCTGACTTACAAACGCGCGATCAGTAGAATTTCCCGCAGTATCGTGCAATATAGACAACATCGAGTCATTAGTCACATCACTAGGGCTTAGTGGTGCAACGTTTTGTCGATAGCGGAGTGCAATTTTCAGGCAACTCTAGCCGCGGGCCGGCTGGGCTGCATGGATTTATGCCACTCACTGTTGAAATACTGATAGCTTACATTATAATGTTCTACTACGCTTGTTTATTTTAAAATGAAATGTTATGAAAGCTCGAAAATATACCCCCAGCTGTAAAACCACTGCTCGCTAGTGTGATTGATACCCTTGGATGTTTCCTCTGTGCTAGTGTCGACCATAATCCAGAGAATAGACAATCTGGAGCGTTTAAGACATCAGATATCATCGCAAACAAAAAATCACACGCCCGCTTTTTCTTGAACTTATGTTCGATCCTTCACTATACTGTTAGAGCACATAACCGGGTAAGTAAGCTAGGGACAGCGTGTCAGCAGAACATCTGGTTTAAGTCTCAAATAGGAAAAGCCATGTGGATTAGCAGTTGTAAGGTGATGATGCACTGTACTAACCAATATTATAGCTCAGGCAGTGATACGAAGTTGCCATTTGTGGCCACCAAACTATATTTTAGAATATCTGCCTAAACTACATAATAAAACTATCACAGACGCGTTAAACAAACCTTAAAATAGGTCTAACAAATTGTACTATGGATTTTTGAAATGTCCTGTTTTAAACGTAATAAAATAGCTTTCGGCGCTAGTTTTACTTTAGAAAAATGACGCTAGACTTACAATTCTGAAGAAGCAAAATCAGTGAGACCTGTGTCAGCTAGTAGAGCAAGTACTGAATCTTGAAACACTCTTTTAGAGTTATACGTTACTTTGCATACATTCTGGCAGCATCGTCGAACATTGGCAACGAACCAGTAAAATATTTCCGAACAAGCAACCTTTTGAAGACATTACAGTCGACTCGGATACGCGTCATTTCCCCGATGCGATAGTGCCGCTAAAGGACCCGTCTCATTATAGCAACAAACATGTTAAATGTGTCACTATTACGCGCTTCATAAAAATCGTGCATAAGAAATATTTCAATCAAAAGATAAAGAGATAAAGATAAAGATTAATTTATTCGCTTCAACATAATGTCGGAGACCGTTGTAGATCTTGATAATTGTTTTAGTTTAGTTTTAAACATAATATTCTCACTAAGATTAAAAATGGACTTCTTTATCTTATTATAAACTAGCTTTTGCCCGCGGCTTCGCACGCTCTGTTCAAGTAGCCTATGTCCGTTCCCGGGATACCGTTTACCTCCCTGCCAAATTTCATCAAGATTCGTTCAGCCGGGAACGAAATAAAAACTATCCTATGTCCGTCTCCTTGTTCTAAGCTACCTCCCCGCTAATTTTCAGCTAAATCGGTTCAGCCGTTCTTGAGTTATAAATAGTTTAACTAACACGACTTTCTTTTATAAATATACTCCCCGCTAATTTTCAGCCAAATCGTTTCAGCCGTTCTTGAGTTATAAATAGTGTAACTAACACAACTTAGACAAATTTCATCAAGATTCGTTCAGCCGGGAACGAAAGAAAAACTATCCTATGTCTGTCTCCTGGTTCTAAGCTACCTCCCCGCTAATTTTCAGCCAAATCGGTTCAGCTGTTCTTGAGTTATAAATAGTGTAACGAACACGACTTTCTTTTATAAATATAGATTTTAGGTGCCATATAGAATATGCTTTTCTGTAACAATGCCGTTTTGCAGTTAAGCGTACATAGTTTGTCATTATCTCGTCTGTTATGTATCGCAATGCCAGCTTTTCTGACGGTTTTTCTTACAAATATTGCAACTTTTTAAAATGCAAATATGCTAAGATAGCTTCCAGTCAAACCTGTTAATCTCTGCGTCGCAAGCGACTTGACCTGCTGCCCTGAAGAGATCGGCAGTAGGAATACAAGACTCTGAAGACATACCAGCAATCGAATGCTATGACCACGCAATTTTATAATTTTTAGTCACATATTTTCTAAATTGATAGATACCACTATGGCCCTCGGGGGTTATTCTAATCCGTTTTTACAATTCGATATTTTAATCTCGACTCTCAAAATAACTTTGTGGTGCTGGCTTAGAATTTGCTCCATCCCATCTCTTCCCGCGGGTGTCGTAAGAGGCGACTAAGGAAATTTTATCAAAGGACGGGCAGCAGCGCCCCCTGCAGAACAATTCTACCACCGAACTGCGAACCTCAACTCGCATGCCCAGCGTGGGAATTATGGACATTACCCCCCACTAGATAAACGCCAATAAGGCGCTTCTCAGGAGGAGGCCTGTGTCCAGCAGTGGACCAATACAGGCTGTTGAGGTTGTAATATAGCCTGAGCTTTAGGTCGCCTAGTCGCTCCTCGAATCACATGCACAGTAATCCGTATGTCCGGCGCACTCGCGCGTCCGGCCTTTAATTAAACGAACTCCCTGTATCGGTTCAACACTCGTACCTACTGAATTGAATTAATCTGCGCGCCGCGAGGAATGTTCCAGCACACAGGTTCGAGTATCTACGCACCGTCGCAAATGAACTCCTTGATTGATTGCTACGCTAATTATCTAAAGGATTCATTCGAGGATTGCCGATAGACGAATAGGCGGGAATAGTTGCCTCATGAAAACATTTCATGCGGCTACCTAAATATCTTTGCAGTTATAAAAGAGACTGCAGATATTCCAGTCATATTGCAATGTATGGGATAAAATAAAACTCTCAATAAATGTAGACCTATAGGTTGTTCATAAAAATAAAAGAAGAGAGCGAAACGTAAAAACTGCACGAGAAATAAGCGGAAACAATCGCGCATAGAGCTGGCCTGGCGTTGTCAATCAATGTGCTCTGGATGCCAGACAAGCGCACATTTGTATTCCACTGAAGCCGGGTTTGCACCAATTTCGATTTTAAAACTGAATAATTAGGTATCCCATTAGTTACATACAAAACCTCAACTTAAACAAATCTTAGATGGTATGAAAATTACAAACACATTTTATTTCCCGAATGAACGCCTAAGGGTGGCACATTTAGATCATAGTATGGGAAAGTCTGGAACTATAAGACATACAAAGATCTCATCTTAAGCATGTCATTGATTTTAGTATAATAAGAAGAACTGCATTCATACATTTCAAAAAACCTTGTAAACTCAGTTCGGGAATCGAACCCGGACGTTTAGAAAATAAAACTAACACTATTTATATTCAGATATTTAGTATGGAGGTCTTAAGCAGTAAATGTTTACCATGAAACATGATGTATAAACTGAAAAAATGCATTGTTTTGTTTATATATCATTTAAGTTTTTGTTTTGTTGCATATCCTATCTAAATATTTTTGTAAGTTTTCGAAATAACCACCAGTATTTCAATAGGGACAATATTGTTCTGTCTTAAAGCTTTAGACTTTCCCGTACTGACCCATCTAGATGTAGCATCACATCACACTATCACACTAATATTATAAAGGCGAAAGTTTGTATGGATGGATGGATGGATGTTTGTTACTTCTTCACGCCAAAACTACTGGACGGATCTGGCTGAAATTTGCATATAGAAATGCATACAGGTAATTCTAATGCTGGAATCCAACATAGGCTACTTTTTATTCCATAAATCGGTTCCCGTGGGATGAAAATCACCTTTTAACATTTCCATAGGAACAACGTGTGAGAAGCCGCGGGGCGCAGCCAGTCCTGTATAAACACATTATTAGTGGCCCCTACACGAGGCTGTGTCACAGGAGGCTTCATTACAAAATGGCTTTGTCTTATTCTGACGCATGTCCGTAGAAGAAAATAAGCTACTTAGCAAATTATGTATGTATTTGGGCAGTGCACACGTAGGAGGGTAATTAAGTCCACAGGAAATTGCGATCAGTATTCAAGGCGTCTTCTAAAGCAGTTCTTTGTAGAGCTGATTGAAAGCTACGCGTCGATATTATCCTTTTGTTGCGCTCGTTCACATTTTCCATCTGGCACCAACTTCATTCCCTTTAAAGGGTGCCACGTACATATTAATTTACAAACTAAACCTTTAAAATGACGCTGCCTACCGACCTGCTAGCTCAGTTTTTGTAACTGTAAGATATAATTTGATCCTTGGTTGATTTTCTTTAACAATGCTCATAAAGGTCTTCGATCACTTTAAAATACATATCTTGAGCTAATAAGCTAAGCTACAAATAAAAAAATCTAACTCTTAAGTAGTAACAAAAAAAATGGTAGATTTTATATATTTTATTGGTATTTAGAGCATTGGCAAGTAGATAGTTAGTGCAGAACCAACTAAAATTTATTTCCCGCAAGCGCTCCCGGGCCTTAACCCTGGTATCTGTCATTCATAACACGCCCCGAAGGGATATTACTCAATAAATCGCGATACAGAGTTTGTGACCCTCATTCAACGCCGTGTGTACTTGAAATCACTCAAAGCAAGCTCATCAAAGGCCTTTCAAAAGCAGGTGAATGTCCTTCACGAGACTGGTTCTGATCTCCTGCACAATGATTAGCTGATCTATTCTATGCAATAACTCATACCTTCCAATTTTAATAAACATGTTTTAGTAGACAACGCTGCAACATCTTTATTTGCATACCTACTAAACTGGGTACATAAAATTGCGACATAAAACGTTTTATCTTGACTCAGAAATCATATTAGTGACATACCTACCTACTTACTTAGTAACATTAATCACGTCTAACCATGTTCGTTTATTAAAATAATAATTGCATGACTGATGAAGTTCGACTCATAACTACTTTCACAATTTCGGTCTCATGTTATACAGCAGCCGTGGCCGAGCGGTTAAGGCGTCTGACTAGAAATCAGATTCCCTCTGGGAGCGTAGGTTCGAATCCTACCGGCTGCGAATATTTTTGTAATTTTCCTCAATTTTATCAAAGATTTTCAGCGTAACTTCCGAAGCAAATATCACTTATTGATTATGGATTCGTGTCTTCTGGACACGGCTCATTGTGCAAAGTGTCCAACTTTTCTCATCAATTTTAATCAAGGTTTACTTTAAAAGTGGTCGAGCTCGGAAAATTACGAATCAATTTGCCGTAATCTATGGCGTCTTGAGCCACTTGGATGAGGCTATCAAATTAATTTATCGGCGTATAAATTGAATAGGTAAGGAGCTTACCTACGTAGGCGAAATCGCGAGTTACTGGATGGTGTATCTTAACTCAACTCGCGCCAAAATTTATGCGATATCAATTTAAAAACAACTAATTGTGTTGGTGTAATCGAATTAGTTATCAAAAGTAAGTACATAATATCATTAAACTGATTAAGTAATCTCATAATACCGCGTGTTCGTGTTTATCTGCGCCGTACCGCACAAGCGGCGCGGCGGGGCGGCGCGCGACGGGGCGGCGGCGCATTGCCTACAGCTTTCATATTATTATTATCCAGCGAGTATCGTTATCCACTGAAAATCGTTTCAAAACGTAAAAGAAAACACAAAGCTTTTGGGATTAGCGTAATCAGAAATTCCCACGAGCGTGATAAAAGAGATAAAAAACGCTTCCGCTAGCAGTAAATGGTAAATTCTGGGTATTTTAAATACAACGAATCTTTTGTTTCGAAATGAAAGAAAAATGTATTAGAAAACTGTAATTAGCGGTTGTTCAATTGTTAATTTATTTATATACATACCTCGTTTTCAATATAAAGGTGAAATTTTCATTTAAAACTTTTAGTTTTAGAGTGTTGAGCAGTGCACTCAGCCACTTTGAAGCGAAGTCAAATGTTTAGAAGTTTGATGGGAGCTAAGTGTGAGATAACCGAATGGATTACTGAACTGGAAGCCGGACCGCAAAAAACTCCTAGTTTGAATAACACAAAAAGTCCGTTTTCATTGTTACACCAGAAATAAATTTGAATTATCTGATAACAATACTGAAAAGCTGGCCTAAAGCAATTACAAGAGTTGATAGTTAAAATGCAGTTAGAATAATGGGCCGATACCATAGTTCAGTTTACAGTTAAAAATAAATTAGCTTAGTTTTTGCATTAGTTCTAATGGTATTTGCTGAAATCTAATTTAATATTCATTGCGTTTCGCATTCAACTCTATCAAAACCACCACGACGATGATCATCAAGGCAATCCGCATGAAAGCCATTGAAAACACATAATTTTCACAGGATACCTATACAGTAGATTCACTTATTTCTTTAGCTTGTTTTAAAGATTATTTTAATTTGATTCTGTACATTTGCGGTCGCAGAATAAAATAATGTTGTTGCATGTCGGAGCGGAATATGTTACAATATGAAGTAAGGCCGTTTTGATAATGCAGGTAAGTTATTGTTTGTGCAAACAACCCCTTATTTATTGCAGGTTTGTTAAACAGTGTATCTAGCTAGCTACCTACATTGAAAAACGTAAGTAATAGCTTTATTTCCTATTTTGCTTGACCAATAAAGTTGTAAAAGAAAATATATATAATGGAACTATTAGTCCTTTGATGCCTTACGCTGTAGTTTTTTTACTTAGATTCGTTTACATTAAAATTGTGAATTGCAGCGATAGAAAGGTTTTGACTTCTGAAAAGTATGTATTTTCCTACGAATAAATTAGTTCCACAGCAAGGATAAAAGCTTTCCGTAGCAGCACAAAGGCAGCCGTCCGAGGTAAGGCCTTCGCTACACAATTAACGTCAGTCATTCTTAATTGATTGACCGCAGCGTCGGAGCGGGCCCGCAGAATGCTCCAAAGAGTAGAGCGGTTTCCGGAAACAAAAAAACCATTGTTTCCTAAATAATCAACAAGAATGTTTATGAAATGTTTTATAATTACTTGATGCTGCTCCGGGCCACCGGCGCGGGTGAGGAACCGACTTGAATAAGACATAAAGTAAATTATCATAGGTACTTATTTGCCCATACGAGGGAGTTACGAGGCCGTATTCGCAATCGTAAAATAACTGCGCTCATGAAATTACGATTCAGACAAATTATGCATCATATCCTGAACGTTTGCTACGTATTATGTATGAACGAACTCGCCTATATTAATGCTAGCAATCTCATAACATTGGCGTAGTGTGAATGGATCGCATACGTCCATGATCTTAAGGTATTTTTATTAATAAGGTATTTACGGTTTAACGTGAAAGTTAAACAGTCAGGGCGATCGTCATAGTCGGATCAGAACCTACGTTAATTAAAACATGGGTTATTGCGGAAGTTGGTAGGAGAGCGCTACGGAGTACATCTACGGAGGCGTCTACGGAGTACGGGGCGGCGCGGTGTTCAGGAGGAGTTTTCATATTCATATTCATATTCATTTATTGCATACATATACATTAATAAATTGTTTTGGCTTAGGTGGTAAGTAGCTTAGAGGTAAGTACATGTAACCCTGTAAGGGCGCAGCAATAATTGATCCTAAGATCATTAGCATTACAATAGCTGAGTATAAGTCTATTTATTTTTTAGGATTAAAGTAGTCGGTAAATACATATAGGAATATAAAATGTCAGCTGCAAGAATCAAACAATGTTATAATATTTTTTTACTCGGGCTGTCAAATAGATAGTTAAAGTTTAGATTGGTCATTTAAAAATTCGTCAACGGAGTAGTAACATTTTGAAATAAGGTATTCTTTGAGTTTATTACGAAAAGCCGATTCATTTCTAAGATCCTTTAAGGAGTTCGGTATTTTGTTATAAATATTTACTAATCGTGAGTAAGGACCTTTGCTAAATTGTGTAAGGGTAGTCGAAGGTAGGATAAGTTTGTCTTTATTTCGTCTATTGTAGTTGGTCAAATGTTCAGATTTAGATTTAAAAAAATGCCGATATTTTTTTACGAATAAGGTCATTTGCATTATGTATATACAGGGTAATGTTAATATATTTAGAGTTATGAAGTGCGGCCTACAGCTTTGTCTTTGTTTTATGTTAGCTAATATTCTTATCAGTTTTTTTTGCTTAATAAATATGTCGTTAAAGTCAACACTATTTCCCCACAGTACAATTGAATAATTTAACCAAGAGTAGGCATTAGCGTAATATGCTGACAAAGCGGTTTGATAATCAGTATTACGTTTGAGGATACTAAGGGCGTAGGTAAACTTTGCAAGTTTATTCTTTAGCGTGTTTTCTTAGGTGTCGATACTATCTCGCAAAATAGAAAAGAGATAAATAGCAAGATGAGTTTGTTTCAGAATGCCTTTTGTCTTAAAAATCATTACTCCATCCATTCATAAAAAATTGGGCTCACTGTAAATGTCAACAGAGCTAAATCCAAATATATTCAAGTGTACAGCTGGAGCTCTCTTAATGAGCATAATTTAATATGCATCATGCCATACCTATCTCATGCGAACTAAATAGGGTAACGAGGCAGCCAGGCCGGTTCGGAACTAGCCCGGACAAGTTTCTGAATACACAGTGTGGACCACTCTCGAACACAATAAAGAAGTAATCCCACAGCGCCGCAGCCACAGCCGGCTCTCCCACAAAACTCATTACAAATATCTCGATAGATAAATTAGCAAAAAATCTCGTCAAAAACACGCGCACAAATAGCTATTACATTAAAACTTCCAACGTTATCTACATTAAAAGTCAGTTTAGACATAAAGCGATCCAAACACCGCCGCTCCCCTCCCCGCGGCTCTTAGTCCGAACTTTGATGGTCCGATACGGATTTTTCATCTCCCAACTCATTTGAAATTATAATTTGCCGCGAAGAAAATCAAATCAAAATTCCATTTAAAGTTGGTATTTCAATATTTGTTTGCATCGCAGATGTTCGTAAGGGTTTGGAGGCACTTCGCGGATGGGTCGGGACGACCTGAGGACCATGTATGACGTATCTACCAGGAATGCCAGTTTCTGCATTAAATAATTCACTTTCTTTAGATACCTTCATACTTATTCGGATGTATCCACGTCCTCTTTAATATCCTTGCGCCGCAACATGGTTATTGCTATAAAACCATAAAACGTATCTTTGAAACTGCCACCAAAAATCTTCCTTTAAAGTTGGCAATTCAATATTTGTTTGCAACGCAGATGTCGGTAAGAGGCCGTTATGGTTCGAATCGGCCCCGCGATAAACAAGTGGGACAAGTCGGTACAATTTACAGCGCCGCCATTTGGGACAATAAGGCCCAGTTAGAGCTGTCTACAATAAGGCCCACTTATTTTACTCCACGTTTTGGGAAACATTTTGCGGGACTAAAATACAGCCTTTGAGCAAAATACGTTGATAAAGAAACACGTTTATGAACAACAGCACTTACTTTATTGGGCAAAAGCTTTTTGTTTCGGCTTTCTTTTGAATAAAATATTCTGTGATAAAACAAATGAGTCATTAGAACCCATACTTTTATCATTCTTTTCTATAACAGATAATAACAATTCTCTCCTATCATTAACGAGCACCTACGTTCAAGTATTCTTGAAGAATGTATTATTATGGTGGAAAAAAGACGTATCTCCTAAACAAGCGAGTTACCTACCTACGTAGATAGGTAGGCAAGTAGGTACCTATCGCGTAAAAACGGAAGCACTGAAGTGTGAGCCGCTCCGAACGGATAAAGAGCCTCAAACGCGCAGATAACCTGAGCATTCGCCTGTGATGCAATTACATGCTCGTATTTACACGCCGCCTATCGAATCAGGGTCGGAGATGGTGGCCACCGGAGAGTGGGGCACATGAGGAGCATGCCCGATTCGACCAGGCTCTTAGAATATCAGATTACAAAGGTTTTTCCAAATAGCATGTCAATTATTTTTAGGAAGGACCAAAAAATTACAAATTACAGAAAAACTTATACCATTGGAGAGAGAATGTTATCCTCTTTCTGAATATATAAGTTTTATAATGCGCGGTGACGTGTGAAAACAAAACATTTATAGCACAGACAGAAAATTAATGGAGGGCAGCGGAACCTAGCATGGTGTTAAGTTATTCAAAATCTTCAATCACAGAAAAACTTATTCCAACTGATAGAGAATTTAATCCTCTATCCGAATGTAACCTATTAAGTCTTTAATGTTACCCCATACCATCAGCGTCATAATTCGTAATTCGGAAATAAATATTAATTTAATTAGTAACATAATTAACTGATTATTGTATTAGAATGGCCACTGGCTCCTGAAACAGTTTTTAATAGTTCAGGAGCCTATGGACTCATTACTGTATGTAAAACTATAATTATGTCAATAAAGACAGGTATTTAAAAATAGGCCGCTGGAAAAATATAAGGATCTTTGTATGTGAAATAGGTATCCATTTGAAAAAACTGTAATGGATAATATTATACAGGAGCGACAGATAATGATGGTGTTCGAGGAAAATGGCGAATTACTACAAAGAACGTAACACCGATGAGGGTATAAACATATCGCCAATGGCGCGGAAGTCATGACTAAGTAGAAGTCAATGAGCATTTCTTTTCAAGGGGTTTATTGGGCATTTATTTTAGATGGAGGATTTTCGGGAATCGTGAAGTGAGTCACGAGGACGAATACTAGGTCGTTGCTTCCGAAACGATAAGCGAATCATCCTATTGCTTTGCGAACTAAATTTATTTTCTACACGGAATGTTTCTCTTTTTTTAGCCTTTGAGTCCTAAGTAATTTTTTAATAAGTTCGCCTTGAGCCTTGCATAAATTCCAGGACACCATCAACTAAGCCAAATCACTTATTTGTAATGAGTAGCTCTCAATAAATTTGACAAGCCAATGAAGAATCGTAAACAAAGAATCGATAGCCGCGTCACAATCGCCATAATAGTTCATCCATTTACCCTAATGAGGCCGCCCTTCTGTTTTGGGACGACAAATAAAACTCTCGTGGTCCTTTCCGCGTAGACTTATTATTATTAAAGACTTATTCATCAATTTATCATATTTTCCGGATAAAACTTATATGTATCAAACACACTATTTTCTTTGTAAATAGTGATGTAATATTTTTATGATAATTTAGGTTCAATTATAATTTATATAAAAGGAACATTTTAGATATTCAAAATATAGTTCAGGTACTTCCATTCATTATATCACAGCTTAGGCTCGAAATTTATAAAATAAATAGTACCAACTCTGAACAATTTATACATTTATAGGACGAATAATATGTATAACTCAAAAATGGTTATTCTTAGGAGGGAAGTGTCAGGGTAATTGTGGAAAATCGCTATACAATTTTGTTATCATTATGATAAAACTTAAGGTTTGGCTCAAATAAACCTTTATATTTTAATATTTTTGTTTACAGAGTATGTCAGTCTTATTATAACCTAAACTTATAAACATACAAAACAAAACATCAACAAAATTAAACCAACCAGTAGGTATATTGAAGAGCAGTGATTTATTAAAATTCTAAAGAATGAAATGGCCGCTAATTAATTGTTAAAAAAAAACCTGTATTTGCGAGTTTGGACCTTGAATAGCTTTTCACATTTTGTTTATCGGGAGACAAGGTAGTTCTGCCAAGTAGAGTGCTCACCCGCCAGGCCGCCACGCGCCTTCGGAACCCTTGTCTCGAGCCATCTCGAGGCACGTTTTATTCACCTATCGGAATCTGTGTTACAATTGAAACCTAAGGCCTGTAAATTATTTCAGATTATCCACTGAATCTATTTAACCGAATCCGATTTCGTTTAGGAAATATCTATGCAAAAAGTATCGTTTTTTCGTCAACCTCACCGACTGTTTTTCATTTATGTTTTTGTTTGGATTAGGGTGTCCTTATATTCACACCAATTTTCAATTTAATGCGAATTTATGTAAGATTCAATGTCTATCTTGACTGTATATTGTCGCGATAAGGTTTATTGGTTAATATCTGCCTGAATGCAGAAAACAAGACAAAAGGAATTGAATCGAAAAATAAAAGCAACGTGGAAGCGGAGCGTAAATTCTGAACTATTTGCTGAGTTCAAAGCAAAATTAATATCACCATTCCGAAGATCCTAATTAAATGTCTTTAGAACATGGCGTAATTATATTTATTCCTTGTTTTATTTTCCTGCTAGCTCAATAACATGAAAAGGTTATATAACGATGTGTAGAGTACAAGCTACAAAAGACATTTTTTCCAGAATATTTGGATCATTTTAAGGGCACCTAATTATTTCGATAATACATGGGTTGTTTTCTCTGTACAGGAAATTGTTTCATTTTCCTGTCTAAGTCAAACAAGACCTACTCATATTTGACTGTTCGCTGAACTATTTCAATTAATAACCACTTATCGGTCCCTTAAATAAGTACCAAAGTCTTCAATTCCCAAAAAGAAAGTCACATATCCCATTAAAGTGGGCAAACAATAAATTTGGGATAAAAGTGAGCAAATCCTGCCTACCCTAACCCTGGGAGTGTCGCGGAGATAAACATCGACGAGGGTCGCTCTGACCTCACCGGACCTGGACTTGCCGACTTTAAATTGATGAAAAATGACTTTGATCTTCCTGGTCCGTGGGTGTATGAACACACGAGTCTAAGGACTTTAAACAATAACCTCGACTTTAGCGAGGTCAGCGCTGAAAGCGGAGCTGCGAAATATAATGCAGCGATCCAGCAGCCGCTAGGTAATCCCCGGAGCAAAGTTCCCGGGTATTGGTGGCCGCTGCAGCGAGAGAGGTAAATGATTGGATGAAAAGCTTACAAACAAACTTCAGTACCTGTTCTCATTCAGTTTGAAATAATGTTTATACTGCGAGAATAAAACGCGGTATCTCGATTGAGTGTACCCACCGTAAGTTCTTTTCTAAATACGCGATCAGGGATAGAAACGAAAAGAAATATACTTACCTAGTTCAAAATACTGAACTGGGATATTCAAATGGTCGAACAATAGATATAAGAATGAAATAGGGCAGTCAAGTAAGTAATAAAGAGAGTGTTTGTAATCGGCGAGGCGACAGGGGCGGACGCAGGCGAGAGGGCAGCACGTGACCCGCGTGCTGAGGACCACGGACTAAACCGTAGCGCCGAGCCGGCCCCGGCTCAGGGGCTTGGCGGACCTGGAGGGGAACTATTAACTCATTTCACTGCAAGGAAGCATACCTTCATTAAAAAGGAAACAAGATCGCACTCAAAGATCTGCTAAAAATTGCTCGTCTCATCTGGGAATAAAACTAACACAAAATTTCAAAAATAAATCCTAGCTGTTTTAGTATGCGAATCTGTAGGATTATTGTTCAGAGGGCCTAGACAATGTAACAATCGATGTCGAAAGCGATAATAGAAAAGTCCAAATATGTCTCGCGTTTGACACATGCCTTAGATAAATGTCACCTGTTTCGAATTTTTCAAAACAAATCTTTCAATGGTTTTCGATTCGCTTCATAGCGAATGCCGGTTGGCTACGTCCTCAGGATAACATTTTTCTAATAAGTATTTGGTATTAGGGCTTGTTTACATGGACTGTACGACACTGCACGTCTTAAATACACGGACGGCAAATTTTCGACTTCAAGACTGATTGATTTAAGACTGATTTTATAGAAGTCAAAACATCTGCGCACTTGTTTAAACAGTGAAACAGAAGCATCACACTCGCGTCTGTGAAATCTGGTATACTCGGTTCCAGCTGGTGCAGGTGGTATGACCGCGTCAAAATTTCATTTGAACAGCAGCAATAAAATGCAAGCGAAGGTTTTGGTTACAAGAGACAGCCCTATGAACTCGATACACGCGATTTATTAGAATCGATTGTGATCGAGCCAGATACGGGATTGCTTCGTTAACTCACTAGTTCATGTCTAGTTTCCAAGCAGAAAGTCCCACTCCGTTGTAGAGCTCTCAAAACAAAAAAGGCTCAATCCTACCTACTGATATAGATTGATTGAATTTGAAAGCTTTTACAGAAACCAGTGAATAGCCGTAGATTGAACCATAAGTAACTTTCATTCAAATACGTTAAAAAAATAATATTGAGAACTATGTGTCGTTCACAAGTCACTATGGACAAACTAACGCTGCGCGCCTCGATCTACCAACTTACAACACGACCACCAACACCTTTCAGTTCACCGAAACCTTTCAGAAAATCCATTTTTATACAAACTCGCAAATCAGATAATTCAAATTGGTTTTTAGACGTAAACTCAATTTTGACGTGTATTTTACTTTATCGTGGAAGCAGATAAATTGAGTGAGATACCGAAACGAAATGTGGCAAAGTGTGAATGTAATATAGCGCCCGAGCCGCACCGATATTCGGGAAATTCGCTCGCCGATATAATTTCACTGATAAGTTGTAGTGATTGGATATTCAGGTTTTATGGGCTGAAACAGCGTTAAATGCGCCCAAATCAATAACTAGCTTACCGATTACCAGCGCGGAGCCTTTCAAAGTTCTTTGCAATTTTATGTTGAATTTTGATTCTCAGTCTCTTGGATCTTATAAATAATATCCCATTGTTCGCTGCCGCCCATATTTTAGGACGAGCACCTTTTTATCAGGTCACCGGCTCACAGGATCCGAGGGTCACGCGACGGCTCCGGCGGCGCACGTCAAACTATTGAATTATATCCGCCGAAGGGAAAACATTTCTTACAGAAAAACTTGGGCGAGATTAATCTTTTAACGTATTGTCTTAACCTTTTCCTGGCGCCATTGATGTTAGCCTGCGGGGCATTGAGGGATCAACTTGGGTTTGCCTCATTTTGTTGGGATTTTAGTGGATTTGTGGTGACTTATTGACTTTGCTATTCTTTTACTAGTATAAAAACAGTACATTTCAGAAAGCAGCAAAAACGATCTACGAGTACTTCCATACAGAGAATCCTGCCGCGATCTTTTTAAAGAACTAGGAATACTGACATCCGTTTCAGTCTACATACTGGAAATCTTGAAATATGTGAGAGCTAATTGGGATCGATACTCAATTCGAGTTATTAAAAGCAAGCGAACTATTAGAAATAATAATTTAATCCTAGAAGCATTCCCTAGTCGCCTAAATTTATCAACAAAACTTCCTCTTCAAATGGGGCGCACTCTTTTTAATAAATTACCTGAACTGAAGGATATAAAAGTAAATAACTATACCAATTTTATAAATAAAGTGAAGGGCCTTCTTCAAACAAAACTGTAAACAGCGTAAAAGAGTTTCTTGAAAATGACTATACTCAGTATATGGACAAAAAGAATTGAACAAAGGTTCCGTACCTTAACAATGTTGCTAGCAACTATTATTATATAACTGACTATCGCCCTTATACAGCGAACATCTACATATTGTATTTTTCATTTTAATTTTGTATAAATTTGACAAGTCTTAGCCTGTACACTGAAATTTTGTATATTTATGATTTTAATGTGTTTCACCTTTGACAATAAAGATTCAATATTCAATTCTATTCTATTATATTGGCAATGCAAAAGTTTTATCGATCAAAGTGAAAGAGTAAAGGCCATCGAGAATAAGTTCACTGTACGCGATGTTGATGAGAACAGTACTACACAGTGGAAACTGTTAGGGGAAGATCATCCAATATCTCAGCATTAACGATTTTAGTTTGAAACTCGTAAGAGCGCGATATTACGTATCCCACTATTAAATCCGTTGAAACTTTTCCATTCATAACTTGTTTAATTTCACAGTAGATCTCGGAGCGTTGCTCCCGTTATGTGCTCCCGCTGAATATTTCATCCCGGGCAGGTAACTTTTACCCTTTCTTTTGGCACTTGTTCGCTCAGACCGACTTTTAATATTAGCTGAGACTTTTTACGAGGCAGAGTGTTTCAGAATCTTAGATAACTCGATTCATCTAAAATTTGGAGATATGAAAGATCTCCTAATTTTACAATTCACGCCGTACCTACAGCTTATTATAAAAGGCTATGAAAGCCTTCTCGATAGATTGTCGATTTCAAAAAGTGACGAATTTTTATCTTCCCTTCATAGTAGATCCAGAATCAAATTATCTCAAGTGAAAAATCTCTCGGTAAACAGTTTCAAGGAGCCTGCAGACGTATGAAATCAAAAGTTAACAATCTTCGTTTCATCTTGGAAAAGGTGAGTCGGGTATTCCCTAATGAGCGGCCGCGCGATCTCTTGCGTAACTGAATTGTTCCCAATTCGAGATTTACTTAGATTTGATGTCGCCCTCCCTTGATTTTTATCTCCTCTCAATCAATTTCCTAACAGATGTCCGTTTATCCGGATTCGGCAAAGCTTTCAGCTTCAATCCCGTTCCTTTTTGAAATTGAAAAATATCTCTAAAATTAATCTGATATACATATCTTCCTGTAGTTTAATACTCGTCATCAAGTTACCGAGCAGCGTTCTGAGCAAGACAGTGACATTAACCAAACAAACCCCTATTACGATCCCATTAGGGACATAATGTCTATTCGTCAAGCGTGAGCTGCAAATACAGTTTCCCTCAGGCCTAATTCGATTTGCGTCCAGGGCTGTCCGCACAATCATGGCGGCCACGTATCGGACGTGCTTGAGTATGCACTCCTAATGTCAACCCTAACGAACGTTACATCGACTTATATGGGACTTTGCTTCATGGGAGTCGCCCGGTTTGTGCACAGAGTAGTAAATATGCACACGGCGGAGGTAACGCGTCAGAACTGACCCTTCCAACTCAGCCCGTGGATGTCGTAAGAGAAGATGGAAGGAACCTACTAGAGGAAGGGTAGCAGCTTCCTTCTGTGAATATTAACCACCTCCACTGCGATCACTAACCCGTCTGCAAAGCGTGGTGATTATGGCAAAATCCCCGTTTGGGTTATAGCGTAGGCCAGTCCAGCAGTGTACTTTAGGTAGCTGCTTAGTAAGTAAACATGAACATTACGGAGAGGCATAATTTTTAACTTCTTGATGAGAAAAAAAAATACCATCTTGGTACTTATTACTATTGTGTTTTATTCTTATTGTATATTTTTATGAGTCTCGTATACGGCCTTTATGAATTTGTCTCTAAGTTTGACTCTGAGTTTGACATGCATGGTCTAACAACTTCAAAACGTATGTAAGGTTCACATTAGACATTTTGAAGCGCGCGCATGGTAAAGCATGTTTCAAGCTGCTTTCTAGCAAAATGGGGCTATTCAGTTTTTGCAGTTTAACACCGAGACTGAAAAACTGGAATTCATAAATGGACTTACCATTCAACTACGCGAGTGGCTTGCCAAGCCACTCGCGTAGTTGACGCGATCAACAACGCCTATGTTGCACTGGCGGCGCTAAGACAGCTATCCTAAGCCTAAACTTGCCTGAGCTTTTACAAAGTCCAATATAAATTGAAAAACGGATAATGTGCCGTCGGTTTTAGTTGACATTGACTACCGATCCAATACCTATTCGCCGATAAAGGAGGCTTTGTAGGAATTTGTGCCCGACCCTTCGCCGGGCACATTCCTGAATACACGGGAGCCAGGAACAAAGCTCGGCGTCTTGAGGCAATTTATCATAGAATAATATTGAATCAAGTGGCTCGGCTCGGTAATGACAGATGAGCCCACCGCATTAGAGAATTCATCCGAGCGTAATAGACGTACTTAATGTTTCATGGTTACAGGGAGCTGGACTTGCCCACTTCCGACCGTACCTACGTGTCGAATGAGGCAAACATAACACTATTATTTTACTTTAGAATTACTAGTAGGTAAGTTTGAATAAACCCTCGTGACTGTGCTGAGAAAGATGGACCATCTAAATTAATTTACGATACAATACCGCCCCGTTAATATTTCCATGTGCCAGGCTTGGAAAGGTCGATTGAGTGGTGAAAATTCCCTGTGAAATTGTAATTAACACCATTTCAGACGGTTTTAGCTTGGACATTAGGCACTATGTAGACTAAAGTAAAGAAACAACTGAGAAACCTTTAGCAATTAGTAAAACTAAATAATTAGGTGACACTGGAAATAACCGTTAACAAGGTAACAAAATCTTGTTTTAAAAGGAACTACACAAATACCATAATGCCTCTACGTTGTTATCAGATTTATTTCCAAACCGCTGGCTTTGTACCGGATTGCGTAAAGTTGTAACTAAACAGCCGACTGATCAAAGAGTTGAAAGGGATTATGGTGCTCTTGGAAATGATAAGCGGCTGAAAGAAGATCAGTTTGACTCATTGTACCGGGACCGTACTCTTGAACTCACGAATTTGAAGTGGCGATGGCTAGACTCTATAAGTTCACTTCACACGAAGTGAACTTATAGAGGCTTATAGAGACTACGGCACATTTCAATATCTATCAAATCACCAAGTGCTATAATTTGTTTTGTAATTGTTAGATAAAACTAAAAGAACTTGTAGGTACGTCCTACGGCTAAGTACTTACGTAGCACGTCCATGGATATACTACCGAGTGTTCTGTTTGACGTTATTTCTAAAAAAAGAGGTATTTTTTTGATAATATAATTTTATTGGACTCCGATAAAAGAAAAACAAAAAATCCTGCGTACAACCTGCCCAGTGCATGGAATATGGACCACATTGTTCTTTGGCTCCCAAAAATCCTACATATTTTGTATTTTTTTATGTTGGTCTGCATAAAATGTTTTTTTATCTATCTATCCCTAACCCTACCTTTTACCATTGCGTACAAAAAAATAAAGGGTGCCATATCTCTACCGTATACCGATCCCATAGAATTACAACACTCTTTGTGCTGCAAATTTTCATTTATCTAAGTACGACTAACTTTCCGCAAATAAATAATTTCTCAGCTTATTGGGGTCCAGTAGCTTTTGTTATAAGTTGATAAAGGCGGCGGCGGCGGCGGCGGCTCGCCAGTTCTCAGCTGAAGCCGCCTAAGCTAGGGCGGGCGCGCTCGGGTCACTCGTGTCGGGCTCGATATTGACATTGATATGGGAAATCGCTTACACAGAAACAAGGTAGATCACTGGTACATACTGACTTCTGACGCAGCGATGGAGCAAAGATTAGAGAGTCAAATAGGAATAGATATTCGATTTGCCGTGTTGTAGCAGTGAATTTGTTTATATACATTGTAAGCAGAACAAAATTTGGTGTAAAACAACTTAAGTGGCAAATTGAGTTAATTTAGGATATAGAAAAAAGATAAACAAAACGTGCCAGCAGATAAAGCAATTTTACGGTTCTCCAAAACTCAGTGTGCTCTACAAATCTGAAGGTTTTTAGAAAATATAAATAAAATTGTCAGAAGTCGAATAAACAAATCTTGAATCTGTTACGATTTTAATAACGAACTCACATTGGATTACCGCAGGCCTATTTATCCCGGGATATATCCCGCTCCCGGCTCCGGGCTGCGCTCTCGGATTGACGGAGATGATTTTTAATATCTGTCGCGTTCGCGGAAAGTCCGTGATTTATCACGATGAACACGATTGCGCATTGACTTCTCACTTTCCCTGTTCAAGGGTCGCGGGATATTGTTAGCTGGGCTTTTGGGATTCGGAAAGGAGTTGTGATTACGTGACCTTACATTGATTAAAACATATTACACAACATCACCTTACTCCAAAGGAACTGTATTGTGAGATGAGGTGACTTATTTGAACCACAGAAAACTTTAGGAGTAAGACCAAAACAAATATTTTTAGCTTGTTCAATTTGAATGCGATTCCTTGGCTTTCATGAGGATTTAGAAATAAAATAATCCGATATCCCCGACGTGATACCCTTCGATCTCCGAACCCTACGTAACCTTTCACAGGCTTTTAGACCGAGGGATATTTCAGTGAATTGAGGAGTACGTAGAATCTTAGTTGGAGTATACTATCGTAGATGCAAAGGCCAGTGATTGATTGACGCGGCACATCCGTTCAGATTATCACAATAATATTAAATGCGAAAATTTGGATGAATGTTTTTTTACCTCTAGAAGCCAAAACTGCAAAACCGATCGAGCTGAAACTTTGATACAGGTAATTCTAGCCCTGGAAAAACACATATAAGTACTATATGTGTATAACCGATAAATCAGTTACCATGAAATAAAAATAACTTTAACCGTTTCCATAGGAACAACGCGTGCAAATGTAGCTGTCTACGAAGGTGAAGGGTTTTATTTTTGGGTCTGGTCTAGGTAGTGCTGTGTGAAACGTGCATCTTTATTTCTAGTCTAGTAAACTATGCACCTATTGGAGCAGAAAGTATTTTTTTTACAATAGATGACCATCCAATTTAATCTTTATTCAATACATGAATAACAAAACTCTCCCGTCGGCAATATCTCCGAGAAATCGTTACATCAAATATTATTAGAAGTATCTTAAAAAGTTAAACGTTCTTACCAAATTCATAGTTAAACCCTGTTTACCCTTCTTCAGCTATAAGATTTCAAACCAACAAAACCTCAACTCTTGAACTCTGAAGTAGGCTAATGAAAAAAGTTCCTAATGAAGAGCAGATGGAAAATATAACAAGCGGCTAAAAGTTATCCGCGGTCAGCTAATCCGCGATAACCCAACCTCTGTTTCCCTACAACAACTAATTTAAAATGAATACATATTGGACAGGGCGCCGCAAGCTCCTTCCATCAACTGAGGCGGAACTGCCGCTCAACTAGTTACACTACCGGAGTTGTCGGATAAACGCATGCTTCATTATAACACAGAATGCATTACAATGTGGATCATAAGTCGGGAACGGGTGATTTAAACTTAACTACAGGATAGTTTAAGCTGAAACTAGCAATACTAGAACAGCAGACAGTTTTGCTCGATAATACAGAAAGCTGGCTAGTCTGTGGCTAGCTGTGTGGTGCTGGCTTAGAATTTGCACCACCCCATCTCTTCCCGTGGGTATCGTAAGAGGTGACTAAGGGATATCCACCGGGGGCGGGCAGCAGCGCCCCCTACAGAAAAACTCTACCACCGAACTGCGATCCCCAACCCGCATGCCCAGCGTGGGGATTATGGGCACTACCCCTCCTTAGATAAACGCCAACAAGGTGCTTATCAAGGGGAGGCCTGCGTCCAGCAGTGGACCAATACAGGCTGTTGAGGTTGAGGAGGCTAGGCTACAGTCGTAAAGGATAGCTTTTTAGTACCTAGTGATAAAATAGGAAAAAGTAAAGTAATAGTAAAAGCTTCCTGTTCTTGGTGTATGAATGTTAAATGTGAACTTAGGAGAGTATAGAAACTAGCTGGAAGTTTACGAGCGAGTCCGAAATAGGCGCAAGCAGGTTTGTTCCACCTGTTCTAATAGCCCCGCTAATTGGCTATTTTGTTCTAACAAAACAAATAGTTTCAGGATTTTAGAAGGTAAATAATATCTAGAGAATATTTGTTCGCATAAAAGATAAAGGTCTGATTTTTTTTGCTATCTTTGTATAAGTTAATATATGTTTTATAAGATTTATTTACTACCAAGCAAAGCACTGGTTTGCATCCCTTTTGTATATACAAAAAGGTACTAACGTTATTTTCTCCTTTGTATAAGTAGTCTATAGGTATGAGAACTGCAGGGACGAGGGCAGTGCATTGTGTTGTACAATTGAAGGCCAGTTTTTGATGCACTTGCAATATATCTCACAATTTTTTTTTCATACGCACTCTGCGTAGAGAGCTGAGAGAAGTTAGGTGAAATCGTAGGCTTTAAACTAAATAAAAAGTATTAAATGAAGATTAAGTTAAGTCCAAAAGTCAACGATGGTAATTGCAAATTGAACAAAACGGAACAGAACTATTAAAATCAGCATCACAAATCAATTACATTCATTCGACTGGCGAACTTCGAGCAGGGACCAGACAAAACTAAAAAGATGACCGACTTCGGAGCGGCAATAAAAGTTAAATTGTACCCGTACCTGCGAGAATATTCTAGAATATTCAACAGCCCGTAATGCCCGGACTGAAATTAAAGAAGTTATGAAATGGCAACTTTTAAAACGCGGTCCGCCTTAATTCCGGCCAGAGTGGTACGTTCAAACAGTTTAATTAAGAAAATTGTGAAAGCCGGGACGATTGCAGGTGGCCAGTAAGCAGCGAAAAATGGCCGTTTCTGAAGGACAATTTGCTGATAAGCCCCGTTCCAGTAAGGGTTCTGACGTTTTAATTTTATTTAACGGCTTTGTACAAGCATATTTTGGAGATAAGTTTGTTTTTTCCTGTAGCGGCGGCCGGGGGCGGGTTTCATTGCCGAACCTAATGAAACGTTTTAATTGGTTAACAATGAAATCGAGCTGATCACAAAAAAGTGGAGAGTTCATTTTTATCTGGCTGGCCGTACCGCATGTTGCTGAAAAATAGGTGGTTTGTTTTTGAGAGCTTTAGTAAAAACATTTCTAAAAAAGCCCATTGATCTGCTAACTACACAGAGAGAGTGCTCACTGGAACATTCTACTACTATTATAAACGTTAAAGTTTGTAAACATGCCTGAATGTAGGTATGTTTGTTGCTCTTTCACACAAAAACTACTAAACGGATCGGGCTGAAATTTTGCATAAAGGTAGTTCTAGACTTGGAATTACACATAGGTACTTTGTAACCCGTCAGTCACGTCAGTCATCAGTTTCCGTGGGATAAAAATACCGTGAACGAAATGTTTAAAGGTAAATTCACAATAAACATAAAGAATAAGCTCGCTGACTCTAGCATTCTACCAACTCTGCTCTACGGATGCCAAACATGGGCCCTCACTGCTGAATACAAAATGAATCTGAGATTCTTTCAAAAAGCGAGCATTGTATGTTTAGTCTTAAATTTCGGAATTGCATCAGAAGCTCTAAAATAAGTTCCAAGACTAAGCTAAGAGATGCAGGTACAATGGCAGCAAGACTCAAATGGAAGTCGGCCACATCGCGAGAACCAACGATAATAGATGGAGCGAAAGAATTCTGCGTTGGTGGCCACGAGAAGGAAAGAGAGACCCGGTCCGACCCGTTCGCCGAAGGTAGTTCTGGGCCTGGAATAACACATAGGCTACTTTTTATTTCATAAATTAGTTCCCGTGGGATAGGCGTGCGAAGCCGCGGGGCACAGCTAGTGTTTTATAAAACGACGTCGTCTGCGAGAAACTCTGATATCGTAATAACGCTATTGACATATTCGTCGCCCCTACAAGTCTAGAGCTTTGCCAAACACAAGGTAGTGATTTCTTGAATCGTCCCGTCGATGTTTGCGTAGTAGAGCCCTAAGCGGCTGTAGGGCTCGGCGATCGCTTGTTTGACAAGCTCGCGTGTCACTTCCAGCCCACATTCATTATTCATGCGACAACTTAGCGTGGCTCGATCCAATCCATGGAACATGTTATGGCTGTTTTATTGGCCATGTCAAATCACCCCACGATGACATCAAAAGCACTAAATGTAACATTTAGTTTGTGTCACGGCATAGCGAGTTTCAATCGGAAAATCAATAGGCATGATGTGTTTATTACATCGCAAATAAACACTCAATTGAACCAATCCATTCAGGCTATTCATTTCAATTTCACACGATAACATTATAAAATGATATGATGACAAAGCTGAGGTCCAATTCTGTTAACCAATCGCTTCAGTATGACAATAGTATCGTCGCTAAATCGTCACGGAATACAAAAGATTGAAGGAACTCCAGATAGTGCAGTGTTATGCACAGAGAAGTTGATTGATAGGTTAATTGGTTTTAAGATGAAGTGGGATCGGTTTTGTGCAACAAGGACGAGCTAACGCCGCGTGGGGAAGGCGGGAAAGTAAGGCGAGAGCATCAGAGAGCCCGGCCTGCACGCAATTTCATTATTCTTGTAAAGTATCTGTGTAAAAAGGAAGATTCAGAGGAAACTCTGCGATGTTTATCCACCGGCGGGTAGCACTGCCCCCTGCAGAACAATTCTAAAGAACTGCGATCCTCAACCCGTATGCCCAGCGTGGGGATTATGAGCACTAACCTCCTCCCCCAAATTAAATGAACGCTTATCAGGGGGAGGTCTGTGTCCAGCAGTGGACCAATACAGGCTGTTGAGGCTGAGGTCGCGATGTTTTTGTATCGAGTCAAGTTCTCGATGAACGCAAATTGTGGTTTCGTATGTTTGATACTTTGCGGTTTCGTATGTTTGATACTTTGCGCCCGCGCTAGACTCACAAAATGGTTGCAACCTTAGAAAGGATATACGTGACACTGTAGCGATACCATTTGTCATAGTGTAGCGATCAGCTTAGCAGAATATGACCCTATGTAGCTTGTAATATTTTGTTCAAATATTTGGTAATATTAATATCACTTGATTCATGCGCCGCATCCACGTAGCGCATTCGGTCATGTCGCGATGCGCCGCCAGAAGCGTTGATGTCGACTAACGATTATTTATTTGTCGCGTTTTTAACGCAACAAAAGCTTCAAAAATCCGTCTATTTATTGCCTGTTGACTCGATGACAAATAAATTTGTTTAACGATGAGGGAAACCATCAATTTTATAAATTCAATCTACAAATTGAAACGTTCATATTCGCAGTTCAACTTTGACAGCGATTGGCGTGAGTCGCGATCTGTTTCCGAGCGCCGGCCGCACAGCGATTCACAGAAACATTTTTTATTTTTTCAATTTTACTTTGTACAAAGGTATGTTTTTGATAGTAGCATTCAATGTGGTAGTACCTATCGACCTAGTACTATATATATATCACTATATTCTTTAATATAAGCGGACCAAAGCGGAAAACATTCCTGAAAGCCTGCACAGGTGTAATTGTCGCGAGCAATCGGATCGGGCGCGATATTAAAAACCGCCTACGAGGAATTTATGCCGACCCTTGACTCCTGGCCGCGGAATAACAAATACTTAGGTACCTACCACCGCGCCGCCAGCTGTCGCCCATTAGCGAGGTCGACTTGTTTGCCAGTCAGCCAGTCGCGAGGCTGCTCGATCGGTGGTAACACAGTTTGATAGGCAAGATTTCGTAAACAGGTTTATTTTAAATTATTATTGATTAACAGCAAAAGATCTTTACTTTGAATTTATTTTCAACTTTTTATAGTATAGATTATATAATAATTGGCGGTCTTATCGATCCTATTGTATAATAAATTAAAATATTCTGACCGTATGCCATTGTTTTGCTAAAAAAACATCATTTTGTTCTATTATTAAACTGAGGAATATATATTTCGTTTGCATTTCAACTTTCTTGCAACTTTACTGATTTATAGGTTTGCCCCAAAAACCCCGATTCATATATGCAGCCGCTCGGAGTCCCAAAAAAATATCCATTTCTCCTCCCTAACCCGGTCCGTACCTGTACCTGTACCTGTACGCTACCTGAAGGGCACGCCACCTCGGGGAGGAGGGGGCGGGGGGGTGGTGTGCCCCTCGCCGATACAAGCTGCCTTTCAGAGCTCGTTGCACATGCTCCGACTGAACAACACCCTTTATGCTCACTGTAAGGCGATTAGATGTGTCGGGTGCTTACCCGCGCTTTGTGAACGTCTACTTTGAAATAAATTGATACCCCTTCTCATAATAGTCAAAATGTCCCCAATACTGTTCAGACGTATTAGATAAACTTAACTAATGGGTCGTGAATGAAATATGTGGGGAATTAAAATTAACCAGAAAGGGGTCACAAGAATCAACGAGGGTAATTTAATAGCCACTCCATTTTTAGTAGGTTATACCTATGAACGACAACGTTGAAATAGCTTTTTTGATCTTTCCCGTCGGTGTAACGAGTAATTTTATGACCCGTGTAACAACCAGACGTCGACGACATTTTTTTTATTGCTCGTTGTACCCAACCACGACCGGAATAGATTTGAAATCCCCGCACCATTTTACCATCTACAAAAATTCGAAAAGTATCTGGTCCACCGGAAACTTCTTGCAGCACACTATATCTTTATCGGATTGTACCTAACTAAGCGCAGGGACGTATGCCAGCCACGGGAGCACCCTCGTAAGTCTGGTATCAGCAAAGAGCGTCGATAAATCCGGGAACACAATATTTCCACGTGCGGTGGCGAAGAAAGCTTATTGTAATGGAGCTAGGTGCGATCTACACGCGAACGGTTCATCACGGCGCAGGCTCGAGGACATAGCTGTTACACTGTTGTTTCTTTTTTGTCGTGATTTGTTGCGACTGCGTGTAGTACCTAACCTAAAACTAAATAACACTAAGTTATAAACTTCTCGTAAACTAGCTTTCTGATAGCAACGTCAGATGGCTTCATTGAAACAAGATTTATTATTGATGTCCAGACTAAGACTTGAGTCAGACCTGGGTTTTCGCAGGTACGTTATTATTGTCCTACCCAATTTCATCCTGGTTCTAAAGAGAACCAGATATTTAGTAATGAGCTGTGTCCAGACTGAAGTATTGGCCTTGTGACCTCCAAGCTCACCTCGCCGCGGCCGTGGGAACTTTTAACCGATTTTCGAAGGTAATTAATCAAAGCCACTTCCGCGGTTTGGAAACTTGGAGCTCGCAGACACTATGTAATCTATACCTATACAAACGTCAGGAAGTAAAGCTTGTGGTAGGTAATTAATCCTACATACTTGCTGCAATAATATACGCGTATGCTTCGCGCCGCGTACTTAGATGCCGACATAGGAGTGAGGCCGGCGTCTCGTGTGCAGCCAATCTCTACTAAAAAGACGTGACCTTGTTTTGCTCGTATTATTTCAGCAGCAGGGGCGCTCTCGGACGCGGCAATAAAGCCTCCTGAGCCCTCAAATAAACTGAAATATTACCGGCCTGAAGGCTTTTAGGCTATTCAGGACCTTATTTTAGTACCTAGCCCCGTGACCCTAGCGGCCTCGCTTGATATAAAAAAACCAGCCAAGTGCTAGTTACACTCGCGTACGAAGGGTCCCGTACCATTATTTATAAAACCGGCGAAAAATGACTGTTGTACGGGAGCCCTGTTAAATATTTATTTTATTTTGTTTTATATTGGTCATTCTAGCGGCAACAGAAATACATCATCTGTGAAAATTTCAAATGTCTAACTATTATGGTTCATGAGATACAGCCAGGTGACAGACGGAGAGAAGGACGAACGAGCAGCGGAGTCTTAGTAATAGGGTCCCGTTTTACCCTTTGACATCGGAACCCTAAAAACTATCCTCGCCTGAAATATCACATAAAAACTGCAACAGCAATAAATTGAGAGCAATATTTTTAAAATGTTTGCCAAATATTTTAATAGCTTTTACGATAAAAGTTTTACTTTTCAGAATATAATTTTGAATCGGAGCCTGTGTAAGTGACCTATTTCAGTTTTTTAAGTTAAATTTTGAATTTTCTACGTCCAACAGAAACTCACGGTAGTTAAATAAATTTTATAACAAAATATCACGTCAATATGAAAAGATAAAATGTGATGTTCCGCGGCCTCCGTGGTCAGTGAACACGGAACTCCACGGAAATTGTATTCTTACAATACGCACATCCTTTGATGTACAATTACGGAGGTTTGCAGAACTTTTAATTAATGGAAAGCTTCAAAAAACATTTTGCAGCGGACGAGATTATTACTAAAGTATATCTTTCATTTTCAGTTTGGGAACGCCGGCATTCCAACGATGCTACGGCGCTATTTATAAAGGTAAACTTTGGCGAAGCGATTCTGTAAAATACGTTGATTGAATTTTAATTTAATGTGTATCTGATTTCAGAGAACCATCGTCAATGAACATACATAGCTTATTTTTATTATAATGATAAGTATTTATATGCTTTTTGAATTAATTACTTTTGTTTTTGAATAGGGATATAATTGATTCCCGCCTCGGGACAAATGTGTGTACGATCTGCACATATTTGTTCAGGGCGTTCTGGATGTTTTCTATGTAAAATAAAAAATATAATATGATATCTATCTATGTAGTGTATTGTATGATGTATATCAGTTATCTAGTACCCATAACGCAAGCTCGGCATAGCTTGGGGCTAGATAATGCCGTGTGAATTGTCCAACATTATTTATATTTATATATATTTATGATTATGATAATAATTATTGTAAATACGGCCTATGTCCAGCAGTGGACTAGTATAGACTGATCATGATGATGATGATGAAATACGGAGCTTGTAAAATATTTAAATGTCAAATTTCATAGAAATATAAATACTTCTCACTCGCAGAGTAACATATTGAAAAGAAAACACCAGGTGCTCAAATACATACTCAATTTGCCGCAATCTGCTGGTACGCTTTAGAGCGACATTGAAAATGAAAATGAAAAATGTTTATTTACCTCTTAATCTTATACAAGTTAAGTTAACATACCTACAATAATTAACAAGTTTAAGAAGATACGGTTTACAATGGTAATAAATTAATAATGATCCGCTGTATGGCGTGGATCTGAAAACGATTTCCAGCAAAACAATTCCTCAGCTAAAGGGATCACGGATGACATAGTTATATTACTTTAGTTGTGTATAATGTATAGGCGATTCTTTTATTCTAGCAAAATATCTACAAAAGTGAAACGTTTGAAATAATTTACAAAAATAAGTTTTATGATTCATTTTTCAAGTTTTATAATATCCATTCTTCAGAAACCTTTTGATAGGTATCAAACAGATTGAGAATAAGGAAGAGTATAAGGACACAGAGTATAAGGGATGAAGATGAGGAAATATATAATTTATAGTAAAGAAATTCTTATCACTGAACTGTCTTGACTAAAGACTTTCAGTGATTCATTATGTCAATGTAGTAAACCATTTCTTTTGAGTTATTTTGGCCTGATTGACGGTTTGTTTGATCTCTCAGTTTTTCACTACAGTGTTTTATGACTCTGTTGTAGACTAGATATCTGATAAAAATACCAAAACGTCGAGCAAAATCTGATGAAATGGATGGTAGCGGTATTTTATATACACGGCGGTTTAGCAATTGTTCGTAACCCTCAGATGTTACTACAGACTTATGTACCGAAAGAAAAGTTTGAAGGATATACATACATATAATTTATGTCTTACGGATAACACGCCACTTTTCACACATTGCTAACCTTTTTTTGACATTGTGAGCGCCCTCGGAACAATTTAGGATATTCCGCCTGTTATCAGTCTACAGCATTGCTTCAAAATTAGAACCATATCAGCGTTTAATTTACGAAGAGCTATAACCATTCAGTATCATTGAGCTCCATCCAAATCCATTACCCAGACCGCCATAGAGCAAACCTACGCGCAGTCATATACCCACCCTCGGGCATCGCCAATCGGTGCAATAAGTCACGCTAGAGGCGCGACTGACCGGTCTCTGTCTGCTTGTCCGGCCAATAAGACTCCACGCACTACTCTACCTGAAGTAAATTTTACGTTTTGTTTATACCTCATATTATATGGACATGTTCAGCTTTCAAACCAATAAAAGACGAAAACGCGAGTGGAAAACAGTGTATTAACCCACAAGACATCCGTACTTGCACGTATTATGCTATTAATCGTAAGCTGAATGTCCGGCTTTTATATATCTCCGGTTTTATGGGCAGCTCTGGCAGCATAGGTGGGGTCACAACGACCCGCACGGTTTATAACGTGTTTACTGGCCGCTGGCCGCTATCTGATCATTCGGAGTCATAAGACGAAACGGACGCCGCCATAACTTACATTCATAAAGATACCACGCGTTATGGCCGAACGCTCTCGCCCTTTTTACTATTGTCATAATCGCACACTTTATGTATGATACCTACTCGAGCAACTCACATACGTTTTACGACGAACATGCAGCATGTTTATCTTCCTCTAATTCATAAAGATCACAACCGATGTGCTGCGGATGTATCGAGACCGATGCGGCCCGTATCGGTTGCGATCTACTCCAGGTATTTGCCATTAATTAAATGTTTGTAATGAATGTTCACTCGCACAAGGGGCCTCACATTAGGGCCTCTCGTGGGCGTAATCGCTAAAGGGCCGGCTGTGCCCGAAAACTATCCGAAAACACTTGGGCGTAATTAATGTGCGCGGCTTACGGGCTTATGACGCCTGTCCGCAATACCCCAATTATGACCTTTCCTTGATCAACTGAGACTCAACCGATACAACAATCAAATTTACTATTTTTTAGCATTTTCTATTGCTTCTACTTTTATTGTTCTGGAGTCAGAATATATAAAAGCACCGAGGAACAAAAGTTTAAACAGCTATGTATTTACTATGTCTTACTCAAATACGAGCATGCTTCTTCAAATAAATTAGATCACTTATTCCTGTTACAAATGCTCGTACAAATAACTTGGAATCGAAACATATAGCTCAGAAGATACAGCTGAGCCAGTTTTATCGAAGCTTCGTAGAACCGTAGCTGCTCCTTTGAATCTCGTAGCCATTTCTACGAATTTCGTAGCTGTGTATCGTACATAATGCTACGAGAAACCATACTTTTGAATCTTGATCTTACAGGTATTAAGCAGAAAAACAATGTATACTTAAATATATTAATGTAGTCGTTACGTTACAAACATACCTGCTTATTGTTTTATAAAAATGGTAACCGTCCCTATTTTGCCACTATACAGAATGGCAATTTAATTTAAGTACTAAGTATTCCAAATGACCACCTTGTTTTCCAAATATTCAAATTTACCACCTGAAGATACAAAACGCAATAGTATGATCGTTTCCTAAATGTGTATTGTAGATTACTAAACTAAATAAATAGTGGTCATTTCGAAAACTTACTTTTATAAATTAATCAATGCACTTTATTCATTTTAGACAGCATGTTTCAAGGAAACATTTACTGCTTAAGACACACACAATCTAAATATAAATAGTGTAAGTCTTATTTATCAAAACGTCCGATGTATGAATGCAGTTTTTCTGATGCTGGTGCGTTGCGTCTTGAGTACGCTTCCACCTGGTATTCACATGGATCAGTTGACCTGCAGATTGTTTGCAACAGTCAGCAGTTAGCTCAATTGTTTCAATTGACAGTTAGCTTTCTAATAGATCTTTTGTAGTTTTATAGATCTTTTTTAGAGGTAAATAATGTTGTACTTAGCTACCTGTATCCGGAATGAAGGAGCTTTTCCCTCAACAGTATCTATAACCGGGCACATTAATAAATTACAGAGCAGTTTGTCACTTAAACTGTCAGTTAAGTGGCGGATAACAAGCGTCGTCACCCGGGCCCCGCTTTGTGTATCAACCTTCGGCCTCCACCGGGGGCGACACTGTGTAATACAATAACTGATCATTTATGAAGTCTCAATAATTACAGATATATTGTTTCAAATTGAATGAAATTGAGCGGAGCTTAAATAAAATGAAGCGAAGTTGATTTTTCTTTAATTAAATTGATTGGATCATCACGTTTACGAGAGTCGGTCATTCAAGTTATCTTCATTCTGGATTCGCATTTCACGTAAAATGTTTTTATCATTACCTGTTTTTGTAAACTTATTATACAAACATAATATTAAGTATATCACTGACATGTTATATCAATTGAATTTCTAAGAAACCACTTATAACATAGTTTCTTCATTGACGTGTCGAAATCACTACCATCCTATTACACCTGTCTATCCGCCTCTTTTAAACTACCCAACCTTTCTTACGTCAAAACAAATACAGCATGTTTTCACTTTCCATCAAAAAGCTCATTGTACAATATCTGAATCGGAAACTATCGCGTGTAACGTGAACGCGCTATCTCTAACGCATCTACGTTCACGTTCATGCCATAACGTAACTTACATTTGTACTCTGCTAGTGATGAGCGGCTTGGGGACTTAAAAGTCGGACAAAAAATTATTAAACATAGATTTAAGACTTAGAAGATTAACCCAAATATGGATCCTATGTTGTCTGAAAATAAACGATTATTATTATTATTATTTATTAAGGTTATTTTTCTTTGTAAAGTTATTGTAATTAATTAGTAATCAGCCTCAGCAGTGCGACCTGCAAAAACTCTAGAATCTACAATAGATAGATAGAAGTTGCAAAATAATTGGCAAATAAAACAAAAGTTACAAAATATGACCATGATAATAGGCAATAATATATGGTCCCCAATATGTGGGTCATGGCACTGAATGTATTATTTAATACACGTTTTGATCGCATTTTACTGTCAAGTTCGGATCTACATCCAAAAAGTCGGATTATCTCCGTCCATTTTTACGGCGCATGGAACCACACTATCTATCAAGCCGAGGTTCATAGTTCGCGGAGTGATGCTGATGTCAGATTTATGGTGTTATTACATCTGAGGCTTTACTTTACTTAGTTGAAAGGTTTCGGTGATAAACTTGCGTGAAGAGAAAATCTCTTATTTTACTGGACATTTGTAGGATAGGGTGATTTTCGACTTAAGTTGAAATTAACTGGAAGGGACATTTTGCTTTCCGGTCTATCAAACGCGTGGTGGTTGTATCTTTGTACTAAAGAAATGTCTGTAAAAATAAGATAAATAAATCATGTATTTTTTCTACGAACATAAACTGGGTAATTATTTGCTTCAGAGAAGCGAAAGAAATTTTCTACGAGCATAAACTAGATAATTATTTGCTCCTGAGAAGCGAAAGAAATTCATGTATAATTGTATCTCCGAGCGTTATTTTTCTCTCACAATGTTTTATTATACAGTATTAAAAATACACCTTGTAGGTAAAATAAAAGGATCTTGATATTCTACAAGCGAAAGTTTCCACCGTTAAACGTGGAAGTTTACAAGTAGTCGTGTTCAAGGGGAAGATGGAAAGAATCGCCTTCAAAACTTGCAGAACTTTTGCAGGGAGTTTAAAATTCAGCGCACGGCCGCAAAGTAGGGCATCGTTCACGATACCGTCGCCACTGACGAAGAGGGATCGCCGATACGTCATACTACGTCCTACTATCAATTACCATCTCGCTGTCTTTCGGCGAGGCGGCCGCGGTGGACTCGCCTCGGATCAAACTATCACTGGCCGCTTGTTTGTTCCAATCATTATCTTAAATACTCTGTCTCAAGAAAATTACATAGTTTTATTTCTGGTTTTAGATTATTTTACATGCATCGGAAATTATGTAGTATAGGGACACATGTAAAATAAATATGTACCTACCAATATGTAAATTTCTCTCATTAAAACGCATGATCCCTATTTCCGGGTAAAGCCTCATCCGCCGCGAGCGATGTTCCACCAAGGAGTTGTTCCGTTCCGATCAGCTTTTGAAATCCAATAGGTATGTTGATTGTATCGTAATGTGGAGAGAGAAGTCTTTTTTAATTTGGTTGGTTAGTATGACTGAGGAATGTGGCCACGCTTGCGCCCACGGTCCATACCCTTGATCAAATGCTGATCATTACCTTAACCTCAGCCTCAACAGCCTGTATTGGTCCACTGCTGGACGCAAGTCTCCCCCTGCTAAGCACCTTGTTGGCGTTTATGTAATGGAAGGTAATGCCCATAATCCCCACGCTGGGCTTGAGGGTTGGGGATCGCAGTTTGGCGGTAGAATTGTTCTGCAGGGGACCCTGCTGCTCGCCCCCGGTGGATATCCCTTAGATTAATTACCCTTACAATTCCCTGACAACTTGCTGATCATTACGTACACAAATATTCTGTCCCAAAAAAACTTTTTCCTTTTATTATAAAATTAAGTAAAAATTGGTTAAAGCCAGAAAATACAAACCATAAAAACATTCACCGTATGTTTTTTTTTTCAAAAATGAATAATATTTACTTTTACTGATTTAAAACTGTTCTCGTCCAAGAAATTAATTCTTTAAGGTTCACCAGCGCAGGAAACGTCCGTAGTCATCACGGATCATTTAAATCTGTACAATCTAAGTAGATACTCGTAGGCATATGTATGGGAGCAATCATCCAAAGAGTCCTTTGTGTGAAACTTTGAGGAGAATTTGACAGATTCCCGTGTAATGGATGAGAGGGTGTTTAGCGCTAATTAGCGGAACCCCACTCAGCATAAATCATACGAAGCCATTGTTCTAGAAAATACCCTGCTAAGCGAGGGTTTCTAAGGTTACAAGAAAATTATGATTTCATTTTTTTTTAGAGAAAAGATTTCAGTTTTTTAATGAAGCTTCCGCATAGACAAACAAAAGCCAACAATTCATTCTCAATTCATCAACTACTATCAAATCATTAGATTCCATAAAAAACGTGATGGACTGGGAAATTGGTTCAGCTAGCGAGGGAAGATAAGGTAAATTGTATTTTCTTCAAAGGGTTATTAGCTTACATAAACCTTTTTGTGTGATGAAGATCTTCCCGACAGATTACACAGCCGGGCGGGCTCTGAGGTGGCCAGCGGCACCCGACTCATCACGCTGATATTATAAAAGTTGGCCACGTTATCGCAACTTGCAAGAAGACTCCATGCAATACATATGCGACTAGAGAAGACAAAAGACCGACAGAAGTTATTTTTCTTGCGGATTTCATTCTATCATATTTAAACAAATATTTTGATGAGCGATTTTTATACGTCATAACTTTTATACTACTTTATTTGTAAATTTTATATGTAATTTAAACTATGGAGTACCATCCATAGTTTAGTGTGTGAACTGTTCTTAATCTTTTTAAGCAGGGAAAGAATATCGCTTCGTTTATTTTATAAAATCGCCTTTGCCATGCTTATGAGACCTACCACCTCTTACTGAATCGTAAGAGGTGGTAGGTCTCATAAGCATGGCAAAGAAATCAAACCAATCTGAAGCATTATCCTGCTGGATGAGTCCGTTTGATCGCGGGATCGGGCGCAGGCGTAGCTTAATGAAATGCTAATAGAAGCCTAACCATATTAATTTAACGTACAAGCCAGTGTCTACCTTAGCGCGTAACAGAATATTATATGAAGGAGGTTTTGAAGACACTAAGTATAGTAAGTAAGCTTTAATTAATTTAGACGTATAGACAAGTGTAAGGTAAGTGGCGTAAAAATCCGTAAAAAAGTAAATAATTTCCCCACGTTGGATAGTACGCCGATCTGAACCTAAACCAACGTGACTTTTAAAATAGGTCATCAGTAAACCCGCCATAAAGCTCGCATAATTAGTATGTTTTGAGTTAAGTACAAAATCCACTAACAAGGTGATGAGTGAACACATCAACAAAAGTTGGAGCTGCTAACTTTTCAACCCAACTGAAAATATTATTCCATCAAACATAGATTGAACTGAAAGTTGGCAACACTAATGGACCGAAGAAATACGTAACAAACTCGCGGCGGCGGGAGGCCGGTTGCGATCCTCCAATTATTATTTTTACAAACTTCGACACACGATACTGTCGATACTTGGTTTTACTAAACTTTACGAAGTTTCGAGATGTCTACACGATGTGTTAACACATATTATCAACCAAATAATTGGTACCTATAGAAAAGCCATTTGATCAAGTTTTGATGAGTGAGTCCTACTTAACAGCCGGACCTAACTTGATGTAAAATATAAACGGTCTCCGTAGTCTGTTATCAATATTTATTGAATATTTATTGGAGGTATATTCATTATATTTGAAAAAATATACAAGGAGCTCGCTTGAAAGCCCCAGTCTTCGCAACATTTCCGAGAATCATCAACTGCCCCTTGGTATAGTTTGGCAAACTTTCATCGTGTGAAATTGTATCTCCATTGTACTAACCTTAAAGAGGTACAATTATTGGTGTACTTATTAGCGCTTGTACATACCTACTTTGAAAAGTTTATACTAGTTACTAAACTAAAATTTGTGAAGGTTAAAACCCAGGACGTACAAATGTTTTGTTAACAGCACAGAAAACAAACGTAGCGGCCCTGTAATGTAATTCTGCGAGTTTTAATTCCATAATCGAAAGCACGATGGGGAGTTATACCCGATGTTTATTTTATAAAGTTTTCATTGCCGTCCGAAGTGTTTGGATTTATACTAGGTATTGTTGTTGGGTTCGCGATAACTGGGCGGCGTGTCGGATTGGGAATTAACAGGAAATGAATAAATCGCTTTCGAATACATGTAATTCTAAACTTTAATAATTTGTGTTTACGAGCTTTTTGTTTTATTTCTGGCGGCGGTATTTCTATTGGAGATGAAATAATTGTTTTCGAAGTTTTGAAAAGATACTGTTTTTTCTGTATTTCATATTAAAATATTTTGCTACTAAATTCATAATTGTCTGGTCAAAAATATAAATGAATTTTGCTCTCAATAAAAATTTAACTATTGTCATTTAGCCATAAACATTAAAAAATAAGCATGGTTGTTTTGACTCATAGTTTTGTCTGAAGAGAAACACGAACTGTAAAGTTGCGTGTAGGTATAACATTTGAGCTGTGATTCAAACCTCGGCAGAATGAATATGAAGGTCGTCAAACATCCTGAGTAAGTGACAGGGGGCGCGAGTCGCGGGCCCGCGGCGACGTATTAACCATTGATCAGCAGTGCGAGTTCCAACAACGTTACAAGAGCTACAAGCACGTGTAACGATGGAAGTGCTACAAGTGTTCACGCATTCTAATTTAGGTTAAATTAGTTTGAACAGCTCATTGAAATATGAACACTTATGGTTTCGTATTCGTAGTGTTAAAACCATAAACGCTTTGTGTAAACATTTGAGCAAGTGTGTTTGGTGTGATATTCGTTATGGAAATACTGAGCTTAGAGATTAGTATTGCCTTTACACAGCCTTTTCACTCAATAAATCTTGTTTAAATTTTGTTTCAGAAATGTATGAAGCTTAAGAAACGGCTAATTTTTATCAGGTTTAATATAAAATGTTTGAGAAGGTACCAAAAAATCCTTACAGGCTTTGTATACCAAAGCTAATTCAAACGAAATAATTATCAACTACATACAACAAGCTAAGTCAAACAGTTGTATCTATTATAGCAAGAGAAGATGAGTGTTGCCAAACACAAGTTCAAGGATAAAGTAGCCGCATTCCTCCTTTGTGAGCGGTAAGTGATCCAAAAGCGCGTCGGAATAAATATTATAAATGTTTGCAGAGCACACATTACGCCGCGAATACTTAAGTGCGTTTTTACGTACGCAATATTCGGAGCGAGAGGCGAAGGGATTGTTTGCTCAGCCACGAAACGTTTTTCTGCTTATCAAAGAGTTAGAAAATGTACACTGAACCATAATTTACATCATAATTGCCGTTTTTAAGGTGCTGGAGAAATTTATCAAAATTATACAACCATTTTATTTTATAGTTTTTAAACTGGTGCCCAACGCGGGGCTTAATGTGGCGCCCAACGAGGGACTGAATTAAAATACAATTCACACAATATCAGCAAATTGCATGCAATAACGTGATATAATTAACATTTTCCAATACTCAGCAATGGGAACACGCACACTCACCATGATTTAAAAGGAAAATGCTTCAATAAAACTACCGGCGCAAACCACCGCATGTATTCCCCTGGCTTATTAATACTTATTACATTTATTTGCACATGTGTCCCTGACTCCTCTCAACAACTAAACAAGGAACGTATCAACCTGAAAATCCAGTCACAAACTCTATGCATACACGATCAAAGCCTCTATACCTGTTTCAATCCTCGTCTGGCGAACGCATCTGTCCACGGTACAGAGAATACACTCACAACACTTGCACTGTCACTAGGTCTTGTAATAGCGTATTGCCGATATCACTGTTCACTCGGTCGGTGCGATGCGATTGCGGTGCGAGGGAGGGGGGAGGGCGCGCGACGTCCGTCCGGCTCGGTACCTCGGGAAGCACTGAGCCCGCGCGGCGCCGCGCAAGCCTCTGCGGCCCGTCAAAGAATCCACCCATTTCGTCCGCTTGTAAGATTTTGGCGTGATTATTTGAAATGTGTCAGACTTTGATGTTTGATTCTGATTAGTGGCGGGTAGGCGATTTGTTCAATAGCCCGGAAAGATAAGGCATCATGCTCATATTTTTATAGCGGTCAAGGTTCCTTTTCATAATTAGCCTAATTTTATTACCTTGTTCTATTTACATCTTGCGTAGCTACCTCTATAGCTTTATCATCAAACTTTTTGAGCTTTCACGTGTAATTCTGACTTATCTGTAACTAAACAAGCTTAAAAGTGCCTTTCCAAGAAGGCAGCTCTCAGTCAATGTCTGTCTCGCAAACACCCCTCAGTCGCGGCGCTGCTGCGCTGACCGTCTGCAGATTGACAAATGAAATGTTGATGAGTGGTGCACTCGCTAATGATGTGCACACACCGTGACACAGCAGCGCCCTCCGCGGCGACGCGACTGCATTAGACGCGGCCCGCGTGCAGCGTGGGCTTCCACTGTTTACATTTGTAGGGTCATCACCGAGACCTATCTTGATCGAGACACCATTATATCTAGAGGTAGATCATTTCACAAATTAAAGACAAACTTGATTTACCAATAACTTATAGGTATTCACTTTATTAGTGAAAACTGTTATTAAGTACATCTCTTAGTTATTGGGTTGACTGGAAGGTATCAGAATGTAATTTCTTTCCGGATGGAGAGTGGCTTTCCCGGAGAATCCTTCAGAAATATTCCACGCTGTAAATATTGACTCAGCATGGAACAAAACTTGACTTATTTTATCGATATCGGTCGACTATCTTCCTGTTCGACTGACTGTCACGTCCGCGCTCACTCGCAATCCTATTTATGTTACAGAAATATGGAAACACTCCACCCCAGCACTTTGTATTAGATTAGTTTTACTAACAATTCTGTTATTTTATTTAGGTTGAAGTAAAACCGATTAGTGCGGATCTATATGAGACTTTCAGAATGGTATTGCTTATGAAATAATCTTCAAGCATTAGCATTTTTGGAATATATTTCTTTTGACAGAAACTAATGACAGAGGTGGACGGAATTTCCTCTTTTCGTGGATTTCATTTTCATGATTTCAACCGGAAAAGACTCATGAATGGAAGACAGACTTTCAAACTCCTCGCTTCTTTTTATAAACTTTCGTATCATTAAAAAGTTTATTCCAGTTTGTGTAAATACCCGATACCGAAATAATCACCGCACGATACAGAAAGTATCAACGCAGTCCTTTCAACTTCAGAACTGGGACGTCGACACCCCTGACACACACAAACACACACACATGCACACATGCTCTACACACAGCCTCTAGACCAGCTGTAGGGTCACAGAGAGAGTGTGGCCACAGATGTGTAGTCACAGAAGTAGAACTTCATAAGTTTAAAGTCTTTGAGTGATATCATTCTAGATTCCATAAAATTCGACAAAACGACGAAAAAAAAACAGAAATGACAACTTCTACTGCCAACGCTTTACGTGCGTTGGAACTCACAGTTCGAGAATCGTGATGTATTTTATGTTTAATGGGTGAGTTACCCTTCTGTTAGTAACTCATCGTGTCCGAGTCGGCTGAGCAAATGTGTAAACGGAAGATAGGCATTTCTTTGACTCCTTTTAACAGTCCGAGGGAGTTTTAAATAGGATGCAAACAGAGATAGGCTACCTGAATGCGAGGCAAGTGTGCGCTCGCACTCTCGAGACATTGTCCGCGCGGCCATTTGTAATAGCGGAGAAATTGCAGTCGGCAGACGGAGATCGGAAGGTCTGAGTGAATTTTAAGTAAATAAATAAGTTACGTGTGCTGGAAGTAATACTTATTGTTCAGAGAAGAAAAAAATATAAAAGTGCTCCTGAAATTGCATAAAAATATAGGTATTTCACAACCTGAATTTTGTCGAATTCTACTTATTATGTTAATGCAAAAGACAAAAGACAGATTACGAATTCGACTTACTAAATTTTGTCACTCTACAACAAACTTTTGGACATGTCATAGGACATGACAACTTCATAAGTAATATCATAGAAGTTAAAGTAGAAGGATGACGAGGAACACCCAGAATTAGCTACATGAGTTAGACCAAGGAGAATGTCGCTGCCATGTCATGTAAAGAAGGTTGCATTGGAGAGAGAAAGTAGGAGGAAATCGCATCATTAAGTACGCCAAGCTAGGCTCTTTTATTTCTATAATACCACCAAACTCTCAAACTTACCAAATGGAATATCGGCAGTATCTACATTCTTTTGATACGTAGATAGATAATAAGTGTGTTTTCATGAATAAACTCCTTTTTATCTTATTAAATTTTATCAAAGTAAGCTTACATGCAAAAATAGATTAAACCCGTTATTCACAAAGCTCACTGCCATAAACTTTACTGGCATGTATCGTAAAAATTCAAAAATCAAAGAGAAATAATTGGCAAGGCTCAGTGGAACAGTAAAATCGGCTTTGACGTGGCATTCGCGTGCCCCGGGCGCTGTCGCCGTGATAAGGTCGCCGCCAGCCGCCAGCCGCCGCGGCACCGGTTACCTGTAACCTGTCACTACCTTATAATAGAACAAGCACAGCGATTATCAGCTTTCATTATTCATTTCCACCGCTTACGATGAACAGGGAATTCAGCACCGACGACGTAGATTTCCTATCATTAAATTGTCATAGCTATTCTGTGTTGATAATTTGTAGGTGTTAATAAACTAAATAAACTTTTACAATTGGTATGATATTTTCAGCCGAACACTACAAATCCTGGATCCTGGACCACTTTTATTCGTCTTCGTCATCCATCAGCTCAAAAAAGCGGTCGTATCGATGATTTAGTTTTGTGTATGAGATGATAAAAAATAGGAGCCGTCTACATTGATTTATTAAAAACGTTTAATAATGAAAAAAACATTAAATTTAAATTTTAAATCAATGGCCGTCTATAATAATATGACACTTGCAAAAATGTACTTGCGGGGGGGGGGGGGGGGGGGGGCTAGTTTGTGTCGAAGCTTAGGTTTGAAATTGATAAATGTATTCTACTAAAACTTTCAAAAGACTGTGAGTGCGAACATTTTTTCCAAAAGAGTCGAAGCTAGGCCACGTGCCCATTCAAGTCATACGTTCAAGAACGGTGCTCTCGAATAACTTAAAAAGCTCTTAAAAAGTACTTTCTCTGGCACTCTAAGAAAAATCCACACTTAACCCGGAGCTGATTGATTTTTCAACGGCCTCATCAAATTCAAATCCCCTCCTCCAGGGCCGGAGCAAGGATCCAAGGCATTGGACTAACATTGGGGTCATTTCAACTTGCCACTTTAGTCAGACAAGCATTAAGCATGCTTGCTTAAATATTAATCGTTTCTGTGTGGGTAATAACATTTCTTAGCTTTACTTCGTAGTCTAATAGACGGTGAAAACTGTAATTACCAAGTCAATTATTTCGGAGTGAGGTTATTTTAGGTGACCTATGCTCCGATTTGCCCTGACATTCTGGGGAAGGTCTGTAACTTTCATAAGAATTCATATTCAAATATTGGACTCCTGTACTGAACAAATATAAACGATGTTATTCATATTTCTTATTCTATTGCTTTGTTATTATTTGTTATTATGGTGTACAAGTACTATATAAACGTATATTTCAGACACCAATTGATCCAATAAGGTACAGAAATAAAATAGCAATGCCTGAATTACAGGGGCGCCGTTCTTATCCTAAAGCAGGACTTGAGGTCACTGAGCCGCCAACAATGTACGGGCTTCAGCATGATTCTGTTGGGGCTATGCCCACCAGTGTTGCTGACTGTCGCATCAGGTCACATACAGGATCCCTGACGCGCAAACAATATCCTTGAATCGTTCCTTTGAAATTCAACTCTGCTTTCCCCGTAATAAACTGGCAGTACTGTATTATTTTGTTATTTTCTGTGTTTACAATTTTCCAATTTCCTATATCCGGGTTTAGGGTGCTAATCTCCAGAAAAAACACGAAATGCTTGTTTTAATAAAGCTTCTTTTAAAACGGGGATAATGAGGGAATGAAGGCTGATTATTGCCTCTGCGATCGTTTTTGGAAACTGGGTCGCTGTTCATTTGGGGCAAATATGATAATCGGACTTCTAGGATAAAATAATGGGACTAGACTATGATGATGATCTCGTCCTTGCTGAACATCGGCCGAGACGGCCAGACTAAACGAAGACGACATTATTATAGTGCACAAGTGTGCGCGCAAATACTCTCTATTCCCTAGACTCACTCTCATACTCCGATAGGATGGCAGATGACGGTCCGACAAGACCGGAGAAGATTAGGCGCAGGACCAAAGGTTTAACGTGCTTTCTGATTCACGGGGGTATACCACCGCCAACTTCTTGACTTCGGGCTGGAAATGTTCTTTCTATAAACATCCCAATATAACTTGGCCAGACCCGGGATTTGAAGACGCGATCGGCAGTTGAACTCGCGACCTCAAAACAACGGGACTGCCTAGACTAGATTATAACGAAATAGTAATTTAAAAAAAAGTTTATTTTTTGTTCAGTTTATTACAAAGAGACGCGACGCTTCCCATAAGACTCTATCGAGGCTATACCTAAAAGTAAATTTCTGCCAACCAATTTATTTATTTAAATGATGAAACTGAATTTCCAGAATGAATTTACGAAACGAGAGGGGATATTTTTATCTTTGTGAAAAACAAAATGCCTGTTCAGTCATTGACGGCTTCACCGATACTCTTTTGTTTCGTATTTTAAACGACACATCGGGGATTGAGGACGGTAAATATGCACTAACACATTAACGTTCCCCAATCCTGATGTATTATTTTTTGGCAAAAACTACTTGTGAGTATTTCTTTTATTTATTTTATCTTGAAAATATAATTTACTAGCGACCCGCCCCGGCTTCGCACGGGTGCAATTTATTAAACATATAAACGTTCCTCTTGATCACTATATCTATTTTAAAAACACATCAATCCGTTGCGTAGTTTTAAAGATAAGGGACAGACAGACAAAAGAAAGCGACTACGTAGTGATACTACACCGGCTCAAAAAGGTAGAACAAATAATATCCCAAACATTTCAGTACGCCTGCAAAGACACAGGTAATTTCTACCTCATGTATGGAAAAAGAATGCTTATTCTTTTTCCATACATGAGGTAGAAAGTACCTGTGTCTTTGCAGGCGTACTGAAATGTTTGGGATATTATTTGTTCACTTTGTATCACTACCTCGTGTGTTTCAAGGCCGTTGGCTGTATCTCGGGCCGAAAATGACACATTCGGTGGCGTAGTTTTCGCGGTAGTAATTGGGCTCTTTCTCGCCTAGATGTGCAATGTAGTTTTACTTATTAGTAATAAAGCCTAAGTACCTTTTTACACGTCGTACCAGTCGCCTTGTAGCCGGTACCAATAGGTATGAAAGTCGCTATTTATGTCATATACCCTCCATATACCTAGCAAGTAATTTCGTACCTCTAATCTACCTAAACTCCATACCTTTAATGTCCAACTCAGGTAAGCCTATTTCAGGCAGATTAAAGGAATTAAAATTTGTTTACTCTCTTCATTAAAAATTAGTTAAAGTCAATTTAAAGGGTATGAAGCCTTAAAGTTCAGCTGTAATATGTTTTCAAGTTACGACAGATAATGAGTATTCCTAACGCACACGCCTCCTTCGCAGACGATGTTCCTAACTGTCATACAACTCTCTAATGTTACGAAGTGACATATCAGTAAAATATTTAGTAACAATTCCGCGAAATACCTTCACCGATAAGATTTAACATATAATATTTTTTTTACAAATTAAAGAACATTTATCAAAGTAAGTCGTCCACTAGTTTCGTCTCTCCAAAAGGCATCACCAGGAAACCACAACACTCGATCTTGACACTGAGAGCGCCAAACAACAACGGCAGAGATCCACCGGAGATGTTGCCACACCGAGCTCCGCGCGCCAAGTGAAGCATTGCCCACAAAACTATCCTTTTTATATTGTCACAGTGACGCATCGCGGTTTCTTGCGGAATTGTTACTAATTATTTTCATCCTTAAATTTACAGTAGATTTCTGCAAAGTAACGCCAGAATCAATTATGTACTCCTAAATATAATATGTTTTAGCTAACTTCTTCTAAACTAAAGACTTATTTTTCTTACATGCAGTCGAAAACGTTTAAAAGAAAAATAATATCCTGCTGGAAGATTATAATAGCTTTTGTAGCTAGTCTTCACGATATGTCACTTCGTAACATTAGAGAGTTGTATGACAGTTAGGAACATCGTCTGCGAAGGAGGCGTGTGCGTTAGGAATACTCATTATCTGTCGTAACTTGAAAACATATTACAGCTGAACTTTAAGGCTTCATACATTTCAGTACGCCTGCAAAGACACAGGTAATTTCTACCTCATGTATGGAAAAAGAATGCCATTCTTTTTGATCTATGTAGTACATATAGCAAGTAATTTCGTACCTCTAATCTACCTAAACTCCATACCTTTAATGTCCAACTCAGGTAAGCCTATTTCAGGCAGATTAAAGGAATTAAAATTTGTTTACTCTCTTCATTAAAAATTAGTTAAAGTCAATTTAAAGGGTATGAAGCCTTAAAGTTCAGCTGTAATATGTTTTCAAGTTACGACAGATAATGAGTATTCCTAACGCACACGCCTCCTTCGCAGACGATGTTCCTAACTGTCATACAACTCTCTAATGTTACGAAGTGACATATCGTGAAGACTAGCTACAAAAGCTATTATAATCTTCCAGCAGGATATTATTTTTCTTTTAAACGTTTTCGACTGCATGTAAGAAAAATAAGTCTTTAGTTTAGAAGAAGTTAGCTAAAACATATTATATTTAGGAGTACATAATTGATTCTGGCGTTACTTTGCAGAAATCTACTGTAAATTTAAGGATGAAAATAATTAGTAACAATTCCGCAAGAAACCGCGATGCGTCACTGTGACAATATAAAAAGGATAGTTTTGTGGGCAATGCTTCACTTGGCGCGCGGAGCTCGGTGTGGCAACATCTCCGGTGGATCTCTGCCGTTGTTGTTTGGCGCTCTCAGTGTCAAGATCGAGTGTTGTGGTTTCCTGGTGATGCCTTTTGGAGAGACGAAACTAGTGGACGACTTACTTTGATAAATGTTCTTTAATTTGTAAAAAAAATATTATATGTTAAATCTTATCGGTGAAGGTATTTCGCGGAATTGTTACTAAATATTTTCATCCTTATATTTATATTCAGGATTGTTTGTTTTAATAATAAATATATTGTAATATTTTCAACCAAATACTTTAGTCAAGCAGTGGTTTATACTTTGATGTGATCTTCAAGACTCGTGCAATGGTTTCATTGGTAAAATCCCCCGTGTACCGTAACGCACCCTACTAGGCCGCCAGCCAAGACAGCGTACACTGGAGAGCAGTATATCTGCCTCCTCAAGATGAAGCGATGTGTGTTCGCACTGTGATCTATGTAGTCGGAGACGAAAACATATTTACGAGGGTCCGTGATGGAGGAGCGAATTGTGGATACGAGACTATTAATGAACAAACGAGGGAAAGGCAATTTGTTTTTTGTTGAAAACACCTAAAATAGATACAGCCGTCGTCAGGTCAACAACTTGGTAAAATACGCTGATACTATGTCCAACTTGGTATCGAATTATTTGTAACCGTTTTTTGTAAAATATTTTTGAATTAATTAAATAATTTTATTGTTAGATGTGTTTTTTACATTAAATTTATAGAAACCGCTTAATATACATACATGAGTCATTTCAGTACAGAACATAATGTTTATGTAATATTGTTTTCATAATCTTCGGAGTAAACAAATAAAAATGATGTTGGACAATTCACATAGCATTATCTAACCCCAATCTAAGCAGAGCTACCTATTTAGCAGATTTGATTGTATGAGTTGTCAAAACTTAGCTGTGCAAAATTGGTTACTATAATACCTACGAGTATACCAGATTATCTGGCTAGAGGATGAAAAAGCTTTGAACAAGTTTTGCTCCATCTCGAAAAATAACAACTAACAGGCTAAAGGTTTCTTCGTCACTTTTTTACTTTAGTCTAATACCGAAGTGACAGAATCAAAACACTTTATATCTGTGTCAGTGTTTTATTTTATAATTTGACCTCTCCTATGTGTATATTTATGTATTTATTATTTATATTTTTATAGAAATAAAGTTTTTTTGTTTTTATTTTCTTCTTTAGGTTAAAATTGGTAAAAGTGAATGCTTCCACTTGTTGTGTTGCCGCATCCACCCGCGGTGCCTCCTCTCCACGTACCTATCCATCTTTCCCTTAGTAGAAAGTCAATGAGCTCGCTAAAAAACTAGTTCCTTTTTTATTCAAGACAGGCAGCAACCTCTCCGATCAATCTTGCAGTCGGATTAATGCTTCGCGCCGCCGCGGAGGAATCACGCCGCGGACCTGCATACACTTCAGCTGGTTCTGTTTCACTCGAGATGATATTCTACATTCATTTTGAACTACTTCAATTATTCTATATTAATTCTATTCAACTATTTGAATACATTGTGCATTGGCGTCGTGTTTTTGGTGCGCAGAACTACTAGGAACTAGAACTGTTGCATAAGTTATTTCATGTTATGGGATAATGTGCGACCTTGCTGTAGTCCCATAGGGCTGGACCTTAATGCCTGAATGGTGTCAGCCTTCACGATTACTCAGGCGATGTACCTCGACAGAATATAATATATTCAAATAAAATCGATTAATAGGGCCATTGTGATTAACCGAATTTATACAAAGGATTATTCGAAAACAAATGGTATATAATGAACTTATCACGACAACTGTAAAAGCACAATTTCGTTAGTGCGCCACTCGCGCCACTCGTTCGTTGGAACAGCTGTCTTGCAGAAGGCTGTAAGTTGGAGCTATTCCAAGAAACCGCACCACAATACGAAAATACTAAAGCTCTGCTTTTCAATTCGGAAAAAATGCAATTTCTAGACGATGCAGGATTATAGAGACTCCTCGTTCTTGTATTATACATACCTACTTACAATGTACGAGTGAGTCTACATCGCCTCCGCGCGGCTCAGTGTGGATATTGCGTTGTTGTACAATCGCAGGCCATTGGGTTGCAAATCTATCGGAGGCCACCTCAGTATTATATGAAAGAAACTCAATTGTTTTCAGACATAATATATGTCACTCCGTCTTTCCAGTAGGCCTGGAGGCTCTTTCGCCGCGCAAGCAGTCAGATTGTGGAACTCTATCCCCCATGAAATCCGAGCCAGTCCCTCGCTAAACATATTTAAAATCAAGGTCAAAGAGCACTATCTACCATCATAAATACTATGTTATAAGTATAGTTATTATAAATGTGTATTTATTTATAGAGGTATTTATTAGGTTTATTTTAGTTATTATTATTTTAATCTATGTATGTTTATTATAAACATATTATTATTATTTAGTATATTATTATTCTATTTGTAATTTGTACACTTCATCTACCTTTTCCATCGCCTCTCCTATAACTAAGGTTTCGCTGGAAGAAAACTCTTTGTCAGGGTTAAGCTCGCCTTTGTACATATCTTTTAAAATAAGTTCATACGATGTATTATTTTTGTGTACAATAAAGAATTACAGAATTACAGAATAATATTATCATCCATTTCTATGGTACGAGCTTTTGTGGTTTGGATTTTGGGAAAGAATGAAAATAATGGATGTAGTATTTAAAAGCTCCGCTCGATGTTTTCGTGTAAAAACACAATTAAACCCGCTCATTAAGTTGAGCCTACGTTCCGTAGGTTTTCAATTACAGTATTAACAAACCTCAAAATTGAGGGCTTTTTAAAATGTAAAATAACTTAATTTAAAGCTTGTTTTTGCGTGTACCAGAAGTATCCGCAACGAAACAAGACAAAACCAAAAACGACTTCAGTAATTGAATTTCCCAAACTTTGATCCCTGCATTCCTAAAGAGCAAAGTTCCAAATCTCCCGTCTGCGTTGTGTAAACGCATAATCGTCTATAAAAACCCACTTCCAGTTTGGCGACTCGAACTTTCCCGAAAGTTTGGGAAACTCCGCGAGAAAAACCGCGCGAAAACACACAAAAATGTTATTTTAATCAACAAGCTTCAAGTTTGAGTTGCTCGTGAATTGGAGTTATGTGGTGAGATGGGCGAACCATGTCTCGCAGGGTTCAGTATATTCATCAATAATCCTAACAGATACCTATTTAGAAGATGTAGGTAGGTGAACCCAAGCAAAATTGCTAATAAAAATAAATTAAATTCACGAATAGCCATAGTTGTTTCGCAAAATGAGACCTAATTTACATCGAAAAAGGCTATTATTTGCAGAAGCGGTAAATCGATGCTAATCTCAAACTGCGCCGGCAGCCAAATCCAAAGTACAAATTACTGCAAACTAGAAGTCCAAACCCATCCATGGCTTAGAGTTAGCATATTTTGTGTACTTAGCCTGTTTCCATTTTCCGGGGACTGTGAAACTAGTCCCGAAGGTACTGAGTAAATGCTTAAATTGGGAGTTCAAATTTTCCTCTGTCTCTACGCAAAACAATAAGTATTCTGGCCTAGTTTCTAAACTGCTGGCGTTAGAAAGCTGCCGAAAATGTTTCACCTTGAGTTAGCAACATTATTGTTTGAACGTGGAATGTACGGAACCAAACACATGATTAAAAGCACATTTATATCCCTATTGGAGACAAACAGACAAGTTCTCGTAAAGTTCGCGGATGCGAGAGAGTCGCGGCTTGCGCGGGTTTTTCGCGTATTTACTTCGCAAAGGCTTTGTTCTAGGATTATTGCCTTTGTCCAAACCAGAGACGGAGTACAGTTACAGTTTGCTTTAAAGCGAGGAGCAACTCTCAGGGTCTAGACAAATTACAAATCTAGACCGAGAAACTGTTGCAGAATTAAAAACATTGAAGTTAGAAAGGCAAGTTTTGTTTCCAAGACGAATTGAAACTTCGTAAATATTTAAGACTTATTTCACCTTACATTGTGCCGTGCAGTGCTGCCGTTAAGTTTCTGCTTTTACTTCAAGTTATGCCCCAACCACATTGGTACCGGCGAGTATACCTAGATTCGCTACGCCCGTGCAGTCAGTAGTAAGTTAACATCTATAACGAGTGCTGTCGTGACAGTGATCTCAATCTCTTTTTTCAAGTAGCGTAACAACTCTAAAATGATACAACTTATACACCTTAATAAACCTGTTCACGAGGTTCACTGTTCGGAGAACTACTAGTATAAAATACGTTTCACTATGTTGCCTTTTCCCAGTAGTGGGACAACCATAGAAGTGAAGTTGATTACAACCCCCTTAGGGTTGTAATTTTTATCATTACTGACTTATTTGACTTTTAAACCCCAAACCACAAACACAGTAACCGTTTTCGAGATAGTATTTCCTGTAAATCCTGACAACACTCTACATTTATAGTACAGTTATTTTAGGTTTTGTGTCAACAGAATCGAAACCATTTGGTAAACAAAATTATTGTTAGCTGTTTTTTTTAATCAGAAATAGACTTTCGTTTGACCGCAATCTCACCTGATGGAAAGCGAAGATGCGGCCGACGATGTATCACGAAGGTCTAGAAGATGGCTACTCCGGACCACATTCCGAAACACAACAGAGTTGCTTCACGGACTGGCCCAGTCCGGAGGGTGGTGACAAGCCACGGCCGAAGCCTACCACCAGAGGGTTCCATTCTTAGCACCACCCAGAGGATGATTAATAACGTAAAAAAAACTACGTTAGAAAAGAAAAAATGGGGTCATAGTCGAAAAAGTTGTTTATGTACTTAAAGGTTAAAAAAGCCATCAAACTAAAATAAATCTTTAAAAACATGATGGCGTTGAGGGTTCAAAATACTACCATACTAGTACTTGGTTTTCCCTACGTCTGCCTTCCTTTGACACAAGTTATACCGAACTAAACTTGCTTACCTACTTATCGATTAGGAGACATAAAATCGTAATTTTTAGGGTATTCAAAATGGCATATTTTATAAATAATTTCTTTGACACATTTTGCAAATAAAAAAATGACAATAAACTGTAGATATTTTCACGAATTAGAAGATCATGGACACGCTTAGTTTTTTTAATTCAATCTAAAGATGAACTCTCAATTTAAAGTTTTCCTTTTCAACACTTTTTTTTTATTTTGCAAGCTACTTTATTTACCTAGATTTCATAATATTGATTTATTAATAAGGGCCAATATGCAAGATGTCATTAAATTGTAAGCTATGTTATTTTGTAAAACTAAAGTTTCGGTACCTACTAAATATTTCAAATTATGGAAAAAAAATCTAAAATCTTAAAAAACTTCTTGAAAATAGCCCAGAGGCATTTGAGGGTTACAAAAACTGACCCGCATTCGCACTTGGTTCCACCTACCCCTAGTTTTTACTCGCGACGGAACGGAGACGGTATATGCGTTTGGGGTGTGATGTTGTTTGTATGTATGTATGTATGTATGTATGTATGTGTGTATGTATGTATGTGCAATTTGCAATGTTCCCAATTATCTCCAAAACGGCTTGACCGATTAAGGTGCGGTTTTCAATTTCAGGTTCGAAATTTGGTGGCGATGATTCTTAGCTAGTTGTTATGGTCTTCACTCACCAGGGGGCGCTTTTATATGTGTATTTTGTGAAAACCAATGTTGCCACTTATCTCCAGAACGGTTTGATCGATTGAGAAACAATTTTCTGTAAAAGGTTTAGGGTTCATTGGTGATGGTTCTTAGCAAAGTTTTATCACCAGGGGGCGCTGTAATCAACGTTTTAAAAAAGTACTTTTTACCCACGACGGAACGGAGACGGTATATGCATTTAGGGTGTGATGTTTGTATGTATGTAAGTATGTATGTATGTAGTATGTATGTATGTGCAATTTGCAATATTCCCAATTATCTCCAAAACGGCTTGACCGATTAAGGTGCGGTTTTCAATTTCGGGTTCGGAATTTGGTGGCGATGATTCTTACCTCGCCGTGTGGTGCCGGCGACATAGAATATGCACCACCCCAACTGTTCCCGCGGTGTCGTAAGAAGCGACTAAGGGATATCTACCAGGGGCGGGCAGCAGCGCCTTCTGCAGGATAATTTTATCATCAACCTGCGATCCCCAACCCGCATGCCCAGCGTAGGGATTATGGGCACTACCCCCCATGTGATATCAGCCAATAAAGGCGACACCGTCGTATCTGTGTTGACATTGAGACACAGTATTCTGTAAAAGGTGGATGGGGTTCATTGGCGATGGTTTTTAGAAAAGTTTTATGGTTTTTGCTCACCAGGGGACGCTGTTATCAACGTTGTAAAAAAGTACTTTTGTACCTTTTATCTGTGTTTGGCAACGCACCCCGTTGCTAGGCGACCGACTTTATTGACTTTGACACTGTGTTCCTTGTTAAATAATATGAAGAGAAACGCCGTGTGATAGAAATAAAACATTTATTCTTGATATATAATCAAAATAAAAAAGACCGCGCTCCTGTCGGTCGGTATACTACTAATCTCAGGTGCACTCAGCTTGCGTTACTAAGGCCCGTATTGTATTAGCCCCAAGCTTTACTTACGCAGTCATTACGTGAGTTCTACTCAAGCTTAGAATCTCTGCTCAAGTAAATCTTTATTATAGAACGTAACTCTGATGCTACTTAGCTAGTTGCACTAGCAAAATCTTTGCTTGAGTGAGAAGGATTTTGTCTATGGTCTACACATTTATCTAGGCGAAAAACGTTCCTTTACCTTATCAACCTGACTATCACAATTGATTTTTTTGTGCCTCTTTGTTGTTTTGATGGTTATTGTGAAACGAAACGCAACGATTTCTAAATTTACCAAAAAGAAAGCCTATTTGACGATAAAAACGAGACGTGATCGTAACGTCTCATATTTGTATGGGATTTGCGTAGTTCCCTGTCCGCACGATACGGGGTGAGATGGGGCGCTGTACCTACTAAAATCTATGGGAAAATGAGACGTCTCGATACTGTCGTCAAACTCCCTCAGTTCAGTTTCAGAAAGTTAAACTTCCGAGTATTCAAACGCAACTGAAATTCATGCACATCTCAAGTGAGGAATGTGCGTGTATTATATCTGACTTGTTAAAAAATAAAATACACTTGATAAGAGACTTGACCACTGATTAATTAATGAAAAGGATGATCTGCGTTCGAAAAATCGGCTGTAAGTAAAGTAGAAAATCTCTAAAAAGTTTGAAATAATAACAAAATTAAAATTTTGAAAAACCCGCGTCGGATATAATAAATAGTAGGTAATCGTAAAATTAAGAAATAATTTTTGGTAAACCCCCGACTAAATGGAATTGAAAAAGACAATTAGATTATAATTACAATTATAGCTTCCTTTTTTCTCCTATCCATTAATGCAAAGCCAAAAAAATCCGTCGGGGGGGCTGCCATTGCCAATTACCATCTATTTTCAGAATTTTCCGGTACCAGTGTGGCGCTGGGTTAGAATTTGCACCACTCCATCTCTTTCCGTGGGTGTCGTAAGAGGCGACTAAGGGATATCAACATAATGGCCATAATCCCCATGGCGGGAACATGCGATTCCCAACTCGCATGCCCAGCGTGGGGATTATGGCCATTACCCCCATGAGATAATCATCAATCTAGGCTGTTGAGGTTGAGGTTAAGGTTTCTGAATTTAAATGACTAGGTATAAAGATTATCTCACATAGTCAAATAATAGAAACTTTGAACTATGTTGAATTTACAATTGAATAAACGCATAGATTAACCTGTTGTCTGCAGCCCCCCCGACGGATTTTTTTGGCTTTGTATTAATGGATAGGTGAAAAAAGGAAGCTATAATTGTAATTATAATCTAATTGTCTTTTTCAATTCCATTTAGTCGGGGGTTTTCCAAAAATTATTTCTTCCTTTTACGATTACCTACTATTTATTATATCCGACGCGGGTTTTTCAAAATTTTAATTTTGTTATTATTATATGACAAACGTTTTGCCGAACACCCTGTATAAAATAGCATCGACGCGTTCGATGATCATACTATAACCGTAGTACTGCTTCTAAATACAAAAATAGTTGTAAACTAAAAGTGTGATTGCGTTGTTCTCGCTAAAGAAGAGCGTGGTGCGTCTGAGGGCCGTCGTAAAGTGTCGCCTAACCCGCCTCTCAGGGGACGCAGGACATAAGAGCTTTGTACGCACTGCAGACATAACACACTGCCGTATTTTATAAAACTACGATCGATTGTGAGGAACTAAGAAAGCTTCACAAATAAACCTAAGACGTGATGAAGGTCTCGAAGAGCAGAACTGGTCATTGTAGCGATCTTTATGATGATAAGTTCGGATTCTTGTACACACACGTTTTTTTGAAGGCATGATCGTCAGTTTTGTATTGGTCACTGTAGGTGGAACATTAGTTAAAGTATTTGTATTTGTATTTATTAACCATTAGAATATTAGAAGTTAAACAAGGCATGGTTTGCAAGTCACATTCAAGAAAATTTTAATGTTTTCATAATAATATAATATTAGTAATACACAATAATATATCCATTCATAATAATTCGGATAATTCATTTCTTTTCTATGTCGATGACAGAGTCAAAAATTAAACATTTCAATAAATTGCTACACATAAATTCATTAATACTATAAAATGCATAGCTTTCAAAGAAAATTTTAATTTTATGTAATGATCAAAATTGTCAATGTCTGTGATGTTAATTGGTATAAGGAAAAACTAGTCAAATCAACGGTATATTAAAATACAATTATATAATAAACATATAATTGTATTTTAATAGACCGTTGGTTTGACTAGTTTTTCCTTATTAAAAAAACAAACTCATTATAATCTACGAAAGATTATAATGAGTTTGTTTTTTGTAAACAGTTTCCTTTATTAATATGTATTTCTAAAAGACTTTTATAAATACGTCATAATTTTATATTTCTTAAAATATTTCTTAGCTGACGTTCTCCTATGTAATCCGCAAATTATTCTTATGGCCCTTTTCTGGTATTATTGACATTGGGTTTCTCAAATCCATGTACAAAATTTTTAACCTTGATGATGTTTCGAAAGTAGGTCTGTAAGTAGCGTTAGTATGATAACAATGGATAATCTATGTGAATTTCTAAGCTAACTGCTACATTACACTACCATATTGTTCTCCAAACTTTATAAGGAAGTACATTCCGCCCGCGGCTATGCTCCCGTTGTACCTGCATACGGTATAGCTTCAAGGATCATGTACTTACCGATCACTGAATTTCAAGGTAGAGTTCTTAGAACTCGGCCTACTCGACTTTATTAATCCGGAAACTATACGTTTCATGTGTCCGCAATAATTTATAGTATACTTGACACAGAACTATAATAAACCAAGCTTTTTCCAACACAGTGCGTACGAAGCATAGTGCGAGTGCGTGCCTAACTTTTGCCACGAAGCGATTTACGGTAATAGAAATTTGAGTTATTAAGTTAGCGCTTGCGGCGTTATCTCCGCCGCTGTATTCGCAATGATTCCGCAGATAGAGATAAAGATAAAGATTTTATTGTCAGCCCGGAGCGCTCCGATAGTACAAGTGGAACTTGGATGTGGAACTTAGGATTAATCAAAGCTCGTGTGGTATGGGAATCTCATTATGAATGCTGGAGCGGGAAGTTACAATCGTTTGCAGGAAAGCCGCGGGTGGCTACATGCGAGCACCTACCTACTATACTAGCCAAGTCATACGTGGAGGTGAAGGAATTATGGATGTTCTTCGTAAGTTATGCCGAAGGTTCCTAACTATGTATGGACGTATATTTTCTGTGCAATACGGCTTACTGCGGTGCGTTGAATGAAACTATGCGTGGGGCTTAATCAGAGTGAGTACCTTTAATTGGTCTTGGGGACACTTCCGACTAGTATTGATATAAATCAGTTGAGCTACCAGTAGATTTGCAAAGTTAGTTAGCTGATTTTTTTCAATTGTAAATACAAGTTCTTATTTGTTTCCATAATTTGATTGTTATTTTCTTTTTCATAAAGATGTTGAAGTTTTTCATATTTGGTTGAGTTTTTAAGTATACGAGCAATATTTTATTATCAAACAGTTTCAACGAATTGTTAATTAATATAGTTCTAATGAAGTTCAGCAAGTCTGCGACAGCCAGCGTGTCACCGAGCCCTCAGACGCACAACTATGCGCCACTCAAGCATCTCAACAATATTCATTGTTAGAAACTTCGTCTCAGTCGAAAAGTATCTTATTTTCATAAACAATCCCAAACTCAACAAATGAAGACGTAACTTTAAACTCGACGTGAATACACGAGGACCCTCGGATCTTCAATGAGCAACGAACAAAACGGTAATTAAATAGGTTACATCTCAAAGTTAAGGGTACAGAACCCTAAATCTTTTGCTCTCAGATGTTTGACATGTAACCGATCCGCTGCTTCACGAATCATGCATAACTCAACAATCATCCAAAGCCTATTAATATTTATTCGGAGGTATCCGCGAGCGCGTACATCAAAGGGCACGAACAGGCTGCGCGCGGCAGCCGCCGGCGAAAGGGGAATATGTTAATGTCGTCAAAGAACGTCGGCCTGTCCCGACGCCACTTACCTTCGCAGATTGGAACCGACTCGGAGGAGACACTTCATACACTCCCACTCAAAGAAACGAACCCACCTACGTACTTACATAACCTAACGAAAGTTCACATAACACAGATTAAGGCAAACACTTGATCATACAAATATCATAAAAATCTATTAATTTTGTAGAGCTAGATAGAATCCTATTTATTTTTGAGGGGTACGTAATACTTTGGCCCCTTCTATTCGTCTCTTCATCTGTACTTACATTCAGTTTTCAGAAAACATGGTGATTGTATGTTCAAATAAACATGTCTCGTTGTCTCCGAGGCCCCCGGGGCTCCACAATACAAGCGGCCTCCGGCGATCGCCGATCTATTCGTACATATTTACTAGCCTACACACGAACTAGATCGTCTAGCTTTCTGCATCCTTTTCAATTGCGGACAAGCAGTTTCAGACCTAATATGGTGAATTTATACAGAACTAGCTGCGCCCTGCGGCTTCGGACGCGTTGTTCCTATGGAAACGTTTAAAGGTGATTTATATCCCACGGGAACTGATTTATGGATAAAAAGTTGCCTATGTTTGATTCCAGGATTATGATTAGCTGTATGCAAAATTTCAGCCCGATCCGTTTTGTAGTTTTATTTTTTATTTTATTTATTTGGGAAACAAAAAGCTTATGTTTGGGCGACGGTAAGTTCTTAAAAACTATTACAAATGAAGCTAAAAACAGTTTCCACTCGTAGTCTTAAAAATAACCTTAACTAAATTTACAAGAGCTATAATTATAGAGTTTTGGCGTGAAGAGGTAACAAACCATCCATCCATACATCCATACAAACTTTCGCATTTATAATATTAGTGTATAGTGTGATGTGATATGATATTTTATTGGACCCATAATATTATGGAAAATATAAATTATAACGGGCTCTGCATCTGCAGGTATAACAATCTGACTGATTTTCCTAAAAACTTGAGTTAGTGTCTGATGTGGTCTTGAAATGCATTTTCAGAAAGTCTTGCCGAGTTGACGAGTCATGTACGAACTATTTTCAATCCAAAAATGGCGTGAACTCAAAGCTATCTCACGTTTGGGGATTACGTTGAAAAAAATCGGTTGAATAAGATTCTGAACTGAGTTCATTTAAATCGTTTTTCAGCCAAAGAGATGTATTTAATACTTTTTAACTAATTTGTTGAAAAAAAATATTTTCTCAGCAATAATGGAGTCCATTGCAGTTTTCAGAAGAGCGTTATAAAGTGCAGTCGAGCACTGGCGGGCACCTCGCCGCACCAGACGGCACTTACATTAGAACCAATGAATGGGATCAAAAGTCTTAATGATACGACCATTGGAATTAAAACGGCTTTGATTTCATGGAGCGGGGGTCCTTCCGCTTTACGAGCTTCGATGAGCGGTGATCATTCCATCTTACGGTTATGGCCTCTTGTTCGCTAAGACTGCCTCACGGGATGTTATTAGATCGTGGTTGATCTTTTATATCAAAAGTAAGTATTGAAGCTTCATAAACGTGTATTTTTTGCGCTCGTTAATTGTGTGAAAACATTCGTCAAGACACTGACGACGACGGTGTCAATGAAAACATCAAAAAAAAATTGTATAATACAAATGACGAATATAAAGTGCTTAGCTAAGCTGTTAACATCCGTATCCTCAGTTTTAATTCTATTCTATTTCCGAGAATCTATTCAAAAGGCAGCGAGCGGATACGTAACAAGTCAAATCTATTTCTGGAAACTGGAAAAATAATGTTACCTTAAAAATCTACGTAACACGGAATATTTTTTAATCAAAAACTGAGCATAAATGCACATTTTATTGAACAAGAGTAGAGTAACGGACGTATTCCATCAGAGGTGGTGTGGGATCTTATCGCATGTTGAGGAGCCGGACAATGGGCGATCCATCATGCGCCGTCGATCCCCGCATTGTGTGCTAAACGGATGAAATGCAAGTGCACTCCGATATTCTTAGACCGACAATATTTGTAAAGAAATTGCGTTTATTCACGGGATAGGAGTGGTTTTCTATCTGCCTCTGTTGATGCTACAATTTTTGTTGCGTTTTCTTGAATGTACATCGATAGTATCAAATACGGTTTGGGAAAAATACACAAGCACACTCGGATTGAGGTGTTTTTATACCATGTGATTTGTATATTTTTTTCCCTGCAAGGAAAACATAAAGCAGTTAAAATATATAGAAAACGCCCAAATTAAACCTCGGTGCACACGCACAATGTAAACGTTCGGTGCAATCACACTATACCTGTACTTGCTCCCCTGTGAATCCCTAAATTCAAATCAAATTCAGGCAGGTCAACTACTGATGCCGGTATAAGGTTCTCGCGTGATCAGTATCGCATATTTTTGATGTTTGGGAGATGTCGCAAGATGACTTTAGCGTTTTTTGCGACTTATCAAAAGCATTCGATTGCGTACATTATGAAACATTAATCAGGAAACTACATCATTGTGGATTATGGAACACCTTGGATCTTCTCACATATTATTTGATTGATAGGATACAAAGAGTTGAACATTTATGGGAAACTAACTTCGGGGTCTGTAGTTACATTGAGTTTATTTACCGCAGCGACCTATCCTGGGTCCTTTCCTATTTTTAATTTATATTAACGACCTACCTACCTTATCTTTTCAAGAATAATTACGAGATTGTATTGTTTGCTGATGATACTTCATTAATTTTTTAAATGAAACGACAAAACACTGTTTTCGACGATGTAAATAATGCAATCTCTAAAGTAGTTCATTGGTCTAGGTGTCAATAATCTTTTGCTTAACAAAAACAAAACGAAATGCTTTTTTTTTCTACCTAATGTTAAACAAGTTAAGGCTGATGTAAACGTAAAAGGAGAAACGTTAGAAATTGTAGGAAGTACCGTATTCTTAGGGTCATTAATCACCTTAGATAAGAAACTTCAATGGGGTCCACACATAGATAAGCTATCGAAGAGACTTAGTTCTGCAGCATTTATGTAATCAAAAAAATCCGTTATATTACAGAAGACACATCTAGACTGGTTTACTTCAGCTACTTCCATAATATTATGTCTTATGGTATACTGCTGTATCCAATATATTATCTGATAATTATCTGAGAATAATAAAGCTTGTGACCGATTTTGCTCCAACTCGAAAATAACAACTAACAGGCTAAAGGTTTCTTCGACGTTTCTTTAGTCTACTTGAGTCTACAAACCGAAGCGGCCGAAATTAAAAATACTACTTTATTTCCGTGTCAGTGTATTTTGTTAATATGTTTTGACCTTTTGTAAGGGTACATTTATTGTATTTATGGAAATAATGCATTTTTGAATTTCAATTTCAATTTCAATTAAAGATCTTCGTGTTACATAGTGGGACATCGACGCATGACAGACGTCAAATGATACAATATTCCATAGAAACTCTATTCACGATAAGAACAGACTGAGAGAGAGTTAGAGTTCAAATAGATAAGTATAACAATAGTTTGGTAGTAGGTGAACGGGCTCGGGTACAAGCGGCCGCGTCTGCGCTAAGCACTTATTTTTCACATCGAAACTTGTCCAGTTGGCTTTAGGATGATTGCACACTGAGAAGCGGGCACTTGTATTCTAACCGCGGGCCAGTATTGAAACGTTTACTCAAATACAACTTATATTTTGCCAGCACTCTAATGTCAAACGTTGTAACTATCGATGAAATTCTGACAAAGAAACCAAGACATGTTTCTAGCCATTGAGATACGGGTGGGTATGACGAGTAAAATAAAATAATATTGTGACTTATCGAATCATCTCGAATGCTTCCACAGAATTTTCTAGTGTCCTAAAGACTCAACTTCTGTATCATTTAATGGATCATTTTGCTTTGGATCAATCCCTATAGACCTGACTGGTCACTAAACTAGGTAGTAAGTTAGTGCACATGACCCAGTGCGCCGCGCCCTAGCGGCGGCAGTGCAAGTTTTGATTTGTGTGTCGGCTGGGCGGGCGGCGCCCACTTCGCAGACTCGTGACCTTTCAACTATCAAGAACGTATTTGTTTGCTGAATCACCACTTACGAAGACGAATTTTAACTTTTCAAACTTATTATAGAGATAAGTTGAAATCGGTTGAGTAAATGGTATTGACAGAAAACTGCATTCACCTGTACTTGAATCAGAGTAGGCCTATAAGTTATTCTATTTTCGGTATGTCTCGATGATCCTACTAAGCGTTTTACAATAAAATGTCCTATTGCAGTAGGACCAGCAGGACATGGGGGTCCTAGTGCTCCTCTCAGTAGGAGTATTTAGTAAGAGCACGAGGAGGAAGAGGAAACGGCCTGACGGTGATGTAGTAATAGTTGACTCATTTCAACACCTGACCGCAATCGCTACCGCTACTCTGTTAGTATAAATTGATAAAAAGAACTTTGATTTCCCAAAGCTTAAATATAACCATAAATTCTCGACACTGTTTCTTAATGCAAAGATTATAAATTCGTTTAGCCATTTCGTATAGCACTCAAAACATTAAAATGCAGCGTCAAGAAATTAATTCTTTTTCAATTACTTCGCTCACACTTTGTCGCGTCCGGTCGCAAAGGAAAAGGTTCTTCCTGTGCCTTTGAAACTTAATTAAAATCTTCTAATTATATTGTACCTCGCTCTAGGAAATTGTACGGTTCTGTAACCCCTCCAGCATTTATTTTATGATTTCTTTGTTTGGTTTTTATCCAGCTTTTCTTTCAAGCTGCTATGTCGAGAGCACTTGAAGGCAGCAACGTTATTTAGCTATTTGAGATTAATTGCTGACAATGGCGATCTTTTGGGTGTCAGTAAGTAATCAGTAAGAACTGAAGAGAGGATTTTTAACTACTTTGAAAGGAAACATCACATACGTAGTGATAAAGTTTAGCTTACACAGCACGCGGCACGAACACGTTTTAGTAATTAAATTGTTTGGTAGCTAAGCCGAGTACACTGTCACTCTTAAATCCTCTGACGTAACCCTTTTTTTTAAATGTCGGTAGAACTTTGTTCCTCAATCTCAAACTCAACAGCCTACAATGGTTCACTGCTGGACGCAGGCCTCCTCCTGATAAGCGCCTTATTGGCGTTTATCTAATGGAATCCCCATTTGATAAACGCCATTAAGGCGTAATGCCCATAATCCCCACGCTGGACATGTGGATTAGGGATTGCAGTTCGGTGGTTGAATTATTCTGCGGGAGGTGCTGCTTCCAGCCCCCCGGTGGATATCCCTTAGTCGCCTCTTACGTCACCCACGGGAAGAAATGGGGTGACAGCAGCAGATCTTTCTTGGATTTTATACTTGATGGAAAGCGACCATGTGGATGAAGATGTAACACAAATGTCTAGAAGATACCTACTCATTCACTCTTGTTGGAGACCCATGTTAAAACAACTTCAAAAGTGATAAAAAAATCTCCACTTTAGCTGTCACTCTAAAATACACTCATAAACATAGTGATTCAAACTTATAGGTTACAGATACAGAGGCCTAATCCAAATTCATACCTATCTAAGTTCGTAAAAGATCAGTAAGTGGAAGCAATGTGTAAATTTACATGAAGTTGCGAGTCTCGTCCGCAGGGCACCTTCACTCGAGGTCGAGTGTACCGGGGCGTAAGGCCCTTGCAATGAGCTATCATACTTCTTGCAGGGCTGTGTTGTGCACACGGCACTAAAGCTACCTACTTCGGATGACTTGATAAAGGCCTTTGTCTAATAGCATTGTTTACATTATAATTACTGTACCTAATAACAGGGCCGAATTTAAATGTAAAGTTATTTACAGCGGGAGATTTACTATCATTTGAGTTTTGAAATTTCCGATATTTCGACACAGTTGAAACTCAAATCATGGTAAATATCTCGCTGTAAATAATTTAAGTATTAACAATGATGGATTTAAAAGTTGAATCTGAAATCCTTACTGAAATTATATCAATGAAAGGATTCGCCCTGTGTCACGTTTGAGTGGCAAGATGTCACGTGAGCGAGCTCGCTCGCAGAGAATTAGGTACCTAAGTGAATCTGTAAAACGCTACGTTTTATACATTTTTAAAGTAGCAAAGACCGTTAAATATTTGTAAAGCAGGGATAAGTCTTGGAGTAGAGATTTGTTACGTACATTGAAGCGAATGGCCGCAAACCTGTCTCTCAGCAGTTCAGACCGACGACGCTTACAAACAACTACCATGACGTGTGGGGCTTGCTTACGGCATCCGATACGATGACCAATTTTCTTAGTATAGCATATCGAGGGTACAGGAGAACAGAAGAGAGGGACGATAGTGAATATTGATCTCGGAATAACTGAACTTACAGTGCAAGAATCTCACTCGCGGAATCAGAGGTGAAGGTTACAAGGGACATTGTTGATTCCGGTCACCCAAACTTCTGTTTGACTAACGTTTCCTCACATTCGGTTTTTACCCAACTAGCAATGAAGGGGGATTATGAAGTGTTATAGGGTGCCCTTAAATTTGTTTATATGTCTGTAATGTAGCCGATTTTTATGTCCCCACGTTGCGCTAAAACTACTCGTTCGATTTCAACAAATGAGGTATCGATAGATCGTCTCAATACCCCGGTAGTTGTGGGGTATATGACGTCAGAAGACATGGGAGGGGTCTTATGAGATAACGGGGACTAAGCAAGGATCGAAAACGTCTTTGTTAAAATAATAAGCATAATCGGTGAACGACGTAGTAGGGTTTAAGTTTACTTTATCTTGTTTACGAATATATACCTAAAACCGTAAAATAAGGTGGGCAGAAGATTGCATCAACGAAGGAGTTTAGCCAAGTCGTATCCTCTGTGCTCCTAATAGGCACCCCTTCACATCTGATCATCTTAGGTTCAGTGGGTACGGTTCAGTATTTGCCGGATCGCGTGCTCTGGCGGCGCGGCGGCGGCTCCTCAGATCTCAAAGGCGACACGAGAAAGCTTCTAAGTTTAACGGGAGGTGCCGATTTAGGTAATCGTTTGGACGCTGCACTACGTTTACCTCCTACAGCTCTCGGCTCTCACATTGACATGCTTTTACAGGGCACATTGAGCTGGTTCGTTGCAGCGGTTTTTTTTTCTAATAATCAAATCGCTTATTAGTATAGGTATAATTACATTTTAAACGGGTGTTTAGAAAACTATGTTTGATACTTTATGATTATTCTGTTTTACCACACAAAGATAATTTCTAAATACCTATACATAAATAAGTAAGTAAGTTATTATACAGAATTCTTAAATTGCTAGTCCCTATTAAGATTAATAATAAATATAAAGATAATCCTGAAGAACTTTTTGATTACTGTGGTATTATACCTATACATAAAAAGGTCAAACTTAACCTACCTATCGAACAATACTTCCGCACTGACATCCAAACTCTAATAAATCATACGATCACCACTAGGAGCATCACACATAAAATGTTAACAAAACCTAGATATAGTAACATCTACGGTCAAAGAACGTCTCAGTGTTTAATTTCCCATCTCATAAACGAACTACCAATAGATATTAAAAATAAGATAAACGAGAAAAACATTAAAACTATTTTAATTAAATATTTTTTAGCAAAACCTACTACCTGAATTGGAGTACCCTGTACTGTACTGTATAGTTAAGCGGCTAGCTTCACGCCGAACGAACGAACCTGTTATAAGCATCATTCCGGTCGCTGATACGAATAGTAAATGCACATAATATGAGTGTGTTTATATTTTATGAGTTTTTGTTTGTGATTTAGATTTATTAAATAATTAAGTGTTTTAATTTTTAAATTATTGGACAAACTTACATGTAAATTAGATGAGAACCCAGTGCCTAGATAAACCTAACATAGGCTTTAAGGCATTGCTAACCAACATATGTAACAAAGTTTTTAATGAATAAATTATCTATCTATGTCACGTACAGGCGGAGAAAAAGAGACAGAAAGTATTTTTAGTTGCTATTCGTACAGAGCACGCTAGTAAGACATCTTCTTGTGCCACCTCGCAAGCCGCTGCGTGCAGCCAGCTACGTGCTTCGTGTTCTGGTTTCCATGCAGCGGGCACTCGCCGGTGTTTTGTTTATGGTTAGTGGACACGTCGGCGCATTCAGCGAACACCTACGTTTCGCTGAGGACGCCGAATAGACAACTCAGTTATACACTGAGAGATATGGCCGGCGAAACAGCGCAATTTCTATGAAGCAAGCTAATTTTGAGCCAAATGCGTCGTTGGACGGACTTTATGGTCGGCTGGTGGGGAATTATGGTCAGTTTGGCGAGCGATTTGATAATGGAAGTGCAGCATTGCTATGGATGGGCTTTGGTTGGAAAAAAGCATAGACACGCATTGAGACCTACTTCACTTTTTTCAAAGCCTTAAAGTTTAAATCAGAGTGATCTTATGTTATAAGTACTTTCTTACGTAAAGATCACTAAACGATATAATGTACTTAAATAAATAAATAAAAAGGTTTTTTGGCGGCGAAAAACCGAAACTAGCATTAATAAGGATTAGAAAATTACTTAAGATATTCTAGTTCCATAACTACATCTATGCATATTTCAGCGAGATCCCTTCAGTTAGCTAAATCAACTCATTTTGATTTGCGTTATAATTTATTGTTTTGTGTGTTAAATAAATAAATAATAAGAACTGAAAAATCAGGGGCCTGATTCCACTAACAAAATCGTCTCACTATGATAATATTATCGCTTCATTATCGCGTATCAATCACCGACATCGACACCTTTTAATATTCTCCTAACACGTTTTTTTTTGTTTATGCCATAGCTATGACAATGGAGATTATAAAGTACGCTATTACTATTACGATTATGACAGCCGTTTGACAATTTGACCGTTCAATGGTGTGGTCACCATCACCATATACATCATAAAAAAAATATTGTACCTATAGGGCGTTTGATACAACGTTTATCATATGAAAACTGGGGGTAGATGGGATCAAATGCAATAGCGTCACCACACCATTGATACGATATTATTATAAGTCATAGAGAAAGAGATTATAATCTTATTGTAATAGAATACAAAATAAATTTACAACTAATTCGTATGGCGCCATTATAGCATTTGTTTAAAAAATAGTGAAATTAGGCCCCTGGATCTCTAGGTATTTGTATGCCGAAGTCCGTTGTTCCTTTCTCTACAGTCAGACAACACGTACCAAATACTCACATTAGTGAGGTAATTCCACCAGTTGTAACATCCGGGATCCTATCCAGGAACATTAGGTCCGCGGCCACCGCTCCGAGTGCTTACCCGCTCGACCCACAATTTTTCTACCCAATATTATTTTTACCCATTCATCCCAAAACATATACTCCGTTCGACCCATTCCAAAAATCTAAGTCACAGTGTATTCTAAACAGTAGGTACAGACACTGTTATATTGATGAAAAAATGAACGATAATGTAATTATTAACCAGAGTAACTTCAAAACTTCTTTGTACCTACAATATCGAGGTTTACATTTAAAGAATTATATTTAATCCCTGCAATTCCTAGAAATGGGAACAATGGGAAGGGATACCATTGTTTTTCTTATCTATTTGGGTAAGTTTATGCCTATCGTCTCTTTCATATATTTTATCTTACTTGTTACACATGTCGGTAGTTACTAGACCTTCTAACTTAAAGGTTCACATTAAGTATAGCGGAAACCAAAGAGAGTCCAAGTTCTAACAGTAATTTTATATATACAGTGAAACCTAGGGCGGACAAATTTTGGTGCACCATGGACACGTTTTATAAAAAAAGAGCAAACAGTGGTGGAGATACATAGAGTGTGGCGGTGTGTACAAGTACTACCCAGGTGTTTTGGTTGTGTGCATTTAAATGAAAACCAAACAAGTGTTTTCAAGAAAACTGTTCACGTTTGCGAGCGAGTCAAATGCGTGAGCAAAAACACAAATTATACAATGAATGCAATAAAAGTCAAGAAAATAAATTTTCATAAGATTTCGTACTGTGCGACTATCAAAGTGATGATGATAGAATAACAATATCTTCATCCCAAGAAGCTCGTGAAATGACGACAACAACCTTTAGCGATGGAACTTTCAAATGATGTGTAAAAAGAGAGAATAACCTCCAAGATTTTTAAATATGTAAGTAGGTATGCGTGTTAAATAATTAAGATGGTTTTTATTTATGTTAATCAAAATTAATGTTTTACCTCTGCTGAACGTTACCATTGATAAACCTCATATAGTTTATTTTGCATTGTTATTTATATTTTATTGAACCTGTATATGTTTTAAATATAAGATTAAAATAATTTATCTTGCACGACTTATTGTATGTACCAAGATAACTCAGCAATATTTATTATAAAATTTTATTTATACCTACCAGACCGGAATCTAATCACTGTTGTGCTATTTTTATAATATGTCTATTTGATTATGTTTGTTCCCTTAAAGTCTGATTAATGTTATTGTTAGACTAGTTTACATTTATTTTATTTGGCTGACTATTATCTCAACAAGACTGATTTTTAAATAAAAATATTTATACTAAGTCTGATGTGTTTGTCTGATGACCGAACCATTTCGATGTTTCACTGTGTCAGTTTTTTGAATTTAAACAATAGAAATTTGATATAAGTAGGTGTGGGTTGAAAGGGGAACTAAAATCCAACGTTTTGGGTCGAATGGCGCAAAATACCTATTGGGTTGAAAATTTTTGGGTTGAACGGGTAAGCACTCATCGAATCCACTTCAAAACATTCTTTGCTCTAAATAGGTCATTTTTTCTCTGAATAGGACGATGAATTTCGTTTATTTTTATAGACTCGCACAATCCATCGGTAATGTCGTTCATTTGTTTTAATGATTGATTTGTTCTGAAGCTTGCTTGCCCATCAACAAAAATGAACTACTCGTATAAGATGGCAGCATCATGATTTTATTTTTAAATTAAATGTTAATGTCCTAAATAAACTAGAATTCAGAAAAACCGGCCAAATGCGAGCCAGACTCGCGCATGAAGAAGTTCCGTATATAAAAACGGCAAACGGCCCTTTGACTGATGACTACATCAATAGGTATTTCTTTCAATGCATTTACGTAAGAATCTTATGAAACATCTTAACTACTTCGCAGTTGTGCAATAGCTACTCAAACAAATACAATCTGTCTATCTAGGGTTCCCCCTTTACATTTTAACACGTGCGAAGCCGCGGGGCGCAGCTAGTATATTATAAATTATTATTATTTTCTCGTATTATGTAGTGTGTAGTGAGTTTTTTCGGGGATGATTTTCAGCATCATGAGGTAAGTTTCCTAGCCTCGCAGTGACGTCACATGACGGACACCGGCTCCGGCAGCGCTCCGTCCCGCGCCCGTCGACGACATCACTCTCGTCGCGCGGCCATTCGTCTCGGAGATACTCGCGTGATCGATGTAAGGGGGTTCGCAATGGCGAACGGGAAAAGGAATTTCGATAGCGAAATGATTTAGGTACTGCACACAATCGATCATGTCGCATTTTGAAGAATCGTTTATGAATTACTCGTATATCACCTAAAAATAAAAATGAAATAGCTAGTTTACCATTTACCAAGTATTGTAGTGCTTTGGTAAATGGTATAAAGATAGATAGAAAATTATTTATTGCACACTTATTGAAAGAAACAATACAATAGAACAGCTTAAAAACTAAGTGAGAAGACTAAGTGGCAGTCTTATCGCTCAAGAGCGATCTCTACCAGACAACCTGGATAGGATCCATCCACGGTTAGGTTGGTAAACTATTTACTGGTATTATTTGTACCTGAAAAAAACCTGAGCGACATAAATACAAATCTACGCGGAATACTTTTCTAGTTACTACTCAGTACATAATCTCAGTAAGATGTCCCATCCAAGTATAACCAGTCCTTCCAGTCGTGCTCTCTGCTCAGACTCACTACTTAACCTTAATGCTGTTAGAAACCGAACTCGCCGAAAGAAGTTAGCGAGACGGTGCAAGTTCGCTCAAACGGTTATTACACTGCGGATTGTATTGGGTTCCGTTAGTTCCCCGCGCTAACTGTTATCACATGTCGGAATTGAATTTGAAAATATTTAACTGAGAGCAGTTTGCGGTAGGCACGTCGGGGGAACACGGAGCGGTGAGTGCTTACCCGTTCAACCCAAAAATTTTCAACCCAATAGGTATTTTGCGCCATTCGACCCAAAACGTTGGATTTTAGTTCCCCTTTCAACCCACACCTACTTATATCAAATTTCTATTGTTTAAATTCAAAAAACTGACACAGTGAAACATCGAAATGGTTCGGTCATCAGACAAACACATCAGACTTAGTATAAATATTTTTATTTAAAAATCAGTCTTGTTGAGATAATAGTCAGCCAAATAAAATAAATGTAAACTAGTCTAACAATAACATTAATCAGACTTTAAGGGAACAAACATAATCAAATAGACATATTATAAAAATAGCACAACAGTGATTAGATTCCGGTCTGGTAGGTATAAATAAAATTTTATAATAAATATTGCTGAGTTATCTTGGTACATACAATAAGTCGTGCAAGATAAATTATTTTAATCTTATATTTAAAACATATACAGGTTCAATAAAATATAAATAACAATGCAAAATAAACTATATGAGGTTTATCAATGGTAACGTTCAGCAGAGGTAAAACATTAATTTTGATTAACATAAATAAAAACCATCTTAATTATTTAACACGCATACCTACTTACATATTTAAAAATCTTGGAGGTTATTCTCTCTTTTTACACATCATTTGAAAGTTCCATCGCTAAAGGTTGTTGTCGTCATTTCACGAGCTTCTTGGGATGAAGATATTGTTATTCTATCATCATCACTTTGATAGTCGCACAGTACGAAATCTTATGAAAATTTATTTTCTTGACTTTTATTGCATTCATTGTATAATTTGTGTTTTTGCTCACGCATTTGACTCGCTCGCAAACGTGAACAGTTTTCTTGAAAACACTTGTTTGGTTTTCATTTAAATGCACACAACCAAAACACCTGGGTAGTACTTGTACACACCGCCACACTCTATGTATCTCCACCACTGTTTGCTCTTTTTTTATAAAACGTGTCCATGGTGCACCAAAATTTGTCCGCCCTAGGTTTCACTGTATATATAAAATTACTGTTAGAACTTGGACTCTCTTTGGTTTCCGCTATACTTAATGTGAACCTTTAAGTTAGAAGGTCTAGTAACTACCGACATGTGTAACAAGTAAGATAAAATATATGAAAGAGACGATAGGCATAAACTTACCCAAATAGATAAGAAAAACAATGGTATCCCTTCCCATTGTTCCCATTTCTAGGAATTGCAGGGATTAAATATAATTCTTTAAATGTAAACCTCGATATTGTAGGTACAAAGAAGTTTTGAAGTTACTCTGGTTAATAATTACATTATCGTTCATTTTTTCATCAATATAACAGTGTCTGTACCTACTGTTTAGAATACACTGTGACTTAGATTTTTGGAATGGGTCGAACGGAGTATATGTTTTGGGATGAATGGGTAAAAATAATATTGGGTAGAAAAATTGTGGGTCGAGCGGGTAAGCACTCGATTCGATTCGGTCGGCTCACGTGACCCGCTCGTGTCGGCGCCCGCCGAAACTGATCGGCGCTGTCGAACCTCTAACGACGTTTGTTTATTATTTTTTGCGATACGCAAGTAATCCCCCGCTGAGGGATAAAAAATATTCATAAAATATCTCTATAAAAGTAATGCATGCTTTCACCGTAAAACTTGAGATAAAAACGAGAAAAAAAATATGTTCGGTTGGTAGAATTTTCTTTTAGAAGTAATTCTTCAAGAACGTAGAATTTCCTGAAGTGGGTATAAAATACTACCTTTTACCTGCTCACTTTTGATCTTAAAACACTAATTTGACCTCGTTATTTAAAATACTAACTTACTCATTTCGAACAATTTCGTAGTAGCTGTTGCAAGCAATTGTATTGTATTGTATTTATTTATTTCAGATACTAAGAATCCATAGTACAAAATTAAAATAAATATAAACATGTCAATAAAATTAAAATTAATATTTAAATTAGAATTAAATTACATTAGCTAAAACTAGTAGTTCTCCGAACAGTAGACCTCATGAACATTAACTTTGTTTTAACAATGCAGATGTGAGATAAGTAATTATTTTATTAAACACTACACACGACTTTGTAAGCCTCTTTTATACATGGACCTGTACGTCTCGACTGCAGGCGACGGCGGCAGTAGACGGCAGTTGGTGGGTGTAGTGTAGTTGTCTTGCTGTATTTGACACTTGCAGTCCGTGTATAAGAGCCCTAAGTAACACGTAGATATGCACACAGAAAAAATAGTACTTACCTAGCCCTCCTTATGTTTACACATTACTGATGTTATTTAAACGGGATTTTTAAGTAGGTACCTAGTTGTTTGAATACCTCTTACCCTGTTTTTTTTTATACCTGTTTGTAGGTAGGATTGGCAGTTTGATGCACCACAACCTCAACAGTATTGGTCAACTGCTGGACGCAGGCCGCCCCTGATAAGCGCTTTATTCGCGTTTATGTCATAGAGGGTAGTGCCCATAATACCCATGCTGGGCATGCGGGTTGGGGATCGCAGTTTGGTGGTATAATTTTTCTGCAGGGGGTGCTGCTGCCCGCTCCCGGTGGATATCACAGTCGCCTCTTACGACATTACACACATTACTTGAGGGAAGTACAATTTTACCGAAATGGTGCTTAAACACAGCTCGGTTAGTTAGAATACCTACCTACCTATAGATAAGTAAAGATTTCATCTTTATAGGTAGATAAAATAAAATCAATTGTCGTATCCACACACTGGAGCAATACATTGGACAAAGTGTGTCCATATGGGGGACATACGACCTGCCACAATGACTGTAATATGTAGTTAGGTATGTACCTATTGGAGGTCCTCAACTTCAACAGCCTATAATGGTCCACTGCTGGACTCGGGCTTCTCCCTGATAAGCGCCTTATTGACTTTTATCTCATGCGGGGTAATACTTATAATCCCCATGCTGGGCATGCGGCACCTTTAAATAATAGTACCTACCTACTCGTAGATGAAATGTAAGTGAGTAAGTTAAAACGTATTATTTGTTGACACATCGACTTTAACCTTTAGACTAGCTTCAGACGCAGGTCGTTTATGAGAATAAATTCCCAACTAAAACATGAATTATCCAGTTCAGTGACAAGCCCCAATTCCACAGTTTCAGGCCTTTGATTGCGTCAAATGGTCCAACTAATTAAATAGCAATTTTTCTGTCCGATTACCCTCCCCCTCCCCCGCTCCGCGCTCCCCGCGCCACTAATGAGTCGATTAATTGTCATTCCATGCGATTTGCTATCGACTGCCCGGACAGGCCGGCACGAAAGTGTTACGAATTAGAACTGTACGATATGCGTTGCGTTCTCTAGGTGAGATTAATACTTATTAATTAAAGGGTCCACTAGTAAAACTGTCGAAAAAGCTCACTTTTGCTTTCCACAGTACGTACTTCTGGCAGATATTCCTACATTACACTGGGTACAGAAAAGACTAGCGACGTAAGCGCGAGCTTACATAAATTCGCCTTTTCTCCGCCAGAGTACGAGCGAAGAAACTCTAACAACAATTAACAGTCATTTAATCCGGAGTTACATTTGAAAGGGAGTTCTGACTCGCCTCGCGACCTGACTCCGCCAGATCAAACGGCTGGAGCGTCTCCTCATTGTTCCTCGATAACACGTTTGCGCTCATTTTCTTTGAAACTTTTCTGTGTTTTTACGTAGGTACTTTACGCACCCAAATGACATTTGCATAAGCTTGAGCAGGGGCTTATTCCAATTATTTTGTTCGTCAATTATGCTATACCTAATGGCTTTATCGGGACAGAAATTGTGCTTTTGATGATAACTTTTGCTTGAGACAAATTAACAATTACTTTCTACTTTTCTGAGATGAAACGTGAATTATTTTATTCCGTAGCAGCCTGCGATGTGCAAGGAAGAATTTACGTTGAGATGTACGTAATTTCTTAATGCGTGATATCCAACCATAACTTCCATCGTGCTTCCAGTCGCTCGACTGAAAGGGGTAGCTAACCTAATTTCCCATGCTTACTAAATAAAGCAAGACATTGTTTCGCTCTTGCATCCTTGAAGGAATTAAATACCCAGTTTCATAGCTTAGCTAACCGCTTAGTTACTACACATCCCTAGTGTACAGACAGCTTGGAGCATGCTAACGCCAGCACACTTGCGAGCTAGTGAGCTAATATATATTTTTGCAGGAACTACAAAGCAGGCTAGTTTACCGCGTCCATAACGGGCTGCCCTGGGTTGCAACTTTGCATGTAAACAAATACCTACCTGTGCTAGATACCTTTAGGGTGAACGCACACTGCCAACACGGACGGACATGCTTGGATGGAAACTATTACCAAGTTTATTTACCTAACCATGCAATCGAGCAACATACAACAGATTCTGCAAACACTATAGGGCGCTATCGAGGTGAGATTATGCGGCAGTCCCCGAGTGCCACACGTCTTTTTTTGCTAGCAGAGCAGATGGTCATCTTATCCGCGCAAATCTCATCCACTTCGGATGAGTTGATCTTTTTAATAATTAATAAGATTGTCGTGCGTCAACTCAACGCATTCCTAATATTTTTCAAAACAGGTACCGTCGTTTACAGTCGACTAAAAAAGTACTCTGGTTCCTTTGAAGACAATGTTGATAATATGTAGAATATTTATTAAAATCAACAGTAACTTGAAACTTATGTAATAAATAGATGTGCTCCGCGACTTTACATGAGTTTTTCCTATGGAAACGTCTAAAGGTGATTTTTATCCCACGAGAACTGATTTGTGGCATAAAAAGTAGCCTATGCTTGATTCCAGGATAAAAATTACCTGATTGCATAATTTCAGCCCGATCCGTTCAGTAGTTAGGTCCGTTCCATAGTTTATCCTTTCAGTAGTATTGGTAGTAGGCGTGCAGAGGCAATAAACATCCATCCATCCATACAAACTTTCACATCTAAATATAAGTGAGAAGTATGACTTACACATTCTCATTAAGAACATAAAACACTCAACGGGGCAGTGGCGGGTAGCACCAACTCCGGCAGGTCTATACCCAGCAATGGGTAAAATCCACCTACGGATTATAATGAGCTAGCTGGTCCAACAATGTTGCGAGCTTGTCGCCCCTCTGCGGCCGCGCTGCACGCTCGCGTCAGCACGCGGCATGATTCATGCGGCCCGCTGCCCCCGCCCGCGCTATCCACGGCTACTTTTGATTTGCAACAATAAACTCACCTCTTACCAACTCACACGGTGCTTGCACTTTCTTGGAACTTGAGAGATTGTTCTTTACACTAATCACACTAATATTATAAATGCGAAAGTTTGTATAGATGTATGGATGGATTGAGAGATGTTTGTTACTCGTTCACGCCAAAACTACTGAACGGGCTGAAATTTTGCATTCAGTTAATCTTTATCAAACATAGGCTTACACTTTTTACTACATAAATCAGATCACGTGGGATAGAAATCACCTTTAAACGTTTCCATAGGAACAACGCGTGCGAAGCCGCGGGGCGCAGCTAGTTGTCTATATGGAGAAGTAGGATGCCCTGTGGCCGGGAGATGACGATGCGCGAGAGACTGCTGAGGCCAGGGCCCTATGGCGCTCATTACGGAAGGCATTATGTCTAGCAGTGAACTAAAATGGGCTAATGATGACGATGGTGAAGGAAAAACTATGGGCCTATTTTTTACGTACCTGTACAGATACAATAAATAGTAGGCCAGGAGTGCGCTTTAAATTTCCATTGAACTGAAACTTTACATGAGCATGTATTTTGTACTTCGACTTCACTTTAAATCAAACATTGATAAGTGAGTACCGTAATTTATTCATCAACCAATCATGAGCTAAGCTCCGTCTACCCTTCAGCTTTTAAGGTAGCTTTTGTGTATTTTCAGAGACAAATAATTTAAAAAGTTACCTTATTAAAAGCACTCGCTGCCTTTGATGCTGAAGATTGTAAATCTTTTCGTTCAGGGTTTTAATTTTTTGTTAATTGAGATTTATTTGTCCAGCTTTTTGACTAAAAGGATGCCGACGAACTGCTGTATTTCTTAAGGGTAGGGGCCTACTGCCACTGTTGGAAGATGTCTTTTATTCGTAAATACATCTACTTGTGTTGTAAACATCAAAAGTATAATAAAACCGTGTTGTTAGTGGAGTATAGCACAGTGTCGGGAAGAGAGCGCCGCCCCACCCCGCAGGCCCGAGCTTGGTATAAATCTGAACATTTTTCCAACAAGAGCTGAATTCAAAGAAGTTTATAAGTTTCAAACAGTGTTGATACATGTGATGGAGCTCGAAACTTTGCCGATCCTTTCTGCACTCTTTTTATTTTAATCTTGGACTTATAAGAGGTGTATAAAAACATTTTACGGCACTTATTCTTTGAATATTTTATTAGTTATCTATTGCCTCGAAACGATTTATGGAATTTTAAGTGCTTTTATAAAAAGGTCTTGTACTTTCTGATTGGTCAATGTTACGAGGTCGTTGCTGTAGGTTATTCGGAACGATATCAAAGCTTTCGTAAGGGTTCGTCTATTGCCTAAGAGGCTATAGACTATTTTACGATGGATCGGGTCATAAATTCTCAATCGATGTTGGTACTTAAGTGCCCAGAACTTGTCCGCAAAATGTTTCCAACGCATTGGTTACAGCTTATCTTCTAACGGCCCGTCAGCCGAGAGAGTAGCGAATAATTTTCTAGTATTTATATTAAAAATGTCGGCAGTAGCGGGAGGGGATCACTCAGCCCAGGGGAAGCCAGGGGGAGCATCAATATATCCCTTATCAGTCCCCAAGTTATTGCCGCTCGCGGCGAAAAATGCGAGGTGCGTTCCGGCGATTTTTCACGCCTCTGTTTCGAACTCGACTTTAATAAGTCTTGTGGAGTTAATTGGATGAATTCTTTATGTTGTTTTGGTACTTTCTTCTCTTTAAAGTTTTTTCTTGAAGGAATTTGACCCAGTTAAGAGATGGTTTGTTGAGGGTCGTGTCGTGATAGGTAGGTGTCTTCAGGTCGTTAACTAGTCTTTATGGTGTTCATTGCAACTGATAGATTCTTATTAATACAAAAGAGAAAGAAAAATTCAGTCACAATACTTAAACTTTAAGCTTTTGAAACTCAACAAAGCCAACTTTCTTGAAATCGAAAAAATTGACAGAATTTCCAACAAATACATCTCAATTAGCAACGAGTTTAAAGTTTAATCAAAAGATTTACAATGCTCTCCGTCAAAGCCTCCCTAATGAAGCGACCGCAGCCGCGGGCGGTAGCTATACGCTGGCTATAGCCAGATAAGTGCCTATAGTACAGCACTAGTTGCAATAATCCGAGAGAACCCTTCGATCCATCAACTCGAAACAGCTTTGAAGTCTCCGCAGAGCAAAGAAACTAAAGGAAATAGAGGTGGCACTGTTGGGTTATTCCGTGAACTCTCTTTGAACGTAAACGGGATAATGGTCGTAGTTTACCTTTCTGTTTAACTGGCACCTATACGATACTTCGTTTTATCATTACTTTTTTAGTATCGTGCTCTTAACTATAAATTTAAAGAATTTTATTATTGTAGTCATAAAAAACCTCAGAGTGATCTTTTGAACCCTTAGCACAAGGTTAAGTAAAGGATACTTATTCGTCCCTATGTAGCTTGATGTATAATTATATGTAAGTAATAGTTATCTGAGTAATAGTATAGTGGAATAGTATTCTGAGATGAGTCAGAGAGCGAGCTCGTCCGTGGAGCGCACTACATTCAGCGCTCCACGGGAACAGCGAACAATTAAAACGGAATCCCATTGTGAAACTCGGAAAGCACTAAGCTCAAGATAATTGGCATAGATTGTCTCCAGCATTGCCGAAGTTTAAAGAATTGACTACAGTTATCTCGCAAGGGTTAATGTGGGGGCAATTAAACTTGCTTAACCCCTTCGGAACAGCTAATCTGGGCTTCAGTTTTTATTAGCTTGGGGGTTGGATGTGGCTCTTACATGCCGGTAGCTGCTGCTTTGAAACTTGATAGACACTAGGTACTTTACAGCTTACAGAGGTTTAAAAACTACCGAGAAATTTTGCGAGATTCTGTTCCACTAATACAATATAGGTTGATGTTTCTTAGTTCATAGCTAAAATTGTAAAGACTAGTGGCCTGTCGATAGATACAGGTAAACAATACTCGCTCTACTTCCAGAAGACAACAGAAATGAAATTAGCGTCGTCTAGAAACACAAACGCTGTCGGAACTGCAAGTTGTACACTCGCGAGCATCCATAGCCGCCATTATTTGAGGAGCGACTTAATGAGTCCTTTTGATGTCGTCCTTTTGTTTGAGTTTGAGGAGCAAGACATCAGAATTTACGCGGCTCGTCGGTGATTATCAATAAGGAAGGGAATTCGGGTTGTTGGAGCGAGGATTTTTGAGGCAATTTGATTAGAGGGAACTCTGAGAGTTTCAGGGTTTGAGGGCCCGACAGGAATTTAACTATGAGCTCTCATTTAAATTATATAATAATCTATGAACCATATTTATTTATTTATTGACTTAGTACAGAAATACTATTCTAATAGCACTAGTCATACTTCCTGGTACAACTGGTTTTAATTATTCTACGAAGACCAAACTTAGGGCAAATTATTATTTCCTCTTCAAATTGAATTTAGAGTTCTAATAAACCGGAAAGCTTGCATAAATAACAATTTTCCTAGACAAACGTCGTCGGTTCTTCACTAAAGAGCAAACTTTTCCACTTTACCTTGAATGTAGCGCCCAGAGCCGTGCTGTGCTATTCCCAAACAGAACACAGAAAGTGATTTAAAGGTAATCGGTGTCATATTTCCCCACAGCTCGCAGAACGATGGTTATAAACCGATTGCAAGAAACGCGAAAACTGAATTAAAACTTAGCGCACGACGGAACGTGTTTAATAAATTGTTATTGTGGCCAAATTGGCCCCGGTCACGATTACTGAACTGCTGAACTTTACTGCCTTCGGGTCAATTGTGCCGGTTAATAAGAAATTGATTCGGAAAACTTACTTCTAACACTCGACAAAACTTGAAGTCCCTTGACCCTTACTATTTGTTTGGGGTTTTGTAACCGTACCTTTATCGATTGTAGAAAACTACATCATGGTACCTATGAGTGAACCGGCTAGTTTAGGTCACAAACAGATGCGTCAAAACTGTCACAATACACACATTATTGTTGATCAGCAATGTGTGCCGCGCACCACATTATTGTGGCATTACATCACAATGTGCCATTGTAACTGAAAATCAATTTGGAGCTCGTCAATTTATACATACAGCTTTGTGTCGATTCATACCGAGGTAAATGTGGGTGTGGATGACAATTTATCAGCGTCACCGTGACTCGTGTTGTGTCAAAGTGTCATTATTTTGACAAGTAAGTAATCGCGTACAAAGCATAGCTTGAATTAATGATGAGAGAACTTTGATGCAGTAAGATGAAGCTCAAATTGTGATTGAAATTGTGTCTTATTTAAAGATTCATGGAAGACCAATTGTGTAGCGTAGTAGTCGGCTAAGGATAAACATTAAACTGAGATAAATTTCTTGAATATTAACGATTTATTCCGGGTATTAATGCTTCTCCGTCCGCTCGGATCGGCGCCGAGGCGGTTTATGTTTTAATCTGGATCTTTTGTTACTGGAATATTTATTAAAATAAACAACACCTTGAGTTCCCTTCAGTTTTAGCTGAGTCTGCGGAGAATTAAAATCAAATATATTGGAAGTAAGGTAGTACATGTTTTTCTGGTATATAAAGTCCGTAGACCATTCCAGACATAGAACTACATTTTGACAAAGTTTATTTTAGCAGTTCTGGTGATATAATTATATAGTTAACATCCTTCCAAACAAACGTTCGTCTTTTTAATTAAATGTGATATTTGGTAACAATTTTAAAATTAATCTGGGATTCCTGACTGGCGAAGCAACAGGAATGAATGTCGGTGAATCAGGGGATGTAACAAACCTTGAAAAAGTATCGCCCGTTAGCCGCGGCAAGGGGTAGCGATTTATTTTTTCAGTCTCTCCGTAGGTTTTTCTAAGGCCAGGAATATACTCGGTTTTATTTTAAGCGGAGCCGTGTTTAAGGCTTTGATTGGGGCTTACTGAAAGAGGTTTTTCTTCAATTCATTCTATAAATAAATTAGGGTTTTAACTGTGACCTTGTTCTCGGTACGAGGACCCGGTAGACTAGTCCTAGGAAGAAACTGCATTATTTGATACGAGTTAGTGAAGTATCTGTTTTGATTTGACATGACAAATAGTTCATTTGCAGTTTTTATTAAAAAAAATCGTTAAAACGGATCTAAAGAAAAAGAACTTCAAAAAGCTATCAAGACCCCTTCTGGATCCAGAGGCCCCGTCCTAGCCCTGGCAACGCCCGCGCGTTTTTCCGAGCCCAAGATATATTCCGTTGTAAGTGTGCCATGGAGGACGGTTTAAAATAATTCCTCCGACTTTATTGTCGGGAATTACGTAAGATTTCGGTAGAGCATGAGATTCAAAGGGTTTAGGCATGTTTGGGCATGGGCACTCGTAAATTGTAATTGTAATGGCTTGGTGAGATAAGATGAGCAGAAACAAGAGAGAATTGTGGCCGAAAGAATGGCGCATGGTATAGCGTAACAAAATACTCTTCCACTTTACTAAATAACCTAAGTTCCTCGACCGAAACGAGGGCCTGTTCTGGCGCCTCGCCAAATTAGATAATAGTGTCTAATATGTGTAAAAAGCAAAAATATTCGCAGCCGGTAGGATTCGAACCTACGCTCCCAGAGGGAATCTGATTTCTAGTCAGACGCCTTAACCGCTCGGCCACGGCTGCTATACGTATGGAGTCAAAAACGCAAACTTATTTTCTTACTTTCACTTTTGACGTGCTCAGCTCACACATTGACCTACTCAAGCGAGCTTAAAAAAAACTTGTTCTACGAGGCAAGCCTTCCAGCCTTTCACTCTGATAGTGGAATTTATAAAAAAAACTTACGTTTGGTTTATTATTATTTAGTTTATTATGTTATTTAGGTGATAATAACAAAGTTATAGTGGAATATGAAATGTGAAAACCACGCTCAGATTAATGAACCCAGCATCCACTAAACCAATAGGCGGTCGCGGAATGACTGACTCAAACAATCCCGCGTCAAATTGGCGCGCGGCAAAACAAATGAACTACGCAAATGTGCTGCCCTCGGAGGGGTCACCGCTGGACTACCAAACAACTATGTACTGGCCCATTCGCCACTTTGATGGATTGTTAAACTAAACTTTAAGAAAGACATTAATATGCAAACAATGCTCATAAAAAATACGAATACATGTACAGTTTAGGGAGTTATCATTTTAAGTAACGTACAGTCAAACGTTAAAACGTATTTTAATTTTAACGGCTTTGTCAAGCCGTTAAAATTAAATATCCGACACTATTTTCAAGAATATAATGTATTTTCTCGTAGCTCATTTCCACGTTTAACCTTCCTTGAAGCAATCCGTTCGGTTTGGGCCGTGTTCTCCAGTGTTAACACCTCCGCTGCCGCGAGTGATTAGCGCTCAAATACGCTGATCGAATCACAGTAACGAGCTCCGCTGATTGTGCCTCATGCATATCTGCAGCCAGGCGAAGTGTGGCTGGCTAGTTTCTACATATCTACAAACCCCCTTCCGCTGTTTACATAGGTTGTCTATTATTATTATAGGAGGCAAAAAAAACCATCGATGAAACAAAGAAAATAAGATATTTAAATATTTTTGAGTTCATTATTAGATATTGATTTAATAAGGTTTTTGTTATTAAGATGCGTAAGGCTATGGCCTTACGAGGGTATTTTCCAAGATTTTTTCTAATATCCTAAGGCAAATATCGATTAGGTACGGAGATGCGGCGCGGCAGCTGCTCCCTCACTGCATTCAAATAAAACATAATTATGTCGTTCGTAGAGTGCGTTTACGGAGAATCTATTTTAAGACAGAAATAGTAGTTATCATTTTTACTTAATTGTCATGTCTCGATTATTTTCTGTCTTGTATACCTCAACCTCAACCAGCAGTGGACCAATACAAGCTGTATTGGTCCACTGCTGGACCCAGGCCTCCCCCAGATAAGCACCATGTTGGCGTTTATCTAATGAGGGATATTGCCCATAATCCCCACGCTGGGCAAGCAGGTTGGGGATCGCATTTCGGGGGTAGAATTATTCTGCAGCGGGCGCCCACCCCCTGGTGCTGCCGGGCTCTGTCCGCCCCCCGGTGGATATCCCTTAGTCACCTCTTACAACACCCACGGGAAGAGATGGGGTGGTGCAAATTCTAAGCACCACACAGCTGTCTTATATATAAATAAAAAACTTAAATATCGATTTATTTCGCTGCACATTCAAGAATCAGTTGAACTACACTTATATTTATGTGGGCATCATTGAGCTAACAATACACAAAACAATCTTTTTGATGTATTCTCAACCCTTTAAAAGCCGCCACACACAGATACCGTGCGAAACGTCAAACAAAAAGTATAGCTAACATCAAAACATTCGCAGCCGGTAGGATTCGAACCTACGCTCCCAGAGGGAATCTGATTTCTAGTCAGACGCCTTAACCGCTCGGCCACGGCTGCTTATACATTGCTTGATATAATTTGATATGCCATCTTACGTTTGTAGCAAAAAAGTGAAGGTAATTAATGTACGGATTAGTCCCTGAGGGCCTAATCCGTGCAATGGAGGTACCCGATTTCTGATGAAAAAAACTAGACTTTATCGATAAAAGTCAATCTTACAAAAAGTACTATCAGCTGAAAAAGGAGTTGAACCATTTTTGAAAGTACTTTATATACCTACTTGACTTATCATTTAAATTGTAATTGAGTATCACTTATCATTGTAATTGAGGATCAAAATAAGTAAATAAGTGATAAGTCTAGTAGATCATGGTAAATAATGATTTTTTAAATTAATAAAATGGACGGCCTGTTGCAGTAATCGCAGTTTATTTACTTTATAATAATAATTATCCTCAACAAAACATTATAAACTAACTTAATTAAAAAAAATTAAAACAATAACAAGGAATCTGTTAGTTTGTGTGCCTATCTTGATTGCTCTTAGGTTATTTTAATTGTGCTCGTATGTGTATGTGCCAATAATATTCCATTCAGATTTCAATAACTTAATTATCTAAGGCAGGCCGGAATGTAGCAAAAAAACGTAGATATGGTAGGTATGGTTTCGTATTTTTAATGTCTAATTTAACTATTTCAACTGAACTACACTACGTGATCTTGAAACAAATGCTTCGATAAAACAGTTGTGACCTATCATAGGTTACCTATTTAATTTCACCTAGATTATGCCAATGAAAAAAATGCCTTATTAAGGCATTTTTTTGCTTATGATGAAATAGTAGCTGTTATTACTTAGTTTTTTTATACTCGGACTGCATGTCTCTGTATTTAAAACGTGTGTAATGGCCCTTAAAAAGGAGAAAAACCGATATGGGAAAAATCGGGCCTTCTTAAAATTAACTTTTTGTTGTTTTCCCCCGTGAACATTTTTTTTAAGGGTTAATGGAGTAAAAAAAACACTGAGGTGACATTGTGGGCTTTTTGAACAAGGATTCCAGTTAAAAGTTCTGAGGTAACAAACATAAAAAAAACACAGTCGAATTGTGAACCTCCTACTATTTTTGAAATCGGATCAAAAATACAAAATATCTGTGTACATTAATATAACAGTGTTTCGGATTCCCTTTTAAGTAAGAGTGATAACTGTGTTAGTGAATCCCGCCAAGAAAATAAAATCAATAGTAATTATATGTAGGTACTTCCTTAGATATTTTTTCAGAGCTGACGGCGATAAAAGACACTTCCATTAATTATCCCATTACCTGGGTCCGGGAGACACGTGCAATCGGCCATCAGCGCGGATCCAATTAGAAGGACAGCTCCGGTAATCAGATCTGGAGCCACGTCAGCGATCACCGCCTCTTCTCTGGCGCACGTGAGGAAGGGAACTACTTTTTAATTCTTGAGCAAAATTAATAAGATTCACAAGTCGCAGGGTCCTGTTACTGTTCTATAATTTTGGTCTAGGCAGAATAACAGCACGTACACAACAGTCGGCATTATGCTTAGTCTAGGCCATTTTGCTACTGCAGCACACAATGGTAACCTATTTATTTTGTTATTTCCTTTTTAATATATTGTTCCTGTGTTCTTATTTTGTAACTATGTATTTAATTTTCATAATTGTCCATTTATATTGTGTGTATTGTGGTGGCAAATAAATGCCATGTCTATGTCTAAATTATTGTTAGTGCTGAGTTGTGTAAGTGTTCAAAATACGGACCGAATTATGACAAATGGATTATGGTTTATGGTGTCAGTCACAAAGGATTAATAAAGTAGCTAATAAATTGGAAAGCAATGCAGAATAACTGAATTATATCAATATCGAGAATAATAAGTTTCGCATTATATTTATAAAAGCCCTAGTTTCTCCATCATTGTATCTTGTGTCATTTCCCAAAATAAGAAGACTCTCAAGAATGTAAAAGTGGTCTGTAAGTATAATCCTAAAAGTTTCCAACATTTCAGAAACCTAGTAAACTTTTAGCCAAGTTCCTGCATCACGAGAATTCAAAGTGAGTTACGGCGAATATGAAAAACCGTAACGTACGTAGGTAGTGCTCGTTTTACAAAGCAACTGCAAAACTGAGTTACCCCGGTCCTGGGGGATGGGGAATCCTGCAATTACATCAGCTCAAAGCATTGTGTCGTGCCTAATGCCTGATTTCGGAAGTGAATCTGCTTTTTTCATTGATTTAAATTGCTATTGAGGAAATACGGAAAAAGGTGTTGAAATATTGTTTAAGCGCCTCGTGTTTCTTTCTCGGAACTTTTCTATTCACGCTTCGGATACGGGATTTCATTTTCACACTCCACCCACACACAAATTGATGTCATTCTTGGATAAAGTCGTTATTGAAAGTGGTCTTTATAAAAGTTATCATTATGAGAAATCGACTATTTGTCCTTGATATGAAAGCCTTTGAGAAGGATAATTGAGTTTCTTATAAAAAACTATAAGCCGACTTCATTTATATGGTTTTCTTATCGATGCTATTGTCAGAACTGGACCACACGGGAAGCACCAGCTATCACTGAAAAACAGAATCAATAAAATTTGTTTACACTGTCGAAAGTTCTGAAGTAACAAAGATAACAAAAAGAATACATAAATATAACGATATAGTCGAATCGAAAACCTACTCCTTATTTGAAGTCGTTAAAAAAGAAAAAAAAAATCAGTAAGTAGACTTATTTAGGTAAGTATAGGAGTTCTTTTGCTTATAAAATAATTTATCAAAGAAGTAAACATAATGAAATAACAGTACCATGTCAATATACCTCTATTTATGAAAACTTGTTGTACAGTTATAGAAATATCAATTGATTCCCTAAAAAATTTTGATACTAGATATAAACATAAACTTGCTGTGCCCACGATGAAGAGTCACAAAATTAATGTTATTATACCTAAAATATTAGTTCCAAATTATCAATTTAAATGTTCAAATAAATTATTGCCAAAACCTTGCTTTGTACCCACGCTCATTACATTTCAATTAATTTCATTTCATTTCATATACATTTTTAACATTTCGAGGAAATAGGAGTGTGTTTAGGAGAGGGTTTTGCTACAACTCTAAAAATAACAACGCTTTTATACCTTAGTCCATATACCTGCTTAAGCGACAGAAATAAATATCTAATATCCATTGAGTTAACTCAATGCTAATATCACTTAATTTTACTCTTTCTAAGTGTGTTATTTTATTGTGTTTATGTAAGAGAGTTAACCTTTACCTAAAAGGAAGTAAACAAAAACAAGAAGAAAGATTTAACTTTGTAACAAATCAAGCTGAACCACTAATGTTATGTAAGCACAACCTAGTAGGTAACCAGCCAAACAAACGTGGTGCTGGCCAGTAACCAAATGAAACCCCTAAATCCGACCAATTACAGGCCGCAGAACGAGTGTTTGCGCAGCGCCGCCGCCGCGCTGCCGCCGCGCCGCCGCCCCGCAGCGGACAATCAGCGGCGGCAAACACGCTACTCTCTGTCACAACACAACACAACGACGATTCCTGACACCATTGCTAACGGTCAAAATTGTTCGATGCGTGTAATGTGCAACGTTATTTATTCACGTCATTCGTTATTATTTACATAAGCAAGAATTGACGCTAATGCTGGTTTTCTTGTGTTGCTTATCTTATCACCTATAAATAATGATGTTTTGGGCCATATTATGAACACAGATGTGCTCCTGAGGCTCAGAGGTGCGACGACAGCCGTGCCGTCGTCTCGTTATTAATTCACGTGATACATTATATATATATTTATATATCCTAGAATTAACGATTTAAATTAATCTACGAATTTTTAACGCTAAATTAGCTGGTTTTCTTTTGTTGCTTATCGCCTATAATATTACGATGTCTTCGGCCATATTATGGTGCGAGCGAGACACAGATGTGCTCCTGAGTCTTAGTGGTGCGACGACGATCGACGTCGACGTCGATAAAATCACGTGCAAATTTGAGCACGTTTATGATTTACAATATTCTGCTATTCTGCAGTCCCGAATAACATACGAAATAGTAAACACTGGGAACGAACGTTTGCGCTGGCGGCGCAGGGCAAACGTTCTGTCGATGTCGTCGGGTACAATCGCCGAGACGTTGCTTAGTGCGCGGTGTGGCTTATAACTTTTAATATGCTTTTTATGGAATTTTCTGAATTTATTCACATTTCTGAATTTATTCACATTTCTAAATACATTTCCACTTATTTACATCAGTCTCAGTTTACAAAACGGGTATAAGAAAAAGCAGTGCTATTTTTCTATACTATTACCATTCTTTATAATTTTACAAATTAGGATTTGTTCTATTCAGTTTATATATTAAATTCAGGTTAGCAATTTAATATTCGGCGAAATATTCTATTGCATAGCTTCTACCGCGGGCCTTGAGGGTGGAGACCGAATCCAGAAATTCCGTAACGAAAAAACCTAGCACCCCCCACTCCGAACGGCACAACGGTGATACTTCTTAGTTTTTCCATCTATCGATGAATAGCAGAACTATAATTACATAAGTTGATAAAAAATGCTATGCAATAGCTTTACCGCGGCAGTCCCCGAGTGCCACACGTCTTTTTTTCTTTCAAATGAACCTTCTGTCTCGCCGATGAGATTGCTGCGAGTTTGTTACAGAATGAGTTCTGATTTGAAGCGCAGGTGAAGGGGGCGAGCGGACTGTCCTATTGCGATGCGACGATGAAAAGCGTTTCGATGAGTTTCGGAGTTGAAGCTTCTCGAAGTTAATTCTGTGGCAGCGGAAGTAAGTCTGGTCTGGTTTGTACCAGCCACTCGGAGCTTTATAACTATCGACCAAACACTGACAAAATGAATTTTTTGATTAATAATAAACACTGTGTTTTTGTACTTTTTAGTAACGTGTAATTTTTGGGTATAACAAAATAACATGCAAAGCTGTGTTGTAGAATCAATACCCGGATACGCGCTTAAGAGGATATTTGGATATTTTTGTTTTTAGAGGCGAATAAGGAAATTTAAGAATTCCCTCGGGCTAGCACGAAAAAGTAGGAAGGAGAACTCATGAATGAGTTATTTATAAAGACAACATGCAATCAAAATACATAGGTACCTTCTATTTTATATACGCTCTATCGCCTATATTGAAATTATATCCTATCCAAAGAAGTATCCTTTTTTAGCATAATGCACTACTATGAATTTCTCGAATTGTTGACAGGTGATTTTCAAATACATAATGACAAAGTTTCTTTTGACAGATAGAGATGAAATATTTCATTCTCTATTTACTTGTCAACAATTAGATAAATTTAGTAGTGTACTAAGAAAAAAAAAGACGTGTGGCACTCGGGGACTGCCGCGGTACAGCTATTGCAATGCCATCTAGAGGCGAGTTGCTGAACTAAAGAGACAAACGTCAAGGTTTTTTCGTTACGGAATTTCTGGATTCGGTCCCCGCGCTCAAGGCCCGCGATAGAAGCTATGCAATAGCTTAAAAACTATAGATACTTCTTTGGACAGGGTATAGGTATATTAAATACGATGATATTCTCGAAATCCAGCCAGTTTTTCCTAAACGTCATCATTTTCGTTCAACAACAAGTCATTCATTGCCAATTACCTTCCGTTTCCGCTTATCTACGAATAAGTGAAAGCAATTTATAGAAAGCTCTGATCTGTCAGTGGGCATCGAGGCTAGAACTCGTATAATCTGTATTGTCCTTCGCTAACTGGCGCCGTAAATACTGTAAACAGGCCAGTTAGTGCAGCCGGCATCAAAGAGTGCTTACTGCTAATGTACGGCCTCTTAGCAAGAAATGTCGGAGAAAGGCTTGATTATAGTTTAGTTGTAGGCCCTTGGGGGGTAAATCTTGCTGAGATTTTGCCTAATCTCTGAAATTGAATGCTGTGATATTAAGAGCCGTTTTGAACAAACAAGTGATATTATTTAATTCGTCAGCATACCAATTTAAAATATCTAATAACCGACTTCAAAAAAAGGAGTAAGTTCTCAATACGACTCTTTTATTATGTTTGTTACCTCAGAATTTTTGACTCGGTGGTTCTCCGATTTTCATGATTCTTTTTTATATGAAATCTGGTTCTTCCGGTGTAGTTCCGTTTTAATTTGGTTTAGTTCTGACAATGGTATCCATGAAAATAATGAAAAAACTATAAAAATTGGTTTATAGTTTTTTAAAACAATATTACCAGAACATATATTTATAGGCCCTAATGTCAATGACTTGCAAGCTATCCCGTAAATGACACCTCAAGAAAGCAACTGGACACTCCTACAGAGTTCACGTCACGGGACTAAGGTCTGGTGCATACCGGTCACTACTTTTGTTACATCGACCTTGTTCCACTGATTTATGGTAGGTTTTAGAACACAAAAGTAGAGATTGAAAAGTATGTGATCTGGAGATACCTACCTAGCTTACTCGAAATACCTAGTTCAGAAAACTGCTGAGTTTCCGCCATGTTTAGGTTTATTTTCTAACAGTTTCCATTAAAATATGCCAAAAATGCGATGGAAACAGTTGAAAGGCGAGTCTTCGAGAACAAATTACATGATCAAGTTTCAAAGGAACTTCACATCGGACCGAAGGGTCAGTCCACTCGTGAAAAACTCTCGGATCCCAATTCTCTTACCCTTTGAACGGTTACTAAGTTATTGTAAAGGAGAGTTTCAAAATTCGAACAGTTTGGGTCAGCCGGAAGTTCCCTCGCCCCCCCCCCTCTACTTCCGGCCCGGGTTCCCCGACCGCCAATGGCCCGGAAATCGTCACACGTTGTTTTTCCGGGCTTTCTTTGCGTATTTCCGCTGCTTTAACCTCGGCTTTGTTGCGAATAACGGACGTTTTAATATGTTTGCCCCTGAGTTGTTTTGAGAGTTTTGTTACCAGGTTGATTTGACGCAGTTTTAAGGCATTATTTATTTATTATGCTTACATGTACATGGTATACAGCTTAGGTCTTAAAGTATGCTTAGGTCAATAGAACATGTACCCTGTAGGACACTGCAAGGCATTACTTACCTTACTACCCACGACACTTACCTGTGTAATACTCGACTGTAATCACGACAAAGTTAACTGGTCAGTGTCAGTCAACCGTCTGACAGTGTTTTAAGGCTCAATAAATTAACAAGTAATAAATTTTGTCTTTTTCGTTTTTTTCATTATGCTCTATCTACGAGAAGCATTGGCATAAAACATCAAAAATATTCGCAGCCGGTAGGATTCGAACCTACGCTCCCAGAGGGAATCTGATTTCGAGTCAGACGCCTTAACCACTCGGCCACGACTGCTATATGGTTTAACGCCGAAATCAGTTATTGCTATCAAGGTTATAAATCAGCTAAGGATGAGGTCACATTGACATAAAAGCAATCGAGTTGGAAGAAATTCCTTTTGTGTAGCTAAATCAAGATATAACTTCCATGTGTAAGTGTAAATTGAGTTTAGAGGGAAGATAGTTTTAAAATAAGAGAATGAGAGAGGGAACGAGCGCAGATTGCTGGAGTAAATTCAGTTCCGGTCCGCGTTCAAACATATTTCTCCGCAAACGACTTATTCGTAGAATGAAATGCTCATTTTGTTTTTAATAGGCATTTTGTTGCTTGAAACTGGATCGTTTGTTTAATTTATGGCAGCAAATATGGAAAATGAAATAATTAGAGAAAGAAATGGTTATGACGCTCGTATATTCTCGCGGTTCTAGATTTTTAATTTTAAACGGCGGCGTTGGTTCTAATTATAATTGTGAAAATAATACAAGTTTGCTTATTTTTATTTCTGGGAATATGGGACATTTTCAAAAACGTGTCTACTTGAATGTGTATAGGTACTTGTTTTTTGTCAGCTTGTTTAACCGTTGATTATGTGGTCCTGGGTTCGAATCCCGGATCAGCCCAATAGCCGATATTGTGTTTTTTCTAGCAGGAAAAATTCAGTCACTGCCCGGAGTCAGTAGGTTGGCGGTGTTACACCCCCGTGCATCGGAAAGCACGTTAAGTCGTTGGACCTGCGCCTGACCTCTCCCCGGTCGTGTCGATCTATCGTCCCATCGGATTATAAGAGAAAGGGAATAGAGAGTGCACCTGTGTTTGCGCGCTCACTTGTGCACTATAAATGTCCTGCGCATCTGGCTAGTCTCCGATTAGACTGGCCGCCGTGGTCGAAATTCGGCTAGGAGAACATGATTATTATTTATTAATTTTTGTCTTAACCGTGTAAATGCAAGCATCACACTGACATCACAGTTCACACTGATCACACTCCTCACTCGTATTATAAACTAGCTACTGCCTGCGGCTGCGCTCGCCTTTTTTTGTATAAAAAGTAGCAGACAATAATCATTAATTTTGTTCATTAAAGGAATAACACGTCACATTTGTTTTACTTCCATAACAATTATATTCCAGGTCCAGGATGTTTATGTGTGCAAAATTTCAGCACGATCCATTTAATGGTTTTGATGTTGTCTTGTCGGGTGGAAATATAGCGTTTACCTGGAACAAAACACAGGCTACTTTTCATGCCATAAATCAATTCCAATGTGTAACAAAAATAACGAAACACCGTTTCTACAGTATAGTGTACCAAGCCGCGGTCAGAAACTAGTTTTTTTTTATAAAGTTGACTCCTGTATTCACCGCACAGCACATTCCCTACCACTGCACTGTCTTCAACAATGATGAGAACGTATAAGCTTCCCAAAAAGGACTTTTCTCCTGAAGAAAGTTATGATTCTAAAGTTATTTGGTTGGTCATGTTCTAACACATCTATTTTCATCAAGCCTCTGCAGAAAGACAAATGGCAATGTAATTTATCCAGGTTATGTTTTGTTTTCATTGTTTTCCTTAGATTCAGGGCAGTTATCTAGATCTGTTGCGGCGTATCTAGCGATAGGCGCGGGCGGCCGGCGCTGGGCGGGCGGAGGCCATTACCCGCCCGCCCTAACGGCTCACTCACAAATCACGATTATCGCGCCGCATCGCACATTGCAGCGCAAGTGTGCACCCGCCCTAATAGAAAAATGTTGAGAAATGCTTTGTGTAATGTTAACTGATCTTTCTAGAGATTCTGCTGCTAACTATTTTGTTGGGATATCGTTCTTATTTAACCCTTGAATTTATTTTGTCCATCAAATTCTTAGATAATTAGCAATGTAGAAGTTTGTAGATACATTTCATTTTTTATGGTAATTAATCTGCCAAGGCTAAGCAGGATCTCCAACCAGCGGCCACCCGCTAGACACGTGCAAGGAGATCTACTTCTCCTAAATAAGTATGCAAATATAAAGTTTTCAAACTTTAAATGAATCTTAGCAAAGTTCTCGTCTTGGTTACCTCTCGCATATTCAACAAAGAAGCTCTCTTCATCTTCCTACATAGTGGTGAAGTAGATACCTACTACTACGAGCTCTTGTAGAACTTATTATGTAAGAGGATAAATAATAAATAAAGGTTATTTAAAAATAATGTGATGAAGTATGGTTACAAAATACTACATCAGATTAAGAACTCACAGCTCAACTCACAATGTAAGCCACACATGTTTTTATTGGCTTTATTTCTGAAACCTTTCAGTTTAAAGAGGTACACGTCTCGTTTGATTTACTGCACTGTCAAAGGTTACATTCATCTGAAAACGTGACCTCGTTAACAGCCTGGAGATATAAAAAACCACTTCGATCCTCCGCGGGAACTGTACATTTTATTGTGGATAAAAAGTTATCGCTTTCGTGAATAGAGTTTTGTTTGGGTTGGATCGTAAGTTAGTTCGTTGGGGAGGGTCAGGAGCCAGGAGTCAGGCGCGCTGTCAGTCTGCCATCGCGTCGCTATCCTCGAACCGATCTGTCGATGGAAACACCCTGGGTTGTTTAGAATAGTGCAGCTAGCGAAAATAATTGGGTTTGTTTTCAAAAAAAACATAAACCGACTTCAATTCTAACTTTTACTCATAGATGCCACTGTCAGAACTGGACCATTGAAATGGAACAACACAGAAAGTACCAGCTTCAAATAAAAAAAGAATCATCAAAATTGGATCACCCAGTCAAAAGTTCTGAGGTAACAAACATGGTAAAATGAAAATATAGTCGAATTCAGAACCTCCTCTTTTTCGAGAAATATGATTTCAACAAATGGAATTTCCGGTAAGTGAATCTTCTATGATATTTTTAGCTTTGGTTGTCCACCAAGAAAACTTCCCAACAAGATCTAACCCGACACGTTAAAATGAATGTGTTCTTGAAATGAGTTACCTACCGAACGCTTATTGTATTTAGTGAGCTTGTGGACCGATATTCAAAGCCCGAGGAAAGTCATACAAACGCAGAAGTTTTCCTCCGAGCATAGAAATGCGTCCATACAAATGTGTACGATTGTCGTTTGACAGCAGCGAGCATTATGCTGATGCAAGTTCAGATATTCCACGCCACAATACTGCATCAGCTATGGTAATGTGTGAACGGGACGCAGGAATACCTGTATCCTGAAATCGATTCGATGACCTCAGTGGCGCAGCGGGCGGAGCCGGAGGTCGCGAAGGTTCTGTTCCCGGCTCGGGACAAATGTTTGTATAATCTGCGGTATTTTTTCGGGTCAGGGTGTACACCAGTGAACTTGCACACACCCCTAAGCAAGCACACCATATCCACCACATAGCAAGCTCTGTTTACTTTACATCTTTTTTTTAATTAAGATCAATACATATTATTATTTGTATAAGTTGTTGCTGAGCATGAAGAGAGAATTTATGGACTGTAGTAAAACAATTCGCACACTAGAATGATTAGCAAATTAAGACTAACTGAGCGTCAGTTATCCGAAAGACCGTGGGCCACTCCTGGCCCAGCGCAGAACCAACGCGAGAATGGCATAAATATAAAGAGGCCTATACCCAGCAGTGAGTCTGATGATGATGATGATGATGAAGCCTCAGTTTACTGACGACTGATAATGTTAAATGATATTTAATCTAAAGATCTAAGAATATTTAAAACATGCCTCTATTCTACTAAAGGTTCCTAAAACTGACCGAATTCCGGCGATGTACACTTATCCCTCTAAGCTATCCTCACTTTCTAAATCAGTATGTGCATTGAAATTGGAATGCCAACACGTGACAGCTCGGAGCCGTAGTCCCATTCCAGGCCCCTCGTGCAGGCCCCTGGCTACAGAATAGAACCCTCCAGTACGAAGGCCTCCTTTGAGTGTTGAATTACTTCAACTCTGCTGCTACAACAGAGCAGCTTGTTATTCTAGAACGTGTATGCATCGATTTCGGAAGTCGGTTATTAGGTGGTAAATGAAGCTTTGTTATCATTACGTCACAACACAGTGTGTTTTGTTTAAAGTGTTTATGAAATTGGGTGAAAAAAAAGCTAAATAAAACTGAAATTATATTGCTTTTATTTACCGAAACTTTTTTTACTAGTTGCTGTGAACCCTTTGCGGAAAAAACGTTATAATTTTTTACCAAATATTGGTTTAAATAAAAACAGTAATACATATTAATAACAGGTTATGGCTAAGGTCAACTAAGGAATACAATTAGCCCTACAAAAATAACAACATCACCCTAAAATAAGACTCAATCCAAATAAAGTAACAGTTAACAGGCTTTTTACATGTTTAATATTGCTAGACTTCAGCAGCGCCTTTAACTCAGTTGACCATGACATCCTTCTTTCTATCCTCTCCTCTCATAATATCTCCTCCTCGGCAGTTGACTGGTTCAAATCTTATTTATCTGGACGCTCACAGTGTGTTCGCTCAGATGAGCTTAGTTCGGATTGGTGCAACATCACTGTAGGCGTTCCACAAGGAGGTGTACTGTCTCCCTTACTTTTCTCTGTGTTTATAGATGCCATAACCCTTAACATCACGTCTCATTATCACCTGTATGCAGATGACCTGCAAATATATACTCACTTCGGTTCAGGCGAAATCTCGGAAGGCATTGCTCAAATCAATGATGACCTCAATAAAATTAATGAATGGGCAAACACTTTCGGACTCTTAGTTAATCCAACCAAAACTCAAGCTATTGTTTTTGGCTCCCATTTTATGCTTAACAATTTTTCCCTGACTTCATTTCCCCCAGTGACGTTCGTTGGTGAACCTATCCCGTACTCGGAAAAGGCTAAAAATCTGGGTGTTATATTTGATAAACGCTTGTCTTGGTCCCCACACATTAATGATGTTAGCAGAAAAATTAACTTTACCTTTCAGTCCCTCAAACGTCTTCAAAAATTTCTTCCTCTTGAGACCAAAATCACTCTTGCTCAATCTTTGCTTCTACCCATCCTGGACTACGCGGATGTTTCCTATTTGGACGTCTCGGAGGAGCTTTTGAATAAACTAGAGCGCCTTCAGAACTTGAGCATCCGGTTTATTTACGGGCTGCGCAAATTTGACCACGTGTCCCAGTTCCGATCACAGCTGAAATGGCTTCCTATACGTCGTCGCCGGGATCTCCATATCTTGTCTTTCCTCTACTTTATCCTCTTTAATCCTCTCTCTCCTTCTTATCTTCGTGATCGCTTTGAGTTTTTTGTTCCCCGTGGCAAACCCTGTAGAACGGCTATATCCCTTCGTCTGCGAACCCAAGAGCATAAAACCAGCCGTTACCATGATTCCTTCACCCTGATGGCACCGAGACTCTGGAATGCTCTTCCCCATTCAATACAAGCAAGTCTTTCACTAAGCGCATTTAAGTCTAAGGTAAAAGAGCATTATCTCTCTCTACAGTCATAGCTATATATGTATATATAGATAGGTATATATGTTTATATAATATATATTTAAATTGTATGTATTTATAGGTATATTTTATATTAGGTATATATTTGGTATGTTTACGTATGTTACTTTATTTTAGTTTAGGATAGTTTTATGTAGTTTTAAAAAATACTATTTGTATATTTAGTATTTTCTTTCTTTGTCTTGTATGTACACTATATCTATCCACAATTGCTTTATAAACTCTCTCTTTTAGCATAGGTTTGCTGTAAGAAAACTCTTTTAGGGTTAAGCTCGCCTTTGTACATGTCCAGTATTTGTTAACTCTTATGTATGTTATTTTGTGTGCAATAAAGAATTTATGAATTTATGAATAAAGTTAAAGACGACGCGCACGGAGTGCCTTTGTTCAACAGCTCATAGAAAATGTTCCGTTTGAGGTAGGAGCTTAATAGTTTTATTGCTTGAAAGGTTATACAATACGAAATATCTCAATAAAAGTAATGGTCAAACAAGGTGTTATTTTCAGAAATTTGACGGTCAACTAGAAAAACATTGTAAAAGAATCGGATTCTCTCTATGTCCGCTTTTATTTTTAAGTAATGGTAATATTTTTATGGGGTCGATTTTATTCCTTAACCATTACTTTTTATTAAAAGCATTACTGCTTTTATTGCAACACGATTATTGCACGCAACTTCGTTAAAAAATTATAACGTTTTATAACGTTTTCTGAAAATATGATTTTTTAATTATTTTTCCCGTCGATAAAATTGGGTGTAGTTTCACCCAATTTCATATGTGCACTTTGTACAAAATCACACTTTAAAAATGGATAACATTATATAATGCACTATAATGTCTCTCTCTGGGTTATAAGCGGACAGTTTTGAAGGAGGTCTCGAAGGCATAATGCCACGACTAAGATAAATCCCGGGCTGCCGCCTGCGTCCACGGATAATCTACTTACTACCTCCAGCAAAGTACAGAGCAGTACTTGACGCCTCACCGTGGAGGAGGCTTCATTTGTTCTTGCTTTAAAGATTTTGAAGAATAACTAATTTAATTAACTTACTCAAATAAATTCATTACGGTTGTAAGCGGGTTAACTACGAACCTTATTTGTGTTGGAAGAACACCAACGTTTTACTCAAATGACTATAATTCACAAGAAGACCTATGTCTTGGATCGCACACAATGTGGTTGCTGTAATTTGTATAGCCAAGTTGAAATAACAGAGCCCTTGATGGTTTATAGTTCTATAAGCAAAGCTTTAATTCTGCTTTAATGAATAATTTACTCATAAATAACCATATCGATGTTACCAAATAATTTTTAGTACCATGCTTTTAACCCCGTGTTTTGTTGAAATTTGCCGGCTCAAAGTCCAAAACTTGGCGATGAATACTTCACCTCCACCCAAATTCTTACCTATAAACATAACACCCCGCAACATAGTACAAGTAGAATGCAGTGCCCGTTCAGCGATATAAATATAAGCCACAACCGAATTCGGGTATTAATTTCCCACTAGCCGAGGTCGCGTGCGGATCGCCAATAATTCGCGCCCGCGTGCGGTATACTGCCTGCGCCGCATCGTACACACCTACTAGTAATATGCCTCATTTTTGCTCCATACCTCATTTCTCTAAGATATCTGGTCCAAAAAGAAACCACAAAAGAACCATCACACAGATAACCTACATCACAGAAGAAAATCAACTTCAACTTTTACCTCAACAGCCAACTTTGGTCTACTGCTGGACGCAGACCTCCCCCTGATAAATGCCTTATTGGCTTTTATCTCATGGGGGGTAATGCCTATAGTTTAGTGGTTAAGCTAATTTAAATTAAAACTTGTAATAAGCAGGATTAGTTGGATAACTTTTAAGTTAAAACAGTCTACCCTTTCAGGTTAAAGTCACTTATCTTTATTTCACCAATACCATCGTCGTACATTTCATAACGTAACGTATGACGACCGCCGCCGTGGCGCAGCGGGTCGGGGTCCACCTGCCACACAGGAGGTTGCGATCGATTCCCGCCTCGGGACAATTGTTTGTACAATGTAGATATTTGTTCTGGCGTTCTGCGATTTCTTTCTATGTCTAATAAAAATGACTATCAGTGTAATTAAGTAACACCAGTTAGTAAGTTATCTACCTAACTAACTGATAATATAAAAATAGACGTGTGGCACTCGGGGATCGCCGCGGTGAAGCTATTGCATAGCATTTTTTATCAACTTATGCAATTATAACCAATGCCACCTAGCGCCGAGTTGCTGAACTAAAGAGAGAAGCGTGATATTTCAAAAAGTCATTAAAAGTTCTGCTATTCATCGATAGATGGCAAAACTAAAAAGTATCACCGCTGTGCCGGTCGGAGTGGGGGGTGTTAGATTATTTTCGTTACGGAATTTCTGGATTCGGTCTCCACGCTCAAGGCCCGCGATAGAAGCTATGTGTAACATCATTATTATTCTTCCAACACAAATACGATATTAGATAGATATTTTTTATTATACATAGAAAATCCGCAATGAATTCGTCTAGGTACGAAAAGTTACAAAAAGTTGCATTACTACAAACCGTTTCAGTTTCCACAACACAGTGTTCCTCCGGCGCGAGGGCGATCGCGATCCTCTAATTATTAACACGCTGTTGTTGATTCAGCCGCGATCCTATCGGCGCCCGACGAGCGCTTAATGTCCGCCCTCGAGTGAGCAGCCGCCCTTAGACCGCTTGATTCACCTTCATTAACTACAAATTACAACAAAATACTGCTAAACTTTTGATCAAATTACTGACTTCTATCGTAGGTATGGGTGAGGTGAATCGACTGGGCTCGGATCGGGATTCGGTAATCAAATTGTTTTCCAACTGGTTATTAATTGTTCTTCGGAGGGAAGTTGTTTCGTGCCAGGTTTCAGTGGCTTCAGTCTGTGGAACAGCGTTCACTTCTGCCGAAGCTGCATCCATTGTACGTCGTTATCGTCGCCAGTCAAACTTTCCGAACAACTGGGCCGAAGCTTGAGAACTGTACTAGTTTGTTTAAAAAAAATTGTAGGTATTGTGTTGCAATCGTTGCACTTTATCTGGATAAGCCGACTGTTAGGGCAAGGGTTTATTTTGATTTTTAACCGATTTAAAAAAAGGAGGAGGTTCTAAATTCGTCGCGTATGTTTTTTTATGTATGTATGTTACTTGATATCATCTCTGTCCAATGGTTAACCGATTTTGCTGATTCTTGCACTATTATATAGAGAATGATTCCGAGCTGTTTCCATGGAAATTTTGTTCCCGAGGGAGTAGTATTTATCCCGTAAAACTTAATTACCTAATAATTTTCCCAATCATTGGTAACTAATGTGTCCATGGGAACGGGCGTAAACAAAATACCTACCTATCTAAAAACCAATTACAATGTTAATGAATAGCGGATTGGATAAAACTAAGGATGACCGTTCATTCAATGACCCTTTGTGAAAATGGATATGACTTTTATTTAATAAAGATCCGAAAACAATGTGCCATTTAGTGACGCGTCCGTAGCAACCTCCTGCGTCGCAGGTGGACCTCGCCCACAGCGGCATAGAGGTAGTCAAATTAACCAAATTCTTTTATTTCCACTTATTTAATACATCACTAGCTCTGAAATTAACACCTTTGCACCACCCCATCTCTTTCCGTGGGTGTCGTAAGAAGCGACTAAGGGATATCCACCATTAGATAAACGCCAACAAGGTGATTATCAGTGGGAGGCCTGCGTCCAGCTGTGGACCAATACAGGCTGTTGAGATTATGGTTGAGGTAGCTCTAAAAACATGTGTCGGAAATAAATAAATACTGACACTGAACTCTGTACTGCAGATTATTTCACACTCAACAACAGCTAAAAAGCGTAAACATGTCCGTCAAAACTGTTCATTTTACTTCCTAGCAATAATATCAGGCAAGTGACAAAGAACCTCTCAAGTTTATGCACGGCTGCAGGCTTGTCACTGCAATTACGGTTCCAAACAGCTACTAACCGTAACCACCTCAAAGCCATTCACCACGTAAAATAACTCCGTAGACGTAGTGATGTCACCTCTTCTAGATAACTACGGAACTCATCTCGAACCTAGATTACTATGATACTGTGTAGACAGCCTTATGAAAAATAAGAACTCCTCTAGAAGTGATAACTATTTATAGTTTTTTTAAAGGCCAAAGTTTTTTTAATTTGCTATGGGCCAGTCTTTTTATCCGCCTTTCTCATCACTTACCAAAGCAGAAGTCTATTTATCTATCAGAATTACTATATCACATCACACTAATATTAGAAATGCGAAAGTTTGGATGGCTGTATGGATAGAGGTAACTACTGAACGGATCGGGCTGAAACTTGCATACAGGTAATTCCACAGGGTAATTCTAATCCTAAAATTAAACATAGGCAACTTTTTATCTTATGGGATTAAAAGTAGCTAATGTTCCCGTGGGATAGAAGTTACTTTTAACCATTTCCATAGAAACAACACGAGTGAAGCCGCATGGCGCAGCTAGTTTATTATTATTATCTTTATTTTTTTATTCTTATTTATAAGGGACTTTGAGTAATTGCAAAGGAACTGTACAGTGTATACTGAGCAGAATTTTTTCGACGGACGGTTTTTTTATTTACTGGAATTTTCCTTATGTTCGAAGTAATGCGGACGGTATGTACCTTCTGTCTGAAAGAAGCCTACTTAATTTTAAAGGTACAGGTAAATGTGGATTAAAACCAAAATGGCTCGTCTAATCCATGAAGCGCATCGAGTTCATTGTTGGGAAAAATAAATTCAAATCAAAATTAAAATCAAAAAGTCCTTATTTCCATACATACAGTAATCATATCCTTAGAATAGATTCTTTGATAGGACAAATCTAATAAAAGGTTGTAGGATTAACCTCCGGTTAGGGAAGCTGGCCTACGGGAACTGGGCTGGGTAGCCCCGCTGATTTCGAGATGGTGCCGGTGGGACGGGGAGAGGTCCTATGTTGGTCCTACTTCTTCCTAGGGGATGTTGATGGGAGTAGAAAGACTTCTTGAGGTTTCCAGCTATTTATTCTTCCTTGTTTCGACTTGTTCCGAGTGATTTCCAGTGTGTCAGTACCCACATTCTGGATACCTTACCTACCTCCGAGCTATACCGTGTAGAGGACGGCATATAATCGTTACAATTTACGCTTTGACTTTCACTATCATTTCTGAGGTTTTTTGATTACAATTTCAATATCTTAAGGCCTATCTGCTAACATTTGGTATCAAAATGTAGGTAATGAAGTAGGCTACCTAACTACCTACTTCCTATAGCTCTAAGTCTCGTACTTTTCCTAATATAATGAAGTTAATATCAACATTCTCAAAATCTCACATAATCTTATAGCTAAGCGGCTTTATGCCCATCTTATCTTACTTATATATACATAGAAAGATAATATCACGATATTTACATAAAATGTGCCTTATTCTACGTCTTAATGTCATCTAGGTCTTCTGCGTTGTCAACAGTCTCCCCCCGAGTGCCTGGTGCTCCAGGGACTCCTCCTCTTGGGGACAACGCGATCAGCCTGGATACTGGGCGCCTGATGACACCGCCTCTGGTCCTTACGTCGACGATCCTTGTTCTGCCATCTGGTCCCGGGTACGCTCGTTCGACGATTCCGCGTGGCCAGGTGTTACGCGGGAAAGTGGCATCCGCGATGATCACGACGTCGCCTTGTCTCAGTCCTGCTGCGTCCGGTCTCGTTTTCATGACCCTCGGCATGAGGGTGGGCAGGTACTCCCTCAGCCAGCGCGCCCAGAAGTGGTCTGCCAGGCGCTGAGCGGTCTTCCAGTTTGGTGTGCCGACGAGCGTCCGGTCATCGAACTCCCCCAGTACTGCTGCCCCACAAGATCTGCCGATAAGAAAGTGATTAGGTGTGAGGCTCTCTTCATCGCTGGGGTCGGCGCTGAGATGGGTCAGCGGCCGAGAGTTGATGGTGTGCTCTGCTTCCGCGAGGTAGGTGTGCAGAACTTCTTCCGGCGGACTTCTTTCTCCAAGGACGGCGATGAGCGCGGTTTTCACTGACCTTACTAGGCGCTCCCATGCTCCCCCCATGTGCGGCGCACCTGGGGGTATAAACTTCCACAGAAATCCTTCCTTTTCTGCCGCTGCGATGTACTTGCTTGGGTTGATCCTCTTCAATTCGTGGCGTAGTTCTCGATTGGCTCCGACGAAATTAGTCCCATTGTCGCTGAAGAGGACCCTCGGGCTGCCACGTCGCGCAGCCATTCTTCTTAACGCCATGATCATTGAGCTAGTGCTCAGCGAGCTCGCTAGCTCCAGGTGCACTGCCCGCGTCGTCAGGCAGGTGAAAAGCGCTCCCCAGCGCTTCTCTCGACGGCGACCGATGGTTACCTGCATGGGGCCAAAGTAGTCGACTCCGGTGCAGGTGAATGGTGGCTGATGGTGCGCCAGTCGTTCCGTTGGTAAGTCTCCGGGCGGCGGGATCCCCGGCTTGGCTCGCTTCATGATGCACCACTGGCATTGGCGCACGACTTTCCTCACTGCGTTTCTGAGAGACACGATCCAGAACCTCTGCCGTAGCTCGTTGATCACCGTAGCGCTGTTCCCATGGTGGAGCTTCCGATGGTAGTGATCTATCAAAAGAGTGGACAATCTGTTCTTACCATCGAGGATCGGCGGCTTAGGTTCTTCCGAGATGAGTTTCGATGTCCTCACGTTCAGTCGCAGGATGTCGTCCTTGTCTAGTTCTACGTCGATCTTCTTCAAGCGGCTGGACGTTTCCATGGGTTTTCCTTTCTTCAAATTTTCTATTTCGCTCTTGAAGGCTTCCTGCTGGCTTTGGTGGACGAGAGCTCGCTGCGCTCTTCGTAGGTGGCCCTCGTCGATAGGTAGTACTGCTGCTACTTCTCCCTTCGTGCGTTCTCGTGAGATCCTGCGGCGGCACAAATCTACGAACATAAATATTCTTGCAGTGGCACGAAGCAATCTCGTCCAGCTGCTAAACTTACAGGGGTTCGGCAAGCTCGGCAGCGGGATTATTCTAGCAGTACAGCATGTTTCCTTTTTCATTTCTTCACAGGAGTCTTCGTTTTTCTTTAGTTTCTTCATCGGCCATTCCTCCTCGGGCTGGTAGAGGAACGGTGGCCCGATGAACCATCTTGATGTACTTGTGAAGTCCGTGGGTCCATCTCTAGTGGCGTCGTCCGCTGGGTTCTCCTTGGTAGGTACCCACCTCCATTCGCTTGGCTTGGACAGCTCTTCTATCCCAGCCAATCTGTGCGCGACGAACGTCTTGAAGCGTCGTGGATCCGCCTTCAGCCATTGCAGTACTGTCGTGGAGTCCGACCAATAAGTTTTAGATTTTACCTCAAAGTTTGTTTCCCTGCAGACGCAGTCTGCTAGTCGGGCTCCCAGTAGTGCGGCTTGGACCTCCATCCGTGGGATTGAAGTGATCTTCACTGGCGCCACTCTTGCTTTTCCTGCCAAGAGGGTGATGCGGGTGCCCTCGGCCGTCGTTGACCTCCAGTACACGGCGGCAGCATACGCCGACTCGCTGGCGTCCACGAACGTGTGGAGCTCGCCGGTCCTCGTTCCGTCCGGCGTCAGGCATTGTGGCACCTCCAGCTCTCGCAGTGCTTCTATCTTCTCCAGATAGCCGCGCCAGGTGGTGTTGTGCTGGTCGTTGACTTCCTCGTCCCATTGTACGCCAGCCCGCCACAGTTCCTGCACCAATCTCTTACCTTGCAGTAGTATCGGCGCGATGAGTCCCATAGGGTCAAAAGTGGACATCACCGCGGCGGTCACTTCTCTCTTGGTGGGGAAGCGGCTTCCTTTTGTCACTTCTGGCGGCGTGGTTCTCAACCCGATGTTGTAGGCGAGGACGTCCTTTTCTACCAGCCACCGCATGCCCAGCGTTTTCTCCTCGCCGAGCGTTTTCTCTCCCAGTGCGGTGTGTCCGAGCTCGGCCAGTACTTCGTTCCGGTTGCTGGCCCACTGTCGTAGCTCGAACCCTGCTGCCATATGGATCCTGGAGACTTGTGCTGCGACCTCTGCTGCCTCCTCGACACTGTTGAAACTCTGTAAATAATCATCCATATAATGGTGTCGCAGGATCGCATCGGTCGCTTTGGGAAAGGTCTCTGCATGTTCTTTCGCGTTCCTGTTCTTCACGAAGATCGCTGTAGAAGGCGACGATGCGGCTCCGAATATCACAGACTTCATCCTCAATTGTTTTGGTTGTGCTACCGTCTCGTCGCGCCACAGGAACCGTAGACTGTCTCGATCTTCTTCACGTATTCTGATCTGCAGGAACATTTCTTTAATATCTGCGACGACCGCCACCGGGCCCTCTCGAAACCTCAGCAGTACTCCAAAGAGGGATTGGAGTAGGTCGGGTCCCGGCAGCAGCGCGTCGTTGAGACTCTTCCCCTCGAACTTAGCTGCGGCGTCAAACACAAGTCGTACCTTCTTTTTCACGGGGTGCACAACTGCAAAGTGCGGCAAGTAGAAGGTTCTGTTCGGAGTGGAGGTGGCTGGAGCTTCTTCTGCGTACCCGCTGTCCAGCAGGTTCTTTATCTGTCTCTGGTACTCCATCTTGAGCGTTGCGTCCTTTTGTAACTTCTTCTCGATGCCCATCAATCGGTTGTAGGCATGTCTATAATTATGAGGCAACGACTCACCATCAGTTTTCCATAGGAGTCCAGACTCGAAGCGTCCCTCGGGTAGCCGCTTCGTTGTTCTCTCCAGCACCTCCAGGGCTCTTCTGTCGGCATCGTTGCTCGGTCGTTCGGGCAGGATACCGATCGCTTCTAGGTCGAAGTGCTGCTTCATCATCTCGTCCATCTTCTCATCTTCTGTGAGCCGGCAATGGTACATGAAGTTCACCGCCTCGGCTGCCATTGTGGCCCTTCCGTGGAGCACCCATCCTAGACTGGTGAGGGAAGCAACAGGTTCGTTAGTCTTACCCTTCAGTATTTTCCTTGAGATGATGAGGTCCCAATTGTCCTGTCCGATGAGAAGAGCTGGACGTTCGCTGCTATAGAGCAGCTCCTTCTTGATTTCTCTGAGGTGAATGCAGCTTTCAAGTGTGTCCTCGTCGATGTGCTGCGCCGCCAATTTCAAGTTCTCCACCGTGCGTGCGCCGCGTAGAGAGTACGTGTTTCTTCGGTGAGCCCCTTTCAACTGTAAGTCCATTCTCTGCGAATTATACGTAGTGGCCTTACCTCCAACCGTCTGCAGGACCAGCTTCTCTTCCTTCCCGGTAGCTCCGATCTTCGCTGCTACGCGGGCTTCCAGGAGAGTCACCGTGGAGCCTACATCCAGGAGGGCGAGGACTCGGGTCGATCCTTCCGGTCCGTACACGTCGACCGGCACCATCTTTAAGTAAGCTCTTGTTCCGATGGTCGCTGCGTAGACGTTGGTGACCACGTCTTTGGCTCTTGCGGGCTCGTACTTCTCCGCAACCTCCTTCGGTTGCTGCGGCGCGGCTTGCCTCTCTCTATGAAGCAGCACGTGGTGCGGTCGCCTGCACTTCGGACACGGTCGCGCTCTGCAATTAAACCCAGTGTGCTTACCTCTTAAGCATTTAAAGCATAGCTTCTTGTCCTTCGCCACCTCCCAGCGCGCGTCGAGTGCCGTCTTCTTGAACTTCTCACAATCTTGAATGTAGTGCGTTCCATTGCACATGCGGCAGCTCGGCGTGGTGGTGTTGGCGGCGTCTTCACATTTTTCCTCTTGGCCGGCGTTCACCATCTGCTTTCCCCTCCTTTGGGGCTTCTCGGGTAGCGCTGCGGACCCGCAGATGTCGGCCTCTCTGTTCATGAAGCGCTCCAACCTTGTAAGGATCGGCTCGTCTTCGGAGGTGGACGCGCTGAAGTCGTACCACCTGTACCTTTGCAGTGGGGAAAGTTTTTCGATTATTATCTTACCCACTTCCGGAGAGTGCAACAGGAACGGCTTCTTGAGCGCCTGGATCGTGGCAACCGCATTGCTGAGACGACTCGCCAAGATGATTACGTCCCTCGGGTTGTCGTCCAGCCTCGGAAGCACCTTCAGCTTCTGCAGCTCCACGTCCACAATGTCGTCTGGGCGGCCGAATCTTCTCTCGAGCGTCTTCATGATAAGACCTGGATCGTCTGCTGCGTAGAGAAGGCTCCGGACCGCCTCCCTGGCGACTCCTTTCAACGCCTTCCTCAGGCGCGCCGTGTTCTGTACGTCGGTGTGGGCCGCTGCACTCTCCTCATACGTTCTCATGAACGGTAGCCACTCCTCCGCAGTCCCGTCGAAATCTGTAAGAGGCCAAACGTTATGTGATGTGTCAATTTGCGTGCGTAGCGTGATGGCGTCAGCTAGCGCCCTAATTTGGCTTAGGGCGTCCTCTTCTTTCTTCACTGGTGGGGGCTGCGGCGGGCATCTCAGGGGCTCCGGCGGTGGCCGGACCTCTTCATCAACAGGTGGGCAAGGGGCTTCGATCATCGTTGCTTCATTCAACCAATGCTCCACCTGGGCGGACCTGTCAAAGTCCTCTTCTGAGTGCGATGCGCACTCCAGTGCCATTTCGTACTCGGACTGCGCCAGTGCAGTCGCGAGTCGGGCTTCTTCCAATTTCCTCCGCTGTAGTTCAACGAGCGCCATCCTTTCCATCCTCCTTGAATGCGACCTCGTTTCCACAGGGCGTAGCGCGGCGGGTGCGGCCGGCGTCGCGGTCGTGTTGCGCACAGCGGGCGCGCGAACAGTCGCGGCGGCGGGCACGGGTACCGCTGGGTACGCGGCGGGCGCGGGGTACGCGGGGTACGCGAGGGGCGCGGGCTCGGGCGCGGGCGGCGCGCGGTGCGCGGCGGGCGCGGGGCGCGCGGGGTACGCGGGGTACGCGAGGGGCGCGGGCGGCGCGGGGTGCGCGGCGGGCGCGAGCGTCGCGGGCCCGGTCGCGTGCGGGGCGCGTACTGTGCTCGTTGATGGCGTCGATCTTGTCCCAGAAGCGGTGGTGACCATGGCGGCAGTGGCCGCTGCGGCGGCGGCGGCAGCGGTGGCAGCTCTGGTCGTCTTCCTTGGCGCGGTTGCGCTCCTTGCGGCTGGCGTCGATGCGGCCCGAGGCGTCTGTCCCGATGTTGAACCGGGCGCAGGGTTCGCGACCGCCAACCCGCGAGTCGCCTGACCTGGTGGTGTACCGGGCGCAGGGTTCGCGGGAGCCGCTGGTGACACGGGGGGCTCCATCCCCTCACTCGTAGCCGTACTTGTAGCTGGAGTCTCCAGAGACCAATCCGTTGTCTCCTCTTCTGAACTCCCGTCTTCATCCCGTTCGGAGCGTGATGATCTTGACTTCGTGTCCTCCGGCATCTTCTTCTATCCGCGCTGCAAAGGACCAAAAATAACTGTAGGATTAACCTCCGGTTAGGGAAGCTGGCCTACGGGAACTGGGCTGGGTAGCCCCGCTGATTTCGAGATGGTGCCGGTGGGACGGGGAGAGGTCCTATGTTGGTCCTACTTCTTCCTAGGGGATGTTGATGGGAGTAGAAAGACTTCTTGAGGTTTCCAGCTATTTATTCTTCCTTGTTTCGACTTGTTCCGAGTGATTTCCAGTGTGTCAGTACCCACATTCTGGATACCTTACCTACCTCCGAGCTATACCGTGTAGAGGACGGCATATAATCGTTACAATTTACGCTTTGACTTTCACTATCATTTCTGAGGTTTTTTGGTTACAATTTCAATATCTTAAGGCCTATCTGCTAACATTTGGTATCAAAATGTAGGTAATGAAGTAGGCTACCTAACTACCTACTTCCTATAGCTCTAAGTCTCGTACTTTTCCTAATATAATGAAGTTAATATCAACATTCTCAAAATCTCACATAATCTTATAGCTAAGCGGCTTTATGCCCATCTTATCTTACTTATATATACATAGAAAGATAATATCACGATATTTACATAAAATGTGCCTTATTCTACGTCTTAATGTCATCTAGGTTTTCTGCGTTGTCAACAAGGTACTTGAAGTTTCAGTTTGTTCGGAGCAAAACTGTAAAAACATTTGATCGAGTTCAAAGATTCCGTCTTCCGTAAATGATTTCATGTCTCTGAAGTGTACTCAAAATGTTTGTATCACTGTGTGCAGCCCTACCGCGTACCCACGCCTCCCACTATAAAGTAACCGGCGATGTTTCCACGTCGCGAGAAATTCATTTTACTTATGAATATTATAAATTCGCGTCGCGTTCGCGAAATAATGGCGCCGGCAATTCCGCCGTACAGACAAATGTCCGTGCCGATGTGGCGTGCTGCGTAACTGGCTTTGTACTTGAATCTAGGTGCAATAAGTGTTGTCATCGAACATTAGGCAATAACATTTTAACACTGCCAGCCATTCAGAAACAAAAAACTGGTTGCATCGACCAGCCTCACGAAAATTAAAAAAAGAACTAAATCGTTCATATTGCTTTTTAAGGAGCCAGTATACACACCCATCTCTCGAATACCACAGGAGATGACTAGATCCAGCGCGAGCACTAAAGTTAAATTATTAATTTGCAGATTTGCACTCCGATAGAGATAGATTTAAGGATTACTATTGAGATGTATGTAACTATGACTTAAGCTAGATAAGTATAATTGATTAGTAATAAACCAAACGCAGTCAGATGTAGTCGTTTCATTACAACTCCAAAACTAAACTTCCCCTCATGGCGACCTTGCCATAAAAGGCGCGCGATGATCGAGTTTCGCGAGGAATGCGGCGCGATGTTTAATTGTGTAAATGTTTAACATGAGTTCTGATTATAAAATAAAATACTACCGTAATGTACTCGAATCTAGAATGGTATGTAATCTTAAAATGTATTATTATTGTGTATTAACTAAATGGAACAAGAATTATTAGATTGTCTATATAAACTAATAGAAATAAAGAAATATTTAGTTAAGAAAGGAAAATCAAGATATAAAGGTAATGTTATTAAAAATAAATTGATAGAAACAGAAAGCTTTTATGAGAAAGGTAAAACATTGATAGAAATATTGAATAAAAGAGGTGTAAGTGAAAGTTCTGTTGAAACGTTTGCAAAATGTATAAAATTAATTGAAGAAAATTATTTAAAAATAAAAGAACTTTGTAAAGAAACTAACGATAATAATTCGGAAGGTAGTGATAGTGATTCTGAATTTAGTGAAGCAAGTGAATTTACTGATTCAACCATGGATTTCGATCTAAAAACAGCGTGTAGCTTGATCCCTGTAATGAACAATAATGGAAATAACATCAAAGGTATCATTGACTCTGTGGAAATGTATTCGGAAATGCTATCAGAGGCAGGAAAAAAGTTACTAATAAAATTTGTAGTGAAAAGTAGATTGTCAGAGAACGCTAAATTGCGAGTGTCTAGGGAATATTCAGCCGTAACCGATCTGATTACAGATTTGCGTAAAAACTTATTGCCTAAACAGTCATTTGCAGCTATACAAACTCGATTATTAACAGCAAAACAAGGCTGGCGCACAATCGACCAGTACGCGACAGAGATCGAGAAGTTATTTACTAACCTCACAGTTTCGCAAGCAGATGGTAATTCTAATAATTATGCCGTTCTGCAACCATTAAATGAGAAGTTAGCCATTAAAAGGTTTTCAGAAGGTTTACGCGACAGCAGGCTAAGCACGATTATAGCGGCGCGTAACTACGACAACTTAAAGGATGCCATCCAAGGAGCCAAAGATGAGGAACTGTCAGCTGAATCTACTCCAAAAGGTGACGAAAACATCATGAATTTTTCAAGAGGAAGAGGTAAGTCGCATGCCTATAATAATTTCAGGAATGGTCAGAGCAATTACCGTGGGAACTCGAACCCGAACGTGAACTCGAACTACAGAGGTAATTATTTCAGCCGAGGGAGTTACCATAACAACAGAGGTATTTTTTCCAATTCTCGTGATCAACCCCGACCGCAATATTATGCTCGTGGTTATAATAGAGGAGCATATCGTTATAATAATCAACGTGGACGAGGTTACCAAGGTAAGAATGAGAACCGATCGAGTTATGAGACGCGTGGTAGAGGTAACAATAACAACCATCGTGTTTTATGTACGGAACAGCCAAACAATAATGATTCGGTAAATACTGAACCGAAAACCGAAGGAAATAACATGCAGTTTTTTCGATTTTAAACATAACATCTTAGCTTTTTACGGTAAAGCCAAATTTCTATCTTTTTACATTGGCAATAGAAAGTATTTTTGGTTATTAGATACAGGAGCGTCATTATCAGTTATAAAGAGCGACTCATTGCCTAGTAACAGTGCCATAATAGGAGAGGAGACATCTGTAAATGGCATAGCAGGACAAATAACGTCAACCGGTTTTGTTCATCTTAGTTTGATGCATCTAGAAGATAAACAAGGAGTCGAATTTGATACCAAGCTACATATTTTCGATAACATTCCTTTAAAGGCTGATGGAATATTAGGCTTAGACTTTTTGTGTCGCTATGCATCAAATATCAATTTCAAGACAAACATTATTACACTTTCTAAATATGGTATGGAATATTCTTTGAAGTTGTTTGACACTATCGATTATTCGAACGAAGTGTTACACATTCCAGCGCGAAGTGAATCTATTCATTATTTACTTTTGAATACTGATATGAAAGAGGATTGCATCGTTCAAAACCAACAATTAACGGAAAATATTTTTCTTGCAGGAAGTATAGGTAAAATACGGAACAACAGATTACCTGTAAAAATTTTGAACACAAGTGAACATGACGTGACATTACCAATGTTTCAACCTGAATTATTTTCATTAAAAGACTATAATTTATGTAATTTTGAACAAACTTCGAATGGTTTAGAGAGAGCAAAAACTTTACTTCAAACGTTAAAGTTAGATCATCTTAACATAGAAGAACGAAAATCAATTCAAGCATTATGTGCTAAATATTCTGACGTTTTCTTTTTACCGGGTGACAAGTTGTCAACGACAAATATTTACGAACAGTCAATAACTTTAAAACCAAACGTTAGTCCAGTATACGTGAAACAGTATAGATTGCCACATGCTTTGAAAAGTGAAGTAAACAAACAGGTTCAGAAAATGTTAGAAAGCGATATAATTGAAACAGCAAAATGTGAGTGGTAGAGTCCAATATTATTAGTACCAAAGAAAAGCGAAAATAACAACAAGAAATGGCGATTAGTAGTTGATTATCGAAAACTAAATGATTGTATCGTAGATGATAAATTTCCACTACCTAACATAACAGAAATATTAGACTCATTGTCAGGTTCAGTCTATTTTACACATTTAGATCTTCATCAAGGATATTATCAGGTTCGTTTAGATAAGCAAAGTAGAGAGTACACAGCTTTTTCAACAAATACGGGACAGTATCAAATGCGGAGATTACCAATGGGATTGAAGACTAGCCCGAGTGCTTTCAGTAGAGTCATGTCAGTGGCGATGTCAGGCTTAACTTTTGATAAATGTTTTATTTATCTAGATGATTTGGTAGTTTTTGGTAGAAATTTAGAGATACACAATAAAAATTTAAATGATGTACTAGTTCGAATGAGAAAAGTAAATTTAAAATTAAACCCAGAAAAATGTAACTTTTTGAAGAAGGAAATTTTATATTTAGGTCATACAGTGTCGAAAAACGGAGTATTACCAGACCCAGCTAAAGTAGAAGTATTACGTAATTATCCGATACCAAGTAATACAGATGAGGTAAAGAGATTTGTAGCATTTTGCAATTACTACAGAAAATTCATTAAAAACTTTGCAGAAATAACTCAACCACTTAATAAATTAACAAGAAAATATGAAACATTCGTTTGGACGCCTGAATGTCAAAAAGCTTTTGAAAAATTGAAAAGTGCCTTGAGTACTCCACCTGTTTTAGATTTTCCAGATTTTTCTGAAAATAATGAGTTTATAATACAAACAGACGCATCAGGTACCGCCGTCGGTGCAGTTTTGTGCAATAAAAATATGAAACCAGTCGCATACGCTAGCAGACCACTTAATACGGGAGAATTGAATTATCCAACTATTCAAAAAGAATTAGTAGCTATAGTTTGGGCTATTAAATATTTTCGACCTTACGTTTATGGAAAAACATTCACCATAATGACAGATCACAAACCTTTAATTTATTTATTTTCGATGAAAGATCCATCGAGTAGACTTCTTAAATTTCGACTAACTCTAGAAGAGTATAATTTTAAAATAATATATGTAAAAGGAAAAGAGAATAGTGTCGCAGATGCACTTTCTAGGATAAATTTAACATCTGATACATTAAAACAGATTAATGAGGAAATAATTTCGGTAATGACAAGAGCACAGTCAAGAAAAATTAATCGAGATTCGAATAAAGCTATTTTTAGTAAAGAAAACGACAAGTGGCCTGATCAACCACAAGTTGTAGATATTCTGAAAATGCCTAGTGATTCTGTGGAATTGACTTTTATTGAAAAAGACGAATTAAACAAATTAACAAAAGAAAATCGGATAGATATGGAAAAAGAAAGTCTAATTTATAGTGAGAGTAAAAAAGCATTGTATATTAATCTTGATTTTAGAGCACAATTTACGCGAGACGAATTTGTGACTAAATTAGGAGAATTTTGCAAAGAGATAAAAATAAATGAACTATGCATAGTAAAAATTAAGAAATATGAAAGTTTTATAGAAGACTTGTTAAAAGAAATAAAAGAAAGAAAGGACTGGAGAGGTCCAAGAATTTATGTATTAAAAGGAGTAAGAAGAATAGAAAACGAAGACGAAAAGAATTATATTTTACATGATTTTCATTTGCTTCCTACTGCAGGTCATGCAGGTGTACGTAGAATGACAAATAACATAAAAAGAAGATTTTACTGGCCAGGTTTAGACAAAGACGTGATAGAATTTGTAAGCAAATGCGTTAAATGTCAAAAAATGAAGCATTGTAAATATGTCAAGGCGCCTATGGAGATAACTACAACACCTTCTCATGCTTTTGAGAATATCTATTTGGATATCGTTGGTCCTCTAGATAGAGATATAGATAATAATCGATATATTTTAACTTTACAATGTGGGTTAACCAAGTTTGTAGAAGCGTATCCACTTAATAATAAGGAAACGGTAAGTATAGCTAATACTTTAGTTAATAATTTTATTTTAAGATTTGGTACACCAAAAGCCATCATAACTGATCGTGGAACAGAGTTCGTATCTGCAGTGATGGAGCAGGTATGTAAATTACTAGAAATAGAAAAATTAACATCTACCTCTTATCATCATCAAACAATAGGTGCATTAGAAAACTCACATAAGAATCTAGGAGCATTTTTACGAATAATGTGCAATGGACAAAAAGATACATGGAGTCATTGGTTACCATTCTGGTGTTATAATTTCAATAACACAGTTCATACAGAGACTAAATACACACCTTTTGAATTAGTTTTTGGTAGACCTAGTTTAATACCATGTAGAGTAAGTGATTATATTAAACCTTTGTATAACCCCGAAGATTATCCATTAAGTTTAAAATATAGGTTACAAGTAGCACATCGAGATGCTCGTAACAACTTACTTTTAAGCAAAAATAATCGTAAAAATACTTATGATAAAAATGTAAACAATGTTACTTATGTTAAAGGACAATTACTATTAACTAAGAATGAAACAGCAAGTAAATTAGATACTTTATGGGAAGGCCCATTTGAGGTCATAGAAGATTTAGGAGTTAATGTGAAAATAATTAAAAAGAATAGAGATTATGTAATCCATAAAAATAGAACTAAACCCTTAGTAACATAAAAAAAAATGTATCTAACCATAATTTTTTTTTTCTATTCACCCCCGAGGTGAGATGTATGTAACTATGACTTAAGCTAGATAAGTATAATTGATTAGTAATAAACCAAACGCAGTCAGATGTAGTCGTTTCATTACAACTCCAAAACTATACTTCCCCTCACTATCGTCAACACGAATTCGATCCAAGTTCCGGCAGCGGTCCCCACTTCGACTTGGAGCTGTGTATACTCCGTCCAGACCTTTGCTTTCAGAACGTTCAATATTTGCCCAGCGCTGCGCTGCGTTGCGCCGCGCTGGTAATCGAACTAAGACTTTGGCGCCCGAGACCGGGCTCTTTCCTTCTATAAGATATTAAAGACTTGCTATAACCAGTTACAAAGGATTAAAGCTGGTTTGCTACTTTCGGAACTGATAGAAAACTATTTTACTAGTTCAATAGACATTGGCGAGAGCTTACTTACTGTGCACACAAAGCAGTATCTGAATGGTGGACCAAAATTTTCCGATATACTGAGCGAACAAGCGAGCCAGCCTGCATGCACAAGTTTCTAATTATTAACTCAACAGTAGTTAATTTATTTAGTTTAAGTTTTTTATAGAAGCGCATCCTTTCTAACTCGTCTTGTCTTCGTGCAATTAATCTCAGAAAGTGAAGTAAATAAAATAAAAGCTCGCTGTTAATGTAGAACTTTCATATAGCCGTTCCCCACCTTCGCTTTTCATCTTGTAAAATGTATTTTAAAGGAAAAAGTTCAAATAGAAATGAAATCTTTATAACGATTGTTATGAAAGTACAAACAGAAGCGGAGGGCGCTAACACAAAAAGGCGGTTTGATTTCTACTTGATAACAATACGAGGATGTTTACCTACCTACCCCGCAAATGTACAGCGACCGTGTTCTTTTCACCTAGTTTAAAATACATCGCTCGAAACATCTACGACTCATCCTGAAACTATTGGAACAACCGAGCATTCTATTTAAAGTATGCGATGATGAAGGGGGTGTGGAAAAGGTGGGTAAATCGTGGTAGAGAAACAACAGGAAATCAAAAACGTAAACATAGTTTTTGATTAATCATTTGTGAAAAAGCTGTGTTTTTGTTGGAAAGTTCCTGAGTATTAACTAGTTGGTTTAGGAACTGTGTTTGTTGCTTTATTTTATTTGACCTGGTTAGGACTTTGGTGGACCAATTGCTGGATAGCAAAATATTTTACCAGTTGGCCAATTTTCATTTTTCAGGCTGTTATTTCGGTCAACGAAGATTCTAGGCGTTCGGGTCGTATGGTGACTGCTTTAATTTGAAGCCAATTGATATTAATATGTGGGAGGAAAGCCGTAAGAAAACAATCAAACATTATTTTAATGCCATAAACTTTATTAAAACACAATAATTATAAAATACACAGCTCTTTTAGCGATTTATAATTACTAATTAATTAATAATTAGTAGGATAATAAAGATCCGTTTTAAACAAAGATATAATCATATATAATCACAAAATAGTCGTAAGAATATTAGATATAAAACAGGAAATAATACTTTTATCATAAAAAAATAATAACGGTAATACTTTTAAAAATAAGATAAAATTAGATCTCTTAAATTGGTAGAGAGAAAAAAAACCAAATGATATTTTTAACAAAAATCAATCAAACTCCCACAAATATACTGTAAAAAAGTAACAAATAATATAGTTTTTATAATTTATATGAAGTCTTGGTAGTAAATACAGAAACATAAAAGTGAAACCTATAGTATAATAAATATGCATTTAGGTCGTACCTTGTTCTTTATGGAATCTGCCTTGTCAGGCCATTTTGAGAGCAAAATTCTCGAGCAAGTCTTAGGTATTTCACCATCCGAAGAACCTTCTAAACTATAAATAACTTGATTTTCTGTTCGCTGTATTGTTTCTGCGCGAGATAGTTGCACACAATAATTGCTTCTCAGCCGTTTAGTTGAGTCTAATCGGTTCTAGACAGCCTCCCGCGGGGCTGGTTCCTTCACTTTTTGATGGATATCTCCATTAAACTCACTCGTTGGATCCACCAGAACTGCTCTAAAAGGGCAAAAATTCAACCATATGGGATGGGAACTGATTTAGAAATGTTATAAGGCTGAATACGTGTTCTAATAATACCGTGATTAGTAAGTCTATAAAGGCTGAATTGTTCATTATACACAAAAACTGAAAGAAAATAATGTTATGGTGCAAGAGGTCAATGACCGTCTTAGTTGCCTTAGCTGCAGTAACAAGATTACCGCAGGTTCTAGACCAAATTTACCATTTCTCCCCGAACCTTCCATGAAATTAGCCCAGACAATAAATTCATTACACCAGTTCTCGAACTTTCTAATCTAATTGCGTGGAATATTGGTACGGAGTTAGTCTGGTCAGCAAATTGGTCCTTTTCACGGGGCACCCGCAAATTGCCGGCATTTGGAAACCTCACCTGGGGCTTAGCGACCACCTCTGGGGCTGAATTATGCGAGCTTCATCAGATTGGACGGTATTGGACCCTGGAGATATACTGACGCACCACGTATAATGTTTATATATCAATGAAATCCTCGTAAGAAATTGTGCACTAAGCACGTAGTTTAAATTCAAAAACATACCTTACTTTAGTTTTTTTTTACATCGCAATATTTCTTCAGAGTATTGCCCAGGACTAAGAATCTCGGCTAGTTAGAAACATAGAGGGATCTAGAGTCAGGAAATGACATTTAGCCCGAGTTGATCCAGGTTCCGCCTCGTCTTAGCTCCAATCGAGTTTGCGTTGTGGAACCCTGACGAAGTTACCGGCTCTCACTGTCTGCTTCGACTCTAATGCAATATCCTGATTATGAATATCACAAACTGATGCACGCCGGAGTTCCCGCTTCATAGTCTGTTCTCTGTCACTGTTACTCTAGACTCTAAACTCGTCATTTGCGTAACAAAATGAAATAAGAGGCTACCATGTTAAGGCCATGATAATATTCGATTCTGGTCATATATTAAGCATTGCTCTAGTTAGGAATATGAAAATCGAAACTAACAATACATTATAACAACATTATCTCTTATCTAATCCACTGGTTTTTAGGTTATATGTAATGAAGGTTGGAGGGTTGGAGGAGTAATTAACACGACTGAAGTAGGTTCTGTACTGATTATTTATTGAGTTAAAACTAGGCTTCATTCGACGTCAAGATGGCCGCCGTTGGCGTCATGTTTTGATTTTCACAAATTATTTTATTTTAGTTTTTCTGCAATAGGTGTCGATTGTAACATAATTTTGTGATAAAACCATTATTTAAACTACGGATTGTGCAATAAAAACATAATTTTGGAGAAATCTCCGAAAATGGACGGTACCGAGGAAGAAGTGATACCTTGTACCGAGCCGCCGCCGCCGCCTTCAGGCTTGGCGCCCGCCCTGGCCAATCGAAAACGATTGTTATACGTTGAAAATGTGAATTTTGATGATGATGATGGATTTGTTCAAGTACAGAGAAGGAAAAAAATTAGTAAATCACGTGCGGCTGAGGAAATTACTAATAAGAGAGGTACCAGTGGAGACAATTATTATGAGGTATGCGTTGCATCATTTAATTTGCTGCCAAAACAAATCGGGTTGGCCATGCTTCTGAAAAAAGAAGGCATCACCAGCGCCGTACGTATAAAGTACAAGAATCCATACCGAGTACTCATTAGTTTTGATACTAAAGAGGAGGCAACCAAGTTGATAGAAAATAAAACATTCGCAGAGGCAGGATTACGTTGTTATTTAACGAGCGAAGTGGGCATAACTTATGGCATTGTAAAGTTCTTGGAGGTCGACGTTTCAGAGGAGAATTTGAGAGAGAGTCTTACATGTGATTATAAAATACTTACTGTTAAGAGATTAAACCGTATGTCAGAAGAAGGCCAATGGGTTCCGAGCGAGACTGTCCGTTTTGGTTTTAAGAGCTCCAGTTTGCCTTCGCACTTGTATGGATATGGTTGCAGATTTAAGGTGGACCCTTACATGTTCCCTGTGACGCAGTGCGGCTCGTGCTGGAAGTACGGCCATTTGACGCGGACCTGTCCCACAAGGCGGACGACGTGCCCCAAATGTGGCGGAGGACACACCAACTGCGAGACCACCGAGTTACGCTGCGTCAATTGTAGAGGAAAGCACATGGCCCTGAGTAAGTCCTGTCCAATATATTTGAAAGAGAAAAAGATTCGATCCATCATGTGTCAAGAGAACAGCACTTATAAGTTTGCGGCTACAAAGTATCGTGAAATTAAAGAACCTAAAAGTACTCCACCTGCGTTTGCCTTTGGTGAGGTAAACAAGAACAGAAGATTTGATTTCACTACGCCCACCATATCTTACAGTCAACGTGTTGCAGGGAAGATACCAACGCAGGCTACGACTCACGTATATGAGTCAAATATTCTTGAGCACAAGGAGGAGAGAGGTGTGAGTGAAGTAGAATCTAAGGACAGTAGCGAGGAAGGTTCGCTATGGCAAACTTCGAGCGGTAAGAAAAAGAAGAAGAAGAAGAAAGAAAGAAAGCAGAGGAAAGAGCCACATTGCAGCGCGGCTGGCCCTCGGGGTCCTCAGGTACATCCCGCGGCCTCCTCGGCGGCGATGGTGCCGCCCTCTTCAGGTGAGGGAATCAAAGCTGTACTTGCCAAAGTGTGTGTAAAAGTGTCTGATGTTTTTACCAAAAACCTTAGTTTAGCCGAAAAAGTTAGTGAGGTTTTAAAGCTATTTTTAGATGAACTTATGTCGTTTGTAGTGGGGATGATTAGCAATGGAGATGTCTTAACAAAACTTTTAGGTCTCTTTTATAATGGATAGTAACAATGTTACTGAAACCGTGGCCAGACCGGCATCGGGCCCTGTGAGTTCTGTTGCACAATTTCTAAATTTTGTGCAATGGAACTCACAGAGCTTGATGCCCAAAAAACATGACCTCGAGCTTTTACTGTATTCGGAAAAAATAGGTATTTGTATTTTAAGTGAAACTTGGCTTGATTCGGACACAAGTTTACGTCTAAATAACTATAATATTTATAGAAGTGATCGGACGGATTCTTACGGCGGTGATAGTTCACAGATCAATAAAAACTCAACTTTTTCCAGTGAATTTTTCTGGCAATACCGGTATAGAAACATTATGTATAAAAATAATGAATTGTAAATATTTAGAATATGTTGTTTCGGTTTATTGTCCTTCGAGTATAAGAACATCACAAAGCGATTGGGACAGTATTTTTTCAAAATTTTCGACAAAAGCTATCGTTGCTGGTGATTTTAATGGTCATCATTCCAATTGGTCAAATAAAAGTGACACTAGAGGCTTTCAGTTATTAGATGCCTCCTTGGAACATAACTTCATAGCAATCAATAATGGTCAATTTACAAGAATAAAATTAGTAAACGGTAATTTACAGGAATCCTCACCAGACATTACGTTCATATCTTCAGACATAGCTGTTTACTTTGATTGGCAGGTAACGCGGGAGAGTCTAGGGAGTGATCACCTAATAATCAAATATTCTCTTCGATACCACGATTCACGCAGGTCAGTAACACGACGGAACTATAAAAAAGCAAATTGGCCTCTATATCAGGAGATATTGAGTGATAGTTTTGGTGGAATCGTAGTAGACGAAGATAATATTCAGTCAAGTTACAATTTTTTCATCGAAAAGCTCTATTATGCTGCGGAAAAAAGTATTCCACTTATCAAAAGTTGTACAAATCCTACACAATCTTTTAAACCTAAGCCGTACTGGTGTCCAGAAATATCCTTGGTTATCGCTCAACGCCGTCTGGCTTTGAAGATGTTTAGGCGCAACCCTACTCCCAATAATCTTGATAGACTAAACCAAAAGATAGCAGAGGCACGAAAAGTCCACCGAAAGGCTAAGACTGCTAGTTGGCAACAATTTTGTGGATCTGTAGATGATGTAATGACAGCTTCAAGTATGTGGCGTCGTATGCGCTGGATGAAGGGTCTTCGCACGGAACGAGTAATTGCTCCTAGTCATATAAAAGAGGATATTTTATGTAGCCTTGCTCCTGATTCCGTGCAAATATCTCAGCCAGTATTCAAATCTATTAATAACGTTTTGGATAGGGAATTCTCCAGTCAAGAACTAGAAAATTGCTTGAAAACTAAAGATACTGCACCTGGGGAAGACGATATTACGTACTCGATGATCTACAATTTGCCTTTGGAGGGAAGAGCTTTCTTGCTTAAGTTATTCAATTTAATTTTTAGACATTCTCTGGTTCCTGAACAATGGCGTAGCATTAAAATTCTACCGATCCCTAAACCTAATAGTAACCCTAACTTCTTACCTAAATTTCGCCCCATTTCTTTAATTTCTTGTATGTGTAAACTATTTCCTTTGATGCTCTGCAAACGCTTGGAATGGTTTATTGAAAAGAATAACATTTTAGCTCCTGTTACTAGTGGTTTTAGAAAGAACCAGTCATGCATGGATTCCTTAGCTCGACTAACCTCACAGATACAAATCGGGTTTAGCAAAAATATTTCTACATTAGCGGTGTTTTTAGACGTAGAGAGCGCATATAATAATGTTTTGACCGATCAACTTATTTTAACGCTTGATGATTTGGGTGTTGGGAATCAAATTTGTAAATATTTATGGTCTTTCCTGAGTTATCGTCTCCTAAAAATTGAAGACGATAATGAATACCGATCTATGGTTAGATGTACTGATCGGGGATTGGCCCAGGGTGATCCTCTCTCTCCATTGTTGTTCAATATTGTAACATATAAAATTTGTACAGGATACGATAAAGTAAGTGCACTGCAATATGCTGATGATTTCGTTTTCTATACGCAAAATCCATCTTTAAAACATAATCAAGAATACATTCAAACAGTTCTTGATTCTGTAGTTATTAGATTAGGTAAATTAGGGTTAGAAGTATCACCGTCCAAAACGCAGTGTTGCAGTTTTAGAAGAGGAACTAAGATGGATGATGTTGATCTCAAAATTAACAATAATAGGATACCAGCTGTATCACATGTCAAATATCTAGGAATCTGGCTAGATAAGTCGTTACTGTGGAGAAAACATATAAATGAGATTCATGAAAGAACAATGAAGAAGTTAAATCTCTTAAAGGTTCTCGCTGGTGCATCTTGGGGCCTGCATCCTAAACATCTTCGCCAGTTGTACATATCTCTGATTAGAAGTAGGATAGATTATGGATGCTTCCTTTATGACGCAGCGGCAAAAACACATCTAGTAAAGCTGGATAGAATTCAAAATATAGCGATGAGGGTCATAGGGGGCTTTATCAGGACAACTCCTGTTCATGTTATGGAGTGTGAAGTTTGCCTGCAGCCTCTTATGCTTCGACGACAATATCTAGGAACAAAGTATTGTCTAAAGGCTCAATCTTTTTCTAAAAATATAACCATAGATTTATTTAAAGAACTGCATAATAAATGTGAATCGAGATATTTGAAGAAAAAACCTTTACTAATCTCTATTTTTGACGAAACAAAAGTAGAAATATTAAAGTCAAATTATATTTTAAATATATTTTCATTAAATACTTGGGTATCTGATATTAGAATAGATTTTATTTTGACCAATGTGGAAGGTATTGATCACGGAAAAAGCCACTACGATGATAGTGAACTTAAGTATCACACATTGTGTATGCTTAGTTCTAAGTATAAGGACTGGCATAAATTATTTACTGATGGATCTAAGTCGGACAAAGGTATCGGTGCGGCCTTTTATGATCCCATTCGCAATGTGAAGGAGTTGTTCCTAATTAAGTCAGATGTTAATTCTATCATGTCGGTTGAGCTCTTTGCAATTTCTGAAGCACTATCTTATGCTACCAGTCTGAATTTGGATAAACTGGTAATACTGACTGATAGTCGAAGCGCCCTGCAGCATATTGCTAGCTGCGTCTCTGGCGCTAGAGCAGAGTCAGTGGCATATGCAATACTTAAAAAGGTATTATACATGTTCAACAGTGGTGTCCAACTTAAATTACAATGGGTACCTTCGCATATTGGTGTTCAGGGTAACGAAGAGGTTGACCGATTAGCAAAAGAGGCAACTTCATCAGGTGCAGAAACTTTTATTATACCGGAACACTCAGATGTATTCAATAAATATAAATTCAAAATTTTTGAGAAATGGAAAAAGCATTATGTTAATATTTCAGACACAAAAGGAATTTGGTATAGAATTGTACAAAGCTACCCACCTCGTGTACCTTGGTTTGTAAATAGTAAGATTAAGAGATGTTTAATTGTAACAGCACATAGGCTGCGCTCCGGGCACATGCCTCTTGCTAAATTCAAAAATCTTATCAAAATATCAGAGTCTCCTAACTGTGATCTTTGTGGAGTTATAGAAGATGTACATCATCTTCTCACGGAGTGTGTACGGAGCCAGTCATTAAGATCACACTTGGAAACACACTTTGAATTAAATCTGTTAAATATTGGCATTTTTCAAAGTATCTTGGCCGCCCCACTTTGCACGGCTGCCAAGATTTTGTATAAAATGGTTTATGATATTTTATAAGATAAGCATGTAATTGAATGTACTAACAGGGCTGACGTAGTCAGTGTTTGGCTAAAAGCCCTTTTAAAATATAAGAAATAAATAAATAAATAAATAAAACTAGGCTTTTTATACAAAAGTTCTATCTCTAATTTTATTATAATTTAATTGCTTGTCTTGTAATTCTATATGCTTGTTTATTTAATAAAATTATATTCTATTTTCTTATCTTTGTTTAGAGTAATCTGATATGTTTGGGAAAATAGAAATCTATTTTCCTTATCTGCTAATCCTCGTCATTGAGTGACGTCTTACAATAGGTGTGTACCTACACTACATATACATAGGTGTCATTTTCCGTGATAATTGTTTTAATATTTAGTCTGTATGTTGTACCTACATAAAAATTGGAGTGATTAGATCTCGTCCCCGAAATCGTTAATTCCGCATAGCAAACTTTCCATTCGCATTTTTCCCCACTAGAACTTTTACCCGCCACTTTTTTTTCTCATTTGCTTGCTTCCTTATTCTCAAAAATGGCCAAACGGCATTTATCACAATATTTCTAATTCTTAAACGATATTTTTTCCATAGCAAAAGTTTCCCAGTAGCTTCTTTTTGCAATAGTTTTGTTTCTTACGCGATATTGTTCCTGTACAAAAAAAATATCCTACTCTTTTTTTGCAAAATTCGTATTCCTTATGCGATAGTGTTACTATTCTAAAACTGTAACCCTTTCAGAATAACGTCAATGTATAAATAACAAACTCACACACACATTGCCGCGAGTCGAAATACACGGCAATGTGTAGTTCCATTCATCTTTTTCATAAATGTATTGGGATTTTCTTAAGTATCATTTACCATAAACACTTGAGAACGCATAAGCCCTCTTTTTAGTATCTTTCACTGATATACATGAGTTTAGTCAGCCACTTGTCATTTGAATTGTCGCGTCACTATAATGGTTGAAAATAATTGTAATTGCATATAAAATAGTATCATTTCTTTGCAACAATGGAAACTAGCAATGAAAAATGTGATCCAGAGAGTTCAGCTAGTGTTCAGAAAACATCATCATTCGAGTTCATTGATAGTACACATAAAGATCGGATAAGTACGCTATTAGGAAATTATGACACTGGAAATATTTTATGAATGATAAAAAAGGAGAATGGGTAAAAGTTCTAGTGGGGAAAAATGCGAATGGAAAGTTTGCTATGCGGAATTAACGATTTCGGGGAAGAGATCTAATCACTCAAAAATTGTGCCATTGTAGCGAAAATAATTGTATTTTTTTATTTCTTTTTTAAATGAACATAGTTAATAACTAGTGACGATAGACGGGGTTCGGCTTTACGACCGTCGCGTCGTTCAAAAAGATATTAAAAGGTAGAGTCCTTTTAGAGTCAGAGTCAGAGTCAAATCGTTTATTTCTTTAGACTTACAAAATAAGTACTTAGACAAGTCAAATTTTTACTATATAAACAACATTTTACATTCAATAAAACCGTAAAAGATATTTCTTTGGAAACAAATTGAAGTATTGTATTGCATTGGACCGAATACGAATAACAAATCACCAAAACGAACGAATCGGAGTTAATATTCAAAATTCGTAGTCTGTACAAATAGCGAATGAATTTTTATTAACTCGTAAAAATTGACGCAGTTTATTTACATATAAAAATTGGCAAGTGTGAGTTGAAAATAAATGGATCTTATTGCAGAAAAAGCATTGAATTTTATATGACTTTTATGGGCCTTAAAGCTAATAGAGCTAACCGATCAAAACCAGTTTTTGAAATCTTTCAGGTTCTTTACCTGTATGTCACTTTGTAACAATTATAAGAATTAAGTTGTGCATTAATAATCAAATAAAGTTAGGTTCTTTAATACATGATTTTTCGAGTGTATATCTTGATACCGAACTCTAGAACGTATCGCTAAAGTTATATGTTTTAGTAAACAAATATTCAAAATTAATACGACATGAATCGGTATTAATATTCATAGACAAGTCCATTTATATTTAACATTGATTTTTTTTAACAATGAAGCAGAAGAACGCAATCATTATCTTTTGTCTATTGTAGCACCACTGGCTTTATTAGCCCAGCAGTGGGTTAAACTACAGACTCATAGTTCAATGACGATGATATTGAGTACCAACCATACCTATCTCTAAGAGTCAAGACCTGCTAAGATCTGGACTGTATTGGGTATGATCGATATTCAAAAATGATCGATGTTGACATAGATGTTAACATCGATACAAAAGTATCCATGTACGATGAATATCGATTGAAAAACATCGATATGTCTATCCGATAAGGTAACGGTACATTTCACTTGGATATTGATAGGAGGTTTCGCGCGGGGTCCACATCACTCAGATTTTGCTACCGCTCTGAGTATTAGATACTACGTATGTAGGTCTATTCTATCGTTACAAAATCAAAGATATGTGCCTTGATATAGCCCCGTTCATCTTGTTGTGTATAGCTTGGTATCATGCCTCTGGCTCCAGGCGCATATCCAAACAATTAGGTACCTACTTCGTTCTTCTTTATGAACAACGGACTTATTTAATCTGTTTGCTGTATTTTATTACATTCCTCTAGACTTAATTAGCGAGGAGATTACTCACTGGGAATAATTAGACTATTTAATTACTGTTGTGAAAATTATATTATTTAGAAGATGCAAATTTATTCAACATTTTCACTAAAATATTATATTTTATTTCTGTTCAGTTGGTGAGTAGATGGTAGTTCGTAGGTATATGGGAAGGTATCTGAACTGGTAACTGAAGTTGATTGTGCCTTTTTTCTTGCCCTAACTTAATATTAGAATTTTATTTTGAGAGTACTTTTCTCTTTGCAAAATTATTTTTCGGCGCGGGCGGTCATTACCTGTTTACATTAACTTACTGATAGTTTGATAAGGGCTGGTTTACATGGACTGCAAGCTGCCAAATACACCGTCGCGTCGACTGCAGGCGAACGGTGGCAGCTGTGGACAGCAGTCGATTGCAGTCTGTGTAAACCAGAGGTACACTTCTTCGAAGTGTTTGATAAACACGTTTAAGTAAGTTTCGATGAGTAACATAGTTGTATGATTTTGCTTATCCAATAAACAAATATTATACAAGTATCAAAATACAAAATTAATTGTTTAGCAACACAAATTACATTTAGAAATACATTTGATAAATGTTATTAAGAGCGAATTATAATAGATACCTCACCGGGCTCCCGGCATGGCCCGTGTTGTGGGCAGCAGGTTGTTTTCTTGTATTCATAAGTAGTTTTATTCATTAAATTATCATCAAGTAATGCCTACCTTTCACTAATTACCCTCCTTTGACGTCCAAATTAAAGCTATATCAAAGACAAGTTAGTCAACGGTTCTATTCCTGGAAATGTAAATAGGTGAGTCAACAATGTCGGAGATCCACTTCCTTCTCGGTATCGGGTACGCATTTACAGTTTATGCGTCGATTTTGTTTCTGGTGTCGAAATTACATGGGGCCAATTTCGGGGTAAGGGCCCTTACCGATAAAAAAATATATTATCAAAATCGGACAACTCTGTACAAAGTAATGCGTAAAAAAATAATCCTTCTATATCTTAAACCTTTAAACGAGCAATTCTTGATCTCGGATTTCCAACGATTTTCATTAAATTTTGTATACAGGAGGTTTCGGGGGCAATAAATCGATCTAGATTGGATTAACTTTTAGAAAATGTCGTTTTATCCGTGTTTTCAATAAACTTTCTTCAACATTATCGTAATCTATTGACTCTTCCTGACATCTATTGGCGAATAGTAATACTATTTTATTCGTGTTTTCAATAATCAATATAAGTGTTTTATATTTCCCACCCTTCTTCCATTTTTAGGCTTGGTGTTATTTCTGTATAAATTATGATTTTTGTATAATTATATATGTATTTCCTTATTTTCTAAATTAATTAAAGAAAATAAAATTAATTTCTTATTTTTTCCATTTTTAGGCTAGGTGTTATTTCTGTATAAATTAGATTTTTGTATAATTAGATATGTATTTCCTTATTTTGTACATTAAATTTAGGCACTACTCGTATAAGACCTTAATATATTTTGTTACCACCGTTAGTACACTATTGTGAGGAAAAAACCTGAGTTAGCCAGAGCAGGAGCCCTCGTTTCTGAATACCAGTTTCGACTTGGTAAGAACGAGGAACTCATTAGCGATGCCTAAAATTGGGTTTTTTACACACATAAGGTACCTATCTGAATAATAAACTGTACCTACCTTTATTTATATGTGTGATTTAAGACGAAATAAACATTTTTATATCTTTATAATCTTCTAATAATCAACTTTATGCTATTTAACTTAAGGACTAAACTGAAAAATATGACTTCCTGACATCTATTGGCGAATAACAATACTAAAATGTTATAAAACAAAATATACCAAAAAACCCATCCAGGTACTTGTACTTGAATAATTATAAACGCGAAAGTTTGTAGAAATGTATGTGTGTAAATATGTATATATGTTTGTTGCTCTTTCACGCAAAAACTACTAGGCTGAAATTTGGCATATAGGTAGTTCTAGGTCTGGAATAAAACAAAGGCTACTTTTTATCCCATAAATCTGTTCCCGTGGGATAGGCGTGCGAAGTCGCGGGGTATATTATAAACTTGAGAACCTCGTCCGTTTTTTTGTCGGTTGATAATGCGTCGGTTCTTACCGAACTTTATCGACCGGTGACAAAATCGGTGCTTATCGATTTTTATCGAGAAATAGGTAGAGAATACTGTAACGTCAGACATTTCTGAATTCATATTTCCTCATTTTTCTGAAGTCTTATAAGTCGCAGTTCAAAATAAATACGGAAGTAAGTCTGGGCCCATAGTAGCAAAGTTGCACCCGAACCGGACCTCGCCGGATAAATATTAAAGCGGGCCTCTAATTAATACGCCTCGGACTAAATAATAAACTCGCTCGGTTGAGCTCGCCCGGCGCTGCGGAATCCTTAGTATGAACTTACATACGCATATCTCTTGGAGTTACTATTCCATCATCTTCCTCAAGTTCTGCAACTAAGGACCAAAAAAATATTATTGAGATGTATCTACCGAAAAAAAATCCCCGCGTCAGGAGTCAGGAAGGAATTCCAAAAACGCACGTTAAGCCGATAGTCCAGTACCTGTCGGGTTGGACTGACATCCTATCAGATTAGGACAGTGACGGAATAGAGAATGCACCTGTGTTTGTTTATTTGTCCTTGTGCACACGGTTTGTCTTCGATCAGACTGGCCGCCGTGGCTAAAATAAATGAATGAATAATTTGAAACAATCCACACAGCATTATCTGGCCCCAATCCAAGCAGAGCTTGGGTTATGGGTACTATTACATAGATATTTCTATTATACATACAACACATCTAGCCGGCCTAGCACGGGGATTGTTGTCTTGGGTAGAATAGAAAAAAACACGTCACTTTGACATCGAATGCGTAAAATGTTTGGAATTCATTCCTTCAACTTAAATAGTTGAAGGAATGTATAATAAATAGTTATTTGTTCAACAAGTGAGCAAAACGATTTTTTGTTGCACGTGCCGATTTTAAATCCCGAGCTAGCGAAGTAGTCTAGAGTATAGTCACGAGCGTAGCGAGCTCAAGCGAGCTCTAAGTTGACTGCTGAGCGTTCATTCTCTATTCCGTCACTCTCCTTATCTGATGGGATGTCAGATCAACCCGACAGGAACACCCTGAACAAATATCGCACTTCAACTTACACACATTTCTCCCGAGGCGGGAATCAAACCCGCAACCTCCTGCGTCGCAGGTGGATCTTCGCCTGCCACGCCACAGAGGCCGTCACTTGACGTCCCACCTAACTAAATAACCCATACAATAAATCTTAGTAGTAAAGACAACTTCCTATTGTACATGGAGTCACGCGGGGGGACAACGCCGCCTAACCTCTCCGCTTCCGGCGCGTCTCCGGCACAATGGACTCTATTGTTACGGGCTGGTAGAGCGAGTTCAGGGGTTCAAATATTATCCTTTGTGAATGATTATTATTTATTGACAATGGTCGTGTTTTAATAGGCAAGTATTATTCTATGCACTTCACCTATCTTTGTGTTAATTCTTAGTTTGAATTAAGCTTTTCTTCCATAAATGTTTAGTTGTTGTCATGTGTCGTGTCAAATAAAGCATTTCAATTCTTGTTATTGTTTCTCCCTTAACCTCATTTATTTTTAATGAATTTTCTCTTTACGAGTAATTTTAATTCCAGGATATTGTATGTGTATTGACTATCCTTGAAAAATAATAATTACTTCAGGAAAATGTTTAAAGCGTCATGAGAGTTAAAATTTATATTTTAACAAGGTTCAACATACTCGTTAGTCATTAAAATAAAAGTAAATATCAATGACCAGTATCGCAAGAATACTGACAAAAAAGTTTGTAAAAGCGTTATATAGAAATAAAAGAACTCTAAAACAAATGTCGACTGGTCTCTGATCAGTCGACTCGAGACTTGAAGTTACATAACCGGTGAACTAAACCGATATAAGATCGGTTTACTTCACCGGTTCTGTGAGCTGTCGTATTATAATTTAATGATTATTTATCGGGTATTTATCGTGCACCTTTGTTTTCATTTGACCTATGTACGTTTCCACCGCATTAAAGCGATCGTGGTCACGGGGCGACTGGATGTAATTGGAGTTAAAGAAAACCATCTTCACGATTAAAATTTGGATGTTTTTTGATCTCAATCGCCTCTCGAACCATCCTTTTGTAATAGTGGCGTTCACGGGATAGAACTTTAGGGTCATGTAGCTCAATCCAGTGATTGCTTCTCGAGTCTAGCAGGTGTTCCGCTATCGCCGACTTGTTAATTTGCCCATTCTTGACTGCTGCTATGTGCTCTTTCACCCATTCGGCAATGGTTCATTTGCCTATGTATGAGCGGTCACAGCTGCAGTCAACCTTGCAGACGCCTGGCATTTGAAGAGGTGACATCTTTTGGTGTTCGTAGTTGCTGAGCAACTTTTGTGTGGGGGGTGAGAACCGACTTTATTGAGAACCTTTTAGGATATTTTATCCGTCACCCATTTCACATACGGCAAAAAGATTTGTTGTCTGCTGACCTCGGGCGTTGTGTGTTTTGTGCTTACATATTCGTTTTGTTTGAGAACCTTCTGAACATGGTTAAGCTCGTCCTCTAGATGTTCAGGGTCACACAAAGCATGATCCCTGTTTGTGAGTTATGACACAACGGACTGTAAGTGGTGCGGGTGATGATGTGATGCGGCGTTGAGGTACTTGTCTATGTGAGTGTGTTTGCGATAGACGCTGTGCGCTAAAGAACCATCTGATCTCACCGTCACTCTGACATCAAGAAAGGCTAAGGTCCGATTCACCTACAACTCGTGTGTGAAACGGATGTTCGGGTGTATGGAGTTCAGTGTCAAAACCAATTGCAATACTTTCTGTTCCTGTTGTACTTCTCGTATTATTCTGAAAATATATCCAAGACACTCAGAAGTCAGTCTAATCTGAAACGGATGAAGCCCTCACGTAAAGTGAATGGTGAACGTAATGAGTGCTCTGTAGACACGAGAGCAGCACAGAGCCGGTTCAGGACCGCAAATGGTATCAAATTGTACCATTGACCGCCTCACACCACTTCTTGGGCAATTAAAGTTACGCGGAGACAGAATCAACAGAGATTGCAGGAGACGGGTCAGTTACTCAGCCCGATACGACATAGGAAGTCAGATTGGTTAAGTCGGACAGATTCACGCACGTGCTTCCCGCGTTGTACAACAACCTGCTGGTTAGCGTATTTAAAGCACGTAGACCCGTATTATGAAAGCTTCCCCAAGCCTTACCTCTGCAGTCATTACGTGAGTTCTACTCAAGCTTTGAATCTCTGCTCAAGTAAATCTTTATTATATAACGTAACTCTGACGCTACTTAGCTAGCTGCACTATCAAAATCTCTACTTGAGTGAGTAAGCTTTTTTCTATGGTCTACACATTTATCTAAGCGAAAAACGTTCCTTTACCTTATAAACCTGAGAATCACAATATTTTTGTTGATTTGATGGGTTTTGTGAAATGAATTGCAACCATTTCAAACATTAAAAGCTTTCGTGCGTAGAAATCCTATCCAAGCATTACTCAGGTTTTGTCCAAACCACACTTGAGTAAAGATTGAGTAAGATATTTTAAGGTAAGCAATTGTTCTAAAATACGCAATTACTCAAGTAATGCTTGGTAACCGTCCCATAATACGAAACAAGTAGTAAGAAAACATCGTTACTTGAGGGTTACATGAGTGAGTGTAGATTTTGACAACAGTTCCCAAGCATTGCTGCGTCCAGCAGTAGTCCAATATAGGCTGTTGAGGTTGCGGTACGAGTACCTCCTAATGACAGAGTTGAGACCGAGTTGCTTTCGCATTAAAAGTATTAGCATGAATAGGGTATATGCATGTGATTTCAAAATGGCTAAAAAAATATATACGTATTCTCTATTGATAAAGAAACATATCTACATATTTATTTTTGTATTTTGAGATGTTTTTATTGTAGAATTTAACCATTGAAAAATTGATATTTTAAATCTCAATCGCAAAATTTCAAAACGCTACGCCATTGGCTAGAGCGGACGTGACATCACTGTACACATTTCTTCTTTTTTTATTCTGCTTGCTGCACCTTGATTTGACACTATTCTGCCCACTTGACATTTCGTTTGTCGATTATTTTCAGTTTTTTCGGAAAACCTCTTTCCTGAGATGATCACTACCGAGGTCGTCACCAAAGGTTTTAATCAAGTGTGTACGTCGACGTCACATAAACATGGCGCCAATATGGCAGCGTTTTTATCACCCGAAAATGATTGTAATTTTGATTTGTTTTTTTTACCTTGTTAATGCGAAATTCAGTGAGCGTCTTATCATTCCTCGGTTAAATAATGACCTAAAGAATCGATTAAAACAATAAAAAAAATCGATGCATATATCCTATTCCTTCTTTTCAATATCACATAGCAAATCGGTTCATGTGTGAAAGCTCTAAGAGGGCGACGCCGCAAACTCGTTCCGTCTCGGGCCAAGTTCCCAAAACTTGCCCCGCTCCGCCGGCCGGCGCGGCGCGGCGCGGTCCAACTTGCCTCTAACTATCCGATCGACTCACGAAAGCTTTACGAGTAATTTGTTTAACAAAAGTCCGACTCCAGATTTACGAGTTGCGTTGATAGACCTACAAGTTTTATGGATTTCGTGTTGGGGTTAACTCAATAAAGAATAATGTCCACTGATTCGTAATTAATAGACGGTGGTCGACCGTCCAGAATAACTTCGCCACGCTTCTCTCTGATTGGAAAGACATTGCCCATCTGCGAGATTGGATACCAGTGGTAGCCAACTTTTATGATCGCACATAAACACGGCAGTTCGGCGGACAGCGGCCCGCAGTCACATTAATCCGCAACGTAACCACTCCGCCGTAGCGGATTATTGGAGGTAAATTATTTATGAGGTCCCGAACACGACTCAAATCTCAATCTGTCGTTCAAATCAAACCAGCGGTGGAAAAAATTGAAAAATCTGATGAACATCTTATCAAAAAATTCTTTGGTTACTTCCAAACTTTTCACTTTGAAATAAAATGGAAAGACTTTTAAGAGGTAACTTGGGACATGAATATTCTGAAACTAATGAAGCGACCAGACGACCGCGTATCGATAAGCTTTCTAGTACGCACCTAGGACTTCATACTCGTAGCTAAGTAGAATAATTAAAACTCAACCTCAACCTCAACAGCCTGTATTGCTCCACTGCTGGACGCAGGCCTCCCCCTGATAAGCGCCTTGTTGGCTTTTTACCTAATGGAGGGTACTGCCTATAATCCCCACGCTGGACATGCGTGTTGGGGATCGCAGTTCAGTGGTAGAATTGTTCTGCAGGGGGCGTTGCTGCCCGCCTATTTCACGCCTTAGTCGCCTCTTACGACACCCATGGTAAGATGGGGAGGTGCAAATTCTAAACCAGCACCTTCGTTTTGAGCTTTGGTTAACAACGCAATATTGTTAAGGGTCGAATTGCTTTCAGAGATCGATCACCATGCATTGACGACCTCTGTGGCGCGGTGGGCGAAGGTCCGCCTGCGAAGCAGGAGGTCGCGGGTTCGATTCCCACCTCGGGACAAATGTGTGTACGATCTGCAGACATTTGTTCAGGGCGTTCTGGATGTTTTCTAGGTAAATATCTATCTATGTAGTGTTTTGTATTAAGTATATCAGTTATCTAGTACCCGTAACACAAGCTCTGCTTGGCTTGGGGCTAGATGATGCTATGTGAATTGTCCAGCATTGTTTTTTTTTTTATTCATTTGTCTGAAATAAGCTTGAATGTCGTCAATTACATACTCTATGTAGGAGTATGTCACATTGTGTATTTCTACGATCTTACATCGTCAAGTCCATTCGCTTTACATTTTAAAATTCCCACTTTGCAAGTTGCAAAGTTTGAAAGTTAAGAGTGAGCTAGCTGTAGGCACGTAATGGTAGATGGTAGATGCTATTTATGAATGAATAATTCATTTCTTGCATAACACGATGTTCCTTGTAAGTTGAATGTAGATTTTGTTATAAACGACTTGGGGGAACATTTGCTTTCCTCTGCTAAATGCGATGAAACATTGTAATGTTGTAGGTACATGCTTTTTATGAGACCGCATTCAGAATAAATGAGAATAGACTGGACGGCTTTCTGTTTAAATTCTTAAAGACCCATTTAGATATAAGTGCTATCGTAATTTTAGTTATAAAAGCTAACTAAATAAATTAGTTTTTATGAATAAATAACTTTGAAAAGCCACGTTCCCTTGCCAAAGTGCATGCGAGTTCGCATCTCGGCATGAATTCTCGGAGCATCCATGTATATAAAATGGAAGGTCGCGCCGCGGGCCGCGGGCCCATCGAGCGAGTCTGGCCAAGTCTCTGCACTCCCCGAACGGGGGGAAATACTCAAAAATGCAATAAGCGTACCTCGCGGGCCTCTCGGCGTGCATGCCTGAGCCGCTACAAGTCTGCGACCCTCGAGGATGTGTCGGGTGAACTCGCCTGCTTGTTATTCCTATTTACAGGACCGAAAAAAATAGCCCCCCGGCGGCCAGAGCAGGGTTATTAATTAAAAGTTTAAATAAACGCTAAAGTTAATGGTTTCTAGGGCTTCTTGTTTATGTTTCATTTAAACTGAAATTAAACTACAAAAAACGCCGGAAATAAGACGATAATTGGAGTCAATGTTAAATACACTCACGAAAGCGGTAATTCGAGCAATATTTTCATAACGTACGCTCAATAAATTAGCGTGAATCGCGCAACGAGGTGGAACTCTCCAATAATACTACAAAAGCAATTCGCTATCTCCACAAAAGCTTCAAGTTTCTAGGTTAAGAACACAATTGATATTGAACCAGTTAGAGCGCGCGGTGCGTCCGCCCGCGACTCGAGATGATTTGTTCAAATTGTGCGACTCTGCAATAATTTAATCAGTCAATATTGGTCGCGGAACTGCCGCGTCTAGATGAGCATACATTATAATTAACTTAGTCATATTCTACGCGAGAAGAGAAATTAACAACAGTTCTTTGTCGGTTATACAACATTGTTTTCGATGCACCTGTATTAACAACTAGCTTATGATCTGCCCGCGGTTTCTCGCGGGATGTTTCTATGGAAACGTTTGAACGTCACTTCATTCCCAAAGGAACTGATTTATGGAATAAAACGTAGCCTATATTTTATTCCATGCCTGGAACTACATCTCATTTCAACCCGGTCCGTTCAGTAGTTTTGGCATGAAGAAGTAACAAACATCTATCGATCCATCTAAACAACCAAACTTTCGCATTTATTATAATTAGTGTTGTAAACAGTGAAATTCCAGGCGATTTACATCGAGTCAAAATTCACCCAAGTTAAAATGTCTACCAGAAATAAAATGAGAAGTGTAGTCCTATTAAAGGTTGCATATAGATTACTGAAGCACTCAACTAATTTAGCTTCATTTGAATCCCAAAGTTGGAGGCTGAAGGCAGTGCTAGGTTCCCGAGTCTATGTCAGTGCTCAAATCTCTACTCACTTTGGCGATGTTTTGCTCGGACATCGCACTCTACACAGCTTGAATCACTTCCTAATTGTGCGTCCGGCTTTTTGACACAGTTTCAGCTTCGACATAGCATTTTAATGTGTATATGGACTCTGTGTCTGAAATAAATGATTTCTATTTTATTTTATTTTATATAGATACAGGAGCCGTAGACTTAGGCACTTTATCTACTCGCAGCTTGCAAGAGTGTACGTGCGGTCTTATTACTATTACTATCAGCCAAATTACTTTCTACTAGATGTGCGACTGCTTCGCCCATAAAGAAAATCATTAATCGTGTTCACAAAATCATGGATTTTCTTTTCAGAGCCTGAGTCGTTTATTTCTTTAGAGTTACAAAATATCCACTTAGACAAGTCAAATTTGCATTTGTATTCTTTCGCACGGAACCAAAATTCTTTTTCGAAATCAAATATAGCCTACGCTGCCTACTATAAAATCTGCTGCTAAAAGTCATATAGAAATCATTCCAGCCGTTTCGGAAAGTAGCCAAAACAAACAAATAGACAAACATTTTTAGACTTGGTCTTTGGTTATAATAATGTACCGTGTATTTTTTAAGGATAGAGTAAAATTCTGTTATTTTGACATTACAATCAACATAATTTTACTTATTTATTCAGATAATAAGAAACGCCCGAGTGAAAATTTGGGTAGATAAACCTCTGAAGCAAACCAGCTTCATAAAGGGTTCTCAGATAAAATACTAAAAAGAAACCATGAATTTCAAGGTTTGTTATGAACAAAGTACCTAAAGTTATTATGAGAAAGCGTATCCTGCAATCCATACCTAAGCAATGTTCGATGTACCTGAGATACCGGAGGGAAATTATCGAGTGATACCGGCGGGGGCGGGGGCGGGGGCGGGGGCGGGGGCGGGGGCGAGCGGTTCCTTAATTTAACATCTTGTAGAAAGGTCTGCGGAATCTGCCCGAGGGAAAATGAATATTTGTGTAAATTGTTTATTTAGTGTTAATCGAGTCGTGACCACGTGATTGGTTTACAGATCAACTTCAAGCCTTGTTCCGATGATGGCTCTTGTCGCAAGTTGTTGCTTCATTTGAGAGAACTATGACGGAGTTAAGTCGCTATTGTAGGTGCGCATCGACGGAGCAAGACTTGCTGTGTTTTCATTCAGAGAACCAAAGTTATCGACATAGATCAAAGAATTAGCAAGTTGAAGTGGCAGTGCGCCGGCCATATCTCGCGAAGAACCGACAAACCGATGGGGTAAACGTGTTCTTGAGTGGAGATTGCAACTCGGCAAATGTAGTGTAGGCTCCGGCCAGGTGGGAGGATGATCTGCGAAGACTGCAGGCAGATGCTGGATGCACCAAGCGAAGACAGGGCGGTATGGCGCTCATTAGAGGAGGCCTATGTCCAGCGGTGGACTAATATACTGCTGACGATGATGTTTTCATTCATCCCACCGGGTTAAGGAATCCAAAACGGCGTTTGGATTCCTTAACTATTCCTATGCAAGCGATCCTAAGTATTGTTCACGGCAGAATGTTACTGCGTTCGTTTGATCAGTCAGAACCAACTCAGCTCAACTAATTAACTGTTGGTATTTGGAACTTTCCGTCCGTGATCTGAATGTCCCCAGTCCCCACTCACTCTTAGGACTTTAGGACAGATCGCGTCACGCGTCCAAAAAATCACACAAACTTTTTTAATTTAAAAAAATCATCCCTTCGGCATTCCGCCCCGGGGTCCTCGTTAAAATTAACAATGAAATATTGGCGCGCTAATGGCCGCTGCTCTAACTTGAATTTTAAGTTAACATTTGCAATTCAAGATAAGTAAAAGCACTTGAGTTAACACACATAGCTCGTGCTCTCCGAAGTCGACACGTGTGGCGTCAACCAATCGTTTTCTCTTGCAGGTAAAATAATACAGTGTGCTGATAACTCATTGTTGAACACTGGAAACGTATTTAGTCGAATTTCAAAGGTAAAACCTGCCATTAATATCATTATTATTTGGTTTGTTAGAACTGTCCATGTTAATTTTAAGTCCGATCCAATCATCATCATCATCAGCCTATTTTGGTCCACTGCTGGACATAGTCTTCCCCCTATGAGCGCCATGGCGCGCTGTCTTCAGCTTGACATATCCAGCATCTGCCCGCAGTCTTTCACAGATCGTCATTACACCTGACCGGAGGGCGTTCTACACTACGTTTGCCGAGATTTTTTTTCCTATCCAATAATTTGTTTGAACGTGAAGATGTACCATCCAATGTTTCGTACTTTATAGATTTCTTTGTTCTCTGATACTTTCAACAATTCGCGGCAAAACTTTTCGCCATGCCCTAACTTCAATTCGCTTTCGCCAATAATTTCGTAAGAACTGATCAATGATAATAAAGTTAATAAATTGTTTTGCAAGAAACATCAAAGTATTCGAATACGCACGGATTTATATTTCTACAGAACTCGCGATGAAATGAAAATACTTTGGAATTTAATAACGTGAGGCTCACCTCCGCTTGCTTCGGATTCTTCTTCTTATAAACAAGGTATCCAATTACACAATTTACACGCGCGAAGGAAGTTTTTATCTGCTTATTGTGGAGACGGAGCTTATACCCTGATGCCTGCCTATCAGAGTCAGAGTCAGAGTCAAATCGTTTATTTCTTTAGACTAACAAAAGAAGCACTCAGACAAGTCAAAAATTTTACTGATATAAACAGCTTAATAAATAGTTATTACTATCAAATAAGAAATAAGGTGCAATTGACTCTAATTCACTTAAATTTTTTATCCACTAGAGGAAGAAGTGAAAAAGAAACCACTAGCAAGTTTTTCGCTTATCAACTAATACAATCTTAGGATAACTAAGTCTAACTGGTCTTACATACTATTGTCTGTGAGGAACTGGGCGACATCCGGCCAAGCATTAACATCATTGACGTAGTCATCTACGGAGTAATAGGCTTTTTTGATAAGAATTCGTTTAATGTACAGTTTAAATTTACGAATAGGGAGCTCAGTTGCTTCAGATGGAAGCTTATTATAGAATCTTACGCAATTGCCCACGAATGATTTCCCTACCTTTCGTAATCTATATGATGGGATGTGTAATTTGTTCTTGTTTCTTGTATTTTTATTGTGAACATCACACTTTTTCATAAAGTTATCTCTGTTTTTGAGTGTATACATTAGATTTTCAATGATATATTGCGATATTAATGTTAAAATATGTATTTCTTTAAATAATTCCCTTAACGAGTCTCGTGGATTTAATTTATAAATAGCGCGTACCGCCCTTTTCTGAATAACAAAGATAGTCTGGATGTCAGCTGCCTGTCCCCAAAGCAAAATACCATAAGACATAACACTATGGAAGTAACTGAAGTAAACTAACCTAGCTGTATCTTCATCGGTAATATATCTAATTGTTCGAACCGCATACGCTGCTGAACTAAGTCTGTTTGCGAGAGCATCAATGTGCGGTCTCCATTGCAGAGAGGAATCAATATAGTAGTAGTAACCCTAGGAAAACAGTTGAGTCTACAAGGTGAATAATCTCATCCTTTAGCATTATCTTAGTTGGGAGCTCTCTTACATTTGGTAAAATGAATTTTATGCATTTGGTTTTTGAAGCATTGAGTAAGAGGTTATTGGCGGTGAACCAATCTAGTATTTGATAAAGAGAATTATTTACATCGTCATAATTATGTTTATTTCTGTCAACTTTAAAAATCAATGAAGTATCATCAGCAAATAAGACTATATCACAGAGATCTTTTGCTAGAAATGGGAGATCATTTACATATACTAAAAATAGAAAAGGACCCAATATTGATCCTTGCGGGACGCCTAACTCGATTTTTGATCCCCTAGATCTTTCTTTACCAATATCTACTTTTTGGACTCTATCAGATAAATATGATTGCATAAGGTCCAGTGCCTTGTTTTTAATTCCATAATGTCTTAGTTTATTTATTAATGTACCATGATCCACGCAATCAAAAGCTTTAGAAAGGTCACAAAATACACCAATAGCGTTTTTCGCTTTATCCCATGCATCCAATATGTGCTTTAATAGAACTGTACCAGCATCAGTTGTCGATCTACCCTTGGTGAAGTCAAATTGATTTTTATGTAAACCTATTGAGGTTGAAGTGAGAACAAACTGTGTGAGAATAATTTTTTCAAAAATTTTACTCATTGCAGGAAGTATTGAAATTGGCCTGTAATTGGCCGGATCAGTATGGCTACCAGATTTATAAAGAGGAACCAGTTTACTATATTTCATGAGATCAGGGAAAACTCCTGCATCAACACAACTATTGAAAATGTAAGCCAAGTATGGAGCAACTTCCCTAATAATAGAACTCAGTACTTTGGTTGAAATACCCCAAAGATCTTCAGTATTTTTGATGTTAATAGACTTAAATGTTTTCACAATATAATGAGCGTTAACATGACTAAATATAAAACCTCGGTACATTTATCTACAGATGATTCTAGTAATTTAACCGCGATTGAAGGTGAGGAGTTTAGAGACCGGGTAACAACTTTAGGAATATCAGAAAAGAATGAATCAAAAGCAATATCTTTATCGTGTATAAGTATTGAATTATTAATTTTTAACCTTATTTCTCTTTTTCGTGACTTAGATTTACCAGTTTCGTTATTTATAAGTCTCCATGTTGCTTTGATTTTAATAGATGAGTTTACAATTTTTATCCTCAAAAACCGGCATTTTGCTGTGTTACATACTTTTTTAAATGTTTTTGAGTAGTTTGTTAAATACAAAAGAAACGCAGGATCATTAAACATAGCTTCTCTAGCACCATAAAGATCATATAGTCTATTCCTACTTCTATAAGTACCGGGAGTGGCCCAATCAGTAAATCCGACCCTGTCCCTAACTGTGCATGTTTTTTATGTTTAAATACTTCGCAGTGTTCTTTGTTTATAACACTTAAAAGTTTGGCAAAAAGATCATTAGGGTTATCGGAACAAGATTTCTTCCATAGTACATTCAAAAGCTACCTGATTTGCGTCAGGAGGGCGGTACACGCACACTATGATGTGTCGCTCCAGTTCCACACAAGAAAGTTCAATAGTCCTCTCAATAGTGAGGTTTACAATATCTTTACGTTCTTTACATTTAAGACTATTTTTAACTATAATCAAAGAGCCACCACGTATTGCAGCTTTTCTTTTATAGGAACTTGCAAAACAATAGTTATTATAAAAGGGCAGTAACTGATTTTTTACAATCCAGTGTTCTGATAAGCACATAACATCTACATTCTAATAATTCAAAAATAATTCTAATTCCAGGATTTTGCTGGGTAAGCCTTGTATATTCTGATGGACTATATGAAATGAATTTTGCTTTCCCGTTGTCGATGTGGTCAGTTTAAATTTGTATTTACTGACACAATCGCTTTAATGCCCTCATTAGTACTGCTACTAACTACATAGACAGGCTTGTCAGGTAACTGCGTTATACTATTTATAACGGCATCAAAAATATTATATGCTAACAATTTAGCAATGTTCAGTTTGTTTTTTTTTTGCTTAGGTACATTGTATACTTATTCAAAAAAGTATTACTAATAAACTTGACACTGACAGTTCTTAGATGCGATAATAGACGCTGAACCCCCAATAACGGGCGTTCTCGCTTCTCCTGCGCTTGCTTAGTCCACGTCTCTACAGAAAAACAAACCTAATTATCTCTTGATCTCTCTCAGTGATAGATGTCAAGATGATCTTAGTGTGCGTGCTTACATTATAATAAACCTATTATTATTATCAACATAACAAACATTTACAGCTTATCATATTCCTGCCCAAAAATATACATATTGCCTTATTGGTAGAACAGACGAATGAGTTGATCTAATCCAGTGATCCCCCATACATTAGAGGCACCATGCATCGTTAGCCAATGAAACAGGTCCATTCGGCGCGCAACGAAGCCCGCAGCCGCCGCCGTCCCGCCGCGCACCACCACCCCCTCGCTCATTAATGACAAGAACCAATGAGCGTGCCTGATCGACTGACATCGATTATACTTTTTGATCGATGTAACCATTGATGGTTGCGTTGAGCACTCGTCACTTTCGCAATAGTTACCAAGGCGAATAATAATTGTCTCCTCCTCACAGTTAACAAGCAATATTATGACAATTTCGGGATAAAACGGCTGTGAATTTATAGAATGTTTTCTATTACATAGCCGTTAGGTAGCGAATTCCAATCTATTAAGAATATCCGAAAACTCACGCCCTTGGGCTAAAAGGATACAAGCATAAATAAAAATAAATAAATAATTCTGGACAATCCACAGCATCATCTAGTCCCAAAGTAATGGGTACTCTCTAGCAAATTGAATAACGGCGCTAACGTCCGTACAAAGATTATCATTATTATTATTATTACAGAGATTTTCGACTCGCACGGTACCCGTCTTCGTGGTCTAGCGGTCACGACATCCCCGTACTGAGGGTAGAAAACGAGCAACCTTCTGCGTCGCAGGCGGACCTTCGCCCCTCGCACATCGGTCGTCGCACAGTAATAGCGACATTCCGTTCAATATTTTCACGCCACATTAATATCAAAATAAACTCCAATATCTGTGAAATGTATGGTAGTTACAAACTTTGAAATATTTACCACACAATGTAAATATTTCCCCCTCAGCAGCACACAACCCCAGCCAGCGAACAATGCCGCGGCGCACTACGAAAAACAAAACCACGCGCCGCTTCCTCATGAATTTCATGGAACTTCACGTGAGCGCCAGTAGAGGTGTTACACTAATACATACAGTAAGGTAGAAATGAAACTCTTTTTGAAACTTCTTTAATTATTCGATTCCACATCCACAGCCTGTATCGGTCCACTGCTGGACGCAGGCCTCCCCCTGATAAACGCCTTTTTGGTGTTTAACTCATGGGGGGGTAATGCTCATAATCCCCACGCTGGGCATGCGGGTTGGGGATCGCAGTTTGGTGGAAGATTTGTTCTGCAGGGGGCGCTGCTGTCCGCCCCCCAGAAGATATCCCTTAGTCGCCTCTTACGACACCCACGGGAAGAATTGGGGTCGTGCAAATTCTATGCCGCCGGCACCACACGGCATATTCGATTAACACAGGTAATTTCAAAAATCCATCGTACAGGTTGTGATACCTATTATAAGCTTTTTATTAATGTACTAGTTTTATTTTGTTAAGAAATGCGAAGTTACCCTTTGTGGCCACCAAACTTTATTTTCCTTATAAGTGAGGTGCATTTCATGCAGGAGTCCAAACAGTACACTAATATCGAAAAAGCAACGCAAAAGAGTAATTATTTACTTTTAAGCCAACGCTTTGATTGTTACATCAGATACATTTCTATAAGCACTTACCGCAACGCAACGCAACGCAACGCAACGCAACGCAACGCAACGCAACGCAACGCTGCTGCAGTTATGTTGACTACGAATATTATAAACGCGAATGTTTGTAAACATGTTTGTAAAAATGTTTGTTTGTTGCTTTCACGCAAAAGTTTCTGAACTTATCGGTCTGAAATATGCATATAGGTAGTTCTAGGTCTGGAATAACACATAGGCTACTTTTTATCTCATAAAGTCAAAGTCAAAGTCAAATCGTTTATTTATTTAGACTTACAAAATAAGTACTTAGACAAGTCAAATTTTTACTATATAAACAGCTTGATAAATAGTTATTACTATCAAACAAGAAATAAGATGCAATTGACTTTAATTCACTTCAATTTTTTGTCCACTAGCGGAAGAAGTGAAAAAGAAACCACTAGCAAGTTTATCGCTTATCAACTAATACAATCTTAGGATAACTAAGTCTAACTGGTCTTACATACTATTGTCTGTGTGGAACTGGGCGACATCCGGCCAAGCATTAACATCATTGACGTAGTCATCTACGGAGTAATATGATTTCTTGATAAGATTTCGTTTTATGTACAGTTTAAATTTACGAATAGGGAGCTCAGTTGCTTCAGATGGAAGCATAATATAGAATCTTACGCAATTGCCCACAAATGATTTCCCTACCTTTCGTAATCTATATGATGGGATGTGTAATTTGTTCTTGTTTCTTGTATTTTTATTGTGAACATCACACCTTTTCATAAAGTTATCTCTGTGTTTGTGTGTATACATTAGATTTTCATAGATGTACTGCGATATTACTGTTAAAATATTAATTTCTTTAAATAATTCCCTCAACGAATCACGTGGATTTAATTTATAAATAGCGCGTACCGCCCTTTTCTGAAGAACAAAGATAGTCTGGATGTCAGCTGCCTGTCCCCAAAGCAAAATACCATAAGACATAACACTATGGAAGTAACTGAAGTAAACTAACCTAGCTGTATCTTCATCGGTAATGTATCTAATTGTTCGAACCGCATACGCTGCTGAACTAAGTCTGTTTGCGAGAGCATCAATTTGCGGTCTCCATTGAAGAGAGGAATCAATATAGTAGTAGTAACCCTAGGAAAACAGTTGAGTCTACAAGGTGAACAATCTCATCCTTTAGCATTATCTTAGTTGGGAGCTCTCTTACATTTGGTAACATGAATTTTATGCATTTGGTTTTTGAACCATTGAGTAAAAGGTTATTGGCGGTGAACCAGTCTAGTATTTGTGAAAGAGAATTATTTACATCGTCATAATTATGTTTATTTCTTATTATATATATATATGATATAAATCATTTCCGTGGGATAGGCCGCTAGGTGCAGCTAGTAAAGAATAAGAATATCAGTTTTTATATTAAATTTCCTAGAGCCATTTCAACTTATCCTCGACAGAGCAAGTCGTAAAAGAAGTGAGATATTATATCACTAACCATAATATCGCAGTAATTGAATCGCAATCGTAAATACCTAAGTGTGGGAGTTTCATTTCGCTCCGGTTCCTTATTCTTGGAAAAATAAACTAGTTTATTTTACTGCGGGCGACATCAAAAGTAATTATTCATAGTTATAGTAGCTTTCCGTTCGTATTTATTTCATTTTGTTCTTTGATCAACTACTTGTTCTTCCTGCTCAGAGTTTTCCTCCTGTCCACAGAGATCCTTGATTATACCTAGTCTAACCTAGATCTTAATTAGTCACCTAGCTCTGCATACCTCTACCAGGTTTTATGGTAGTATTACAAGTATTATTGTAGAACATTATACGCAAGGTAGAGGTCGCGACAAAAATCGCTGAGCATGTTCACTCTTCCAAGAAATAATGACACCAAAACCTTTATTCAGGGTTATTCCAGATCCCCTTCCCGCGGAAATCTCCCTAAGAACTGGACCAAATAGGGTCACATTGGGTCCAGTTCTGACATTGTGATCCACGGGAAGCACCAGCTTTCAAATAAAAAAAGATGAAAATCGGACCACCCAGTCAAAAGTTCTAAGGTAACAAACATAAAAAACAGTTGAATTGAGATCCTCCTCCTATTTTTGAAGTCGGTAAAAAACCGAGTACACTGATGTACAATTCACTAGTGTCTTTACATGCAGATTTCAACAAGATTTATATTTAAATATTTTTTTATTTCATTTATACATTAAATAAAGCCATCAACTAAGGAGACACAACTTTACAAGAGTAATTTGAAATATACATTTAATAATAATATAAAAAAATTAAAAAAAAACACAAAGCATTATCTAGGCCCAAGCTAAGCAGAGCTTGTGTTATGGGTACTAGATATAGTCATCATGGACTTATGTTCGTGGCAGTTTCTCAGTTTGTCGTTTCATAAATGCGTAAATGTAACCTAGTACATGCAGATAGTGGGTCGCGCTAAAGAAACTTATCGAATATCACAAATACGATGGTCAAACAGAAGACGTAAGGTTAGCTTTTGCTGCGTCGTTTCACGCGTTTGCGACCTGCATCATTGTTGTAACCATCATACTTATTGTTAATAATTTAAGAAGCTAAACATCGGCTACCATTAGCCATGTGTGACTATAGAGTTAGGTTAAAAGTCGAGAGTTCACGTACACACGTTCCCGGTCGTGCCTGCACTTGCGAAGTTATTTCACGTTCGGCGTCGAACAAGCGTTCACGTGAAAGCGCGCCGCCGCCGCCGCCGCTGCGCCCCAGTATAAAGAAAATATGCATTTAGGTGCATGCCCGCGGAAGGGGGTCACGTTACCGGCTATACTTTAATGTCCCGAACGAGACGGAACTTTATTTGACGTTTAATCTGGAGAACGCGTGATAAGTGAACGTTGCGGGATGCTGCAACGGGGTTTAGTTCGCGACAGACAATTTTCTGTAAGCGATAACAAACTGCGGTTCTGTGAATATTACCTGTATAAGATGGAAGTCATCGGAATTACATATTGCTGTGTGCGACGACAGTATTCGTGTCTATGGTTTATCCATCCAGCATGGAGCATGTTAGTAAATAAACCACGATGCAAATAACAAAAACTCACATGCTTGGCGTCGAGTTTCAGATATAATTGAAAGCTATTTTTATTGAAGGAAGGATCTAAAATCGACATGTAATGTAAATTACGTATAAAAGGACGCGCCAACAAAGCGAATTTTAGGTTAAGTATGGGCGGTTTGTATACGTTTATGCCTCATTCAAAATGGACACGGTTTAGTTATTTAGAGCTTATAGTTGCATCGCATTTTATTTTTATCTGAATCCCAAACGACGAAATGTCGTTTTGTGGATGGAACGAGCATTCTATCGAGATAGTAAAGGATTCGGGAACGTTGTAAATGTTTTTAAAAACTAATTAAAGGAAATTTATTGGAAATTTACAATAAAAATCACTTTTGACAAGAGACAAGACAATTTAATTAAAACAACTTAAGTCCTAAGTACCATCGACGCGTCCCAGACGCGCGTGGGCGACGACGGCGAGGCGATAAGCATTCGCAGTAGAGCCCGCCCAATAGTGCACTCTTGCACTTTATGCATTTAATGTTACGATGTCTCTACCAGCTGGATGCATAACTAGATCCATAAGATAAGATCTTATGGATCTAAAAACTATCGTAGTTTGAGGAATTCATTACGGATTTGACTTCCAACATAAATAAGGTTCGTAGTTGACCCGCTTACACCCGTAATGAATCCATAAGATCCAACAGGATTATAGTTTTTTGTAGTATGATTGGTTTGAAGTAATTTATTGAGCAGAATTTGTAAAAAATAATAATTCCGAAAGACAAATCGAAGGAATCAGTAGTAGATTAATTGCATTCCCAAATTAAGGGCTGTATCAAAAGAAAATATGACAAAGCTAGCTCGTTAAAGTGAACGGTTGACTCCGCGCCCTTTCTACTCCATTTCATTAAAAAAGCTCCTTTTCCGTGGCGATTGATTTCTTTTACACCATTGTTTTAAGCCCTACGCCTACCACAGCCTTTATTCTTTAACTGCTAAGGTTCAAATTATTCTCTTTGAACTTGATACAGAGTGGCGTTTGAACCTCTTCATTTAAAACGACATTACGATAAAAGAAAAGGCTTCGATGACTATTAAGGAATGTAAAATTTTCTCCCCTATTGTTGCGGAGTTCTATCGGGGTTCTTTTAATTTGTGAATGTTGGATCAATTAAGGGTGTTTTGAAATAAGGGAAGATTCAACGAAAACTTCAAAAGATTCTACTTAAACGAGCTATAGTCAGCATTACGATCATTTGTCTAGTCCAGGTTCTTGAGAAAATTGGCTAACGGGGTCGAGAGAGGATTTGTCGAGTCAAAGCCGAGCTTGTAATAACGAGGAGGCAGCCAACCGTATCGGATGACTTTTGTTGTTGTGGAACGTAATAATCTGGTAGATTGTACCTGGGAATTTAAATTTGTTTTTCCTTGCAATTCTTTTCCATTTATGGCACCCACTGTCATGTGGAATTCAAAAGCATGTTATTATGAAAAATAGCGTTGACATTTGCACAACCTACACACTCGCGTAGAAAAGGACCAATGAAAAGTCTCACACTTACTGCCTGGCTTAACGGCGTGCGTGGGGAAGAACATCTTGAAGCGCACCTCTACGCTGGGAAACTTTGAACATTGTGAAAACATCGTGTGCATGGGTGGGCTTAGACCAAACGAGCGAATGCTCTTCAATCCTCACTCCGTCAATGCGAGATATTGCTTCGTTATAGGCGATGTTCATACCAATTTATGGGATTTAATTAGCTGTTTCTCTTCATTACTAGATGTCCATAAGAAACTACCATGCAAATAAAGAGACCTTTGAACACTGAGTACGAAATGTCACCTCATCCATCCATACCATCAAACCGGATCACAAAGACATCCCAAAAGAGTTAATCCCTGTAATCCAACATCTAAAGTTACAAGTCCTAACGATTACGTCGACTTTAAGTCCCGTAAGCTCCGACAATTAGAAACTAGTTGGGCCTAAGTATGTCACTCCCCGAACCCGTTTTAAGTCAAACAAAACACGAAGAGGACAACTAAGTACTTAAGAATAGATTAATCCGCACTAATCCGAAAGAGAAATCACACTTGCCCTTAAACAAGAATCAACTCTTGCTCTTAATCTGAGGCTGTGACTGCACATGAGCGGAGCGATCCATTTTGTAATGAAGGATTAGGAGTCTTGTTTACATAGACTCGCTTGCACAAACATTTTGATGATCGTATTTAATTTTGTATGGTTTGACAACCCACTAATCATGTTTAGCAATGTAAATTCCATGTGCAAGCGGAGCTATACAAATTGTAAATGTTTCAAAGTAAAGTCTTACACGTTAACAAATTAAAAAAATCTAAACTGTTAATCGAACGATTTATCCATTTCCAACAGGACTAAGTACATGCTAATACATGCATGTCGTGCGGGCTATTGATACATAATAGCAAAATAAAAATAAAAACCTTTTGTTGAACAAGTAAATTGACAGTGGAATAGTTACAGATTGAACGAAAAGACCAAAAAAGTTAAAAACTGACTTAGTCACACTGTCGCGTCGTCTGCCTGACGCAACTTTAAAGTAGAATTTATGAATCGTGTATGCCTTCTCCGCTCAACTGGCTACCATGCGCATGGCCTTACTCAGCCCTAATCTAATTGATTGCTGAATGTAAACTAATAGCTAATCCCGGAGACCGAGAGTAATGAGCAACTCGAGTAATAAAACTGCGTTATTTCATGCAGCAGCCGGAGATGAGCTCGGCGGGAGGCTGCGGATGGAGCGGATTACTAGGCTCCACAATTGAGACAAATTACTCCATTTACCAAATTAGTGGGGGACTAAGTTTTACTTGACATTTAAGTAATGCTGTAACTGATAGGCATTTGTTCTAGTTTTGAGTTAGGTACCTAAAATAAAATAAATCGCACTAATATTAATAAATGTGAAAGTTTGTATGGATGTATGGATGGATGTTTGTTACCTCTTCACGCCAAAACTACAACGGATCTGGCAGAAAGTTGGCATTCAGGTAATTCTAATCACCTTTAAACGTTTCCGTAGTAATAACGCGTGCGAAGCCACGGGGCGCAGCTAGTGGGTAAATATAAAAAGGGAATGTTCCCATTAGGGGCACCAATTTTCAGAGCACCACGTTTAGGACACTTTTTATTGGCAGTTAGAGCACCCACAACGAACAAGTGCCTAGTGGTGGGGTTTTGATATAACTAACTGTAACTTTTGATGGTTTTGATAAAACTAACTAGACCTTGGTATAAGATAAACATACATAGATTTAGAAGTAGCTAGAAGCACACAAGATCGTCGTCACTTTTCAAGGGTTCTGCATTGACCAAGAGGAAAATGTAGATACAAATACAGAAATAAAAAAATCATTTAAATACTATTACAAAGAACCTACATAATACAATTTACCCACAGAAGGTTCAGAACCTGTATCGTGTGAGGCTGTATTAGAAACAGAATTATCTATATTTAGGACTGTAATAAACAGGGCAGCAGTCGGCTCTAGAAAAAATACTTTAGAAAAACTTTAATATCTACAAACGACAACAAAAATAAAACTTATGTATAGTTTTTAACATCCAAACTTAAACAAATTCTAAAACTGTGTTTCATATTTGTAAAAATTATTATTGAGACTACCAAAGTTTTTAAAAATTATTCCGGCTGAAAATTCAGTACCTATTCAATTCTATTTGAGTTTCTTAGAAGAATTTCACTGTTAGGAAAAGAAAAAAGAAGTAATAATCGAAACAGTCTTCCATATACTTAAACCGTAGCTGCTACGAGTATGTAGGATCGCTCGCCTACACAAAAGCACTTTGACGAATGAAATTCAGAGAGGAACGCTATGCGAAATGCTTATTCAAAAAGAACTAGAGGCGGCATTGTCGCCTCATCTCATTTGATTGAAGTCATATTCGGGCCCACCTGTTCCATAATTCACTTTCAAAATAAATAAGCAACATCCCATCCGTCAGGGGGCGCGTCAAAGCAACGTCACGACACGCGGTATTCCGTATAACCACCGCGCCGACTTGCGTGGTACCCTTCATCAGCAGTAGGAAAGATATACTTCACATTATCAGCCTTTATTACATACAATGCCAATGGCCATAATCCTCAAGTTGGGCATGCGGGTTCAGTTGTATTGTTCTACCAGGAGCTGCTGCTTGCCCCCGGTAGATATCCCTTAGTCACCTTTTACGGCACCCGCGGAAAGAGTTTGGATACACGTTAAGTACATATACATTCGGTACGCTACCGCACGGCACATCATTACGCATCTAAATATAGGCTTAGACTCGTAATCTTTAATTACTTTTTACAGTAACACTCTCATCTACTTACTTATTGCTATGAATAGTGTTCTGTGAGAAGGCAGTTAAAATATACTCTCGCATCCTTGACCATTTTAGATTTTTTCCACCTGGATATGCAACAAAATCACCATCCTAACTTTGCCTAGATAACCTCCCCTTCTGCGCGCTCGCCGCCGCGCCGTGGTACGTAGTCTACCATATAACCGTCATCACTCGGCGAGAACGATGCTATAAACCCCAGGCCACATTTCCGACACACCTGGCGAGAGGTTTTTGGTGTTGCCAGCAGAAATCACAAAACTTTCCCAATTTCGGGGAAAGATGTTGATCAAATTGACTGTTCGCGTCACTTCTTCGAAATAAAAATAGGTACACAAAAATAAATGGGTAGGTAATTTTATTATTCTACCTCTAGCCGCTTCAGAAATTACACATAAAACCGTCGTTTTGTAAGCTTTCCATGAAATTGTACTGGTATATAAAAACTCAAGTTCTGGAAAATCAAATATCATGGTTTTTTTTCTCGCAAACATCATTTTCGGAAAATGAAAAGGCACGCGTAGGTGCCAAGTACGGGTATTGTATCGATACCCGATATTTGTACGTACGTTACGGTAACGGGTATCGTTTAACTGTTACCGTTATATTTTACGCGCAATAACAAAAGTCTAGCGAATTACAATTGGCTCGGGACATGAGAAGAAATCAAATGGAGACAAAGTAACTGGTTCCGTAGCAACTGGTTCGAGCATTATTTAGGCTCGATACAGACCGGCAACTTGCGATATAGGTAAGCAAGTGGATCCCGTCTAGTCTACTCATGCCATTGAATTGCCAATACTTTTAATTTTCTTTTTAATATTGTCGACTCTATCTAACTCCTAAATGAGCAGCGAACCTCCAAATCGTAGCCAATAGCACTAGTTGCACCGCGCGCTAATAAATACATAGTTTTATATTACAAACGTAAAAATTTGTATCATTTGATCATTGTAAGGGAACAATGCACTTTTTCATGATTACAGTAGCGCTCGTTAATCCAGGATATGAGCTATCTCGGTACCCAATTTCATTCAAATTCGTTCAGTCGTTCGAGCGTAAATAAGTAGGTAATAACTACACACAAAAACAAATTTTCTTATAATTTGTACGGTAAGAGAGTACGATTAGAAATTGTAATAGTAGTGCGACGTGATCAGAGCATGGAAACAAAATAATACTACTCGCTAAACACAATTGAAATAAATAGCAACAGCCATCAAGATTCCTGCTTACATAATAGGGCACAAAGCAAAGATTTAAATCGTTAGATAGGCCCTTTCTGTAAAAAGACCGCGCCGTGTTTGTTGCCAATCGAAGTGAGTGACCTCACTCATTTAGAATTAGTGTATGTTTTTGTGGTGTGGATTTCACAACAAATGGCAATAATAACAAAAACACTGATTTTATTTACTCATAGTGTGCGATTTTGGTTAATGCACGTGATAGATTTAGATGCTTTACCTACCTAGACAATTATCTTATTTTGATAGAATCATGAAATTACCTGCCTTACGACGCAACCTAACAATTTAGGGGTAGAAAATAATGAAATCAGAAGTCAGAATTCAATAACTTTATTTCTTTAGGTTGACCGATCAACACATATGTATGAACAAATAAGTAGAAACAAGGTGTTATTGAGATTCTGTTCACTTCAATCTTTTGTCCACTAGTGGTAGAAGTGAACAAGAAACCACTAGCAAGTATATAAAACCTTATTATTAAAGACATACTTATATAAAAAGATAGCCTTAAAATAGAACCTTCAATACCTAATTGTTATGCTTAAATCATCTAGGTAAGACATTTCTTAGTGATCTATTGTTCTGTGGACACATCTAAAGAGATAGGGGTTTTATAATTTACCACATAAGTATTACGTACCATAACAGATGTTTCTCGTTCTGTCGCTGACCAAAAAGTAGCGTGATCAGGGCTACAGGTCTTATTAATATCACCTCACAACAACTAAAATCCTCGTCACGAAAACTGTCTCTCCGTCGGTTATCGGCGGTTGGCACAACATTTTACTTCTAATCAATAATAATTTTGTATAATCTTATAAAATATCTATAACAAATGTTCTTAAATTTTAGTTAATAATTTAGAAAACATAGCACCAAGAATATAATGCAAAATGAAATAGCTTACTCATTAATGAAGCTGATTTGTACTGGAATTTGAATTTCAGCGGGAAAGCAAACAGGAAATATCAAGCCTGTTACATTTTATAATTGAATATCTATTGAAACTATATTGTTTACCGCTACATATACTTACAATATTACATATCTATTATTAAATAAATTACAATATTTTACACACGCATCCAAAGACAATGGCACAGTTTTTGGGCGTATGGCGTTAAAATCTTTGCGCACAAGATTGGCCACAGACTTATAGGAACACCCTAAGGAAATAATGAACATCCTTACCTTAACAGAGTCACGGCAATGAGTTGACAGTGTACTGCTCGCAGCCAATCGAGGGAGGACGTAATCCAGTGCAGGTGTGCCGGGGCACTTACACCCGGCCGGGCCGGGCAGGGACGGGGACGACTAAACATTATTTGTGACTTCTTACAATCGATAAATACCTACTAGCTAGACAATAATACAAGACCTGGACTTTACATCCAGCCAGGTAGGTTATTTTAGGTTCTACAATTTTATAATAATATGACGGAGCAATAGAAACCGAGATATTCAAGAAAAACTGGTTTTTTGATATTTTGAATAAATTACGACTTCAACTTTTAGAACGCTAAAATTAAGCCGAGGTGGATCGCTAAAGTGACTGGAGTAGTAGCCGAATGTAGAGGTAGAATAAGATCAAAGTAATTTTGACGCTGGAAATTTTTGGACAAAAGTCATCTATCATTACAATAACAGATCTATATAACGCCATGTCATTTTTCGTAGCAAGAATTATAAACCCAACGCTTTCACCGAGGTCAAGAGTGTCGATCAAGTTTACAGTAGACAGGTTACGAGATATGGATGCACTTGAAATTGCTGCGAACCTATCGAGCTCGCCTCGAGCCGGAGTCGGCTCGTTCGAGGACCGGTGAGGTATGACCACTTTATAAACCGTTACGGTACACATTTCAGCGTACGGCGCTCAGGACACCGGGACGTTGTTCTTGAGATTGCACAGATGAATGTGTATTCTACCGCCGCAGCCGCTGCCTGCTCCAGGATTAGTTTGGGAATGTGACTTAGTGGAATACATGTGGCGCTGAGTTGATATGCCCTTGATATTTTGCGTCTAGAGCTAAATAAAAATACTGGTGCCGCCAGCACCATCCACTATTATGATTTTGTTATTCACCGCTCGTTCAAACATCTTACTCACCTTGTAAGAACAGAAGTAGAATTAATTTTAAATACGGGACAGACATAGTCAGCAATTCCTTATCAATAAGAATAAAAAAGCACATACAATTATCCACGCTGATGTCACAAATCCAGCCCTACAAATACAAAATAGGAACAAACAGCACAAACATCAAAATAGGTCGCAGTCGTCACACAGTACAAAGAGAGTTGATTCACAATTCAACATTAATGTTTTACCAATAGGAATACTGTTTATTTTAAGCAGGTGGCGTCAAGTCAATATCTCCAGTAGAATTAAAATAAAATTGTGTCGGCCACGCCGCCGCCACGCCGCGCCGCGAGCAGCGCCGACACATTACGTGTTATTGACTCTCGCGGATGGCAACACTGAGACGTAGGGCTGGCGGTCATGGCCTGCAGGTGTATTCGACTTTTAAATATGTATCTATACCGTGTCCATTTTGAATGAGGCATAAACGTATCCAAACCGCCCATAGTTAACCTAAAATTCACTTTGTTGGCGCGTCCTTTTATACGTAATTTACATTACTTGTCGATTTTAGATCCTCCCTTCAATAAAAATTGCTTACAATTATATCTGAAACTCAACGCCAAGCAAGTAAGTTTTTGTTATTTGTATCGTGGTTTATTTACTAACATACTCCATGCTGGATGGATAAACCATAGGTAGTTTATGTCCATATCTAACTAACACTATACGTGAAATCAGTTATATACTTAGTTATTTTGGATGGCTTGCACAACTTGCAAGCATACGCTTAGAAGGTGTATTGGTTGGTGGCTCTGAATATTACAAAACCTAAAGTTTTTCTTTCTTAACTTCTCATATCTCGGTACTTGAAGACATAAACAACACGCACGTTGTTGCATGGCACTAAAGAAATTGACCGACCCCTTACCGATGCCCTTCTTTCGAAGTGCTGTGTGGAAGAATTTGCACCTGGGGTGGTGCAAATTCTAAGCCAGCATCTCTTCCTGTGGATGTCGTACGAGGCGACTAAGGGATATCCACTGGGGGCGGGCAGCAGCGCCTCCTGCAGAATAATTCTATTACCAAAACTGCGATCTTCGACCCGCATTGCTGCGTGGGGCTTATAGGCATTACCCCCCAATTAGATAAATGCCAATAAGGCACTTATCAGGGGGAGGGCTGCGTCCAGCGGTGGACCAATGCAGGCTTTTGAGGAGGTTACCGATGCCTTTCTTTAACGTTTGCCCCGAGCGCGAAGAGACTTCTGCGATCTACGAGTAAAACCACTGATATTATAATATATTACACTGATATTATAATACGTATCAAGTTCTTAATGACACAAACACAGAAACAAGCTTTCTCTACAATTTACCTTTGATCCAATATGCTACATCATAAAACAAAGTTTTCATCTTGCCATGACCCTACAGGTTTTCTCTGGTCAGAGTTGGCAGCCCTATCGCCGTCCACATTAGCTCCTCTGTCGCTGGGTTAGGGCTCCCCTGGCGGCCATAGACGCCGCCTGCGTATAGTTCCGCTAATTTACGACATGTATCATACGACTCTACTATTACTATTGGATATTCATCGATGGTTGCTTTCAATTGACGTCTTTGCAAGAAACGAACAAAAGTTGTGTGTCAGACAAAAAAGCAACGCAACGCATCCAGCCTCTGGAGTTAAACGAGTTTTACCTGAATTCAACTATTTAACTTTATTCTTTTATTCAACTTAAACAACAGCAATGCAAACCTCGAAAAAGTCCAAAAGGCCGTAACAGCTTTGTAGCGATGCTTGCCGGTATTGTCCAGGCAACATTGTAAATGGACGGGCAACTACGCGGGCAATAATTAGAGACTGAACCAAAAAACGGTTGTTTACTTTTTTTAAGTTTCACCTTGGGAAAAATGTTTGTACGATCTGCAGATATTTGCTCGGAGTGTTCTGGTTTTCTATGTATAGTAAAAACATAAATCTATGTAGTGTATCATTAAACTTTTGAATGGTTCATCGTTGTTAATTTATGATCATGATCAACATGGAACTGCGCCGAAATATTGGAAAGCTCAAAACAAATAAAAAATCTCTTTTGCTTAAATATCCCGTTGTCAATGACTTTATGTAGTGTGCCAAAAGGCTTACTTTAAAATATCAGATTTTAAAGAGGATAAAAAAGCTTGGGTCGGATTTTGCTCCAACTTGAAAAATAACAACTAACAGGCTAATTTTATTCTGTGTAAATTGTCGAACATTACACTATTTATTCATATTTATTTATTTATATACTAGCTGCGCCCCGCGTCTTCGCACGCGTTGTTCCTATGGAAACGTTTAAAGGTGATTTTTATCCCACGGGAACAGATTTATGGGAGATAAAGTAGCCTATGTTTGATGACGGTATTAGAATTACCTCAGTGCAAAATTTCAGCCAGATTCGTTAGTAGTTTTGGCGTGAAGAGGTAACAAACATCCATCGATCCATCCATCCATACATCTATACAAACTTTTGCATTTATAATATTAGTGTGCATTCACATTGCACATTCTGCTATGAACCTACGCTAAAACATACCGCGAATCAATTGTTGTTTGTCATTTTATTTCTAGTCTATTGATATTTAGATACTTTTAACTATTTCAACATTATGCCGATAGACTCCAAAACAATTGAGTCATAATTGGTTTTTCATTAAAATGGCTCACAATGGTGTCTATTCAGATGTTGCCAAAACAATACTAAACTAATATGACAGGACTAAAAATGATGCCATCCTTATTATTTTGATCGTTATGACAGGGACGGCGATATTCTTAGTACTGTCAAATTAGTTTAGTTTAGTTTTGGCGACATCGGAAAAGACACCAATGTCCGCAAATCTTGTCAAACTTAGAAAATCTAAAAAAACAGTCTTTTTGTCTCGCGTGATTATATACTGAACGTGTCAACATAAAACAATTTAATTGTAGTCGAATGTTAACGTTGCATAAAGTATTCAGCACGGCCAGTGGGGGCAGGACCCGGGGCAAGGAGCCTGGGCCCGGCCGCTAAGTAATTTACCCGGATCTGAGCGGCCGCTCCTCATCCGGCTGGATTTAAAGTAAGGACGCCATTAATATGCGTCGCGGATACACCTCGGCGACGCGCAGATTGTGGGCCCACGCTTCTAATTACACTTATAAACAGAAATATACAAGATGATAAACCAGGCAAGGATTTATTGGACACTTTAGTTGCAAGTCGATTGATTTCATACTAGTTTATGAGAGAAGATTTCACACGGAAGTGTTTAATAGTTATTTGTTATACAAGAGTGCAAAGTTGCTTTTTAACCGCGTGTTCAATTTTGATGACCGAGCAAGCGAAGGATTCATTGAGTGATGAGAAAAGTGTTCCTGGTTGGAAATAGAGTCGATTAAGACCAACTTGTTTTTTTTTGACATAAGTCATTTTTCGGGCGAACCGTACATTATTAAAAAAAAATAAAAATGACAATATTTATTTCTTTAAAATAAAACAGAAAGTTCCTTAGAACAAAACCTTCTAACTACAAAAGAAACGGTAGCTACCCTTAAAGGCGAAAAATTTGCCACACCCTGTATATCTCTTGAAATGATTTAATGAGTAATCCATATTGTGTCATATTTTAAGCAACTCAAAATATGAGTTATTACATTACAATAAGCAAATAAAATAGTAAAGTTTGAGGTGTTCTCTAAATAACTGCCCACAAATAGACTCCTCACTTAAATACCATTACAAAAGCGTCTGTTTATTCTAGAAACAAATAAAACGCTCTCGCGGCGCCCTTTAATTACAATCATGACAAATAACTCGGTGATGGTAATTAACCACAGGCTTACCCGCTGGAAATCTAATTAGATCATCCTGCTCATCAAACAACGCCTGTTTGCGATCTCATATTTATTCTTTGCAAGATTACACGCGCACTGAGAACAAGCATCTTACATAACAACCAGACTTCACTTTGTAGACATTTTGTGGATAGGAATTTCTTTGATCGTGATATGGGAGAGTGCTTTTTCGCAGTGCGAGCTCGCACTAATTGTTTTATTGCGGGCTATAAAGTCGAGAGCGGGCGATGATACAGCTCTTTAGGAATGGCTATAACATTATTCTAATGTAATCATGCTACGACAGGTTCCGTTGTGGCGCTGCGGAGCTCGTAGCACTGCGTAGAGCTATGGAGCTCGTAGCACTGTGTAGAGCTACGGAGCTCGTAGCACTGCGTAGAGCTACGGAGCTCGTAGCACTGCGTAGGGCTACGGAGCTCGTAGCACTGCGTAGAGCTATGGAGCTCGTAGGACTGCGTAGAGCTACGGAGCTCGTAGCACTGCGTAGGGCTACGGAGCTCGTAGCACTGCGTAGAGCTATGGAGCTCGTAGCACTGCGTAGAGCTATGGAGCTCGTAGCACTGCGTAGAGCTACGGAGCTCGTAGCACTGCGTAGAGCTACGGAGCTCGTAGCACTGCGTAGGGCTACGGAGCTCGTAGCACTGCGTAGAGCTATGGAGCTCGTAGCACTGCGTAGAGCTACGGAGCTCGTAGCACTGCGTAGGGCTACGGAGCTCGTAGCACTGCGTAGAGCTACGGAGCTCGTAGCAAAGCGTAGCCCTACGACATACAGCGTAGTAGTTGAGCTACGAAAGAGCTTGAAAGCTTCTCTTTACGTCGTTGCATAACAAAACTGGTCGTTATTAATGTGCCTGAAATAATATTGGTCGTAAATGTTACTGAATAGTCTGCAAACATTTTTCAGCCAACTCAGCCCGGCGCGGCGGAGTAAAGCGGCTATTTTTGAGCAATTTCCGAACTGAAACTAATAATTTGGTAGTTTATTCTGCTAAACCACAAACAAACTATGCTAGCACTGTTAAATTCAACGATTACTCGATTTATTATCTAGCTCGGTTAGGGCACCTAATGGATCGCATATCTGTCGAAGTTACTTAATTAAATTCCCACATTGGGGCCAATATTTGCATAGTACGTAGTGGTGCTGGTATTGATTAGCCTACTTACAAATCTAGTGGTTCCCGAAACCTTTCTAGACATCAGACCGATCACAGACATATAATATGCATTTAATTGCTTTTGATACTAAGTATAAAAAAGAACAGACACCCAACTCTTCTATAGTATATAGTAAAAATTTGACTTGTCTAAATACTTATTTTGTTAGTCTAAAGAAACGTCTAACGATTTGACTCTGACTCTGACTCTTCAATTCTAGAGGCGATGTACGTGAAGAGTTTAAATATATTTTTCATTACTCATACTCTGAAAGTAGGTGAGAAGTTGCCTGCGCAGCGGGATGATAGTTAGACTTGTCGTCCCTAGGGACGAAAAGTAATGACAAGTACAAAACAAATGACAGCTGTCACCTCACTTTTCATAAATTCATAAATATAACGCCTGAATTTATAAAAGAAGAGGCTAATGCAGTAGTGGAAAACCTTTTACAACCTAAATCAAAATGAAGGTATCAATAACGTATTAAGGTAAATGGCGCTCTGAGTAAGTAGTGAAATCGTTATAAGAAAACGTTTTGTTATTATATTTTAACGAACTCTCAAAGACTTACAAACATTTAATATTATGGAGCGTATTTTCTATGTTAAAGACAACATTACTACTGGTACTAAACACAATGTTCATATAAAGGATTTCGAGAGATTTTTAACATCGTTTATCAAAAGGCATAATGATGGATTTTGCCTTTTGATAGGTAGTTGGAAAAAACCTTTCACTATAACTAATAATTGCTCTAATTTTATCATAGACTTTAAATAATATCTTATGTAAGTTGTTGATTTATGTATTTTTTCTTTAGCTCATTCATCTTTTTATTTTTACTTTCCTTGTATTCGTAATGAAAAGCACAGTGTTTACCTTGAGTGAAAGAAACATTTAGGCCCTCGAACTATTAGCGCCCTCGCTACGCTCGGGCGCCAAACCCCGTCTCGGTGCTAAATAGGCTTCTTTCATCCCTTGGGTAACAATGTACTATTTACCTTTAGGCTGAGCGCAGTTTTGAGTCATGATAGTTTTAAGACAAACTATTGCTTTACAAAAATTATGAAAGTCGTGCACTCTGCCACATCCGCTTCAAATGAGGAAAAACTGTCCTGATTTAAGTCTACGCTCAGCCTAAATCTATAACGAACCTACTCAACAAATGGAAAAAAATGTGCGTTTATCAGAGTCAGAGTCAGAGTCAGAGTCAAATCGTTATTTCTTTAGACTTACAAAATAAGCACCGAGACAAGTTCGACAGGTAGACAAGTTAATCTAGAAGATAATCCATCGACGTATGTATTTTTATGACAGAGGTCCCCTAATTTGTCCTTGAACTGGTATAACTAGGCTAGTTTCTAATCGTAAATTGAGCTTGCGAAGTCGCGCGCAAAAACTCGTAATAAAACATTCAAAACGTAACTGAACGTTCCCACGCATGTAGTATTTTACTGGTCTAGAGGTCAGTAATGTAATATCTACGTGTCATCTTAACCCTCATCTGGCGACGTATTTGCTTCTCCCTCCTTCATCACTTCTCCAATCACTTATATTAGATAAAAGCGTGCCCGCTCGGGATGACGACTATTCTTGAGTGATTTTTTCTCTATTATACCTAAAAGGATTTACAAAGTGCCTTTCGAATGCAGTTATGAAGTAGGGTTTTCAGAAGTTTAGAAATGTATCTAAATTGTAAGTTAAATTGTATTTTTATCTATCAAACACGGAGAATAATTTGCTCCATCTGCTCTCAGTCAAGCCTTCTAGTATGTTTATTCTGTGTACCTGTATGCAAAATTTCAACCCGATCCGTTCAGTAGTTTTGGCGTGAAGAGGTAACAAATCCATCCATCCATCCTGTACGAAAGTTTGTATGGATGTACTGTCCAGTACATCCATACAAACTTTCGCATTTATAATATCAGTGTGATGTGATAACTACTTACTGAGGCTTTCTGTCATGAGGCTTCTTTATTTATATCTGAGGCTCGGTGACCGTAGACGTGTCTTGGCCTCTGTTAAAAGAAATTGGCATTATTGTCCGACCTGTGCCGGTCCTCCGCTGGCAACCCGCGCAGCTCTACTTGTGGTATCTATTATAAGCAATTGTTTAATACTTCTGTAAAAGTTTTATCTTGTAGCTGTGTGATACTGGCTTAGAATTTGCACCACCCCAATTCTTCCCGTGGGTGTCGTAAGAGGCGACTAAGGGATATACATCGGGGGGCGGGCAGCAGCGCCTCTGAAGCACAAATCTTCCACCAAACTGCAATCCCCAACCCACATGCCCAGCGTGGGGATTATGGGCATTACTCCCCCATAAGTGAAACGCCATTAAGGCGTTTACTAGGGGGGAGGCCTGCGTCCAGCAGTGGACCGATACAGGCTGTTGAGTTTTATCTTATATAAGTTAAGAAGAAATGCGCATAAATAGAGTTTGGTGGTCAAAAAGCGCAACTTCGTATCTTTGCCTATGCTTTACAAAATGAAACTACGAGTATTACAGAGGCAATAATAAGTAACTTATAATATTGATTTTAATTGATATCGATTGATAATAATATCGATTGATTTTTTAAAACTTCCTTTATAACGAAATAATAAGATAAAATAGGTGGGGGCGAAACTTTCACTGGTGTATGCGCCTTGAAATATCTATCTAATGAAATCCAATAAAGCACCAGAAACTAACGAAACTATGCGTACAACGAAAACAAACAAGTTGTATCGATAACGATAGTTTACGAGCAGGCTCCGATTAGCAAGCGGGCAACATCGCGGCTGAAACTTTAAAATCCATTAGTGAAAGTAAAATATATCTGCGCCCTTTACCGCCGGACAGAGGCGGATTCAGGACACTAAATAACATTCATACAATTATCAGAAAGGCTACTAATTGATAGACGATACGAAACACTTTTTGTTCGACACTAGATATGACGGATTGATTGGTGCCGAGTAAGCGTAATTCAGAGTAACCGACCCGAGCCTGGCGCTTCTATTTCGATCTTGTTCGGTTTCTGTTATTTTCAAAGGCTGATAATGGCATTGTATAAGGTTTCAGTTTAAAGCAAAGTATAGCTGCGCTTCTCAGCTAGGCCTAATATCCCAAGGTGATACGTAAGTTACCTCATGTACCCCTAGAGAGGCCTGGAGAGGCCAATATCCCATGGCGCCTTAAAAGCCATCATGTACCCCCGGGGAGGCCTGCCCTCCCTGGCTAGGCCTAATCTCCCATGGCGTCGCGATTAACGTCCCGGCGGGATTGTAAACTTTGCTCAGATAAGGATTACTACAGCGGATGAATTACAAAGTACCTACAATAATACTCCGCCACAGATTAGCATAAACTGAACCGTTCGCGATCATTTTGGGAAGGCTAATTAGGTCACACGACACGATTGTTAGTCTCATTACGACAAAACTTTTCAACCGTGCTCGTTGGACCTCACTTGGGGCTGAGTCAATCTCATTCGAGAGAAGCTTTGCCACAGGATTTGTAAATAAGTTGTCTTGCGAAACTACGTAAGCTAGTCTAGGGACTAGTCAAAAGAAGGAGCCGTGAGTAGTAAAGTAAAGGCTTATCGAGAAATATACAATGTGTTCCTGATATTTCAGTGCAGTTGCACGAACCATGATAAAAGATAGGTCAAATGTCGCAATGTCTGAAATGTCGCAGGGTTATGCATATTCCTTCATGTACAGTATTGCCCTCCGGATGTCGTGTCGGACGCAGCGAGGGCGCGCATTGATTCACCAAGCGACATAAAGTTGTTCGGCGATTGTTAAAATGTCGTAGCTTGCGATCGTAAACGTAGAAGCACGTACAGTACACGACATGTACAACTGTACATCGGGTTTATTGTATTTCTGTATCGTTTAACAAGGGGCTTTTTGTACGCATTCGTGATTGGAAGGCTCGCTGCGTGAAACAACACTAAATATCCGGAACAGTTTAAATGAAGGATAAATCACGCTGGATGATTTTTATGTTTCGTTGTTTTTGTTGTTACATGTGGGATTGATTTAACGGATTGGAAAGGTTGAGTTTTATAACTTGGAACTTACAGAAGGCCGGACCCTAATTTCCATAAAATTAGGTAATTCAAAAGAAGAGAGGAATGAGTAAAAAGTCGTGTACCCAGTCGGGTATCTTTGAATTGGTGAAGATACCAGACCAAACTTTAGAGTAAATTCAGCAGGAATTAAAAACGCCCCTCGTTGAAACATTATTAACGGGTTTACTTACTTGCCTGATAAATTAATATAAACATTAGTAAACAAGGCGGTAGGCAAGTAGGATCAAACCAGTCTAATACTTAGAGTGTTCCTAACTATTGTTCATTAAGTAATAAAAACGCTCTCTATACACCTGCGCACTGCACATGCACACAGACACTGGCGCGTCGCTGTTGTAATGACGCACTGAATATTTTACACATTTCTCATGGAATCCTGCACTTATGCCTGTAATTTTTAAAGCACTAGAACCTTTGAATTTCAAAAAAGTGTATTATTACGAAATTGCATACAAGGAAATAAATTTATGGAAATAGGTAGGTGCCTAGCTCGCCTTGGATGTAAACTGTCGTGAGTACAGTACCTACTAAACTATCTATGGGGACCTAAGTTACTTACCATTCACTTCGCCTACCACCTGAATATTCCAAGTTATTTTGGTCAATACAATGTTCTAGAAAGCAATTTTCTGCTTTGTTATTCCGGAACTTGCAAATCTTTTTTTTTTATTACTTTGAGCATTAGTCACTTGTGTATCTTCCATAACCCTCCTCCATTGGTATGTATGGATTATAATACGCTTGGGTTATACTTATTCAACATTTTTTAAATAAAATACTAAGCTAATCAAATCACTCCTCTAGAAAAAGATCTCATTGTACGAATAGATTGATATAAAGTTATAAGATAAGGCGATTGACTCGCGCGGCATGCATTTAAAGTAGCTCATCCCCTCAGGAATCCGGGAAAAAACTGGCTAGATAATGAACTAGTGTGGCGACTCACTGAATGCAGGAGACGGCAGGCAGACCACCGGTGGCGACCACTTGAAGCTGTAGTTTGTACTATCTGGAACGGCCCGACTTGGAAAATACTGCTCGTTACTTAAAGTTAACACGAGTCACTATCAGTATGCTGAGTGTGTGTGTGTACTGCCATACTGTTTACTACAAAGTTTGCATTACTTTATTTTCTATGGAAATGTGACATCGCTCCAAGGAAGTTTATATTACATAACTTTCGAAGCAGAAGCGAATAAGATATATCTAGCTGAAGAGATAATATAAAACCTATTTGTTTTAGATAAGAACCTCGTTTCGTTATTGCAGCATTGCTTTAATTTGCATACTTTTTTCGTAAAAATACTTTAAAAGTGGAAGGTTTTGTAAATTTAAAAATATCTAAAGAGATTATAGTTTTACTAAAAAAAAGTTAAACTCCATTTGAACACGTGTTAAACAAAAACTTTACTACAAAACTGCGTTTTACGACGGTTTACAGTTAAGACATGACTATAGCTTAAACAATAGTTAAACTCATGTCTAATAGTTTACACTGTTTAGCTAAACGCAGTTGGTTTTTGTAAAACCGCTGTTAGATTTACAATTATTCACACGTCTATTGGCGTTGTTTTGATACGACTAACCGTTGTAATAACCTTCGCTTGTTTATCCCGTTAATCCACTCAACCGAAAAGTTTGATAGCCTCTGACACCGCGGGCCCAGGTGTATGGCTACAGGGACGATTGGACCCTTACTTGGTTTATGATTGGACATAAAGTGAAGTGTCATCCGCGGGGCACCCATTCACATAACCTGGACTAATATAATTTACTCATTTGGTAGAAGACTATGAATATATAGCCTTTGAAATAGTAGTCCATTTCACACAGCATTATTTTAATACTAAGTCCTCGAAAACAAAGCCGGAAAACCGAAAGCAAAGTAAAACAAATTACTAATTATTTTCCCCAAACTGACTAAAGCACTCTACATTTTCGTAGGTAAGTTTTCACCATTATTTGCGTGGCTTTTCCACTTGCTTTGCTCCTTTGAAGTAACGTTTTGATGTAGATTCCGAAGATTTACCACAAACTCCGTAAAAATGGAATATAACGGGCATTTCCTAACCCTTAGGTAGGTACCTCAAATTTTCGGGTCCGATTATATTTCGCGTAAACTATAAAACCCAGAATACATTAGAGGTAAGATGTCGTTAAAGGAGACAAAGAAAGTTCAACTATGGAGCATAAACCAGAGATTAACATAATTACCACTCGGCTGTTACTCTGTTTTAATAACCCGGTTTATAACTTACTCGAAACACTGACGGTCAGTGCTTAGTTAATGTAGACGAGGGACTTTAGCGAGGGATTCATTGTTATATGCAGAGAAGATAAACTAACCTAGATTTCAAAAACAAGTGATTTCAAACCTGCTCCCAGCAAGTTAATGCCCAAAAGCAGTTTACGAAATGACCCACCAAACAATCCCGATGGCACAGACAGATATTGTTTCTAAGATAAACAAGAAGCAGCATTGCGCGAGTGCAGCACTAAATCACCATTGTTTCGGCAAATTAACGTCCCAAGAAAAGCTCGCTTTAAAACTTACCCTGCCCTTGATTTCCGAGAGATCCAAAAAAGGCGGGAAACTCCGCCATTACTGAGATAAATTGGTGGAGCTGCGAATTTCTTGGTAAACCTCCCCCTTAATCCTCTTAAGGTAAGCATTTTAGGATAAAATACGAAACATTGTTCTCTTGTCGCGGGGCCGTTTAGCGCGCACTTGTTGATGGACACATTTCTCATTTATTATTCGTGACGTGCACACGCAGGCCGCGGCAGCACCGGAGCGCCTGAGCCCTGTTTGTCACGACTTATTTGTATTGTTTTTGTAAGTGACAAGGTTCTCCGGGTTTTGAAATAGTTCCTTATTCCTCATCCGTTGTTTTTCACTTTTACAGTTTGGTGATAATGGTCGCGTCTCGGAGACATTTAAGTACGTACGTACGTACCCGGAGCATGCTGCACGTGCCCAATATACATTTCAATGCTGCAATAATACGTCCTAACGAACTAGTATACCTTTACAAGGTAAACCAATCTCATTCAGTCTAGTCTCAAAACACATTTGACCTACTCTATTTGCCCAAGACATACAACGTATTTTATCTAAGACAATATTTCTAATTACGCCATGTCTCAGAGACTTTTCTCGTAATTGAGCTCAGTTCTGGGACACAGGCCCAAGCCGGTAATAGCAATGGCTCGATTGACATTTCGAGGAAATTATTAAATAAGCAGATCTTTCTATTGAGTCACGTTTATTGAAGTCTAGGCTGTTGTGGGCTGTTGTGGGGTCTCAAATCAGTGCAATATTAATTAGTTAGTGCATAATTAATTAGTATTTTTAATATTACGGAGTTGGAAAAGAGTGTGAACAGTCCTTTAAATGTATTGCAGAACCTAATTTCAGAACTATTCAATATTTTTCCCTTTTTGTTATAATTAGCCAAAGTGACCGATTCATTGACGAAAATTTAAAAAATTGACGAAGCTATGGCGGATACTGCTTTATTTTGTCAAGATAATTTTGATATTGAATAAGTAAGACCTAGGTACATTGTGAAAATTTTATGTAAATCTTTCGACATGTCTAAGTGCTTAATATAAGTTTAAAGATGAAAAAAATAATAATAATAATTGTTCCGTCCATCATGTAAACAAATCACTAAAAAAATACCAATATCTTATCTCTATCCAAAACTAAATATTACCTACTAGTCAAACTACGTAGTTTAAGTGCGTCTACTTGTTTTTTTATCCTATTTTTTCACCTGATTTTAAGATAATAAGGCGTTAGTACCCCCGCCCCCTCGCGAGCCCCTCCATCGTCTTCCCGAACATGATCCATAGTTCCTCCGGGACTCTCCATATTTTCCGCCTCTCGGCTCGGTCGGCCCATTGCGCAATAGGCAATTATATTTCTTTAAAAAGCCCCACTGATGCCGTCCTCCACACGAGCCGCCGTCTAAAAGATGTCTCTTCATTTTACACCAAAAATAAAATCTTTATCCAGGATTAGGGCGGTCCGCCCTATAATTTATCTCACTAATGGTTTTAGAGCTGACATCTGCCCTTTCGGGGTCTCGGCGCACTTTATTTTCTTAAAATGCATTTTTCCCGCTTGTTTATGGCTTGGCTTCTGAATTACTTTTAAAGGAAATTGAGGAAGTTGGTTTAAAATTTAAAATGCTATGTATCCGGTGTCTCTTTTGCTGTATAAGATTGTGCTTCGAGGTCTTTTTAGAAACTCCTGATTAAAGAGACTTATTATTTGTATGCAGTCTAGACAAAATTGGTTGGTATTGTTCAGCACTACCGGAGTACACTCTAATTTGATCTCTTTAACATTATTTGAACACAGCGAATAAGTTTCACACCTCGTATTTATTTACTCGACATAAACTGTAGCTGGTGGGTTCAAAAGTGAGTGAATTTGAATAAGATCTCTATTAGATTCGACTGAGGTTCGTAATAATTTGCTGTAAGTGGAGTATTAGGTGGATAATCCTCGGCCGCGGCGCCGAGATAAACGGATCATCGGTGACGACGCGCGTGCTGACGCCGCGACCTAGGACCTTCTAGACCGGACCTAGGATGCTGGACCCATTATTATAATAAAAACAAAAACCATACAATTTTAAGAACCAACTTCTGCCCGTTCTTTTGCACGCGCTGTTCAAGGTGTCTGTGAAGTTAACAGAGCATCTTCCGGCAGTGAATAAAAAACATAGAGTTCTGTTCGCACGCAGGTGAGTTCTATAGCTCAAGTAGCTCGGATACGTTTACCATCCTGCCTTAAGTTAAAATATTAATTATAATATTGGAATGGGAAAAACATAGTCCACAAACAAAGTTCCCGATTTACAATTCCATTTTCAAGTTGATAAGAAAGAAACAAAGTTTATGAGAAGAAAACCCAAAAATAAAGCAAACGTCAGCTGGTTTAAGATGGTTCAAAACAATACAGTGTCCAAAAGATACTGGGTCCGATGTGCGAGAAAACGCGACAATCCGCGTCGGCGAGTCTTTATCTTCGCCCATAAAGTTTTATGGCAACACCAACAGGGTTACCAACACCTCATCTCGCAGCTAAAGCCCTTTGGGACGGTTCTGGAACTAAAATGTTCGATGTCTCCTTACCACTGGCACTGTGTAGAAATAATACGTACTTTACTTATCAGTAGATATGTTTAATATGTTAGATGTTGTGTTTTTCTTTTCTGTTTTTCTGTATCGTGGTGTGCAATATTATTTAGTATAGTTCTCATAACATACAGTGAGACAGTTTTACTTTTGATCTTGAAAATCGTAGGTTAGAGTGAACATGTATTGTGTAGAAATACATAGGTTACATAGATAGTGCATAACATATGCAGTCTGAGCATCAGATTATCAGGTAAACTTTTCTACAAATTCTAAACCGTACATACATAATTCACGAAGTAGTTAAATGCATTTTCTGCAAAAAATAAAAAGTCCCTCTCACGAATGTTCTCGCCGCAACGACAAACCAGGTAATTTCAACTAGGAGCATAATCCCAAGTTATTTTCTGCATTTAACAGTAAAACACCTGAACCAGTAAACGTTCTAATTGCCGAGTCAGCAAAAACTAGAGCCCGTTTCACGATGGAAGCAGGGACACGGTCGCTCGCCAGCAAGCGGAAGCGACCTCGTGAGCCCAACACAATTATTTTCTTCTTCAAGCTTAGTTCGTCATTTTACCCATTCGGTACAGGACATCTGTTATTATTATGACTATTATTATAAGGGTTTCAGAAACAAAAGACAACGTTATAACATGGCGGCTACTATTTCATAATGTTAGAAAACAGATTAAAATAACTGGAAACTTTGAATAGAGTTGAATTTATTCTGTTGTCCTAAGAACTTATACCGATATTCCTACCTGCTTGAAGTTAGGTAGCGGGAAGCGTGAAATGAAATGTCCACAAAATTATCCACTTTTCACTATATTAAAGTTCACAGAGATTGTTTAGCACAGTTTATAAGCACAAAATGATATTAGAGATCAAGCGACAGAAAATAGGAAGGTAAATAGGCAAGTATATAAGGGTTGTACGCGTCTATGTATTGCGGAGCGAGAACGGGCGTGCATTCGCCGCTGAGACCAGTTTCCGACTGCCGCGCGCTCGGCTGTGCAGGCCTGCGCGCGCGCTTGGTAAATAACAACGTTCGCACATAGAACATTTACATAGAAAGTACAGTCGGGGACAAAATATGCTAATACATTTATGAATTTAATAATTATGTTTTTAACTTTAAGTATGAAGTGAAATTTTACAGTAGTATTCTTATAACTTAGTCTTTTGTAACTATGTTTTTTGTTAACAATAATCTAATTTATTGAGTAGGTGCGTGACATGTACCTACAAACTAAATCTAATATTCTGCGATTGCTTTTTCCGTAAGCTATCTCAATAAAATATTTTTAGATTTTTTATCGGTTGGAGTAGAATACCCTATTATGATGGCTCTTCATTTTACACCAAAAACATATATTATTAGATTATTACGGCCAGGTGGGATGGCGACCTGCGAAAGACTACATTGTCCATTGTAGCAACATGAGAACGGTCACTATGGCGCTCATAAGGCGATGCTTTGTGGACTAACATTCGCTAATGATGATAATAGTTAATTATTATATAGGTCAACCAGGGCCAACCTACCTCACGTCGCTCTGAAATCTATGTGAATTCACCGTGAGTCAAGAAGAGAAATAATTATAATTAGCAAAAACTCGGAAGGATTAGGATGGACTGACTAAACGGAATTTCGGCAAGAAAATTGGCAAACTTAGCAAGTGAACGGTGGGGTCGAGATTGACTCGGCTCCCGGGCGATCGCGCCCCGGGTCGGTGGCTGTACCATAAGAATGGGTAAGTATAGCGAACACGAAATCACTTGTGCCGAACAATGGTTAACCTATTCACCTACTTATATGGTAGCAGGTTTCAGGATAATTAGTACTTATCTTTACGAAGTTATATTAACTTAACTATGCTTTAGGCTGCATTCTATTAGAAGCGGACCTGGGTGGTAAAACGTGGCCATGTTATTTATACTGTTCACTGGTGAGAAGTGAACCGAGTGATGCTGCATATAACAATTTTTGGTTATTATAGTTTGACACCTTGGGTAATTCCTAAGAAATCAAATAAAATCCCAAACATTTTCGGCTACGACGCGAATCGATTTTAATTTCTAAGATCTGTTTTGTAAATATTCCGGTGTTACGAGTATTTTTATTACATTCAGAGACTTTGTCTCTATTGCCCATTGAATAAGACCATCGTCAGCCATCATATAGAGCCGAGCCATCACAATCACTAGGTCCAAGGCCCGAAGCATACCAACCCAACCCTTTCCTTGTCTCCTATTCCATAACTTGCCACTTGGGACGAGGGATATTATCTCGTGGGACTCAAACGGCAAATTGTCCATCGCGGCGTCGTCGTCGGGACTCGACTCTTTTATTTCTGCTATATTAAATTATTGTCTCACACTAAAATGCTGGTTATAATAAAATTTCTGGATTACTGAGTTTGATCGACGACATTAAAAGTCACTGAGCACGCCTGGACGCTAAAAACAGGATAGAAATCAAAAAGGAAGTGGATGACTAAAATTAGGACCAATTATGGTGGATAATAATGTTGATCTAGCTAGTTCGTGCTATGAAGATAGTATCTATAACATTTTGGATACCTTCATTAGGTTTTAATGTTAATGGTTGGACTCCCCTTGCTTGAAGGAGGGATGTTCAGCGGACCTTCCTTCCTTCCTCATAGGCATATGAGGTTATGAATAAATAAAGAAGTAAGGATTCCGTAGGGTTTCTGCGTCTGTCTCAACCGCAAAGCAGCTCTGGGCAGTTCGTCAGCTGCTCCATTTGCTTGCTCTGCCCCTAAGTGACATAAACATGTTTTTTTACAAACAGGATAACATTAAACAGGTTTCCTTGAAACAGCGTCACAAAAATAGTAAAAACTGGCGTGGGCCGCGTTATAAATGGCCGGTAATTAGGGCACACACCGCGCGCGGACGCGGCACACTGAGTATACTATTCAATCGCGAAAATATTATAAACAAGCAGCTTCTTGCGGTTTTACCCGCGTAGTTCCCGTTCCCGTAGGAATTCCAGGTTAAAATATAGCTATGTCGCTCCCTGAAAAGTAAACTTTATAACGATGAAATATTTTTAAACCGGTCCAGTAGTTACGGGGCCTATTCAATACAAACAATCTTTCTTTACACACAACAATCTTTACAATCAAATGTTTCCTCTTTATAATTTTATTATTATAGATTCTTGTTACACATAGGTACTTATATCTTCGTGGTTGGCTTCGTACTTGTTCAGTTCCTGCCCTTGATTTTGTTGTGTAATATTATTGTTGTTTTTGCATTGTTAGTCTTTTACAAATATCAAAGTGCTTTATTTCCTTTAGACCTTTCTGAATCTTGGATACGCCACAAAACTAAGGGTAGTTTTAACAAGCAAGGCAATAATCGTTTTCAATTCGGTAGTTAGGTGATCGATTAATTTGTTTACTAGCTGCGCCCCGCGGCTTTGCACGCGGTATTGAAAACAAATACCCGCTCTCAGTGCGTCGCCACCCTCCCTCGTGTTTTCCTCTCAGTTATAACGGTCGTTTTTTGCGGATATTATGCTTTAACGCCGTGTCCTATTATTATGAACGCATCGCAAAAACTGCAACACCTCTTTATAACGCCATCACTGTTTCACTCTCTGGCAAAGATAAATGGCGCTGTTCTTTTCTGAAAAACACGTGGCTGCTAGAATAACAATTGCTAGTTTTAAAAGTCACTATCATAGAGTGTCGAAGCGGATGTCTACGGAAATGAGTGGCTGCTGTAAACGAAGATTTGTATTACACACTACATAATGATATTTGTATTGAATAGGCCCGTAACTACTGGACCGATTTAAAAAAAATCTTACATCATTATACAGCTTACTTTTCAGGGAGCGACATAGCTATATTTTATCCTGGAATTCCTACGGTAACGGGAATTACGCGGGTAAAACCGCAAGAAGCTGCTAGTTTTATAATATTTTCGCGATACATAGCAATGAGGTGCAACGAGAGCAATCGAGCGCCAACCAGCCCCCTTATCTGTTTCGAATGCCAGACGCACGTAGCAGGTTCCTGTGTAACAGTGTGCACAGACCTTAATCCCGCAGTGCACATGTGAAGGGCACAAAGCTCCGGCGCTGAAAAGAGCCAGCCCATTAGCAGCTGCGTCCTCCCTGCGCCCCGGCGTAGCTCCGGGTAGCTCGGCTACATTTTTGTCGGCTCAGCGCGCTGGACAAATGTACCGGAAAGATAACCGTTACGGCTTCGAACCGCACTATATGTTATACACCCCGTAGGTACACTATGCCGGGATGTTATGGCAGACATTATGTTATGGCGCCGCACGGTCACTGAGCAAGCCTGTTTTTTGCGATAAAATACTGAATAGCTGGGTGGTTATAACGAAAATCTTAGAACTTAAATTCGGTTGATAAAATCCTTAAGTCTTTTCGGCTTAGTTTATAGTTGTAGACTTCTAAAGCCTAAAGCCTACTGAAGCCAAAGTGGAGAATATGTGATGTCTAGATTGCTTCTGATAAAATGTTCTTTAGTCTACGAAAGTTTGTTGAGGTCGTCGCCGTCGGACTAGTGGCTGTGCCGTCGGCTTCCAGTGTGACTTTATAAAGCTGATTATAATAATAATAATAAAATAGTTTATTTCAGAAAAAGGTTACAAAGTACTTATGTTTAAAATACATCTAATTTCAATTAATTTTAACACACAATTTCATCATAGGGTAGTATGTAAGGTACAGTATCTACCGAGATACTGTGTGTTGTGTGGCATCGTTTAAACCTTTGAGGTCAGAGTAGGATAGTGACACCTAGCTCCTAATAAGATGAACTTGTATGAAGATGCTAGGATCCGTACCTTTATGTTTTAGAAAAAGTCTGTTATAGATAACAATGGGCTAAAGTAGTAAAAAAATCATATGTATCTACCAAACTTTATGATTAACTTACACACATCCTGCGTTCCTTCAGTTTTGGTCTTAAATAGACTATTTCATCAAATAAATTTTCCCAGAAATATTTAGAATTATTTATTTTGCTTACACAGCTTAGAATCCTTATGTAGGCTTAGGTAAATAGTACATGCACCCTGTGCCACTGCATTAGACTATATAATGTACATTTACAATGGCAACATTAAATAGTTTAGTTATTAAATGCATACATGATATAATTAACAGCTGCAAAAGGGTAGATGGAGAACAATTTTATACTCGTAATTAAACCGACTTTTTCTAATGGCGACATCTAGTTATAATTCGAAACAAAATTAATTTGATGACGGATGGAACGAGGAAAGAAAGAAACCTACTTTTAAACACGAAATAAGAAGTTTCAGATAACGGATCGAATGTGACTGAAACGAGGGACTGAACGTGCATACGTGCGTCACTCGGACGCGTAACTAAACGCCCCCATGGGTTTCGGATCTCTAAGAAATAAATTTCAAAATCATTTTCATAGAACTTACATCAAAGGAACGGGTCGGTCATCCGTTTTACGCGATCCGCCATCCGTCAACTTTAGGTATACCTTTATTTTATTTATAAATGCGTTATACGACGCACATCATCTGTTCCCCGCACTCAGGGGACAACTTCTATGGGACTTCTTTAAGATCAACCTCTATAGAACAACGAAAGAATCATAAAAATCTATCACCAATATTGTAGTAGCCAGTTGTGATTTTTTAGAATTATTGTTGTTTTTGAGCTTTGCGGGATAAATACTGATCCTAATATATTTATTTTATTTAGTGCCTACTCTGAAATAAATAAATCTATGTTTCGTACTCCGACTCCGGGGCACAGCACAGCGAGCGAAGCGAGCCGTTACTTTCCAGGACCCCAACTCTCTCTGAACCCCCTCTCTTATACAAGAATTTGATATGGGTAATGGCGCTCATTAGGGGAGGCCTATGTATGCAATATAGGCTGATGATGATGATGATGTTTCGTATTAGTTGTCGTGCAAAACAACATTTTACGTTTGAATCCCAATGGGATTAGTAGTTATGTTAAAGAATCATTTGTTGCAAAAGAAAATCACAATGCAAATGCCATAAACATGTTACACCCTACGTAAAGAGAACCAATCATAAAAAACATACAGATTAATTGATTTCCTCCGTTTTTACTGAATTCGGTTAAAAATAAAGACTTGTCAATGAATCAACGAACCTTATAACTTGTTTTATAGGTTACTATAAATGTATAATTAAACCAACAAACAAAGGTAGATGTTCGTAGAAACGACTTCAATCTTCAAACTAATTTGGATTTAATTCGCAGGTGCGCGCTCGTAAAGTACACGATCTAATTCGGAGTATCTAGGTTTAGGCGCCCACAGACGATCCAATTAATTGGCTTCAAGCTATTTCTAAACTTGACTTCACGCTGACCAACATGTCCATTTATATTTGACTAGCTGCGCCCGCGGCCTCGCACGCCTTTCCCACGGGAACTGATTTATGGGATAAAAATTCTATTTCAATTTCAGGCCTAGAACTACCTGTATGCACAATTTCAGCCCTATCCGTTCAGTAATTTTGGCGTGAAAGAGCAACAAACATACAAACACCCATACAGATATGTTTAAAAACTTTCGCGTTAATAATATAATATTAGTAAGATTCTCACATGGTAGTGATCCTATGACACAGAAGGTATCTAAACTGGATGCACCAGATGTACTGAAGTAACCGTGAATTCTCATATTTTGTTTTGTTTTGAAATAGGAATTCGTGCTGAAGTGGATTTGACAGCTCTCATTTTTCCATCACACCATCACACTCATATTATAAAGGCGAAAGTTTGTATGGATGTATGGATGGATGGATGGATGGACGTTTGTTACTTCTTCACGCCAAAACTACTAGACAGATCTGCGACGCAGGGGGCGATATTTAAAATATAGGTGAACGCCACCGAATGTTCAACACGATGCGATTCGACGTAAAACAACAACAAATCCGCATGGGCCGGCCGCTGAGATTTGTGCTGTAGGTAGTTAAGTATATATTATATAAGTTCTGTTTTAAATTTACTGTCTCTACATGATAATGTTTAATTTACCGAGTCTACACCCTTTTTTTTCTTCCTATATCTTTTCTTTCCATCCCAAGGTTGCCTGGTAAAATTTCTCTCAGCGATAAGGCTTCCTTTTGTACTATATTTATTTATTATTTAGATATAAGACTTTTACGTTTCATTATTATTATTAGTACAATAAATCGTTCATTCATTCATTCAAATATCTGCAGATCGTACGAACCAGCGACCTCCTGCGTCGCAGGCGGACCCTCGCCCGCTACGCCGCAGAGGTCGTCAGTGGTATTTACATTATTATAGATGAAGCACCTGCTTGTTAAGGTTTTGCCGCATAACCGTATGTTAAGAACTTTACGCTTTGCTAGAACTTTTCATCAATATCTGAATATTTTTGTTTATTAACTCGCGACGGATCTGTTCGTTTCCGCAGATATATTTTACGGTCCTATTCGCTTGATTTATATGCTATTTGTTCCAAACCGATTACTTTATTCAGAGGATCTTCAATATTAATAGATATCTCTGGATATGTTACTACTGCTGTTTGTCTTGACTCGTCGATTCGCTTTTAGAGCGGAGATTCCCGAATGGAAATATGGCAGTCCTACGAATGCCACGAAATAAATAATGAACTGAGAACTAACAAAATCGATATCTTTATTGATCTTACCTAGTTCCAAAGTATTCCCCCGGGTCAGGGGGCCTACTTTGAACAGGAAAATGTTTCGTTTTCGTTGTCGTGCATACCTAAGTTTTATGTATTTATTCATAACATTACATACAGGTCAGACAATATAGATACATAGGTACCTTAAACATAGTGATAACAATATCAACATTTCTATGACTTCGCATAGGGAAGTGGTTCACTTAAATTATTGCACAAAATTAAAAAAAAGTTTATAACTATATAAAAAAACTATTTAATAAATGGGGTAAGTATGTATAAATTAGTTCTTACCTACTTAACTACTTATCGACAATATTAACTTATGTCGCTTGAATATAATTGTGTCTATAGCTGTGTGGTGCTGGCTTAGAATTTGCACCACCCCAACTCATCCCGTGGGTGTCGTAAGAGGCGACTAAGGGATATCCACCGGGGAGCAGGCAGCAGCGCCTTCTGCAGAATAATTCTACCACCGAACTACGATCTCCAACCCGCATGCCCAACGTGGGGATTATGGGCATTACCCCTTAGATAAACGCCAATAAAGTGCGTATCATGGGGATGCCTGCGTCCAGCAGTAGACCATTATAGGCTGTTGAGATTGAGGTTTTAGGTCGCTTGAATTAGAGTCAGAGTCAAATCGTTTATTCCTTTAGACTTACGAAATAAGCACTTAGACAAGTCAAATTTTTACTACATATATAAACAGCTTGATAAATAGTTATTACTATCAAATAAGAAATAAGGTGCAATTGACTCTAATTCACTTCAATTTTTGTCCACTAGCGGAAGAAGTGAAAAAGAAACCACTAGCAAGTTTATCGCTTATCAACTAAAACAATCTTAACATAACTAAGGGCCTCTTTCACCACCCTCAAGTAAAGTCTTGAGTAGGCTAACCACTAGATAAAGTCACCCGTAACTGCACATGCCAATTTTACGATGTTCGAGTAGCACTAATCATATGATTATCTGACCAGTAACTTACTCGTCACAACATCTGCCAATTAGCGTATTTACTTTACAGTTCAAAGCTGTAAGTTTTCATTTTGTGTTGATACTTATCAGATAATATCCAACGATTATTTAAAATATATTCATAAAAATTGATTTATTTGACCTAATTGATCATCAATTGGATGATTTAGAAGATTCTACGACGCAACGAGTACCTAGGATTCGTGTATTTAAATTCCGTGTTAATTATTTTACGGACCTAGATGGAACTGATTTTTTTGCTAGATTTCGCCTATAAAAAAATGCATAATAATCCCTAAATCGCAGTTGAGTGGTTTTTGTCATTAATCGAATTATTTTATTAATACCTAACCTATAAAATCTACTGACATTCTCGTCGCAGCATCGCTTTGTTAAGAGAAATAATCATACGCACGACACAACGCTTTTCAAAAACTCCCTCCAAAACACCAAAACAAAACAAATGACAAGACATTTGACAACGGCCTATGACGTTTGACGTTTATTGAACGATGATTGAACGAATGGTAGGGTATGATTTTAAACGTCATTCACTTAACCAGTAAGTTGTTACTCGAGGCTCAACTTTCGTTTGTGAAATGGACAAAAGATACTCGTGACTTTTACTTGCCAATTAACGTTATCTAAGAAGTAACTACTCAACACTTTACTTGGAGATCGTGAACGAGGCCCTAAGTCTAACCACGGGAACTGGGCGACATCCGGCCATAAAATAATAGTATAGGCCCTTTCAAGCAAAATGTTTTGAAAGTAGGTACTTGTAGTATAAATCGGTACGGGGTAGGGGAGGGGGGGGCGCAGGGGGCACAACTAGAGGCTCGGAGACATGTGTGGCGGGGGGCTGGAGCCCGCTGGAGCAAAATGTCTTGCACGGGGAGGTATTGTACTCGCGTCCACCTTATAACGGGCAAGAAAGGAATAAACGGAGCATTCATTTTAATATGTTTTCTTTTTGCTGATTTGAATAAAGGTAGGCATCCGGCGGAAAATATGATTTTGACGATCGGGTTTTAGGAAAATGTTACTGTATTCCTGCTTGCTGGAGTAGACTTTATCGGAAAATAAGATTATAGATTTGAACTATAACTGGCTACATCTTCATATTTTGTTGATTAATCGACAAAATAAAAAATGCGTGTCTAATATTTTCTTGTAATTTAACTATCTAATTATAATGTTTTAGTCGTCAGGCCTCGATGCAGAATAGATTCAAACATATAGTAAAAAATGGCCCGGCCCCGACCTACAAAACAGAAGTAGAACCTTCTTTTAATCTAAATACACAAAAGACTCACTAAACATAAGCACCTATTCTGTTCCCAAAACAACTTCTCCAATAAGAGAAGCAATATTTGAAAGCGAGTTAGTGGAGCGACGTAAAAACACTTGCGTCGTCCCGCGGGCCCCATCGCGCAGCGAACATTTACATACAGCCGAACAACTGAACAAAGAACAAATGAACGCCGTCAATGGGACATACTAGTTCAACCGTTTGCTTGTAAGCAGTCAGGGCGAACCAAGCAGGTAAAGAGTCCACTGAAGGTCGATTATTGGATAAGCTTGTTCTTTTGCATGACTGAATCTAGAAAATTGAGGAAAATGATTTGATTTGAGCGTAGTCGGGTAGAGGATTTAGTAAAAAACCAACTAGTAGTTTGAAATAGGAAACTAAAATTCAAAAAATCATACATAACTTACATAGAATAATGAAATTTACGCTATAAATCGTTATGTGCGAAACAAGCTCACAAGAAACAAAATGAAAGCTAATCCTTGATGTGTAAACAAGGTACTACACGATAATTGCAGCTGGCAAAGCAAATGGAACAAAACGCAGAAGGTGTACTTTAAAGGAATAAAACAATCGAATTCTAATTCGCATTAAAAATTGTGAGCACAAAAAGCACAGGACGCGATAAAAAGGGAGGAGAAAGCATACGCTCGGAGCGTTACTTGGGCGCACTGCACCGCGCGCTTATTCTGGATGATACCAAATTTTCATTATCACGATTTTACATTTTAAATATAGTTTTTTTCTAAAGTAAAGTCACTACACTAAAAAACTTTAGTCTGACATAACTTCGACTAGATTTATTGAAGAGGAATACAGAAATAACAGATGTACCTGTAAGATTCGACGCAAACGAGTCTACCTCTTGAAATGTTACGAACTTTGGTGGTTTTCAAGAAGTTGCGGATATTAAAAGAACTTCCATGATAAACGACATATTAATCGAAATTCTGCCAATTCTTCCAGCAAACGTATTCAAAGGGTGCCAATAAATCGGGCAGCAATTCCAAAAATGCTAATTACGAGATCGCTTTCAGAATAAGGTCCAGCCGGTTTTGTCCAGTCGACATTTATTGTTTTAACGGCGCTCCCCACTCATATTTCTCTCTCTTTGTTAGTTTTTACTTATTACCACGTCGTTGCAGTGGCCGTATGAATAAATTCCGTGGAATGTAGCGGCGGTGTTAGCGCCGCGATCATTTCGGATTAAATTTTCATTTCACTTTTGGCTGTAGATTTGCGGCCGTATCAGAATACGTAAGTGAGTTATTGCCGCGTGGAATCCTGGGGTTGCTTTGAATTTCCAATAAGGTTCATTTTCGGAAAGTTTCTCGAATTAAACTCTAAGTGCTTTATTTCCTTTGGACCTTACAAGAGTTTCATTTCGTTATTTATTCTCAAACAATAACTCAAATTGTGTCGAAATTTCACTTTGCACATCTTATTGATTAGAGCGTACTTAATTATAACATTGTTTGTTACCTACAAAAATAAAGTCATCACGGACACGTCGGAAATTTCAGACAACATAACTAGAACGTAGCATATTTCTTTGTTTTGAAATGGCCTACGGATAATATAAGAAAACTAGACAGACAAATTATTTATAAACGTATTAAACCTAAAAATATCCCGTTGTGAAACATTTCTCGACCGTCCTAATTCGTCATTCCGATTCAAAGTGCAATACACTCCTCTAGATAAGGTCTAAATTATGGATTATGCTAGTGGTTTAGGTATTCTGGTCGGTGTGCTGCGCTCCGCCCGTCGCGGGTCGCCGGTCGCCGGTCGCTGGTCGCCGGTCGCCGGTCGGCGCCACGCAAGGAGATGCAATATTCATAATACGGGCTCGTCGGATCTGCATTTATGTTTATCTTCTAGTTTTCATGTGAATGTTTCTGTTTTGGTAGACAGTCGACATTTTAGCGATCCTATTTTCAATGCTAGCGGAATATTTTTCTTTCATTCATGTAATTTTCTTGCTATTTTGTATGACTCGATATTTGTCTTGTGTTAAGCACGGACAACTTTTGTAGATGTGTCGTAGCGTTTTCGTAGCCTGCGTAGCACTTGGCGTAGCACGTCTACGATCCTACGACTTATCCCTCGAACGTGTCTAAATTCATAATTTAAACAAACAGGCCTAAAGTCGGACGCACGCACTGAGCGTTCAAACCGCATTTATCTAACGTGTGGGGTTAGTGGCCGTTGTGATATTCTGTGGACGTATTCACACTCGCTACATATTACTGTAACCAGACATGTGATCTGCCATACACAAACAGGTGGCGGTGGCTCTAGTAAGGCGATTTCGTTGGCTTCCATTCGGTACAGGAATACAACTACTAAAAAACGAGATTGTAAAGAAGCCATTGTTTATGTTCTATTATATTGGACACTGCATCGGCAGGTTTACAATCCCCGCCGGTAGTAACGTGTCTTGCGCGAGTGCAGGCGACAAGATAGAGGGCTCTCGATGCGGCGCCGCTACATCGACAAATGTCTGCTTCGATCGCACCACTCAGCTGGGCCCAGTCCACTTCACTATTGATACAGTTGTTTGGGGCTTCGACAAATCACAGGGAGCTAAAGGAGAACATAGATATGGTTACATTGGAAGATGGTTTTTTATATCTAGGTATATATACGTATATATTAAATAATTACCTATACCCAGATAGATCTAGAACAGGACACTTCAAAATAGCTTATTAAATTGTTAGAAAAAACATGGGCTCGAACGTTAAAATTCAAACTTATGAAAAAATCTTATAAAATAATTAACTCAATTCCATAGGTCCTGCATCAATAGTTTACTTAGATAGTTTACTTGCGCCAGGATATGATTACACGAATAACTCAAAGTTAGATCTAGAGTCTGAAATTTACAAAAAGAACCCCGAGTTATCGAACCTCGTGTTATTTATTTAAAACGCATTCTTGGCACAAGTGGGCCTTAGAGCTCATAGGTTAATATGTTAGCTCGTCTTGCGCCTGGCCTGCGTCGGTGGTACTAGGTTGCTAAGTACCTTGTGTGGTTCAGTTTGTCTCTTGGATCTAGAGATAAATTCGTAAAATCCAATCTTATTTCGTTCCAGCTATTTGAGCGATCTAGGCTAGAACAAAGTCTTGATTGTACAAAGTACGATCAAGACAGTTGTCGCTTCTCAGACAAAGAATTCTTATGTACATATGTATGTACCTATAAATAAAACACTCTTATATATTAGGTCCTTACATATGAAATTGGCGTTTTTCGTACTGGCCACTTTAATCACAAATTTCTCCTCTTTGGTAAGGAATTCCAAATTGAAATTTGTACAGCTATAGACTCATGTATTTGTGCTTCGATGATCGTCATTCATTTGTTTTTTTTTCTTCTGTTTTTTTCTGTTTGCGTCACTCATTTTACAAAATGGAAAACTTAAAATATCGCATTATTTACGAGTACGAGTTCCGCCGTGGCACTAGTGCTGCGGAAACAACTCGAAGGGTGAATGATGTGTATGGCGGTCGTGTTGCAAAAGAAAACACAGTTCGTTTTTGGTTCCAACGTTTTCGTTCTGGAAATTTCGACCTGCAGAACAAGCCCCGTGGACGGCCTGAGACTCAAGTTGATAATGAAGAGTTGAAGGCTATTGTGGAAGCGGATCCATCGCAAACCACGTCCGAGTTAGCTGCAGGCTGCGATGTTAGTGATAAAACTGTTTTAATTCACTTGAAGCAAATTGGGAAGATTAAAAAGCTTGAAAGGTGGGTACCTCACGAATTGACTGAAGCAAACCGGCAAACGCGCGTCGACTGCTGCGTTACATTACTAAACCGGCACAATAATGAAGGTATTTTAAACCGAATCATTACCTGTGATGAAAAATGGGTTCTTTACGATAATCGGAAGCGCTCAGCGCAATGGTTGGATCCTGGCCAGCCAGCCAAATCCTGCCCCAAGCGAAAATTAACCCCAAAAAAGTTACTTGTAAGCGTTTGGTGGACTAGTGCCGGTATTGTTCATTACAGTTTTCTCAAATCTGGCCAGACTATTACGGCTGATGTCTATTGTCAGCAATTGCAAACCATGATGGAAAAGCTAGCGGCTAAACAACCTAGGCTGGTCAATCGCTCCACGCCACTGCTGCTTCACGACAACGCTAGACCACACACTGCGCAACAGACGGCTACTAAATTAGAAGAGCTTCAATTGGAAAGTCTAAGACATCCTCCGTACTCCCCGGACCTTGCTCCAACAGATTACCATTTTTTTCGAAATTTGGATAACTTCTTGCAAGGGAAAAAATTCAACTCCGATGGGGCAGTCCAAATCGCCTTCAAAGATTTTATTGATTCCCGTCCGACTGGTTTTTTTAGTAAAGGGAACAATGAACTACCTATAAGATGGCAAAAGTGCATAGAAAATAATGGTTCATACTTTGATTAATTAAATATATTATATTAAAAAATATTCGACTTTTTGTTCCTCCCATACAAAACGCCAATTTCATATGTAAGGACCTAATATTTGTCGTTCTTATACTACGTTTCAATGCGATATCAAACATCACATCACGGTTCAATATGGCGAACATTAGTTTCCATAATACGATGAAATCCATTGTAATAACAATGTAGATTGCATCAAATTATATTTTCTATTTTAGTTTAGCAAAACTGTAATTGTAATTTCCATGAGGTTGCGTTGTTTATTGAATTAGCATATTCGAGGGTAATGAACTATTTCAATGTTTTAATATTATTGCAATCTAGTCAGAGTAGAGAGCTTTCGTTTTGAATGCAAAGTTAACAACTGCCGGCATTCTTCATTTTTAATTTTGTAATTGACTTCATACAAGGGGGACGATCTATGTTCGGCTCTATGTATGTTTTTATTTATGTATATTTCTCCGTGTATCACATGGACCGATTCTGAAAATTCTTTAGCGATTGTATAAATCCTAGACGCGCCCAAAATTCATTTATACACCATCCATCCATACATCCAAACTTTCGCATTTATAATATGAAAAGAAAGATAGTGTGCTTATTTATCCCAAAGTGGTCCCTTTAAAATTGTATTCCCGAGAGATTCACTTTTGTCTCGCAAAACTAAAACCAGTGTAAAATTAAGGGAAGTCGAGTAGAAGACAATACTTAGTTTTTCAAAAGATTCAAATTATTTTCATACTTTTCTAAATGTTATTTTATGGTATTATTTCAGTCATCATATGAACCTTCTCCGTTTTCTGTTTTTCAATAAAAACATATCATTGAATGTGTGAAGAACACGCACACACACACACTCACTGCTCTCGGACGGACAATCAGTTAATTAATACTGTAATAGGTGCTCTCCAAATGTTTATTTAGGCACGTGGCAGCTACCTGCACACAGTGGAAATTATTTAGACCACCTACCTTGAAGGGAAATTAATATGTTATTACAATACGAAAATATTCCAGAGAATAATTCAGGGATACGCGATTTTTATAAAGAACAAGTCATGCAGAAGGAATTTTAGATTTTGTGTGGCAAAATTGACAAAACTAAGGAAAATTCCTGACAATTTGAGTTACACCAGAAACCTCGGATGGCCATTCAGAAACTGAATGGTCATCTCACTCGTTGTTGTTCGAGTTGGGCATTCTCGTTTAGCGCGGACTTCCCCGAATTCATACAAATTACTTTAAAGTAAATATGTACACCCCATGATTAAATCCTTACCTCCCAACTTCAAAGTTCCGAAGAAGCTGGGATTGGGGTTTTTCTTCCGAGACAGAGATATTCCTATGTTAAAGTTTGCTTTTTTCCTTCCCGCTGGAAATCTGTGTTCTGTGTGATTGCGTCCTCAGCTAGCGATCAACCCTCAATCGGCGCTCGCCGCTTTAAATATGTAAATGAACGCCCGGGTCGGCCTGGCCATACAGAAATAAAGAATAAAAAAACATCAAGGGCCGAGGAAAAGTTATGAAATAATTTATAAGCGCTTAATTTATTCTTTTTCAACGTCCGCTATCTCTAATGACTGAGTTTTTCAATGTGTCCGTTGTTTATTTATCAAAGTCGAAGTGCTTTATTATGCAATCCGTTACTTTGTTAGAAATGAAATTGACGTAAATTTTAATGAAAACTGTGAACACATTAATGTTGATTTCATATCTGAAGCCTAAAAAAATCACTCTAAATCAAAGTTAAAACGATGCACCTACAAACTAGCGCCCGTAAAAGAATCTAACTCAAAGCTAGCAACAAATCATGCAATTCTGTTTGTGGTCAACATATCCAATGGGAGCGTAAGATGCCATTTGTCACTCTAAGTCGCTCCCAGCTCCCAGCTCTAGACAAATAGCTCGGTCGCATCGGCCCGCGCTGCGCCGCGCCCCGCGCCGCGCCGGGTTAACTAATAAATATGCAAACTTTCCGCATCGCCAGACGAATCCCTATCCTATGGCGATGTCACAAATTGGACGCAGGTGCGCTTTATATGTATTTTAGGGTAATACCCATTGCTTTTACGAGTATGTGAACCAACTTCAGCCTTGATAGCGCTAAACTTACGCGATATTGTCATAAGGCTTCTGAAACTCATTTAATTGTAGCGCTCACGTGGCGTTTCTATCGGCACAATACCGTCTCATTGAAAACTGATGCGAATCTATAAGTTATAAAAGTATCCATTTTAATTATGACAAGGGTATTAAGCATACCCTTGTCATAATTAAAATGGATACGTTATCTCAGTGGACTTTATGAGATCTTGACGGGGTCAGATGTTCCGTGTAATATCTGATGTTACAGGCGGCTGCTGCCGCTAACATCAGGCGGACCGCAAGGCTAATTGTCACTTCAATGGATAAACTAAGAAAGTACTGGAATTAATTTCCCGTGGTACCATTTTCTCCTCTTGGAACCCTAAACTCAGTAAATAGTGCAAGTGCACTAGCAGTAGTGGTAGACACATGGCACACGTTAATTATTCCGCTATTAACGCCCACCAGGTGCAGGCAGTTCTTCAGCCGGAGCGTCTGGGCGGGAGGGCCGGAAGTGATTACCAGCGGATCCGGTGCAAGCTTCCGGTTCCGTGACGTCACTTGATATTACACGAGTGCCGAGTGGGCTGTATCAGAAGAGTGTGCGAGACACTTGAGACGAACTTCAGGTTGAGTAGAACTAGATGCATATGTAAAGCAATGGTTGCGATACAACATTTGAAACTACCATTAGAAAGAACACTGTCAAATACATTCATTAAATTCATCATACAAACATCATAATAAATCACCTGAAACAAAAAAAAATATAGTGTCAATTTCAAAAATAAATCAATGAAACAATAATATGAAAATAATGGGGTATATGCATCGATTTTTTTTATCGTTTTAATCGATTCTTTAGGTCATTACTTAACCGAAAATGATAAGACGCTCACTGAATTTTGCAATAACAAGGTAAAAAAAACAAATCAAAACTACAATCATTTTCGGGTGATAAAAACGCTGCCATATTGGCGCCATGTTTTTTGACGTCAACGTTCACACTCGATTAAAACCTTTTGTGACGACCTCAGACGTGATCATCTCAGAAAAGAGGTTTACGGAAAAATCTGAAAATAACCGAAAACAGCTATTCATTCAATTTTGATGATAAAACATAAACGTAAATGTATTTAATTCTTTATGTTATTTCCCTATCTTATTTAGTTAGTTACAGAGGTGCCTCGATAGGAAATAATGCTATAATACGTATATAACATGAGTGGTTTTCCACCTATCAATTTCAAAAAACTTAATATTTTCTTCGAATCGTAAAACAATTTAATAAGCCGCCTACTGCGAGTCGAATCACATACGAATGGTTCCGTACCTACCGTAAGAATCAGGCAGCTTATTCAACGAACATCAAATTTTCACTTGTGGGACCCCTTTATATTTTTAAGTTACTGATATGTTTAGTAATTGTTGTTATTACATTTAAAATGTTACTTATTTATAGAAAGTTTCTTGTTTCTACTTAGAGTGGTTCAAGAGATTCAGCCTTGACAGAGCCAAAATATCACGTTTTTTGTATGAAGTCTCCCTCAAATTTGTATTTTATTATCATAGCGTAAAACGGAATCCTATTACAAAGACTCTGCTGTCCGTCTGTACGTCTGTCACCAGACTGTATCTCATGAACCGTGATAGACAGTTGTTACAGATAATGTATTTCTGTTGCCGCTATACCTAAATAAAAAACAATTTAAATAAATATTTAAGGGGGCTCACATACAACAGACACGATTTTGCCGTTGTTAAAGATAATGGTACGGAACCCTTCATGCGTGACTCCGACTCGCACTTGGCCGGTTATATTATTATTTGCTGCTATAGCGGCAAGAGAAATACAAATTACAATGACATGAAAATTTCAACTGTGTATGGTTCTAGAGATAGAGACCCCTTTGACAGACGGACGGACAGCCAGCCAATTAAAACTGATTATGGTTTACATAAAACCATAATCAGTAAGCATTATGTTCTATTATTGTTTTTTTATGAAATAGTCCAATCAGTAGGTACAGCTTTCAGGCAACCAATGACATGAATCATAATTATTCATCCTAAAGGGAACTTTGTTATTTTCCTTAAAAGGCAGCTTTTACCTTTGGCATTTGGTAAAACAACGTTAAATGCTTTCAATTGTTGACTCGGGTCTACTCTGGTCTTCCGAACCATCAGTCCCCGTCGCCATCCATGCGTCTCGTGATAACTAATCGTATTAGAAGACTTATCCAGAATTCCGATCCGTGTATTCTGTCAAAGGCAATATAGATAAGCACTCGTGAACGTTCCAATTTGTTAGAACTAGTCTACAGAGGCATTATCATCGGATGTCCAGCGCGCACTCACTCGAGTACAATCGGCACAATGCGCCCCCGGACCCCAGGTCCGTTCCGTACACATCCGCACACTAGCTCCGCTCCTTTGTCCGGGCAAATAAAGAACAACTATTTAATTATTATGAGTCCTTTTGAAGCCTTTCTAGAGAAGCGCAATCAAATTGTTGGAGCAAATCGTAATTGTATCGGGAGGGGAATTCAACTTCTATTTGTTTTCAGCTGCGGAACGAATTTTGTTTTGAAAAGTTTTGGTAGTGTATTGTAGGTTAGTTTTGAATGCTTTTCGTTTATGGCTCAGGTTATTAAGTACGTAGGTACCTCTAGTAATAGTAATAATACCTATGTATGACCAGAAATTTTGTTATCCCGTCACGGCAAAACGACTAGATTGATCGTGCTGAAATTACATAGATGTAGTTTTAAGCCTGGATTATTAATATAGGGTACTTTTAATTATTCCATACAAACACGTGCTATGCCGCGGGCAAAAGTTAGTCTTATAAAATCACTACGGGCCTATAAAATTTGGTAGACATTTATTAAATACTCAACACTCAGCAGTGGATAATAAATAGGCTGATCAAATAGATGAATACATTTGACTAGTGAACAAACAAGACTTATTCGTCTCATAAGTCCCCGGACCCCGGTAGTTTATTCCCACCTCTTCCACTCCGCCAGCTCTGCGATGACCTTATTGTTTGTATTCCCTCGCTGCTCTAGAAAGTAAAAGCATCTATTCCCCTATTTATTTGCACCTGCTTTCGTCCCGAGTTTAAAATGGGACGTTCGCATTCGAAATGGGATTGTTCTTCGGAGATACACCGCCCGGTAAATATGCAGGGAGTTTCTTCGGCTTTTATTGCTATGATTTTTGGAGACGTGAACAAAATAATTTTATGGAATTTTAAAGTAGGGAAAGCAAAGTAAAGATTTAAAGTAACAGAGAGTGCTGATAATACTTTTATAGTACAGTAACGAAGCTAAATAAACGGTAAAATTTGTAGAACGATATCTTTTTAACGAGATGCTCCCATCAACCTAAAAACTTAATTGAAAATCTCCAACGTAATTACTTATCGGCAAAACGGAATTCCCAGATCGAATCACAAAAAAGTCTATTAATCAGCCCACAAAATCCCAGCACCTCTATCTACTACACTTGCCTACGTCAGTGGCTACCTAAAGAAATTATGAAAAAAAAAGTAAACCGTCACTGAGCCTGATATTGTTAATTTAAAGTAAGGTTGAGGCGGGTGTTGATTTAATTAAAAGCGAGCGTCGATGGCGCCGATTTATTGGGACCGCACCGGCCGAGACTTTTATCTGGGACCGCATTGTTTAGGGCTGCTGCGGAGCCTAATATTTCACTAGCGGAGGCTCTTCGCGACGAGGGTTATTTCAATGTAAAACAATGACAGAATCTCTTAAATCTGTGATTTGTTTGGTCTGCAGGGAGATTGCTTTATGATGTTATTTTACTGCCCTACGCGTAACGTAGTTAACTACACCACATACACCACATATAGAGTATTTGGTAGAGATTTGGGGAACAGCTACTACTACAAATTTAATACCCCTTCAAAGAACCCAAAACAAAGTAATAAAAGTATTATACCATTATGACTATCTTACGCCGACTAAAGAATTATACAATAAAACTAATATTTTGAATATAGAGAAACTTTACATTTACAACACATGCATTTTAATAAAAAAATTACTTCAAGCTCCATTCAATCAAACATCAAATTAAATCTCAAAGAAAATAAATACAATCTCAGAAATAAAATAAAACTACAAGTAGCTAATACACGTACTAACTATGGTAAAAAAACAATATTATGAGAGGGAGCTACAATTTTTAACAATTTGCCACACTGCATAAAAGAATGTGTTAGTTTGAATGTCTTTAAAAATAAACTTAAATTACATGTACATACTCTGTAACAACCAGTCTTATATTTAGTAACGCCATATAAGCTTACCTATCTCATAATTATCTAAGTACCTTACCTACTAGCTGTTATAATTTGAGTATTTACACAATATTATTACATAATAATTAGTGAACAATGTTAGTTAAGGATATTTTTGTGTTATAATTTATTTTAGGCCCCAGAGGTTAGTTAAAATATTGTTAAACCTAGATTAATTTTCTTATGTATCTCATTATAAGTAAACCCTGTGTTTGTATGAGAATAAAGTTCTTTAAACCTAACTACCAGTATTCTGGTAAATACGAATGCTGATATACTCGTAATGCACTGATACTGATACTGACTCTTCGGGTGTCTATAGATTCATTTAGTTGTATGAATACATTTTACTTTACTTTGGATATTAAAAGCCAATAAAGTGAGTAAATCCTGAATAATCTCCGACGACGTTACCTACCACCCACAGTATCGCTGGGACGGCACAGCCCGGGCGGAAGCACTCACGCGCACCGTCCCCGCTTCCATCCAGCATTATTTCCTTTTTTATCAGCGGACAGGAGTTTGAGTTGTATTCGTTGTCGGGGGTCCATTGTGCGCGGGAAACGGCTCGTGAACTGATACGTTTGTCCCGATTTGACGGACATGCCGCTGTTTTATTTATTATTAGCTTTGTTTCTCATAACAATAGTCGTTTTATTGAAATTCTGTATCATTTTACTGTTTCGTGAGTGTCATTTTGTTTTTGAAATCAGTTGGAAAAATAAAACACTGCCAGTTCTATAGACAGTGTTTACTGTGTAACCATCTTGTAGCTTTATCGTTTTCAAAGAAGCAGTACTGTAATTCAGGATTCCAGTTGACTCTAATTCAATTTCCGAGAAGGAATTCTTCAGGAAGTCCTTAAGATCGATCTCTGCAATCCCTCAGCAGTAAAGTCTTGCCCGTTCGCATCCACAAGTCGAAATTAAAATATATTATGCAGCGTGCAGTCACAGTGCAGTGCAGTGACTGCCAGCAAATAATTAAACTGGCGGGGCGACAGCGACGCAGAGTTTAACAGCAGGAATAACGCTACTAACGCCGACAAAGTTCCACTCAGCCGTGGCGTTAAAGCGTTTTGGTTAGCTTTGACTTGTCGAGGACCTTTTTTGTTGCCAATCGAAGTGTAGAGAAACGCTGAACGGGTTGAACTGAAACTAGACTAAGTTTGCTTTTATATGCTAAGGCGATTAACAACTTGGATATGCGGAAACGAAATTTTGTGGGATGAACACTGTATGTATGCGTGAGTATATGTATATACTTATGCGACTCCGGCTTTAACAAAATCAGAGATAACGACAAAAACGCACTCACACCCTTCTCTCTTTCCAGACCAATATTAAATCAAAACTTGAAGAGATAAGGTTCATTTTTGTATGAAAGTGTACTACAGTTCCACAGAGCGTCTGAAATCCCGGCTCAACATAATTCAGTGATTTCCATATCGCCGTGGGCTAATATGATAACTTATCAACTGGTCTCGTTCCGAGCGCGGCATAATCCCTCGGCTTAGACGCTACCTGCAGATAGATTGACTTTATAATTATAAAAGTTTCAGTTTAATTAAAACCACTTTACATTAAATTTAAACTTACTGTTTTTCTCTGATAGGATCGCTTTTTGCGTGGGTACTAGACCTCAATTTAGTTTTGTCACATAAACAAACAATATGTTACCCAGTCCCATCGATTCTATTGTATCAACATCCAATATGGAATGTCGGGAAAATCTAAACTGGGTTTCCAATAGCAAAATCTGCATCAAACGGCCTAGCACAGGAGAGGTTGCTTAGATACCCTGGTTTGTGTTGTGCAGAGATACGAACACCGACTAAAATTGGAGCATCGAGTATTCAGGAGCCACTGGCGGCTGCCTGCAGGAATTATTGATGCTGATTGGGCTTCGGAGGTAAGCTTGATATAACACTCAAGAAACGGAACATAACAAAACCTAACCCTCCGTCTTGCGCTTAATAATGTTTTTTTTACATAGTGTGTTATTTTCAATGTTGTACGATATTTCGTATCTTATTCGACAATTTTGTGCTTCTTGTTCTACTAGAAATCATACACCAATACGTCGAGCGATCCTACGCGAATACGCGAGCTTGACGAATAAGATGAGGGTTTCTAGGACATCGAAATGCGTATTAACTTAGAAACCTAAGCCTACTGCAGTACATCACTCTGAGACGTCTTGGATCAGCATTTACGCGTGTTTATCGTTAGAAAATGCTTAGTCGGCGGAGACGTCCTGAAGTAGCATTTCGATATACGCCGGCCCATGGATTCGGAGTTTGACTTTTGATCTTCTCCGTCTCAACATTCGCATAAATACTAACTGCGTTTAGAACATTATATTAATAACAAAAGAAACTCTTCTGGAATCTGAAAGCGTCCAGACACAGGCCAAATTTGCATTCGATTTCAAAATTTCTCTGAATGCTTTTGGGTCATAACCGAATTCCCAATTACCTGGGACTTGAATGGGAAGCCATCATTTAAAATAACGTACGGGTCCAAATCCTGAATGGAATCTGAACATAATGCACATTTTAATTAATGGATAGTCCACTAATACGGGATAATGCGAACGGAACCAGAGGAGTAACAAACTAGTTGGCGTTTATATTATATTTAAATAGTTGCACCGTACAGAGCGCTTGCTTGTTCGTAGTTTGTATGCTATAGCTTTCTGTATATAACTCTCGTTATCGAACAAATGCGAATGGATTTCAGGATTGTCTAATAATAGAGTGGTTTGTTAAAAACACATTTAGAATTTAAAATCAGTAAGAACTCGCAAAAAAATATTATTTATTTATTTACTTAAATACATTATTTAGCTAATTAATTATTGTTATACTTTCTCTATCTTGGGCACACGTTCTACTGAACTAAACATGTTTCCAACACGATACAGAAGTGAGTAATTTTCAATGAATTAAAAACGATTCATATGACACCTCACAGTGCGGAAACCATCCACTCATTAGGCTGTTGAGCATGACAAAGAAACCTCACGCATACACACACCCTTACATACTCTTGAAAAACATAACCATCCTTCTGGCACAGTCGGGTAATTGCTTACTTGACTTGAAACCACGCTTTCTGATATGGTTTTCCATAAAAAAATTGACGAAGCATTAAAAAAAACTTTAAATTCCTAATTTAAAAACAATATTACCTACTACTAAGCTATCACACCGATGGGATGATGTGCGCCTATGGCACCTGCTAGATGTAAATTGTATGACATAACTATATGTAAACTTTAAACTAATAACAATCGGTATAAAATTAAATACGTTAAAAATATCTGAAATGCCTTTGTTGTCTAAAACGTATTTTTATCAAAGCAATAATAGGTAACTCTTGTTAAACCTAATCGTACTAAACGTTTATGTCACGAACACAAAGTTTTTAAACAATAAAATAACAATTAGAAATGTGAAATAGGCAAAAATGTTCAAACAATGTTTCTCGGGGAATAAATTCGCTTTTATAGAGCAAAAATGTCATCGATTCGCCTGATTTCAGCCTTGCTTTTATTCAAGATGCAAATCAGCGTGAACTATACCATCGTCACGACGACGACCTTTGTGGCGCGGTGGGCGAAGGCCCGCCTGCGACGCTGCAGGTCGCGGGTTCGATTCCCGCCTCGGGACAAATGTGTGTACGATCTGCAGATATTTGTTCAGAGATTTCTGGGTGTTATATACCAGAATGTATAATAAAAAATATGTACATATCTATGTAGTGTATTTTATTATATATATCAGTTATCTAGTACCCATATTATTATTATAAATTATCATAAAAATACTCGACATCTCAAATAAATCGCTCCATATCTCTAGATTGCAGATAAAGATCGTCGACTTAAATCCCGTTGCTCAGTTATTTCGGGATATTATCCGAGAAACCTATTATAAAGAGCAAAATATCGCCGCTCCTAAGCATGGCTTAATCTTCGCAGTAAACGCTTATCTCTCATTAGCCGATACGAGTCGTCGTTAACCAGTTATGGACTAATAAAATCTCTGATAAATTCTACACCCCTCACCCCTTTCTGAAGGGATTATCTGCGAGGGTTGTTGCGAAACACGACACTTCTATCCTTGGAGGAGGCATGCTCCGAGAATGCAGCTCGTGGAAATACAAACTAGAAGGCGAAGTTAGTAAACAATCTTGCTGTTCTAAAAATAAAGCTGGAAGCAAAAAGTCTGTGAAGATTCTTGTTATTGCGATTCCACTTGGGAGAGTCTACACTCCCTTCTCTAGCCTGGGCTTCCAAATAATTATAGCTATACTTACCTAATTTTCTTATTTTATTGTCGTAACCTGAAAAACTAATAAATAAGTCAGGCCGTATTTTAGCAGTGTGGTTGTTTTCTGCTCCTTATGGCAAGGAGTTACAAACACATTTTATTTATTTTTAAACGAAACGTACCTGCTTAGCCTATTCAAATGTACAGTAAACTGCTACCCGCGGCTATAGACGCTCTTTTCCAAAATAGAATGTGGTATGCTGACTACCAGATTACATTAATATCCGTGCGTAAGAAGGTAACAGACAGACAGACGGATGGACAGATTAAATTTCGAATGCATAATATTAGTATGTAATATGGATGTGGTTAATTTTCATTAACGGTAACGGTGACGAGAAACAGTGTTAAACAAAAGCGTCCAATGTATAGTTAAGGCCATGAAAGGCGCAGGGTACGGCTGACAATGTACCGGCTCGGGGCACATCGAGCACATTGTTACATCTGCCATTGAATACGGATCCCTCATAAACCCATAACCGGCTCACGTGGCCCATAAACTCCTTTATCGATGCCACAGGCTGTGTCATAACCGCTGGTTTATGAAAATAATTGGCAACATAAATCGAACCGCTGAACGGCAAACGAGCTAGACCGTAAACAAGTGTTCACCACCCTCGAATAGTGTGTCCAATAGTGGTTCCTATCATTCTTCTAAATCCACGAAGATACAATCTAGACTGTCACTCAGTAGAAAAAGTTGGTCAAGTCTCTATGAGAGGCAATATTTCTCGAGTACGAGGAAAACATCTATTGGCATATCTTATAGTTATATTATACCTGAAGACCTTTGTAGGAGATTACTAATTTGAAATTACTGCTGAAATAACTAAGGCACGCAGCTTTTGAAGCATTACTCTTCCATCCGGATATGAAAAGGAGGATGCACGAGTATTTTTTTAAGAAATGCACTTATATGAAACCAGATGCCGAGGAACCGTCTTAGAATTTGTACCATCCCAACTCTTCTCGTGGGTGTCGTAAGAGGTGATAAAGGATATCCGCTGGGCAGAGGGCAGCAGCGCTGCAAAAAATTCTACCACCGGACGACGACCCCTTACACGAATGCACAACGAGGGCCTTACCTTCTACCCCACTTGGGATAAAAGCCAATAGGTAAGGCGTTCTGTGGTGGAGGTCTGCGTCCAGCAGTGGATCAATTTAGGCTTTTGAGGAGAGGAGATGAAACAAAACTGTAAATTAACAACTCTACGGCGCGACGACGCCTTCAATGTAGTGAGTGAGCCGTCTACTGTTTGAGCTGCACCAGCTGGCTGAAAGAATTCAATTTTAGTTGAAACAGCGCCGTTCGGAAGGAATTCTGCATGATTTTATTTGCAAAGCTTTTGTAAACTAAGTAATGCGCTTCTTTGTAAGCGAGTGCCGAGCACCGGGGACGTGGGACCGCCCGCGCCGCCGCGCCGCGCCGCTCTGCGTATGAATATAAGTGGCCTTTCGGCTGCGCTTATAAGCTGCTTTACATTTTTCTGAGTCAAATCCTAGTGTTCATGAAAATATTTGATGGTTATCAGATGCTATGTTCTCTGTTAGTTGTAGAATATTATGAAATAAGTTTAAGTAGGTGCATTATGTTACTTAGGTTTCTTGTTTACCCACAGGCACGGGTTTTGTTTTTCGAGTTTTTATATGTAGTTGGCGGACACTCTTTACCACTTGCAAGCGCCAAACGGCTAGTGATTTCGATAAATGAAGTATATAAAATCTCCTATCGGGTCCCAGCTCAATTTTGTAGACTTTCGCTCTCGCTTTTGGTTAAAAGAGTGAAAATTAAGAACGGAGTGGGGCTTTTCTATAGTTTTCAATTAACCACCTATTAACCAATGAATGGTGCCGCCGTGTGGTGCCGGCGACATAGAATGTGCACCACCCCAATTCTTCCCGTGGGTGTCGTAAGAGACGACTAAGGGATATCTTCTGGGGGGCGGGCAGCAGCGCCCCCTGCAGAACAAATCTTCCACCAAACTGCGATCCCCAACCCGCATGCCCAGCGTGGGGATTATGGGCACTACCCCTCCATGAGTTAAACGACAATAAGGCGTTTATCAGGGGGAGGCCTGCGTCCAGCAGTGGACCGAGGCTGTGGATGGATGGATGTGAACCAACGAATGAAATATCCTACGACAGTAATAATATAGATATATCAAAGTAAGTCCTGGATAAGACTAACTCAAAACACATTTTCAGTTTAAACAATCTACATTGTTAGATTCTTGTTGTACCTTCGAGCTATATTTCCCTCTCCATAAACAATAGTGCGTGAGCGAGAGGGCGACATCCGCCGTGCCCCTCCCACAGCCACGGGTCATATAAGCCCACTTGTTCTTATTGCCCCGCCCGGGGCGTGTGTGATGATAATAAATCCAAACACACAAAGGTTGCAGTATTCGACAAAAACTACGCTCTTTTCGCCAAAAAGCATTTTCGCAAAAAAACGCAATTAGCAACGCAACGCCGGAGTTTTATTTAGCCTTTTTTAGAGACGGAGCAAACGAGCTACTTTCCACTAGCTTTTTCAAAATAGCCAAAATTACCTAGCCTACTCTCGGTACAAGAGGCCGACAAATGGCAGCACGAACAATATTAGGGGATCTCACCTTGGAACCAAAGTAATCCTTTTTTCCGACCTTGACCTCTTTAGTTTTCTAACTGTAAATCTTCTCATCTGGGGTGCTTTGGTAACCACCAAATTCTTTTTCTGTAAATAGCTACAAAAAATCTAATAATATCCCAAAAAAATGTAATTCAAATCACGGCGAATTCGAAAATCTATGGCATATTGAGTGTTTGGTCCGATTTCACCGAACGTAAACGCGTTTACGAAAACTAAGCCTAACTAACTTTTCATCCGACATAGAATGGATAATGTCAGTATGGCCGCTGTCCATCGCCTTAGGGTCTTAAAAAGTGTTATGATGTTATTGTCTATAAATAAATGTTTGACATTTCATGACATGACAGCTCAGTTTAACTTATAATATTGATCGCGTTTAATTGCAAGCGTGAAATTGGACCTTAGAAATGATGTCAAAGAGTAAACTATGTACGAGTATATCAATCAAAAATTAAATAGTTATCAAATGAACAAACTTAAAACGTGTAAAACTTTTATTAAAACGAATAAAGATTTCTTATTTCACCTTTTATCAGTTTTATCTTCATTGTGAGATTTTACGAGTAACTCGTTTGCGACCGACGACTTCAGTTTTAGAGCGGCAAGTTTTCAGGGTTCCACTAAAAGAATACTGAGCCGTAATTGGTGAGATCTTGCGATTAGAGCGATACCAGTCACGCAAACTGGAATTTATGCTTTTATGACGTTGTAAAGCATTGGGCGGGCTTCAATCCGGACATCAAACGAAATTAGTAACTACGTACCTGCAACACGATAGAGGCAGAACATAGAATAATGCGTTCTTATTTGTAAACTAGTTTATATGAAAACCGATTCCTGTTTGTAGGTGCATCGAACTACCTACCTAAAAATCACGAATTAAATAACTTCAGTAATAAGTAGGTAAACTTAAGTAGGTAAGTAAATAAATGAATTTACTTCTTAATGAAAAGAAATGAAATTTAGTTTTTTTGTGTGAGTACGTGTTACTAAGGGATCTTATACACGGGGCTGCACGTCACAAATACACGGATGCGACGGCAAGTTACCAACTGAAAAGAAACTACACCCGTCGACTGCAGGCGACGGCAGTCGACGGCAGTCAACGGGTGTAGTTGCCTTGCAGTTACAGCACAACAGTCGACAACTTGTCGTCCCTGTATTTGAGACGTACTCTAAGTAGTTTTTTATTTTAAGTGTCTATACTCTACGTCTTTTAAGAGTCCATACATTATAAAGAGGAAAGATTTGTTTGTTTGATTATTGAATATGCTCCTAAACTACTGGACCGATTTAAAAAAGCTTTCATCATTAGAAAGCGTACTTTTCAGGGAGTGACATAAGCTATATTTTATCCCGGAATTCCCACGGGAACGGGGTGGCCTCGCGGTTTCACCACGTGGGTGTAACCGCGAGGCGCAGCTAGTGTTTTATAAAGTAATTCGCTAATTTCTTAATTGTTGAATAAAGTAAGTGTTCATGAGGTCTACTGTTCGGGGAACTAATACAGGGGGGCTACATCCATAACCAGTGTAACATCTTTCACCTAAGTAAAGCAACATCCGGCACGGTCAGTACTCAGATGGGTGATCGCGACATATTGGCTTCTTACTCATCAAATAAATCTGTATTCTCTTGTTTATTTTGCTTTTAAACAAAGTGGGCCGGAACCCTTCGTGTGCGAGGCGACTCGCACTTGACCCGACCACCATTTTTTCATAGTTACATTACTAAAATAAGTTGCTACTTGGACTAATGCTATTTTTAACATGAAAGTATTTTCTAGTTAAAAAGTGCGGCAGCAGTTATTAATCGATGTTTTATTACAACATTAGTATCTCTATTCCCGGTCTAACTCGCGAGCTAACTTTGCTACGAGACATTTTAAAAAGGTTTTGAGAACTCGACTGAACTAATTGTTGATGGCTAGGCATATAGATTTAAGCCATCTGCGGATGAATCTCAGTAAATCCATCGACTAGATTCATGATGAATCTATCAAGAACCTGATATGTTAACACCTTCATGGCCCAAGACGCAGGAGCCAGTCTCTATCTGCGTGGAGCTAGGCAGTGAATGCGTTAATGCTTATTAGAACAGTTTCTTAATATTATTTCATAGATTGGTACTAGAGAGAACTTTATTACACAAATTATCTGTTGCGTAAGAATACTCAGGAAAATCAAGGTAACAGGAATTATCTTACGATGAATAAGACGCAGGCTCCAGCGTGCGGGAGCAATTTGAAAATATAGTCTTATAGTAAGTAAGTATAGATAAATAAACACAGATATAAAAAAATGTTAGCCAATGTAAGCAGAGAAATAACCGATGTACCTAGCAGGGCCCGTAAAGCTATTATTGTGACCCTCAATATTTAATTCCTCAGCATAGTTTTAATATTTTTTAGACCAAGAACTAATAAGTGTTCGTCATTCCGAATAAAACCATTTTAAGTAGATAAGTACTCTTCGCTTTTCTCTTATTTCAGTGCAATATTGTGCATCTTAATTACGGAGCAAGTTTTAAAGTAGAGAATAAGTGCAAATAACTCCGGCGCGGGCCATGATTTAATGCTGGTTTCTGCTGGTTTCTTTCCCCTTTATCTTTCCGGGACATTGCCTCGCCGTCCCGCCTAATGACGGTTTACTCAATTAAAAATGCAACGCGACTGCCTGCAGGTTTGCTCGGCTAGTTGTACACCTTACATCAAGGTTAATACCGAGTTTCCAAATTAAAGGGAAAAAATTACCTATTAAGAGGTTTATTTTTGGTTATCGGGAGTTTTTTCCTAATTAGGTATTATTTCAATATACAAAATAGATAAAATACCGTATCTTTTATGAAAAAGCTATTTTGTTGGTATAAAAAGAAGGTAAGGAACAAGGAGTGGGTGTTTCGTTAAAAACCCTCGGGTTATTTTATTTAAGTGTTAAATGATTCTAAAAAGTTTATATTCCTTCAGCTCTCGCGTGTTGATGGCTATCTTGTTTCAGTCTGTGTACTCAGCAGCAGATAATAAACATCATAACCGCCCTCCGCGCCCGCGCCGCCCGCCCTCCGTTTATAGTAATGCAGGAATATTTCCGGTGAAGTCAGTATTTAAAAGAAACGTGAAGCGGCCCCAGCCCGTAATTAAACAAGACGGCCGAGAAATGTTCAAACACAACATTCCGGCGGGAACTCGGAATATTACATTAAAATCTGCGCGAAGGAGCCTAAGTAATGCACTCGCCCGCCTCGCGACGACAACGTCCCAGAAGTATTTGCAGATGCAGGCGAATGGGACTTTGTCACGGTGAAGTCGGTTCACAATGAAGCGACGGAGCTGCGGAAAAATGCAGGAAATTTCGCGAGTGGAGCGAATTAAAATAAATCGAATCGACATTGAATTGTTGCCTCTGAGAGGTTGTAATTGCTTCGTTTCTTGCAGCAGACGCCGGCTCCATTATAGATGCCCCCACTGACTGGTGCCGCTCGGGTGCCGCTCGGGTGCCGCTCGAGTGCCGCTCGAGTGCTGCGTCTAGGGCTCTGCTGGCGAGGAGGGTTTATGTGACTTTTTGGAGTATCGGGAAGAATCAAATGACTTGTAAATTCATTTCTTGGCTTTAACAAAAATAGAAACAAGATTATTTTTCACCTGTCAAAGACGCAGTCACAGACCTACTAAAATATATCAAAACAAATTCACATATTCAACGCCTATAACCAACTGGTATTGATATGTTTCAGTTCAGCTACTCAGATTGTTTGCAACAGTCTGCAGTTAGCTTAATTGTTTCAAATGTAAATACTAGCTTCAATTTATTTCTATTATTTGATTAGAAATCTTTTTCAATAAAGGGTTTATGTTAAAAAAAGTACGCCTAAACTAAAATAAAACTGAATACAAAAGAGATCAATACAAAATCTAAGTCTCAAAGTGAACCGGTATCTTTCTTTGCCATCAACCCAGGCAAACAATGGCTTGTGAAACTGCAGACAAGTTGCTGTACAACCGTGGAACAACTCGCCAACAAATCATATTTCTACGAGATTCAATAGAGCCCTAAAGCCAAGAGCTACTTTCATACAAAACCGTTTGAACGGGTATTGATCGCGTATCTTCAGTTTTGTTATTTACGTACGCTTTTATACTCACCTGAGCATTTACACCTGAAACTTACAACTTAACTAATTTAACTAAAAATAAAAAATTTAAACGAACACTTAGACCTTTTCTAAGTGTTAATTTTTTTTCTTTGACTGAAGAAACTTGTTATCTTAAACGACATTTTTTTTAGATTCGACATTCCGTCGAAGATTCGAGAATAGGTGTGCTCTCCTCGCTTCTTTGCGACAAACTTATAGCAAGCTTCTATCCGATTCAAGGAGCTGCAATGAACCACTCGGCTGATTAGTTATTCCGAGATGCTCAGCTCCTTAGGAAAGTTGCCATCTTGTTTATTTAGTTGTGATGTTTTGCAGCTAGGAATACTCCTTGATTGATTATTGCTTTTACTTGAGTTGAGATAGGTAATTAATATTTTTGCTACTTGGTGGAATAGAATAAAAATACGGTAGGTAGGTACGTAGTTCACAGTATTATATATATATATATATATATATAGATATAGCCATGGGCACTTAGTTGATCAAACGTGCCATATAGGTAGTTATTATTTGATCCGTTTTCACTTGTTGATCCGGGTGGTATTTGTTGATCCAATGCCGCATCACCGTGAGCACGTGGATCCGAACGGAGCCACAAGTGCCACCATCAGTAATAATAATAATTATGTGTTTTTTATACAAATCCACCTTTTTTGCGTTTTAGCACAAGTTGATCCGATTCAAATGAGCCAATCAGAGCCCACCGCGCTCAGCCATTGGTTGCTTGCGCCCTGAGCCTTTTGTTTTACCTAAATCTGATACTTTAATTATTATCAGTTAGGTTCTCTGTTGATGTTTGTAAAAAATCTCTAGAAGATTTGTTTCTTGCAGGTATGTTTGATAAATTCCAAGCAGAACAACTAAAGTGCGGATCTACGTTCCGATTTTTCAAAATTTCAAAGGAAATTTAAAAGGGTGTTCAAAATGTTCAAATGTACCAACAACTTGTTTATGTTATAAGTCAGTTAGTGTTCGTAGTCACTTTCTACAATACCTTCAGGAAGCATAAGAGCGATACAATTTTTTTAGGCCGCGACAGCATGGCTCAGTTATTAAGTAAGTAATAAATAAATACACATGTTTTTTACTAGAGCACTCCCTATCATCGACGATAGATGTGGCATGACGGGTGACGAAGGTCCGCCTGCTATTGTTGCGGATTAGATTCCGGCCTAGGGTCAAATGTATGCCACTTCAGCTTGCAAATTCCTTAAGCTATTCCGATAACTTTGGTTCTCTGTCGGATGTATTCGTTACGAATCCTATCCTTCAGAGACTCCGAGCTTAGCTCTTTTCATAGCTCGATGAGCGACTTTAAACTGGTGGACCAGCCCTATCGTCAGTGTCCACGTCTCAGCTCCGTAGGTCATGACGGGTAGGACGCACTGATTGAAAACTTTCGTTTTCAAGCATTGCGGTATGGATGACGAGAAGACTCGACGTAGTTTTCCAAACGCTGCCCAGCCTAGCTGGATGCTCCTCTTGGCCACCTTCTCAAAATTGTTTTTACCCAACTGCAGAATTTGTCCAAGGTTGTGTACTCGGAAACAATTTCCAGAGGGTGTCCATGTACTACGACCGGTCCCGGATCAATGAGGCCATTGATCATGATTTTGGTTTTATTCAAATTCATGCCGAGACCGATGCATCGCGAGGCTAAAGCTAGGCCGTCCAGCATCTGGTTCAGCTCCTCCAGCGACTCTGCCATTACGACTATGTCATCAGCGAATCGAAGGTGTGAGATGTAATCGCCGTTTATGTTAATGCCCTTACCTTTCCAGTCCAGCGTCCTAAACATATCTTCCAACGCGCTCGTGAACAGTTTCGGGGATATAACATCCCCCTATCTCACTCCTCTGCGCAGTCGGATGGGTTTGGACTGCTGGTCCTGTACTTGGACACTTATGGTTGCGACGTCGTAGAGACATCTCAGCACCTCGACATAACGATAGTCTACTTGGCATCGCTGTAAGGATTCCAGATGAACAGCCCAGGTTTCGACAGAGTCAAAGGCCTTCTCATAGTCCACAAAGGCCAGACACAGGGGCTGATTATACTCTTCGGACTTCTGTATAATCTGCCTCACTGTGTGTATGTTGTCTATGGTGCCATATCCTCCGCGAAACCCGGCCTGTTCCGGTGGCTGGTGACAGGGGCTCCTCCGGCTTTCAAAAGCTCTGATGTTATGCCGTCCTCACCGGGGGCTTTTCCATTTCTAAGCTGCCTCAGAGCTAGCACAATCTCGTCTTGACTAATGTCTGGCAGTTCTTGAATCGTGGTCGACTCGTTGGGAACGAGGGGCATGTGCAGGTATAATCGGCCATAGAAATCCTCTATCTCGGCGGATATCTCCAGCTTTGACAAAACGGTCCTCCCATCGTGCGTTTTAAGCTTCGTCAGGTGGCTCCTGCCAAGCTGCTGAGTGAATACTTTGGACCCTCGGTTTCGGTCTTTTGCCTCTTCAATGAGGCGTGTGTTGGAGCTCCGAAGGTCGCGCCGTACCATCTTCGCAATTCACTTGTTCAGGTCTGACCTGTCTGACGAAGTTGCTTGGGTGGTTTCCCGTCTTTTTGCCATAGCCCGAGAGTCTCATCCGAGAGTTTGGATTTCTTGCCAGTACGCTGCTTTTGGCAGAACCTGATGCCCTCGTTCCTCACTCAACGTTTCGACCAGATTGTGTAGGGTCTCGTCAGCGTCATCAGTGGAATCCAAGGCAGCGAATCTATTCCCGAGAAGCTGCTGGAACTTCTCGGTGCCCGCCATGATTTGGCTGTTCATGACGGTTTCTTTCAAGCTTTAAGTTGATATTCAGAGAGCCTCGGAGCAGTTTGTGATCAGATCCGGTATTGAACCTGTTGTTCACTGAGACATCTCTGAATAATGTGCTTGCTATCCGTCATGATGAAGTCGATCTCATTTTTAGTCACAGTGTCGGGGCTTCGCCATGTCCACTTCCTTTGGGGCTGTTTCCTAAAGAAAGTGTTCATTCAGAATAGCCCCTCTTTCTTAAGGAAGTTGACAAGCATTAGCCCCCTGTGATTCCTAACTCCATAACCATGCGGGCCTACTCGGGATTCGTTGCCAGTCCGGATTTCCACCTTGCCGTTGAAGTCCCCCATAACAACGTTGAAGTCAGCCTTAGTGGTGTTTTGTAAGGCTTTGGTAATGTCTTCATACATACCCTCTACTTCATCATCCGAGTGTGCCGAGGTCGGTGCGTAGACCTGAATTACCTTCATGCTATACCGCTTGGATAGCCGAAGGATCAGGTACGCTACGCTGTTCGACACACTGGAGACTTCTTGAACGTTGTTAGCGAGGGTCATATTAACGAGGAATCGGCGATATGCTAGGTATGTTTCTACGGCACATGAACGGCACGCAGCATTTTGGCAGACAACCGCTCGAAAAAAGTTATTTTCTGACCATAGAGTAAAGTAATTACCTATGTGTATGACTTCACCTAAATGAGAGGTAGTTATGTTTTGAGCAATTTTATTTTCCTTTCATTCAGAATCTTTTATTCAGATCCAAGGCAACAAATCTGTTTTCGAGAAGCTGCTGAAAATCCTCGGTGACCGCCTTGATTTGAATTGGGTGAGGTCGGGGCGTGAACTTCGTCAGATGGTTTCTTTCAAGCATTAAGTTGATATTCAGGGAGCCTCGAAGCAGTCGGTGATCAGATCCGGTATTAAACTTGTTGATCACTAAGACTTGAATATAATGCTTGCGTCATGAAGAAGTCGATCTAATTTTTGTCACAGTGTCGGGGCTTTGCTACACCCACTTCCTTTGGGGTTGTTTCTTAAAGATGGAGTTCATTAAGAACAGCCTATCCTTCTCAAGGAAGTTTACAAGTATTTGCCTGTGATTTATTACTCCATAACCATGCGGGGCCCATTTAGGTTTCGTTACCAGTCCGGGTTCCACCATGTCGTTAAAGTCTCCCATAACAATGTTGACGTAAACTTTAGTGATGTTGGGAGAGGCTTTGGATGGCATCATCAGAGTGTGACGAGGTCGGTGCGTAAACCTGAATTACCTTCATGCTATACCACTTGGATAGCGAAGGATCAGGTACGATACCCTTTTCGACACATTGTAGATTTCTTGAACGTTGTTAGCGAGGGTCATATTAACGAGGAATCCTTCGCCACCCTGGGATGTCTTATCAACCTCGTGAAAGTAGAGAAGATGGCCCGAGTCTAGGGTTTCTCCCCCTCTATGCGGCCTTCACATTATTCCAGAACATGCCACTTAATGTTCTCTAACTCCACTTCCAACTGCGCTAGATGATGGTCAAGCCTCAGACTTCGTCCTATAAACGTCGCAAGGGCCAGTTTTTGAGTTATGCAGGGTAGCCTGACGTATCGTGGGGATTCTTAGCACTAGCCTTTGGGGGATAATGCCCATAATCAGCGTGGTCACTGGGCAAGCAAACTTACGGTGTCGCTTATGTCTAACATCCTCAAGATGTATTTGCTAAGCACTGTTTCTTATGCTTCATTACCTTTTGTCTTAAAGGCGTGAATATTCACATATAATTATTTACCTATTAATAATTATTCTACAGTTATGTGACTAATGCCCTATTTTCGATTTTTTTTATTTTTTCATGAGGATATCAAATGTAGCTTAGTCTTCTGTACTCTTAGTTTTTTTCTGTCTAGATGCCCCCATTACGTCAAATGGAAAATAAAATCAATTGATCTTAGCGACTCAAAAACACATAAAACAATGTCAAATCAATCAAGTAAATGAAAGTGCCAATGAAAGCTTTTACTTTTTAAAATTCTCTGCTTCTCTGCAGCTCTTTTGAACAATTTGGTGTATGCCGGTTACGCCCTTTAAGCATTGACACATATACGGAGCCAACAAATACTGAACCTTTTAAGCCTCGATATATACGGAGTCAACAAATACTGAGCTTTTTAAGAGTTGACATATACGGACCCAACAAATACTAATTCTTTTAAGCGTCGATATGAATAGAGCCAACAAATACTGAACTTTTAAGCGTCGATATAAACGGAGCCAACAAATACTGAACCTTTTAAGCGTCGATATAATATGGAGCCAACAAATACCGAGCCTTTTAAGCGTCGTTATATATGGAGCCAACAAAAACTGAAGTTTGTACGAAAAATATATCTACGTTACTAAATATACAGTTTCGTTTTATCGGATCAAACAAAGCTCTAATTTTGATAATATAAATCGATAAGATCAACATACGACTTAGAATTTAGGTATATAAAACGGAGCCAACAAGTGTTAGAGCGTTTCAGAATTTTGGCCGTTACGGAGTCGATTAAGTTCGAGACCGTTACGAAAATAATGTCGAGTACATCACTTTCTCGATGAATACGTTTGGCAACGTCGCCCTCAAATTTGCGCCGTTGCCACTCCGGTCAAGATCTATGCAACCGGAGTCGAGTTATAAGGGGGAAATGGTGGAGTCAGGAATGCACGACAATTGGGCTGGATCAACTTAGTGCCCAAGTTGGTATTTATATATATATATATATATATATATATATATCGTGTACAGACATATACCTAACTCTGCTCACTTCTTTAAGTGCTTTTTTCATATATTATTTGAAAAGTAGCCCATGTTTTATTTCAGGCCGAGAACTGTGTATATTTACAATTTAATCCTGATCCGTTCAGTAATTTTAGCATGAAGAAGTTACATATTTATCAAAGATTCAAAGAAATTAAAAGATAAAATTTCAAAGATTTTAAGATTATTAACTGTAGTCAAGGTAGGTACCTTGTAAAAACATCATCTTGGTTTTTTATATACATTTTTATGTAACTCTCGCTGCATATTCATAATAACTGCTAAATCTCGCTCTGTCTTCTTCTATTGACATAAGTCAGACTGAGAAATAACACTACTTAACAGCTGTTATATGTTAGCAGACCATTATGAATAAAGGGGTAAGTCTCATTTATTTCTCGTAAACACTAATAAGATTGACAAAACCTAATTCTCGTCTACATAACAGGTAAACTTCGTCTTTCAAACTTTTGTAGTTGCAGTGCAAACAGCACAGCAGCCTCTCGATCTAACACCAGAACAGTTGTCGCCGAGTCGAGTCCAGCCAAATAAACAAGCGCTGTAACCCGACGCCAAAGGCGACGTTCATTTCAACAAGATACGTTTCAACCTTCTCTAAGTTCACACGAACGCTGTTTTTACTCCTCCGTCATAAAACAGACAAATAAAACAAGTTCTTGAAGGTGTCTGTTGCAAGTGGGTGTGTACGCGGCGCTAATGATGATGAGGGTTAAGTGATAGTTTTATAGAACTGCTGCAGTCGATGTAGGGCAGCACCAGAGCGAGCATCTCTCTTCTCTAAAAGTATTCTTGAATTTACAATTTGTAAGGATCTCTCGTACAAACCTTGAGACGGACAACATTGTCAATTTCACGAAACTGGCTTTGTATCGCTTTTGAAAGGTTCACAATAATGTTGCTGTTGTTATGTAGGTTCCTATTATAATTGCTGAAATGACAAGGTACTTAATATAAAATTTTAAAATTTCAATAACACATATAAAATCTATTAGGTCTCCAAGATCAATGTGTTTATCACAATGTTCAGGGCAGGCAGGAATATCATGTGGGGCGAACGAAAGTAAAATTCCATATTTTACATGTGGGGCAAAACTCTTCAGGGCGAATGTGGAACAAATCATCAGTATAGTCAGTTAGTAACCAACCCATCCGCAGCCAGACCCGTTCTGTGTAAAAGAACAAGAGTTTCAACAACTCAAAAAAAAAATACCGACTGAGACACATCACCGTGGCAAGCCCTAACTCAGTTACCTCCAACAAAGACAAATGACTTTCACGAAAGTTTCCATAACGAACAAAGTCCTGATATAATGAAAGCCTGCCTCACAACACAAATAGCCGAACATGCCGAATTAGTCCGGCAAACAAACGATCAGACGGAGTCAATAAGCTGTAATCCATATATTTGGATTCCTTTACAAAGGAAGTTGGTTTTCGGTGCATCCATCCATACTAATCTATTACTAAGATTATTTTGGCCCATTATGATTGCAAAAGATTAATGTAATATAACTGAAAAATTATTAATGACAAAAAATTATGTAATAAAGTGATGGACACCTGGAACACGAAAAGGTTTTTTACGTTGAACGTAAGTCCGATTTAAAAAACTTTTGGCATTTTACTTTACTGTTTACAGAATTAAATTAATTTTTTTTTATGAGAATCAAATTAGAACTATCCTTATTATTTACAGAAGAAATTATAATATTAAATTGATTAAAAACCCCGTTTTATGTATTAGTTCAGTTCAGTTCAGTAATTTATTGATAAGAAAATTCTCTCATTAGATTCGGGTGGCTCAGATACTAAGATGAACGATGGGAAGGATGAACTGGAGAAGCATTTTCACTCACTTTAAATCTTTGCACTTTACTGGATGGAAGCGACACAGGACAACAGCCAGTAGATATTGTTTGCGTAGCGGAGCAGGCCAAGAACCACTTCGGAGTTGATGCGCTACTGTAGCTTAGTTTGACTGTGAATGTGTGACAATAGAACAAAGAGCAAACTTGATCTGACTTGAAAAGTTTTCCGTGTAAAAGCGGTCCAATCTTACTTATGTAAAAGTAGCGTCCCGCAAACACGCGTCCCATGGCGACCGGCGCACAACAAGCGCTCTGCCAACAACACACAAAAACAATCACAGGGGCTAATAACTTTATACTTCTGTTTGACTATCACTGTCTGTTTTGTGACACAAGTCTTCGGGGGGTAGGTATAGGTTGTAGTTTACTTGTAGGTGAATGTTGTTTTTGATTCCGCGATCTTGAGGAAAATATCCAAAAATCTTTCTTGGTGTTTGCTTCTTTACAGTAAAAGTAAAATTTTGAAGACTAGTCTGCCTGTCCTTTATATCTCTCAAACCTCGCTGTCTGTGTCGCATACAAAATCCCATGAGGATAAAATTAAATAACTGAAATGAACTGAGAGTATCAACGGAAGAGATTTCATGTTAAATATATGTATTCTCATGCAGCGTTTAACTGTATACTCGTATTCAAAAATAAATAACTACCTCTTCCATCAGTTATTTATTCAGTTTCCTTGTGTATTGAAACATTCTGCGGCGAGGCGTATGCATACGAAACTCGCTATTTTAAATAAAGTTAACAACTAAGGAATAGAATCGGCAGGAGTCGGTTCGCGCTTCGTGAGAAATATCAATAATTAATATGTTTTGGATGCGTAAGGGTGAGGACACAACGGTCCTTGATATCTTGGTACGTACATAAAGAGAAAGCGAAACAACAATATCACTTGTGATATTGTTGATAATAAAACCAATGATAGATGCGTCAATGCGTCGATACGCCGCCAAACATTATAGATTCCTTGACAATTGTCACAATGTTGCTAAAAACTGTGTGGTGCTGGCTGGCTTAGAATTTGCACCACGCCAACTCTTCCCGTGGGTGTCGCAAGAGGCGATTAAGGGATATCCACCGGGGGGCCCGCAACAGAGCCCCCTGCAGAACAATTCTACCATAAAACTGCGATCCACAACCCGCATGCCCAGCGTGGAGATTATGGGCATTACCCCCATGAGTTAAACGCCGTATCAGGGGGGAGGCCTGCGTCCAGCAGTGGACCGATGCAGGCTGTTGAGGTTCAGGTAGTCACAATGACTGAGAACTGTTGCATAGGTAAATTTGTCTAGACATGTCTTCTTGACTATTTGAAAACGGTAGCAGTATTTAAAATTCAAGAGATAAAAGCGAACGACATAATTTGGACAGTGCAAGTGGAGACCACGCGCCCAGTCTCCTAAAAAGACATCATAAAATAAAACATTATCAAGTTGGGCTTATTGTTGTTTATCTGTCATTTCACAGCTAAACTCGTAAAACCTAAAGTTTATAGCAGTGTTATTCGGACTGAGTTATGATCCAGACTAGACGATGATTAATGTTAACCGACGTTTTATTTTTACTATTGGCCAGACTTTGAGCCATAAATATCTGTCTAGCTCAGCGTTGACGGGATGGCCGGCGGGTTTTATGCCGCGGGTCGTATCGCTAACAATGCCCATCGAACCTACGCGAAAATTGGGAGAGGAGATAGATTTTTTAAATTAATAGTGATTGATAGGCCGCTGTCACTGTCTCCGAACCAGATGGTTCTATTCCCAATTCACTAACAGCTAACGTTTCATGGTTACAGCATTTTTTTAGATTTCATTTTAACGTACTCAGCTAGTTAGTTCGATCCAGCTAGTTTGATGTGCTATATCGAACGTAATCAAGTTTAAGTAAGTTTTATCTGCGTCTCTATCTATCTTAGCTATTGAACAAGATTCAATGAGCGTCTCCTAAAAGAAAGGTTGTGAAAACAAGCAAATGAGTGTGACTAGAGTTATTAAGGCAAAGTGATAGGTAATTCGGGAACGGACTTTTTCGGCATAATATCTAGAAGGCTCAACCTTGAACCTGATTTCACTAACGCAATCGTTTCACTATGACGATATTATCGCTTCATTATCGCGTATCAATCACCGCCATTGACACCTTTGGTATTCTACTAACACGATCTTTTTTTGTTTTTGCCATAGCTACGACTATTACGATTATGACAACCGTTTGTTTAAATTATGTTACAGCTAGTCTATAGCCCGCTGTAGTCTCGGTGTGTCGCAGGCCGCAGTGCGTTCTGCTGCCCCGCGATATCTTCGGAACTTAACCCTTTAACTATGCATGCTTTAATCTCGGCTGCGTTTTACATCCCCATCTTGTTTCTTTGTTTCCATGTTCCACGCGTTTGTTTCGGCGGCACGGTTGCGGGATTGTTGTGATTCCTTCTCTGTTGAAAGTACGAATGTTGGATTTTGGGCGACTGGTATTGTGGTTATTGTTAGTAGAATAGGGGTTTCCACGAAAAAAATACCTATCTAACTAGTTTTTGTGTTGGTGAAAATAATAAGTCAGGAAAATAAGGTAAACGCGATAAATGGCCGATAAGTAATAGTTATAATGTTAATCACATTGATATTATAAATGCGAAAGTTTGGAATAATGGATGGATGGATGTTTGTTAGCTGTGTGGTGATGATTTAGAATTTGCACCAACCCATTTCTTCTCGTGGGTGTCGTAAGAGGCGACTAGGATTATGGGCAGTACCCCCCATAAGATAAACGCCATTAAGGCGCTTATCAGGGGGAGCCTGCGTCCAGCAGTAGACCAATAGAGGCTGTTGTGGTTGATGATGAGGATGTTTGTTACTTCTTTATAACGAAACAGCTGAAACAAGAGTTAATGGTATTGTAGATTTTTTCAAAATTATCATAATACACATTTATAATAATTCTACCTATAATAATAATAATAATAATAAATCATTTATTTGCAGGAATGTCGGTACAATAAGGTCTTATAATAAAGTAAATAGCTCCATTACATTCTGCCTCGTCAAGGCGTGCAAAATTATTACAGATAATAAAATTAAATTTGAAATTTAATAATTTTAAAGATTCATTAAAGATATATTAAATAAAGTCAAAAATTCAATAATTATATAAAAATATGTCAAAAATTAAAAAAATTATACAGAGAAATGTCAAAAATTGGTTACTTAACTATTAAAATGTCCTGTAATTAAAATATTCCTTCATGTCATAAAACATTTTGCCATCAACCACTTTTTAAGTTTGATTTTGAATAAGTTTGAAGACAAAGTTTTAAATTCAGCGGGTAACTTATTATAAATGCATATTGCCTGATGATAAACATTCTTTTTGGCAAGTTATTTATGTATTCTGTAGACCCGACTGTACGTTGGATATATTTTATACACAGCACCTGACCCCAAAGTAGGCAAAGCTTGTTTAATTTGTTTTCACTTGAATTAAAACATTTAATATTATCATTGCGCCGTAGGCAACATGTGTTTTTCAAACCGACCCTATCTCTATTCGTAAATTTTGTTTTATGATTACAAACGATCTCGCGCTCCAGCGATAACATAAAAGCCATTGGTTAGTTCATAAAACTAATAAATTCAATCATTACACACACCGATAACCGAACTATTGTGGTAAACATTCACCTATCACAATTTTCAACCTAAATGTTCAGAACAAAGAACTCAAAATAAATTGAAACTATTATTAATTTACCTCCAATATCTAGGTTCAAAGTTCAAAACTTATGATCACCACATTGTGTTGAAATGAATGGTTTAACTAATGGTTATTTTCCAGCACTTATACTTTATAACACCCGTTTGTCGCCCATATTTTATTTATAAGCATATTAGGATATTATAAGCATATTAGATATAGCATATTAGGACAAGGACTCGATGTTTTATACAGGGTTCGCATCTTTGTTGTTACTTCAAATCAATGCCTGGTTCTCGTGGCATTCATAGATCATAAAACAAGTGGCTGGAGTTGCTTTACGACCACGAATCTGCTTTCTCTACCGTTTTGAATAAAGATACTCAGCTGTGGTCATGCAAGTCGTTTGCCGCGTCCCTAGTTTATGTGCACTTATAAACTGAATTTGATATTCATTATTCAAAAGCTTCTAGGTAGTTTAATATTTAGAGAAGTCTGTCGGTATATTCGTTGGTATTCTGCGACTGAGTAGTTAGGTACTTTGAGTTCAAATCAAATCAAATCATTTATTTGCAGACAACGGGTTACATGGTTGGTATGATTATTTTAAAATATCAGATCACAAAATCCATTAAAAAATTTCCGATCTGTATGTCTATTAGCCATTATAATATAATTTTTGCACACCAAAGCTGGTAAACCGCAAGGGATATTTTAAAACAAACTATTAAAACGACATACATGACAAAAAAAATGAAAAAACATTGGTCCATTCCATACAAAATAACAAATAGATGAGCAAATTTCAATAATATACAAAGGTATATTAGGTAAATTATTCGACATTTTGTATAGGTAATATACAAATGTCGAATAATAAAATAAAATGTCAAAACTTGTACAATTTTAAAATTTGAGTCCATGAAAAATGATATGATAGTAGCATTTTAATGTCAGTATCTTAAATAATTATCTTGTAGAAAGCACAAAAAGAACAGAAAAGTTAAAAAAACGTCGTAGATGGCAACTAGCAAAGAACCCCAAGAAGTTTAAGGCAAACTTCCACTTCCTATGGCTTCAGTTAGGGATTCCTTTTCCCGCTCAAATCACCGTACAATAATACAGGGCCAGGTAAAACCGCGAGTGTTTGCCATAATAAACATACTTTTGCTTGATAACTTTACGGGCGTGTCATCGACAGCGGAATGTAGAATGCAGCCGAATATTCGTTGTCGAATAAAAAACATATTTCGTGGTATCTTCTCCTGCCGCTGACAGTTATGGAGACCGACTGCGGCGGCGGCCATTTTCATATCCTGCGCAATATACAGGGTAAATAGTCGCATTCAATTTGCGTGACGTCCACACGCTGCGGAGTGTGAGTGGGGGGTTCTTATGGTGAACAACGGAACTTTTGTAAATATCAACAACAGAAGATATCATGTCCAAAAGTGGTACGGTATTAAAATCCTGGTATTTTCTGGAATATCAATTTCAGACTTAGGCTTAGAAGCTAGTGGTTTTAATCACAAAAAGTAATAGCAGTTGAGAATAAAGTGGTACTAGACAGTAGACACCCATTGCAATTGCACCTTATTTCTTGTTTGATAGTAATAACTATTTATCAAGCTGTTTATATTGTAAAAATTTAACTTAAAAGTCTAAACATGATTCGACTTATACTTCTTGCGGTGATTAAAAAAAAGTTTTTTGCACAAACATATTCTTTATGGTTACAGAAAAACCAACGTTTGCCGATGTAGACTATACATAAATAAAATGATAAGTGTTAATTATAAGGCATACCATAAAAATACCCTATTTAAAAACCCGAGACCGAAACCGCTGGAAATCCTTGGAGAAGGCGTACACCGCCGAAAAAGAGGTCCATATCAAGATAAAACAGACATCGACATATTATATTATGACAATAATCCATCGGACAAAGATTCAACAATTAAAATGTCCATGACATTATTACTATTATATAAAATTTGATATGGAAAAATGCTCTTTTTATTTTATTTTTTATTAATTATATATTATTATTACTCTTTATAGAGGGCGGGACCTGGCATGGTGCTTACGTGCTTAGTTGTACAAAATCGCCAATTTCGGTAAAACTTATATTTGGATAGAGGATACAGCAGTTGGTGAAGTCGAGATGCGGATGATGATGATTATGAAATAAGATTTTAATGCAAATCGTACGATGCCCCGTGTGAGCTTAGAGTAGAACCACTATTCGTACTTTTATAATATATTCGTACTTTTGAGCATAGTACCTAACCACAGTAGGTACAAAACTATAGCGCAACAGCGGAGTTACTTCGCATGTATCTGTCAAGTTTAATATTTGAAAGGAAATGTTTCATTCATCTCTCAGTGCTCAAAGAAAAGCAGTTTCGTGGTGACAGGACAGGCTATTCTTCATTCGGACGTTTCGACAGGCGCGCGGCGATCCATCACAAAGATTCGACACACCTCGCGGTCGCAGCTCTGTGACTACAGCTGAACCTTCGGCCGCGATACTTCACAAGCCTATCTGACTTAGCATAAGACAGCTTTTAGGATTTAAATGTATTGTCCATCTCGACAAAGACCACCGTCGAATGGACTTTAAGCTACAGCTATAGTTCGCACACAGAGTAATTTACTCCAAAATTTATGAATTAATCGCTTGGACTCAATTCATTCAAGTGTCTGTTTTTGTAATAATATTGTAGAACTCCTATATTATTAGAAAAGGATATTGATTAACAAGACTATTGATTCTTTACGCAAATATCAAATATTTATCGCCTTATCAAATATGTAACGTTTGTATTAATGCCGTTCTTTTTTAATGAAGCATTACATTTCAATAAATAGAATACAATGAATAATGCGCTGTACAAGATTGTGATGCACCATCGCGTCAAAAAGTCGCGATCGAAAACAGTTTTTCAGCTTTCCACTTCATATCGTTACGTTACAAAACGTAAAAATATTGGAACACGCTAACTATTACTCAGTGGAACGTGAAGTCTGCAAATAACTGACTACAGCCTCACTGTGCTGGGAAAAACTATTGGAACCTGTCGTGTTGTCTGCTCCCTCGAGCCGGCTCACGAGATGGGAACACGGAACAAATTGTTTATCTCTGCGCTTTTTATAAGTATGGGGTTTATAAACTAGGGTAGCAGTCGCCAGATTTGCATACGTAACTCAATTAAAAAAACCTAACCGCTGAAAATCGCACCAAGGATATCTGTTTCACTGCCGTTCCCATCCCTACTTTGTATCTATATTTATTATTACCACTAAGAGGTCTATTAGAGGCAAAGCTCATTATCAATTCTAAAACTGCTGTAGCAAGTATATGCAAGCATTTGAGTCTTTCAAGTGCCTGTCGCAGTAGGCCCAAGCGTGGTATTTGCGGAAAGTAAGTACAAATTGCGTCAGAAAGTGTCGGGTCGGGATGATTTGCGCGACGTGCGCGAGTTATGCACCCGAGCCACATGGAGGGCGACGACGTCGGGCGGAAGAGCGCTGGGGCTTTTTACGATCAACAGTGTAGGTTGCATGCAGAACCAGTCGGGAGACATCGCGTTTCATAAGCATAATATGAATATGAACTGCTGGATAAACATTTCGTGCATCTAGTTCCAGGCTGAAAATCAGTTACATCCAAGATTTTTAGTTGAGAAGGAAAGGGAAGGTAGTTATCGAAATGATCGTTTCGTAAAAATCAATACACTCATATTAATTGTTTGTGTTTTTTTGTTGTTTATAAATTTATTTTAATACGTATATTGAATTTAACGAAACGCTAATTTCGGTAAAAAATTATTCCGCATTTCAAAAAGTTACGCAAAAAGTAAGTAAAGCAATCAGCCGCTTAGACACTGATTGCAGTACTCTCCTCTTTATGGCGACTTATACCGATACCATACAATACAAACGACAATAGACAGAGCAAGGGACTCATCGAGGGAGGCGTAACGTCCAGCCTTGGACTAGTAAAGGGTGGCGATGATAATGATACCTATAAGTCAGTCCAGTACTACAGAATAACTATAACAGTGCATACTATCAGTACGCTGTGGCAGGTTCTATTTCACCGTGGTACGCGTGGCTTTTTCGTATGCGGCGAGCACTGCGGCGGCGGCGCGGCGCGGCGCCGTCCGGTTATTGTTTATAGCGAGTGTTATGTTGCATCTTGTATTTATTGTCGGATTTATAGTTATTCGCGGGTTTGCATAGGGCTGCTACACTCGTGCCGATTCCTGCGAGTTAACTTATAGGAATAAAAAGAATGGGCCGTACTTTGTATTATTGTATTCGTTGATTTATTAATTACTAGCTGCGGCTTCGCACGCGTTGTTCCTATGGAAACGTTTAAAGGTGATTTTTATCCCACGGGAACAGATTTACGGGATAAAAAGTAGCCTTTGTTTAATTCCAGTATTATTTTTTTTATTTATTCCGTTCAGTAGTTTTGGCGTAAAGAGGTTACAAACATCCATCCATCCAGCCATCCATACATCCATACATTGACATTTATAATATAAGTGTGATTGTGTCGGGGGGGGGGGGGGCAAAGGAACACACCAAGAGCTTTATTAAAGTCGAGGCAGGCATACCCAGACATTCCTATATTTAATGTGATTTTTGTTCAAAGGTTGACAACTCATATACAGTTGTTCTAAACAAGCGACCATGGAACATCATAATTTAGTAACTAAGGTCAATAAAATTGATACCAAATTTTGTAGAAAGTACCTAATCATAAAAGATAGTTAATACAAGTGTCCAGAAGTTAAATAGGTAAAGCGCCCGTCTCAAGCTGACTATTATCATTGTTATAAGGTATCATAATAACCCATTAAATCGACTTCGAAGCGTGTGACAGATTTCCCAGCCACAGTAATTGATCAATGATTGACTGATGACTACATCAATAGGTATTTCATTCGAGTAGTACGTAATTGCACGTAAAAATCATAAGAAACACCTAAGCTACTTCGCAGTTGTGTAATATATATAGCAATAGCTACTCAAAGACATACAATCTGTATAGGGAACCCTATTAAATTTAACACGTGCATTTATTAGGTACTTTCTATAAAATTTGGTATTACATAATTTATCCTGAATTAAACTCTTCGTTGATCTATTAGGTTTATTTAGTTTGATAAAACTAGATCACAATTTCTCGCGGCCTGGTGACCAGTTCCACAGGTTTTCTTGTAAAACCAATCACAGGCAAAGGTTCTCTTCTCTCTCAAAACAGATTGTTAGTCGATACTGACAACAGGGCTCTCTGGCGCTCATTAGGGGAAGCTTATGTCCAGCAGTGGACTGATATGATGATGATAATAATAAGGATACAGGTAGACATAATCCTACGAAAAGTTAACATTATTTACCTAACTATGCTTTAATACTTAAGTACTTATGTACCTTAATTTAGTGTTCCTTTAGGTTATTAAGAACCTATTGTGAGAGACGAATAAATGCTCATTTATATATTATATATATTCCGGTAAATGATCGATCAGCCACCTTATTGTTTTCCGGCATCTAGCAGCGTTGGGTTGTTTTCGTATAATTTCATAAGGCCCCGTGGTGGTCTTTGCAGAGTTGTGCTTATTTAGGATGGCTGACAGGCTGGTTCCGGGCGGGATGAGCCGGGATTTTTGGGAAACAATAATACAGCGATGATCGGTAGAGATTGATAGTGGGCTTTTTGGAATAACTTACTTAAACTTTCCTACGCCAGCGTCTGCACGTGGTTTTAGGTATGAATGCCCAGGGAAATAATGTCTACACCTTACCTACGTTCATATTCAAGTTCATATCCTTTCGGACAGACATACTTACTTACGGTACTTTCACATTACAATTCAAAACAATACAAAAATGCTTTATTGCACACGAGAAAAAAACATTACAACTACGTATAGAATCGTATCGTACCGAAATAGAATTATGGGAAAATTACCTGAAATAAACAATATTAATTCTTTATCGGTTAGTACTTTCTTTGTTCCAGTGTTTATGTGTTCTTTTGATATTATTCCTACGTAATCCAGTATTTCTTCATACATAAAGATTCAATCGAGTTTAGATCCACATACTTTTGTATTATATTACTTTAGTCTTTACTTTACCTATTGTGGGTTGGTTGGAATAAAAGAGTTATTAATTTGAACTGAGTCTATTGATTACACAGAACACTCGTACTACATGAAATTACAATAGAATGCTTATCTTTAATCCTTAATTAGGATATGACTACTCAAAGGGGGCTCTACGAAGTGACTTTAATATTATCTGTAACCATAACTAGGGTAGGTGTTAACTGGGAGAGCTTAGTGGAATGACTGGCGAGACGCGGCTTAGCTACAGAAAAAGCTGAATAAGCGAAACGCGTTTGCGCCGCGTACTGCTAGCTAAACTGTGTCACCACATCAATCCTCCCCTTTTTTTTAAATTTTTTTACAAAACAAAATTTCAATCCCTATATCCAATTTAAAACTTTACAATTCAAAATGTCTTAAAAGTTACACAAGTTCATGCCTCCATACACAAATTAGCTGACATCAACAATGCGATCATGTTACGAAGTCGCATTCCTAAGTAGGTTCAAACAATACAATCAAAGTTTATTCAAATGAACATGAAAAGTACAGTCAGTCTAAAAAATTACATATTGTTTTTAAATCTTTAAAACATTCAAACATTAATCTTCTAATAAAGCTAAATCTTTTAATAAAGTTTTTGAGAGTAAACAATGAAAATTAAACTGTAAATAATTTTGTGATAAACAATAAACTGCTTTTTTTATTACATTAAAAATTATATCTCTTTACACAAATAAAAAATTATCAATACATTTCTTAACATAATACTTGTACTGTCGGCATAAACAAATTTTTTACACACATTTTCAACATCTTATAAATTTACTGTCCACAAAACATATTTCATCCTTATATTTTTCTAAACATATATACTTTTGACAAACAAACTGTAGTCATAACTTCATCTAACAAAAAAAATATTTGCTTTAATTTTAAACTTTAACTTTAACAAATTACAGAAACATCTACAAAAAAAAACTATTCATTAATTTTTCAACATTAAAAAAATACAATCACATTAATAAAATAACACCAAAATTAATATTCAAACTGCGCAGGTAGAGTACATAATTATAATCTCAAACAACACAATTGCAAATTCGCTAACGCTGCAAATAGCTCGCTACATTACAATGTGGGACGAGGTCTCACGTTACCGTACCGTATTTCCGTTTAGGTACTCTACTTATGCGATAAATTCTAAAAAATAACACTGACTCTAAAAAAATGTTTGCTCACTGAATTTAATTTTTGAAAAACTTTAAGCACGCACACCAATGACAAGCGTCGACCAGTCCTGCACATCCAGCACCTCAAAATCACCGTCATCTTCCATCTTGGTCTTCATGTAGCGCAGGAAAATCACATGCCAGTCACTCGCAGTGGGATTGAGCCATATCTCGAAATCCAACACTGCTTGAGTGAATCTGCAGGTATAAACACCATTTTCTTCAGGATTGAGTATACCTCAGATATCGCTGGCTCCAAAATCTTCTTAACATCTGCCGCTAGACCTCGTTGCGTAAATGGCTGGACCGCGGGTTAACCACTCCCCGGCCATGCGCTGCCATTTCTTCATACGCTGCTGACCGGCTCCTCCATAGGGCTTCTCTGGGTGGCAGGAAAGGGATCTTCTGATGTCCTTCTGATGTACTACATACCGCGTGGCGTCGCTGCGTCGACATTGCGTCATCCTGCTTATTTAACCTCCCGAGGTGTGGACTTCATCGGGAGGGAGTCATTCCACATTATGTTGCACTTTTAACAACCCACAATATTATTAAATCACGTCGGGGTCACCAATTTTGTATTATATTACTTTAGTCTTTACTTTACCTATTGTGGGTTGGTTGGAATAAAAGAGTTATTAATTTGAACTGAGTCTATTGATTACACAGAACACTCGTACATGAAATTACAATAGAATGCTTATCTTTAATCCTTAATTAGGATATGACTACTCAAAGGGGGCTCTACGAAGTGACTTTAATATTATCTGTAACCATAACTAGGGTAGGTGTTAACTGGGAGAGCTTAGTGGAATGACTGGCGAGACGCGGCTTAGCTACAGAAAAAGCTGAATAAGCGAAACGCGTTTGCGCCGCGTACTGCTAGCTAAACTGTGTCACCACATACAAAAAACTTATGTGTAATTTTTTCGTGTTTTACTTATTATCTATTTTCTATTTTAGTTTATAAGTTAAAGCTGGAGTAAACGAAGGAACAAAACGAAATTACAGACTTTATCCTCTCCGGTATATCGGAACACCTGTACTTATCAGCACGTAAACTATCGTAACTTGATTCGGATCCTGTAGCGCTCGTAGACACGTACTCGTAGCTACGGGCTGCCGAGCTACGCCGTAGCACGTGCTACGGCGTAGCGATCCCATAGCGACTGCAACAATTTCATATTATACGAGTAATAACCCCTAATTCTAATTCTAATTCTAAGTGGGGGAACTAAGATCTGCACGGACGTCTCGCATAGGAGTGTATTGTGCATTATCCCCCTGCCTAAGCAGGCCCTAACCAGCCCAGCTCCTTGAAGTATCGGAGCAGGACTTTGGGTGACTGACAGCTTCGTTTCAGCTTTTTTGTGGGCGTGGATTTGGTTGATTCCTCAAAGAGTCATTTCAGCATTGTTTTATAATAACCCCTAATAACAACACCAATTTCCACCAATACCAATTCACCATTTTACTGTATTATTATTATTACTAATGTTTAGGGTTCTGTACCATAAGAACGGAACGGATACCTTAGCCCCCATACAAACGTACTTTCCGCTTCATTTAAGAACATTATCATCTTTGAATGAGAGTGAAACTAATTTGCCATATTTTGACCACCAAATCGAGTCATTTTCAAGCTTTTTTTACGCACGTTTAAATACCTTTATTCGAAAATCTGTCACACTGCAAACATCCTAAATATATTCACCATTAGAAATAAACAAAAATATTTCTGAAATCAGTCGTTTATTCAAAATGAATCGCAAAGAACGAAAAAATATAAAAATTGAGAAATTCCTTTAACTGAGCACAATTCCAAAATAAGGCGAATGCCGCGGAATGGCCAACACGATGCGATTCTACGTGAAACAACAACAAATTCGCTCGGGCCGGCCGCTGAGATTTGGGAGAGGTTCGTAGCCTTCTTAAAAGGTAAATAGGAAAGTCTGTCCGTCTGTATTCTTTTAGAAACGCTTTGAGGTATCAAGTTGAAATTAAGGGGCATACCCGAGCCAATGTTCGCTACCCTACCGCTGATCTTTACAAGAGGTGGGAAGTGCTGACTGTTAGGCAATACTTCATGCTGCAAATAGTGCTAAGCAAACACTCTGAGCTAACTTTCAATAAAGATCAAATTGCAAACAAAAGAAGAAAAGGTAAAGTCTGTTCTGCTTTACAACTCCATACTAATCATGCCAAGCATTTTTCACTTTTTCTAGGGCCTTTTTTATACAATATGATTAATACTAAGCTGTCAATCTACTCATTACCTAGAGTCAAATGTAAGACAGCTGTTACAAACTGGCTCAAAACATTAACTTACGAGGAGACTGAAAAATCATTAATAGCACTCTCATAACCCTCATTAAGATCTTCACTTTACTTTCCCCTTCAGCCAAGTTCCTTAAACATGATTATATCGGTTATTCTTCATTGTTAATTAATAAGTTTATGTTTTTATCTATAGTTCGTAGCAACAAATTTCTTTTTGTTTTTTTTTTATGATTCTATTTTGTTTAATATTTTATTTGTAACTGTTTATTGAATTCGCTTACTCATCCTTTCCAATCACCATTATCACACCAGCGGAGTGGGGGCACTGGCGACTTGTAATACAGGTTTTTTAAACCTACCTCAAGCACCAGCCTCTCACAAAACAGGTCAATGATGTTATCCTAGAACTAAATATTATGTATGTCATAAATATTTCATAAGGCCTTTTGTGAGTTGGAAAATAAATGGTTTTTATTATTATTTTATTAATGTGGCGCCGCCACCTATTTTATTATGTAACTACGTTTAACACAGGAAATTTTAAAAATCCATCATACAGTTTGTGATACCTTCTATACGCCTCAGTAACAGTTTTATTTCGTATATTTTACGCAGAGATGCGAAAACAGAGTTTGGAGGCCTCAAAGGGCAACTTCGTATCTCTGCTAAGCCTTACAAAATAAAAATATTGCAAAGGTATTATAAATGGCCTATATCTATAAGTATCACAAACTGTATGTACGATGGATTTTTGAAATTTCCTGTGTCTCATGTAATGTCAGTCGCAGGTATAGATGATTCTACATTAGTGCCACTTTATTAACAGTGTTCATTGATAAAAAGAGGTACATACAATTCTTAACTACCAGTCCAATTTTGAAGATTCTTTCTCTTATAATTCATCATCCGTCATCATCGAGTGGCTTTACGTTACGTTTTATCCAGGAACTGCTCGAAACAAAAGCGAAGCTGTATGTATGCATAGCCTAGTATTCTATGCATAAGATACTTACATATCGTTTTATAAAAATGAAAATGAAAACGTATAACCAACTCGATACCGTAAATTAATTCATTTCGACTACGAGACAGTTTATTTGTCATCAGAAAAATCTCGAGAAAAGCAAACAATGAACCAATTTCCAAGGGTTCGTCCATAGTTGAAACGTATTAGTTCAATTCCCGATCTATTGTGATAATTATCAGCAGAAAAGGACAGAAAGTAGCAGAATGTAGCGGAGCGCCGCCGGGGCGGCGGCGCGGCGGCGGCGCGGCTCATTGTGCGCCAGATCTAATTTATTTCTATGAATAGAGTGAGCCCTTTATGTAATATGCTCATTACGAGTCCCGGGAGTACATTTAATAGGGTTGCCAACAATGAAACGTTAGATGGATACTCGTATTTCGTTTTATTTGTATTTCGGAATGTTGGGGATTTCAAAAACAAATGAGTTTCGTTTGTTATGATCCGCGAAAACGGACTGGACCGTGTGTAATATAATTGGAGAATGTGGATGTACTTCATTTTATTCTAGACTGGTTTTGAAAATATGTTTTCAACTCGTCTACACTATTTTGGTACAACTAACGAGATTGTGAGATGATTGTGATATTAAAATGCGGATTACACAGCGCCACCTAGCTTCAAACGAACTAAAGTCATACTACGAAATATGTTCCTAATTATGCCTGCGCAGGGGATAGAACCTGCACCACGAGCTTGAGACACTCGTAAAACTAGCTTTCCATTTCAGTTGGTCTGCGTAAATAAATAGCGTAGTAAAAAAGTACATTATTATGAGAAGGTGATGAAGTACTGTAAAGGAAATTAGCCGTGAGTGGAGTTAGAGTAACGAGCAAAAACGTGTTGGGTTTGATGGGCTCATTAGGGGCCATTCAGGTGGGCCGTCATAACGCGCCAGGGGGCGCTGCGCCGCCGGGGCACTCCGGGACGAGCTGGTCCACACATTACTCACCGCCAGAGCGCGCAGGCATGACTCATCCTACTTCCTACTCAAATGATGAACGCTAAAGTTTGTATGTATGGATGTATGTTACGAAAATGACTGAACGAATCGGGCTGAAATTTTGCATACGGGTAATTCTTATCGTCGAAACAAATATAGGTTACTTTTGATCCCATAAATCAGTTCCCGTGAGATTATTACCTTTAAGCGTTTCCCTAGAAATAACGGATCCAGAGCCGCGGTTAGAAACTAGTAAAAAAAAGTAGGCAAGTGAATACCCGGAACCACAAATATGGTTCCGGGAATTCACTTGCCTACTTTTCTTCAGATCGCAACTCATTATTGCAACTCCACTCCGGCACAAAGGGCTTGTCCGTCAAGGACTACCTTCCACAGAGTTGGTGCGCCATGTTTATCAAAAGTTTCCTCATCGCCAACGCCCCAAGCCTTCCTGAGCTATGAAGACACACATTAGGTCTTGTTCACGGAGACGCGGGGCGTGCAGCGGGGCGTGCAGCGCGCAGGTGCATTGGCGCGGCCCGCACTAAATCATCAGGTCAAAGACATTTATTTCTCATAAAGAATATTTAAATTCACTTACATGAGAACCAAAATTCAAACATATGGCGTTGGTGTTTTTATAGAGAGGCGTTTTTACACGCGTTTGTTTTATTTGACACATTGCACGCGGCGTGCACCGCCATTCTACGATGTCAGACGACCTCTGTGGCGCGGTGGGCGAAGGTCTGCCTGCGACGCAGGAGGTTGCGGGTGCGAATCGTACACAAATTTGTCCCAGGCGGGAGCCTTGGGACAAATTTGTGTACGATCGGCAGAAATTTGTTCAGGGCGTTCTGGATGTTTTTCTATGTATAATAAAAAATATCTATGTATGTAGTGTATTGTATTATGTATATCAGTTATCTAGTACCCATTACACAAGCTCTGCTTAGCTTGGGGCTAGATAATGCTGTGTGAATTGTCCAGCATTATTATTATTATCCATAATCGCTGGCACGCACTTTAAAACGCCGAATACGAATGTGCTCTAAGGAGGCTCCAAAGAGGCACACACGGCGGCTACAATGATAAGATGTACGTTAAAGCACGATACATCTCAATATCTTTCCATAGAAATCGCTAGAAGACCACACGCAACAGCTATAATGTACATATATTTTTACATGTATGAAGTACTAGCTGCACACGCGTTGATTCTATAGAAACGTTTAAAGGTGATTTATATCTTACGAGAACTGATTTATGGGATAAAAAGTAAGAAGTAGTGAATCCAGGATTAGGATTACCTGTATACAAAATTTCATCCATACATACTTTCGCATTTATAATATCAGTGTGATGAAGGAATGTGATGTACATAAATATAGAGGTACATACATGCCACGTCTGAAGCCCTAAAGTTAGAACGAGTAGTGCACCAGCTGCGTTCCCCGGACTGTGCGCACACATTACCCAACTAAGGTGGCTTTTGTTCGCGCGGCCGGCAAATTGCACTCCTTTGTCTCAGCCCGGCCGCGACCCAATACATCCCGGAAGGTGACTCGCAAATGTGACTCATTCATTTGGAGGTTATCACTCATTGAGTCGGTGCCTCGTTTGTAGACCATTGTACCTGGTATGGTTAATGTCTATAGTTTATTTGAGTTTTTTAAGTTTGTATTGCTTATAATTTTTGGTTGTTACCCCTACTTTTATATACCTACTCTTCCCGCGGGTGTCGTAAGAGACGACTTATGGATATTTATCGGGGGCGGGCAGCAGCGCCTCCTCATGAACAATTCTGTCACCAAAATGCGATCCCCAACCCGCATGCTCAGCGTGGGGATTATGGGCATTGCTTCTCATGAGAAAACATAAAGACGCTTATCAGGGGGAGGCCTGCGTCCAGCAGTGGACCAATATAGGCTGTTAAAGTTGAGGTTAAGGCATGCTTTTATAGTGAAGCTTTCATGTCTTGTTCTCTTCTATGTAGTCCAATATGACTCGCTGAAGAGGACCGATAACGGAGCTCGATTTCAGAAAATTTCAGCTTGCCTATTTTGCGCATGTGTGTGGAACTGCCCTTACTAAAATACTATTTTGTTCAACTACTAATGCATTTCTTTGTGAAGCTAATAATCGCACCATTTTGTCCTTTATCTGTCCAATATCAGTATCAGAGGATCGTATCCTTCAGAGCGTATATTATTTCCCGAGTGGCCTATCTAAGTAATGTATTTATTATGAGTAGGTACACAGGGTGACCGGCGGTCCGGCTCGTTATTGCCGAACGGCCTCCATTACACCGCAAACTACTTCACTAAATAATAGGCTTCGTCGGCCGCCGCGATACACACCCTGTATACTGTATATGCTATTGTGCTTACTGCTAATAGTAATATATGAGGGTATAAAAATACTGCGGCGATATTAAGTGCCTGTTGAGGTAAGCTGGGGAACGGCCGCCAACTTGTACTATGTGACTTTTGTAACGAACAGTTTGCACGTAGTTCATACGGACTGAAAACTTAACAACCTTATTAACCGGTTTATTCTAGATGTCCCCCTTGACAAAACCCCCCGGGCAAAATAGGATTTTTTAAGCTATTGCATAGCTTCTATCGCGGGCCTTGAGCGCGGGGACCGAATCCAGAAATTCCTCACTCCGACCGGAACAGCGGTGATACTTTTTAGTTTTGCCATCTATCGATGAATAGTAGAACTTTTAATGACTTTTTGAAATATGACGTTTGTCTCTTTAGTTCAACAACTCGCCTCTAGATGGCATTGCAATAGCTTTACCGCGGCAGTCCCCGAGTGCCACACGTCTTTTTTTTATATTCTAGTTTACCCCTTACCGAATTTTGGCGTTCCAGTTTTCCACCTTGTGAGAATGAAACCAAATAGAAGCCATTAAAACCACAGTGGTTATCAGTTTTTATTTTGTAGCTGTACACCAATGTAATTTTTTAATATTAAAAATTAGATCTAAAGTCAAATATAAGTATCTACTGAATCACCAAAGGTGCTTTCAGTTATTATGTATAACTTACAAGCTGCGCCCCACGGTTTCGCACGCATTGTTCCTATGAAAACGTTTAAAGGTGATATTTATCCCACTGATTAATCCCACTGATTAATGGGATAAAAAGTAGACTATGTTTGATTTCAGGATTAGAATTACCTGTATGCAAAATTTCAACCAGATTCGTTTAGTAGTTTTGGCGTGAAAAGGTAACAAACATTTGTATTTTGTATTTATTTAAAAACATTACATCTATCTTTAAAGGTAAGACCTAATACGATAGAGTAGTCAACCAAAAAATGCTTCATCCATAATCTATACATCCATACTTACATACAAACTTTCGCATTTATAATATTAGTGTGAAGTGTGAAGTGTGCACGCCCCACACTGTTCCGTCCACATTATTACTCATGTTAAATAACTATTACTATTAATAGTGACACTGCCGAGTATCACAGAAAACGTGGCATTGCCACTTCCCAGGCAGGAAATATGTATTTACAGGTAGTTCCTCGTTTCACCAACAACTGTTTTGTCAGTTATTATTACAACAAGTTGACCAACAAGATTTATTTAGCTGTAGGTAACCTATTAGGTACTTAGATACGTGGCCGCGTCATGTTGGTTTTTTGATTCGTCGAACCATCAAAAAAACATGTATTTTTTTATTCGCTTAAGAACAAAATAGCTTTCTGCAATGGCACGGAACCCAACGTTTGCGAGTCCACTCGCATTTGGTCGGTTTTATTATACTTTCCAACGGGGCCCCAAATTGTTGTGTGTCCCCGGCATGGCCTGAAACGGCACTGGCGATAGTGCGCCAGACACCAGCAGATATTATTTTTAGATTGGTTTGGATTTCTATCATAAACTTTAGTTTCAAAAGTTTTATAATTATGAACCAAACCAATCTCTTCGTTACAAAGTTTGATTACACGTAGTTAGAACAAAATGTTAATTTAAAATGTGAAGCCCAAAGTAGTAGTAAAATAAATGAGTGTAATTCATCTACGAAAATTAAAGAATAAGCTCTAATCCAAGGCGGCTCGAGTGTAATTTAGTTTAAAAGTTACAATCAATTTGGCAGCTGCACCTGGGACGCACTCCGGCGTCGGCGCCTCTCCATTATACTCATTAGCCGCGTACCCACCTAGCGCACAGGCTCGCGCGGCAGCCTCGCGAGCCAAATGCCTCGGCTGGTGTGGACGTGCCTCGGCCTGCCTCGGGCGCGCGTTTGCTCGACCGAGCACGGCTCGCCCCCGAGCCATCTGTTGTCGGTAAACTTGACGCGCTCAAAGGTGCCTCAGTGAGCGCTGTGCGTTAGGTGGGGACGGTTATGTTTTGGCTCGCGCGCGAAGCTACTTCAAGTTTTGTCTCTTGCCGTGTTTGTCTTCTGTAATTTTGATTTCATGGGCAGTCAGGAGGAATCCATTCGCTTAATACAACTGTACAGCACGTACAATGCGCTTTGGGACCCCAAAGATCCAAAATATTTAAACAAAAATCAGCGGGAAGACAGTTGGCGGCAAATATCTGCTCAAATTAGTATGCCTGTCAAGGAAGTGAAAAACTAAATCTCCAAGTAATCTATTTCCATATTGGTGGCGACGCTCATAATTTTTTCTAATCCAGAAGCGTCTAGGTTTTTTCTTGATACGTGACTGTTTTCGTTTCTTTAAACAGTAAGCAGCTAGGAAATAGCTGCAGCTGAAAATACACGACTGTCCATTACGAATACTCGCGGAATTATGATGGCTCAGCCTGCCTCGCGAGGCGGCCTCGTGTAAATTGAACAAAACTACTGAGGCTGCCGCGGGAGCCATCGCTCGCGATCCGGACACCGAGGCTGCCGCGCGAGCCTGTGCGCTAGGTGGGTACGCGGCTATTAGTGCACGTACTTGCTTTATATTAATGCTTTATCATATAAATACATAATTATTTTGAACAAGAATTCTCACAAGTGTGTTTATTATAAATTAATGCCAGACAAATTGTTATGTAATTATTTGTTACTAGCTGGGCCCCGCGACTTCGCACGCGTTGTTCCTATGGAAACGTTTAAAGATGATTTTTATCCCACGGGAACTGATTTATAGGATAAAAAGCCTATGTTTGATTCCAGGAATAGAATTACCTGTATCCAAAATTTCAGCCCGATCCTTTCAGTAGTTTTGGCGTGAAGAGATAACAAACATCCATCCTTCCATCCATACATCCATACAAAATTTCGCATTTATAATGTTAGTTTGATGATTATTTTTGCAATAAACTATTCTATTCTTTTCTAATTATAAAAAAGTTTGCCCTCAAAATGTCTACCAGACCGAAAAAATATGAACAAGGGAAGCGAATGAAACTTCTCTGCGATAATCAAGCCCAACGTGAACAAATAAGTTAACCAGAATTACAGAATGGTCACAGTACATAGTTTTAAAATATTTTACTCAAACAATATTTTAATTTTCACTTGAGATTGCGAACTGATATGTACACAATTGGCCATAACTTCTGTTTCCACCCTTCAAACTCGTGGAAACTCGCGTAAAGTTTGGGGCTCGAGCACAGCGCCCGCGGCGGAACCTCGAATATCTGAAACTGAGTGATAATGTTACAGTGGTTAGACCTCTAATAAGCTTTTGTCTACTCAAAGAGAATAGTTTCCACACTGAGAAGCATTTTCCCACTGTTTCGGTTTGGTCGATTTTCGCCGTTTTATATACTAGTTGACCATTCTGTTTGTTTCAATCTAACATAAAAACGCTTAAGCCTTTATTAAGCTTCCATCAATGTTGCATCGTAACGAATACCATCAAAATTCATAGCATCAATATTCGCGAATAAATTAAAGGCAAAACCGCACGTTTTAAAATTCATCAATGGAATGGAAAAGGCGGCAAGTCGACTTCGCCGTAACGACGGGCCCAAATAAAATTATGTCTGGAATAATTGATGGAACCATTCGATCAATTAATTCAGCCCATTAATATTCACGGGCGAAGGGAAAAAAGGGAAAAACGTAGCATGGGGGCGGCCCATTCATACAGAGGAATGTTCCCTGAATGATACCCTTTGTTCGGGATATTTCAATCGGATTATCGGGTTGAAATTTGAACACTATGAGGAATTTATGGATCTTAGAGAGGAATGTAATTATCACTTTATAGGAAATGGAGTCTTTGATTCAGCGACCAAATCACGGGTGATGTTGGGTATTCACCCGAAAACACACAAGTGAGGGTCGCGCAGCAACATTAGTAAGTACATAACGTGTAGTAACGTGTTGGTGGAACAACATCCAGTAGAGCAGTAATAAGCGAGTCCACATTATGAATACAGAACATATTATGTAGCGCAATCATCCGATTGGTGTGTTTGCGCGGGGCAATAGAAAACGTAGGGATGGCCGGGCCGCCGCGCCGGGACCGCGCGCTCTACACTGCCGGACAAATAACTGAATTTAACATTTGGCAAAACTAACCTTCTTATAAAAAGAAATTAATAAAAATCTGCAAAATGCTTAGCCGCGTTTTGCTCATTTTGAATTGTGCCAACTCAGGAAAAAAAACGACTCTTAGCTATTGCATAAAGTTAAGAGAGAGATTTTCAAGTAAGTAGGTTTAATTCATAAACAGAAATGCAAAAGTTAAACTCATACTTTTGCATTTCTAAGCGAGACAGAGCAAAAATAAAAGGGTATGAATAGTTGTTAAACCATTTTAAGAAATTGAAATTTGTCATAGTTTTAAATTATTTCGATTACTTGAATACAATTTCGTTTTCATTAAAAAACCATAATGATTTTGAGAAATGAAGCTAAAAGATTAAATAAAAATAATGCTCGTAGAAACGTTTCCAGGAAATGATTGATGTTCTCGTTATTTTAGGATGCTAAAAAATCGTGTTCATTATTCTCTCAATTAAAATGGACCATGGAACTATTTTTATTTCTTCACAGAGATAATATAACAAGACAGATTACAAAATTGCTTTGACAAATCTACAAGATAGCTACGATTGCGTAGCAAAGCCATCTTGAAGCGTATTTTACAAAGATGAATGCCGAATGTACTATATTGTGATGTGATTGAACCAACTTTGCACGTGAGTGTAAAGCAAAGTCAGAAACTATTGCTCGGTATTGCTCTATCGGGCGTCGTGTTTGGTTAGGTCGGGCTGCTCAGCAAATATCATTTGCTGCCCAATGCTGCGCTAATACAACTTTATTGGGATTGTTCTATGCTAAATCACAAGATTTTGCTTGAACTTCGCGGTATTTTTGTTGTTTGGCCGAAAGTACAGACTGTTAATCTAGTTTAGCAAGCTGTTCAATTAAACCAGCCGTTAGAAGTCAGAAACCAGACTAACTAAATTACAGTTGATGTATCTTGCTCACGCTGATTTTACATCTAACAAATTGCAAATAAACTTGAATTACGCAATACATAGAATTTCATTTTGTTTCTATCATTTGAAATAAAAGTTAATTAATTACCGTCGAAACTTCTTTGCCTCCAATGACTTTTTGTCTTGTTAAAACCTATTGTTACCTCTTTATTATATTCTACTCTGCTGTAATGCAATTATTTCTGCTGCAAACAAATACAATTTTAAGTTTTAAGACATTACCTTGATAGTCTTGGTAACTTCTATAAAAAATACCCTGTTGAGGCAATTTAACACTTAAATTCCAACAAAAATTCACCGACCTTCCGAAAAACCGGCCTTCAGTAATATTTGACTGCAGAAGAGCCGGTCCTAAGTACACAGGCCTGTCCTCGCGGTAACATACTGCCACTGAATGCCACAGCGTTGTTGTTCTGCTTCCGGGTCCTCGCTTCTGTCGACTTTGTTTACGGTTGTACCTAAGGGGTTCACTTGGAAGAAGTGGGTTCCTTAAGGTTTTATCAACAAGGAACCCTCGGATCCACCATGTCCGTGAATCAATGCGCTTGCGAATTGGGTAACTTATAAGGCAACAGAGGACAATGGCATGGTAATCCATCAGATTGAATTAGTGATTAAGTCCAAGCGCAAAGCTGTGTACAAAGCCTGGTAAAACAATATAACGCATAGTTGGGCTCTCACGACTATGCCATAACATAACTAAACACATGTACCTACTACCATACTGTTTACTACAAAGTTTGCGCTGTCACATTTCCATAGAAAATAAAGTAAAGCAAACTTGAACTTGTGAAACTTGTGAAACCGTCTGACAGATACACACTCAGCATACAGAGCACTCGTCAGAAGAAACAGAGCAGTTAGATGACAGTGGGCCAGCCGCGGGAAAGCCAAACCTTTCTTTCTTTGAGCATGGTCAAAAGTAAAATAGAGAAATATACCGGAGTACCTGTGCGTCTACCATGAGCTTTCACAATCTACTCGCTAGCGTCAACCTTACCGTACAACGTTGCCCATAATTTTGTAATTTTCTTATATCTTTTTGATTAACTTTTATTTTATCGAAGAATTCACTTCGTTTATCTATCTTTATTACCGAACAACGTTGCTTTTATTTTAATTTTACTCTAATATTACGGACATTGGCGAAATTATGTCAACCCAGACGTAGACGCCATTATAAGAAGAAAGGAAGGAAGTAGTTAAAAAAATGTATGGAAACTTCTAAAGCGCCTCTAGCGGATAGTTGGGTACTAAAATGCGCAGTATGAGTCGCGTAGATAACTATTTGCGTGTTAACGTAACTACTGTCGTAACGTCAGGCGGTAACACTCATGGTAGACGCACTGCATTAATATAGTCGTAGATATTGCTTTCCTATACCGTCGCCCATTTCTTTTCGAACTTGGCTGACGCGGCAGCCTAAAACAATCAAATGCATTTTGAATAATTCTTTGTTTTTCATAAAATGCCAGTTTTATTCCACGCCTTTCTTTCTCTTATGTGCTAATCACATCCTCTCTCTCTCTTTCTCTCTGAGGCAAGTCTATAAACACACTTTGTAGTTATAATCACATTTGTATCAGAGATTATCAGACCGGGGCGTGTTTGCCGTGCGGATGGCACTATATTACGATAATACCCCAAGATATTCGAGGATTACGCTATCTCGAAATAATTAATGCCTACTATGTATACTATGTATAGTGTACTGAGGATCAAATACGTAAATACAGGTTACGTTTGATTTAACGCTGGTTCTGAATAAGGCAACCTCGTGGTGTTGGGCCATTTAGACTACCAGTTAAAGCCCTTATCCCTCTTATTCATTAATAAATCTGTGAATTGAAACATTTGCTAAGCTTTGTTATTAAAAGCTTTTAGTTAACCTACCGTGTTATCATGTGTGGGACAAATCTTGCACCTGAATCTTTCTAATAATTATAAACGCGAAAGTTTGTAAACATGTATGTTTGTTGCTCTTTCACGCAAAAACTACTGAACGGATCTGGCTGAAATTTGCATACAGGTAGTTCTAGGCCTGACTTTTTATCAAATAAATAAGTTCCCGTGGGATAGGCGTGCGAAGCCGCGGGGCGCAGCTAGTGTTTATATAAGTATTCACGGGTATTTATTGCGTTTACTTACGTGAATATTAACAATAATGTGTTCTGTCAATAATGTTTTCATTTTAGTAATTACACATTTATTATTGAAGCCGCGGGGCGCAGCTAGTTTCACTATGTACTAAACTTATTTCATAAAGTTTGTTAATCAAAAAAGTTTTCCAGAATAATAATAAAAATATTTTTCATTATACTTTTATTGACATAATGCCAAATTGTAAAATAGTTCTGTCTGGCCACGAAAGTCTTTGGGAATAGCAATATATGAACTTATTGGTCGACCTCTGTGGCGCGGCGAGCGTGGGTTCGATTCTCTCCTCAGGACAAATGTGTGTACGACCTGCAGATATTTGTTCAGGGTGTTCTGGATGTTTTCTATGTACAACAAAAAATATCTATCTATGTTTATTGTATTAAGTAGGTAGGTATATCAGTTATTTAGTACTCATAACACAAGCTCTGCTTAACTTGGGGTTACAGGACCCTGTGTGTTTAGTCCAATTTTATTTTAAAATTAATATTCATTACAAAAAACAAAAATGTCCGTCTATGTACACTACATTACATTACTAGTAGGTAGGCCAAGCAGATCGGTAGTTGTCTAGGTTGAATAACAGATACATCTATTCCTTCAACCATAATAATTAACACAATTGTTACGTTGGTGTCATATTCTTTATTTCCATAAATACAATTATGTCGCTTTGGTACGGAGACTAAAGTAAAGAAGCGACGAAGAAACCTTTAGCCTGTTTGTTAGCTTTCGAGTTACAGCAAACACCATTCCAAGTTTTTTTATCCTCTAGAAGATAATCTGTGTATAAGTATTAACCTAGATAACATCTTCTTCCGCCAGTAGACAAAAAATTGAAGTGAATTAGAGTCAATTGCACCTTGTTTCTTATTTGATATAAAAACTATTGATCAAGGTGTTTATATTGTAAAAATTTGACTTGTCTTCGTGCTTATTTTGTAAGTCTAAAGAAATAAACAATTTGACTCTGACTCTGACACTACCAGACAGCAATATTAATATTATATCTGACACACTCCAGATAAAAGAAGTGCACTCGTGATCCTCAGTCATAACGTGAGGCCGTGCTTACTGTAAGTGAAAGCTTAGTGTAAGTGAGAGGTGGCCGTTATCACGTGCTGATAACGGTAACGGACCCACCTGCCGGCCAATCTGAGCACGCCGCGAGCTGGCAAATGGTGCTAGATTTCAGCCACCTTGACGAAGTGAAGTCAATTTTATGTATTTTCAAGTAGGCGTCAATAATTTATGAGATGAACTAGATCGAATGATAACAGTTTAGTGTACCTACCTAACATAAAAAGACAAACAAACAATACAAAAAAAAATCATCGCTATGAGCGATCTCTTCCAGGCAATAAATGAAATGTGAACTATGAAAACAACTTTATGGTATAAACAGCCATTTAAGAAGCCTAATTCGCAAAATGACTTCAGTAGGTCCCATTTGTTCTATACAACAGGACGTAATTTAACAATTTCAGAAAATATCGTCCCTATTTGTATGTACTATAAAACAGTTTGTACTTTTGTCTCAAATTGTTCCATAGAACGAACTAAGTTAAGTTAAACTGCTGTTTTTGCTTTTATTTTGCAAAATAACAATATTATGTAGTAAGTAGTATCAACGTGAGTGATTAATGTCATTAACGTCTAAGCGGAAGCGATTCCCATTTAGTTCTGAGCATACACAGGACAATAAAAACAGGAGCAAAAAGCTAGTATGTATTTCTATAATACAAATTGGGACAATATAAAATTAAAAAACGACGACCACTGTGGCGCGGTGGGCGTAGGTCCGCCTGCGACGCAGGAGGTTGCGGGTTCGATTCCCGCCTCGGGACAAATATTTGTACGATCTGCAGATATAATTTGTTCAGGGCGTTCTGGATGTTTTCTATGATAGATATTTTGTTATTATATAAAAAAATATCTATCTATGTAGTGTATTGTATTATGTATATCAGTTATCTAGTACCCATAACACAAGCTCTGCTTAGCTTGGGGCTAGATAATGCTGTGTGAATTGTCCAGCATTATTTATTTATTTATATTATTTATTTAATATTTTCTCAAATTGTTATATTACGTCATGTTCGAAAGAACAAATGGGACCTACCGAATGTTTTTATCTGATAATGATAATGTTTTTTGCTGAGTAAATAAACGAGCCATGCACTGGCCGCATCTGATAATTTAGACTTACAATTACATAGTTGTAGATAAAAAAATGAAGGTATTTCTCCCCTGCTTGATTGTTCTATAGAATCAAGGTAGAAATCGTCAGCTCGATACCTAAATACAAGAGAAACTATTGATACGATGTGACCGAAATGTCCAATGTGGTCTCTGATCCTGTTATTTCTCATCAATGGTCAGACGAGAGGGTGGGGAGAGGGGGGGAGGGGGTTGGAAGCTGTTCCACAAACAACCATTGATGCCTTTGATGAATGTGCCTAAGCTTCTTACTGGTCTGATTGAATACACACAGTTTCCACAGAATAGCTAAATACCTAGCCACTCGACACTGACACTGAACTATATACAGCTTGAACAACTAGTTTCAAATTCAAATAAATTATTTATTTCAAAATTTTATTTGTTAAAAAAGACAAATTTAACATTCTTCTATAAGCAAGATGTGTTCCATTAGCTGGCAAGCTGAATGTAAATGTAAGAAGTTATGTAAAAAACATACACCTGTAAACCAATGGCAATAGTAAATTTATAATTTCAAAGCGTACTACAATATTAATCAAAATGTCCTAGTTATGAGGCGTAATGGTGACCCAACCAATTAAAGAACAATCCAAGCCAAAACTCAATTTCGTTGAACTGAAATGGAATTCCTCCAGCCACAGATATGGTCCAGCCATGCTAGCCTGACTGCGGAGATATGCGAGCGCATAGTTTACGTTCAATAAATATGCAGATTGATAAATAATATCAAAGACTTTGATGTATTGCTGCGAGTGGCTAAACGCTGCGGAAGCGAGGAGATATTTTATTGGAAAATAAAGGATCCGAGCAAAATTTTACACCAAGATTTCATATTTTCAGTGCTTTTATGTGGTAAATCTTTTTTCATTAGAATTACCTACGCTTTGCAAATCGTAATACGAACCCTATTTTACTAGCATGACATCCGTCCTAAAAATTTGGTAACTTTTTGTCATTTTTAACTTTCTAGGCTGTGATAAAAGTTTCTTAGAATCAAAAAAATTATATTTTCCGTTTTTATAATTCATTCAATTCGATTCCGAAGCTAAAACGTCAGATTCGAAATTTGAATTCTATTCTGACGGAACTTTAGAACGCTATTTTGATTTGTCAAAAGTTTCCTATGTCGAATCCGACGGCCTTTCCGACGAATTAAAATACCCCAAAATATTTTTCTGTTGTATGGAGAATGTTTCCGAATTGATCACATAAAAGTTTTATTCTCGGGGGATTAGTATTTATCCCGTCAAGCTTAAAAAACAATAAAATATATCAAAAAAATCACGACGAGTTACTATAATTTTGGTGATATCTTGGTCAATTCTCATGAAAGTTTGATGATTCTTTCTTTACTATCTAAAGGTTTAATTAGAGATGATAAATGTGTCACGAGAAATTTGGGCGTGCGCTGAAAAAGTATCTATAACATTCTCTACTCATGATAATTTAACTCATTATAAAATTTATCTCTACCGGTTCCCATGACAACGGACGTACACAAGAGGCTGACAAAGTTGATGCATGGAGGATATCCAAAAAGTACTTGTATCAATGAAGACGGATAGCATTACTTCTCACTTTGACATATGTCAATAGAAAGAAGAAGAAAGAAAGAAATACATTTATTTATAACAACCATCGATCAAAAATTCCTACATCTATGAGTAGAATTAAATAGAAGAAGACGGAGTGAGAAAATGCACTGTGCTAAGTTGGTAAGCTATTATGATTATGAGGGTAAGGAATTTGAAGTCGTTTTTTTTTACATTCAAATTATTATACTCAAGTTCAATTTGAGTTCAAAGAACAACAAAGTCACAAAGCGTTACGTATGCATTTTACACGAGGGCGGGCGGACCAATTTCATGCCAGGGGCGGGTGCAAGGAAACGCTCACAAGCCGATTTTCGAGTCGAAGGCGCTTTTCGAGCCAAGGGGTCCGTAAACATCTCCTAGGAGCCGGAGCGGCGCAAGAGGTCACGAGTCACTCAGGCATTCAGACATTTTTATGTTATTCCGAATATTTCTAACCATTGTCGTTTCTCCAAATGTGTTTGCGTAAGGAACCCACCTATTGCGCATTCGTTATGTTTGGGGGATCGTTTTCCTCGAAACGCCAAGTCAGATGTTTGATCTTATTAATGGAAAATCAGTGTATTCCATGGCATGTCCTCTTCTTATTAGTTTTAGATAACGTACCAACATCGATCACAATGATCTCATATGAGCCTTCAATATCTAGTAGTACGTTAGAATTAAAAAACAGACTTTTATGTAAAAAAATTACGTCGATTCGATACAATTCTTTTATCATTACAATTAAAAGCGCAGTTCCAAATGACACGTACATTGATCGATAATATCAGCGGTATTGGTGTCCGTTAATTGTCGGCGTCGACAACGGAACTCGACCGGACGTTGATCGAGACCCGTAGTGTCATTTGCACCATTGACCAGTACCATTGATGGTGCAAATGATACTATGATGTACCGTTTGCACCATTGCTCCATTGCTACCATTATTGATGGTGCAAATGATACTATGATGTACCGTTTGCACCATTGCTCAATGGGGTCCTTCGAAAATTATATCTGATTTTGAACAATCTTTCATTAGTGCAGTCAAAGTAGTGTTTCCTATGGTTGAACATCACGGTTGTTTTTACCATTTTCAAAACCAATTGCGGAGAAAAGCTAAAAGTCTCAATTTAAAAAAGACTAACGCTACAAAAATTGTTTCTCTTTGCACCATCTTACCTCTTCTGCCAGAATCAAAAATTGAAGATGGATTCAGATACATCATAGCAGAGAGTGATGCTAACGGAAGTAATAAAAATTTGCAGCAATTTATTAATTATGTGGCTAGATTTTGGATGCCGAAAAAAAAACTGTGGTGTTGTTTTGGTGAGAGGCATAGAACAAATAATGTATGTGAAGGATGGAATGGACATATTAATAACTGCTTTAAAAGAAGACCCGCGACAGTGAGTCACTGCTTAAAAGTGCTTAAGGAGGACGCTGCATTTCATGCAGTCAATGCTCTTACACAAGACCCGTACAAAAAGCGATCAAAGGAGGTTAGGGATCGGAATAATTATATACAGTACCTACAGATGCAATTAATTAATAGTGAAATAGATATTCCACTATTCTTGGAAAAATTAAGATAAAATAATTAAGCATTATTTGTCATTGATTAGCTGTCATTGATTCTTTGTTATTAATAATAAAAATATTTTATATTATTAATAAGCGATTCATTCTTCCATTATCATTAGTAAAGTTTTAGGGGATACAGTATTTGTTCATGGGGAGAAAAATTCTGATCCATCTCTTCCCTGAGGGTCTCGGGGCGGGGCGGATGGCCAGTAAACAGAGCGATAGCTCGAGGAAAGCCTTGAGGCAAAATAAATATATTTTTTAATAGTGTCATTTGCACCATTTGCCCCATCAATGGTGTAAACGGTACATGACAGTGTCGTTTGCACCATTTGCCCCATCAATGGTGTAAACGGTACATGACAGTGTCGTTTGCCCAATTAATGGTGCTGGCCAATGGTGCAAATGACACTACGGGGATCGAGATAGGTATAGGGTGGCGCAAAAGTACTCGTAGGTAATGTCGTAATGTTACCTCAACCTCAACCTCAGCAGCTGTATTGCCACTGGTGGACGCAAACCTCCCTCTGATAAGCGCCTCACTGGCGTTTATCTCATGAAAGGTAGTGCCCATAATCTCTATGCTGGGCATGCGGGTTGGGGATCGCAGTTTGGTGGAATAATTGTTTAGCAGGGGGCGCTGCTACCCGCCCCGGTAGATATCCCTAAGTTGCCTCTTACCACACTAACGGTAAGAGTTGGGGTGGTGCAAATTCTAAGCCAGCACCACACAGCTGTCATAATATTAATGTACTATAATTATTGCAAATATCGTCAAATGTCTCTGTGATCTGAGATCTATATTGTAAACTGAATTAGTTTGTAATAACTAATAAGCCACGAATGCCACACATCTGAAGAATCACCAATTTCCGCAGAGATCAATTTCCTGACCGAGTGTTTTTCCGATTTGGAAATTTTAACTGGCCGTCCAAATCGTGAGATATGATGCCGCCAAACTTTTTGTTTTTGTTTTTTTTTATATGAAATAAAAGTATTGAAAACTAACATTGAAGAAAAAATTGGTAATTTGGAGCCGGATGACTACATCGCTCGAGGTTTACTGCGCAAAATGCGAGATTACAAAAAGCCTCAAAGTTGGTTCTTTAGATGTACGTACATCGCCATGGCTTGTTGACAACAAATTTTCCCTGTGTCTACAACATAACTGACTATTACCACAGTAACATTTGACGCTTTTGCTAAAATTAACACACCTTCACATTACTTTTGCGCCACCCTACCTACATGTAGGCAGGTATTATACCTCTCGTTGTAATTAATTATGGCTGCGACTGTTCGCTGTCCCGGACATGGCCACCGATTGCAGTCGCCATGTCCCGGGCTAGATCGGAACCGTATTTATACAGGTAGGGTAGCTCAAATTTGGGTCTACTCGGTCACTGAGTAGGTTACTGATTAACGACGTAGACTAGACACACTTTTGGATAAACACCGGATAATGATCATAGTGATAAGACATTAAATCTAAAATAAGTGTTTGGCAAATAGTTTTACTAGCTTCTCATGTAAACTTTATTTACAAACAAAAATACAATTACCGTAACAAATTATATTTACTATTGAAATAGTTGAGAAAACTACAATCTAGAGGTAGGTCCACAAATCGATATCACAATCTGCGTTCCCCGCTGCATGGCAATGCTGACGCATACCCAAGACGCTGGCTGCGTTCCCCGCTGCATGGCAATGCTGACGCATACCCAAGACGCTGGCTGCATCTGGCAGACGCTGGCAGATCTGACAAACCGTGTCCCAAAGCGGCAATCGAACCCCTCCTGCGTCGTAGTCGAGCCTTAGCCCACTGCGCCACGACGGCCGTCAAATAATTTGCTAGAATTTCCATAAATTTGTACCTTGGGGACTCGCAGACCGATCACCTAAGACCAGCAGTTGATGAGCTTTAAACTCCGACTGGCAAGCAAGTAAAGTAACACAAATATGTGTATTGTAATTATTACCGCCTTCACAAGCCAGCGAGACAAGGAATAAAGCCCCGCCTTTATGCCGAGGTGACAGCGCGTGCCACATATAAATAATTTTTATGCTTCCTACCACCGCACAGAAGGCTCTGTAGTGCACCGTCTGATGCAAAAAAGTCTCACTTGTTGGAGTTAGTAAGTAAGAAAATTAGACTTTTGTATCATACCTTACCCACTTACTAAAAACCAGTAAACTGTAAGCAACGGCTAAAGTGATTTTTAGACTGCCTATTGCGTAATCTGACTTCTGCCAACAATAGACCTTTACAATATAATAAATCGTTACCTATGGGTTGAAAGTAACTTATTTAGTAGTAATTACTTAGATAAGGAATTAATTTATTGACCGAGTGTAATGAAGGAGAGCCTTCAACTAGCCTACCTTGAAAAACTATTTGTAGGTAAGTAGGATTAGGTACGCGAATTCTTGTTTGTAAGTGCTTTGAACTACCTACCTACAAACAGGAATTACAAAAAAAAACATGGTAGGTTAGGTACTCAAACTAACCAAATAAAAATCCCGTTTCTAATAACTTTAGTATACGTAACTAGGTACTTAAATGTTTTTTTTTTGTGTGAGTACCTGCGTGTTACTAAATAGGTAATCTTTTATTTCATGTATGTAGTGTTTAATTAAATAGTTCTGTCATTTATTAATTGCTCAGATGAAAGAATCTGTGCTTAATTGTTGAAAAAGAGTTAGCGTTCGCGAGGTCTACTGTTCGGAGAAGTACTAGTAATAAAATAAGAGATTAAACTTTAGTATGAAATTCTTTTAACTCAATAAATAATCAGTACAGAACCGACTATAGTCGTGTTATTTACTCCCCCAACCAACCTTATTTCACCGAGACGGGGTTTGGTTTTAATTCGGTCGCTAATAGTTTGAGGCACTAAATAAGTTACTTTCACCCGAGGTAAACACTGTGCTTTTCATTTCGAATACAAGGAAAGTTTTTAATATACAAGTAAGTACCTAATAAATGGCTAAGTAAGAAATAATGGTAATAAAAAAAACTGATCCATATCAATACCAGTCGGTATAATAAGACCGTTAATTATCGTTTTATGTTGAAGCCCAATAAGCCATTTACTTCATTGTAGTATAGTAATATATAATATAATAAAAAAATAAATTTAAACTAAATTTTTACAAAAATTCGCCCACTGATCGGTGCCGGTATCAGGGTCGGGTCGGTCAGTAAAGAAACGCTCATAAGGCTGACTTTGAATAAGAAACATACCCCAGGTTTGGTCTAAAATTAAGAACATTTACATTGCCATGGGCAAAATGGTCGAGCTTACATAGTTGTCCTAAGACGACTTGTTAAATAAAATAATCTTGTTTAGAATTTCAATAACTACTCAGAGTACTAAATTTAGTCTATCTACTAGCGGAGTGAAACAGGGCGAAATGCAGCAAGTGTCCGAGGGCGGGCGGCGGTGTGGCACGGGGGGGATGGGGGGAGTCTCCGAGACAATGCCGCGCGGCACGCACGGCTGCACTCCGCCGCATGCATGCAGCTCTACCCACTACCCACTTCCGCTGAAATATTATCACCTAAATCTCCCCACGAAAATATACTGCAAATTTTAAAATACACGCTCCGCTAATTCGCTTTGAATTCGCGAATTAGCGCGGATTTCATCGTAACAGTGGCTGCTTCCCCATCCGCGAATCAACGGACGCATTTCCAGCGCTCGATAACATGTCGCTACATAAAACATTTTACGGCGACGTCGAATCATCCCCGAACATTCAAAGCGCTTGCATAATCGAACGGCCCCGCGGTGATTCAAACCCTAACTCCATTAAAGTGGAAGACGTCGACGTGTAGAAGGTACAAGAGACGGCCGCGGCGATACAATTTACATATCCCCTATCTTCGGAACGATTCATATCATCCACGCTGACTTCATATTTCGAGGAGTAACGCTCGAGACACCGCCTTCACTTGCACTGCGCTGTGAGAATGGAAGAACATTTTCTGGATTTCAATAAGCGACAAAACTGGCTGTTTGTGCAGCTATGGGTCACATGTGGCTGCAATTATAACATAACTTCCAAAAAGTTGTAGTTAAATGGATCGGAAGTCAACCGTCTCTTTTATATTTTCTCAGTTTACACAACCTTGTAATTCAGCTATAATGAGATCCTAACACACTTATTCGCTTTATATGGAAAGTTCCATATCGGCGTTCCGGTGATGGAGAGCGACGGATAGACACTTGCAATGAAGATTGATGGGAGCTAGGCTTATAATGCCATTCGAATAAGTCTGTCTAGAAAATATCGAGGAAATTGAAATAGAGGAGTTTTTTTTCCAGAATATCCAGTAATAGTCACTGATTTATAGGAAGACAGATATTACATTAGAGCCAAAAAAATATCAGTTAATACCAATATGACTATGTTATTTATCTCCTCAATCAAACTTATAATTTATAATTAGGAAAAAGAAAGACTTAAATAAAATACAGAGTTATTCCCAACGCCTACGATCTACTTCTTGGGAAATTGTTTGCGAAACATCAGATGTTTTTTTCTCAGTATTCTATATAAATAGTTCAGATTTTGTTGATGTAAACGTATTGTTCGTGAATGAGACAGGTTTTGTCCCACACTTGTACCAAGCCCCAACCATGAGTAGCCGATTTCACACATCAGAGCACCGGCCGGCCCACACTCGTACCCGCAGACCTCTTCAGCTGAAGGCTTCAAGGTAATAGGACCTCTCCAATCAGAAGCACACATAGATAAGATACCACCAAATATCTACTGACCAGAATGAAATTAACTTTTTCCAATACAATTTATAAGTAGGCCTTTGCCTAGGTAACAGGCTTCCAAATTTACGAACAATATATTGATGTTTCTTATTCTTCCAGTTTTGGAATAAAAATTAACCCAAAATCTGAACTTTGCTCTCATCTCATGATGAAGATCAGTTCTGATGTTGCGATGTCCGTGGTCGCTTCGTAAAGTCTTGTGCTGTAATATAAGAATCAAGTAGTGTATAAGTATCGACGAAGTGACGACCTCTGTGGCGCGGTCTGCGGCGGAAAGTCTGCCTGCGACGCAGGAGGTTGCGGGTTCGATTCCCGCCTCGGGACAAATTTGTGTACGATCTGCAGAAATTTGTTCAGGGCGTTCTGGATGTTTTTCTATGTATAATAAAAAATATCTATCTATGTAGTGTATTGTATTATGTATAACAGTTATCTAGTACCCATAACACAATCTCTGCTTAGCTTGGGGCTAGATAATGCTGTGTGAATTGTCCAGCATTATTTATGTTTATATTATATTATATTTATATCTTCATCATTCTTGGCTTAAGCATCCACGTGTGCCACGGCTAAGCTAAGGGTAAGGCTAAGGCTTTCTATAAATAATATAATGCGCCATTTCTAACTCATATACAATTTCCAAGTAAAAAGTTTGATTGAACCTTCTAATATTTTCAGAACTCATAAGTTTCGTGTAACCGCCCGCACTCCTGAACTTAGATTCCCTTCAAAGTTACTTGTTTCCAGTGAACTGCTCCAGCTCAAGCCATCTAATTTCACTCCAAGTTGCGCGCACGTTTGCCTCATTTTAAACTACAGCAGCTACTTGGATCGTCATAGAGCTTATTCCAAAGTAACAAAATTCAATAACGAAAACCTGCAAACTTTCAGTAGGCCAAAAGCTGCACATTGTCTTCCTTGCCGCGGGAATAGCACCTCTACGCACCACGAGCCAAGGTGCCCCGGCGTGCAGATACAAGTTGGCACTTATTTATTAAGAAAAGAGCGATCTCATCGCAAATTTTACAAGGGAGCTGAAAGGGCTTGCAAGTTAGATTAAAATAGTTGAGCGGAGTCGTGAGCCGCCGCTCGTATGACATCCCTACCAGACATGTTTATTACCTAACAAAGTCCTGAGCTTTTCTGGAAATATCTTCTAAGATGAACATTTTATGAATACAAAAGAACCTAGTGCTCGTTTAAGGCGCATACACGAGCCAATATGACAGCGCCACCTATTTTATCATTTCATTACGTTTAACACAGGAAATTTTAAAAATCCATCGTACAGTTTTTGGTATTATAAGCTATTATTAATACAACTGTTATAGTTTTAGAAGAGATGCGAAAATAGAGTTTGGTGGCCAACAAGCGCCACTTTCTATCTCGGCCTAAGCTTTACAAAATGAAACTATAACAGAGGTATTAGTAAATAACTTATAATAGATACCACAAACTGTACGATGTATTTTTAAAATTTCCTGTGTTAAACGTAATAATAAGATAAAATTGCTGGCGCTGTCATATTGGCTCGTGTATGCGCCTTAAATATCAAATAAGACTCTGAATCGGGATAAATCTCGCTAAAATACAATGCAATCTTATAATTGGAGAATAACGATAATCTTCTATATTTTATTTAGATTATTTTCTTGGTTACAGACCAAGTCAAAAAAATCTTGCAATACTAAATAATTTTAGTAAGGTATCGTAGCCGCAGCGGCACGTAGGCACGTAGCGGTGCTACGAGAGCGCTACGGCGTAGCACACGTGCTACGCTTTGATCTGTTATTACGGCTGTGAACGCTGAAATCTGGACCGGGATAACTACCGGAATAAATAAACACATATTTTCTAGTTTTCTCCAAGATCTATGGTTTAGTTTTGAAGATATTCTGATAAATTGTAAACCATATTTTGCAACATGCTATTTAGTTTTAGAATTGATGGCATGGAAATAAATATTATCAAATCTTATTCTGATTCATACAGCACGGATAATAATAATAATAATGTTTGACAATTCACAAAACATTATCTAACCCTGATAACTGATACACATAATACAATACACTACATAAACAGATATTTTTGATTATACATAGAAAACATCCAGAACGCCCTGAACAAATATCGGCAGGTCGTACACACATTTGTCCTGAGGCGGGAATCGAACCCGCAACCACCGCGTCACCGAGGTTGTCAAAATAGATGATGTGCGTGCAACGGAGTTCATACAAATACAAAACAATGTTTGTCTGTTTATTAGAACATCTACCTCGAGCTTCAGACTACACTCGACTTCCTTTTTCAGTGTCAGAATTTAAACGTGTCCCGACTACTTTCCTTTGTCGGTGCTGATAAGCGTTATCTGTTATATTTTCATTCCATCAGTGTGTATGTACAAGATGTTTAATCCGGTACATACGGCCCGGGAGGCTGCCGGTATTAAGATATGTAAATGAGATCGACTCGACACGCACGACGATTGGATGCTCAGATCGTGCAGCTCAGCTCCTGTCACTCGCTACGTACACTGTACACTGGACGGACAGCCTGGATGGGATTTGATTATATTTGGCAGAGATCAGAGAAGAAGAGGAACTTTTGGCTAACGTCTGTTAATCGTGTGTTTTTTGTCTTTCTGTAAGTTATTTTAAGTATTACCGAATATTTTTTTTTATCTGTAATTATACTACAATGTTATAGATAACGAAAGTTGTTTAGATGACGACCTCTGTGGCGTGATGGGCGAGGGTCCGCCTGCGATGCAGGAGGTTGCGGGTTCGATTTCCGCCTCAAGACAAATGTGTGTACTGCAGATTCTGGTTTAGGGCGTTCTGGATGTTTTCTATTTATAATAAAAAATATCTATCTATGTAGTGTATTGTATTATGTACATCAGTTATCTAGTAAGTACCCAGCTCTGCTTAGCTTGGGGCTAGACAATGCTGTGTGAATTTTCCAACATTATTTATTTATTTATTAGCGCAATAAATAAAAAAACTATCAAAATAAACATTCATAAACAATATGTAAAAGTTACTTAAAGTTAACCTGTACCATAAAAACTACATAAAAAACCATTGCAATATGTTGAAATAGCCATTACACATAGCTACAACGCAATGCTATAATGCCAAGAAACTGTACCTACCTCTAACTATATTGATCAGTATAGGGAGGAATAACTCCTCTATACTATGCGAATACTGACTTCTCTGTCAAAGGAGAAAGCCAGAGAAAAGACAGAGACAGAGAAGTCAGTATTCGCTCACACACGCGGGCAGGCAGAGTGAAACACCTCCACGCGGCTGGTGCAGTCTACTCTGTGGCAATGTCAACAGGGAGATAATAATGCTGCATGCTAAGTAAAGCAATCAAAGGTAATCTATTCAATTACTGCTTCTGGAAGCGACCTTGTACCTGTGCTCTTTGCTCCGGGACGGAGAGGGCACAGGGAAACCATATTCTACCTTGGAAAGGTAACCCTTTTTGTATGTGAACTAATCTGTTTTTTAAATAAAAAGTAAGTGCAGAATATTATTTCTTTTGTGTTACAAAATTTAACATTAAAATAAAATTGGCAAGGAGGAAAAGTTTTAGTGAAGAAAGATTGTCTTTCTACTTCATATGCTAGTTTTATTTTGATCAGAATTGTTGAAAATACATTCGTTTCCACTTAATAATACTTTTGGCAAGTCGCGGTGAACTATAGCTATCCCTATTATAAGCTCCACAGATTTTCCCATCCAATATCACAATCACAATACAAGTTCGCAAACTGTAATAGAACGCCACAGCGACTCGCAGTCAGCGGGTTATCTCAGTAAATAGAAATAATTTTGAATATTACCTCCGGGTGCAGTCCTTATGCAGTGGAGCGGAATAGTTTGCATTTAGATGCCGAGTCACATTGCAACCCCGCCAGGTGTCGCTGCCGGCGCCGATACTCACACTTAGCCGCTAAACAAGCTTCCGAGCTTTGGTATTGTGCACACTGAAAGCGGGAAGATGGAGAGATTCGGTGGGCTGCGGGAGAGGAATGTGTGTCAGTTTTATATGGAACGTTCATCGAAAGCCAGTTCCCGGTTTCCTCTGATAACTGTCAAAAGCTGCAACCTCCCCCGCCTCCGCTCACAATAAACGCACACCTTTATGAGGCTCGATCTAGCTCGAACATGTCGAAAATATATTTGTTTCATGCGCCTCGGATGTCTCTTAGGGCAATAACACTTTTAGTGCCCATGAAACACATGCCGAGGAACCGTCGAGTATATGGAACAACGGCGAGTTGCTATTGTTCCATATAGCTACTTGTATCACCTAGTTGAATCGTATAAAACTACGACTACGACTTTAAGATTTCAATAAATGCATCAGCACCGCACATAATACCGATATGACGAAATATTTTCCTGACTTTTTACAAGCAGTTGATTTTACTTTTATATAGATTGTCCATCTGATACAGACTGCCAGGAACGGCTAGCCGCAATTCCTACAGGCGTAAAACCAGCCGCAAGACAAGCGTCAGCCTCTGTGTCATTTGCTAGCAATGTCTGTAAAAGCGAGTGATAAGTGACCTGTTTAATTAAACGACCAGCGCCAATGAGCCACTACCTACATAACACCCGCCATCGAGACATCGCTTCGCAGGCACTGCACGTCGCCCCTTACATAACAGCGGCGCTCGCTAAATTACCTGAAAGCGAGGACAGGCGATAAGATCGCCGGCGAAGCACTATTATACCGGTACACTATTAGGTAACCATCTGAACCGGTATAGCTTAATGGGTATAGCGTATAGCTTACCTAACTATATCTAGCCACTTGGACACTTGCGCTAGGAGCTTAGGGGAAGTAGATATCTAAATACTTACTATTGATTTTGGAAAATAATTACGAGATTGTCCGCGCGAGGATATTCCTTATCGATGAAATCCAACTCAATCATTATTTGGTGCTTGGAGTTTCGCCAACAGGTTTCTGATGCTTTCTTGGTGCATGCATGTGATGTGCTACCTCGGCCTGGTCCATGGCATTGGAGATCCTCTCGTGATCGTCGACCTCTAGGTATCTACAATTTATGTAAATTACCTCTAGAGCGCCGCTACATAACCTATACAACCTCTGGGTAATGAAGCCAGACGACACCATCATAAGACACCGCGCTTGTAGATTCATGGTAATCAGGCTAATCCCTATTTGCGTAATAATACGCGCAAACAGAACTAATTAATTTTGTTAAATAATATATAGTTCAAGGCAAATGTAGAGATTTTTGTTATTTTAGTACGTAAGGCCACTGAGGATAAAATCTGAGATATTTAATACGCGAAAAAATGCGAATGTAAAACTGTTAAAGGCAAATACTTGGTTGAGGATTCTGGAGAGAAAGGGATCCTAAGAGATATTTCGTAAATTCTTAAAAAAATGAAAAAAATGTAAGACCGTGATGCAACCTGCCTAAAGATTAAACAAAAAAAATTAACGAATTAATTATGAATGTAATGTGTGCGGGTTATCTACGGACCTAGTTTGTGGTGATAGAACACCACCGTGTTATCCCATAACCAGGGACTTGATCAAGGGGATGCGGTTCGAGTCGCGCGAGGCTGGGGGTGGTGGTCGGGTGGTGTTGATTAACCCGCTTTAGTGTTGCCTATCTATGGCCTATCGATAGTCACGAAAATAAACAGTATCGATTGATCTATCGTTTCGATAATATCGATACCATCGAGGCTTCGCACAATAAATTTAGTCCCGAGACGGAGTTTGGCGCCCGAGGGCGTTCATAGTTCGAGGGACTAAATGTTACTTTCACCTGAGGTAAACACTGTGCTTTTCATTACGAATACAAGGAAAGTTAAAATAAAAATATAAATGAGCTAATGAAAATATAAGTTAATTTTATTTACATAAATCCACAACTTAGGTGATATATTTATTTAAAGTCTACGGTAAAATAAGAGCAATTATTAGTTATAGATAGTAAAAGGTACCTCTTGAGAAGTGAAAACTTTGTATTTTTTGATTAAATCCATCATTTAGCCTTTTGAGAAACAATGTTCTCTCGAAATCCTTTATTATTATGTACATTTGTCTTTAACATAGAATACGCGCTTCATAATGTTGAAGGTTTGTAAGTCTTTGAGAATTCGTTAAAATATATTAACAAAACGTTTTCTTATAACAAATTCACTATTTTCTCAGCGCGCCATTTCATAAAATCGTTGTACGATTTTAGGTAGGTACCGATTTTTTTTTCATTTAGGTGGTAAAAGGTTTTCCACTACCTTTTTTCTTCTTTTATAAAATCAGGCGTTAAATCTGTGTCTATATTAATGTCTGAACTTATTATAATAATCACACAAAATTTTACAACTCGAAAAATCATACTCTTACGAAGTTATTGTATTCTCTTTGAATCATACGAAAATAGGATTGACGTATTTCCGCTTTTTTTGTTAGGCACAGACAACCCTCTTTATAGATGGCAGATTAATAGCCATGGTAGCTCTCGCTATTCTACCATGGTTGAATAGACATACCGAGAACTATTCTACCATTCATTTTTATCATTTATAATATGATAAATATTTTGCCGAAATCTATGTTATTTTAAAGAAATAGTTGAAAGTAAAGGTAAGTAGTTTACGTCTAATTTTTTCAATTTTACATTACGCTGTAATTGAATGGCGGTATGAATTGCGTCAAACCAGACGCAAAAGCCATCTCACAAGAAGTTGAAGTTGAGTGGTTGTATAGAAAGGCATGGTTCAAGAGAAAAGTGAGGTGACAGCATCCACATCCACAGCCTGTATCGGTCCACTGCTGGACGCAGGCCTCCCCCTGATAAACGCCTTATTGGCGTTTAACTCATGGGGGGGTATGCCCATAATCCCCACTCTGGGCTGGGTTGGGCTGTCTGGCTGGGTTGGGGATCGCAGTTTGGTGGAAGATTTGTTCTGCGGGGGACGCTGCTGCCCGCCCCCCCAGAAGATATCCCTTAGTCGCCTCTTACGACACCCACGGGAAGAATTGGGGTGGTGCAAATTCTATGCCGCCGGCACCACACGGCGAGGTGACAGCTGTCATTTGTTTTGTAATTGTCATTACTTTGCGTCCCTAGGGACGAAAAGTATAACTTTCATCCCGCTGCGCAGGCAACTTCCGACCTACTTTCAGAGTATGAGTAATGAAAACATCTCTACAATCACAATCAATATGTTCAAACTTTCGCATTTTAATACTAAACTAAACAATATAAAGCTTAATACGATAAATCTTTGTAAAAGGGTCTCTTACGATGTTTCCTTCAAAACGAGCCTCTCTTATCTTTCAACTAGGTTTTCTATCAGATCGAGGAAATATTGAGTGAATTGACGAAGTGGCTATTTAGGAACATCGGCGCAGACAGGCCGGCATCGGATTAGCATAACTGATGCGATCGCCCTTCGCCACATTCACACCGGAAGCCGGTGGGCTAACAGTTAGGATACGAATTCAGGCGCTGGTTAATATGTGAAGTTTATGCGTAAAATAATTACTCAGTAACGCGATAGTATGTTGTTTTACTAAAGCTTGCTTAACGGGGGTTAGTTCCACTCAATGGACGGAACTCCATCTTTGTTTATACTCGTAATAGATCATCGATAGAAGTAAAATTCGGGTTGAGAAAGTGGAAAGCTCAAATTAGGTTCAATCAGGTTCACCCACCTAAGTCGTAATAGGGCCGGCATTCGTGTTTCGCGTGCGTATTGATGTCTTGGTCGCACTTCGGTCTGTGTACCTACATAATTTCCATGTTAGTTTTTCATTAGGTAGATATATTGCAAAAGATTTAAAATAGCGTGTTTTTGCATTTAGTTGTAACACAGCACAGGCCATTTATTGAGTTAGCGTTGGAAGAACGTACGATATCCACAGAATTTTACTTATCCATGTTATAGATCGTACCTTTGTGTGAAAGGTGATAATTTTCTATCCCTGAGTCACATTATCGTTTAGTATACTATGTCAAGCAAGCTGCAAAGACCGGCTCGTGTCGGCTTATTCCAATAATTCCCAGCCGGCTCAGAGAGAGGACAAACAGGGGATTTTTGGATAAGAATTCCAGAAATCCCCTGATCCACTTATTTACACCATACAACCTGTTTACCGTCCAAATGCGCTCTTTGAGTCTCCAAAAAAGAAATTAGATTGGATACAATGACTACCTGTAGTATCCCGGCACGGGGAATAATTGAATTGAAGCTCTTTGTGAGCATTGTCTACTTACGTGAGTCTTTCGGAGGAATCTTTCGGAGCTCGAGTATTTTATTGAAAGACTTCCATAATAGAATTTGTTAATCGACATACGTGAATGAACAAGTCTACAAAAGTGGACTACGGCTTTATAGTTAAATATATCAATTTCAATTTTAAAGTTCTTTATTAAATTTGAATAGTAGTGTAGGCCCGACAACGGACTGGCCATATCTCGCGTGGAATCGACAACGTAAACGTAAACGAGTTCCCGCGACTCGGCAAGGTAGGACGTCCTCCGGCCAGGTGGGATGACAATCTGCTAAAAACTGCAGGTAGATGCTGGATGCGTCCAGCTGTAGACAGGGCACTATAGCGCACATTACGGGAGGCCTATGCGACGATAATGATGATGATGGGCTTTATCAAAAATTATGACCAATTAAGTTGTAATTAAGTTATTCGTGGCGACTCTGTGACTGAAAGGGTGGTGTTTATATTATGTATAATAGGGTATATGCATGTGATTTCAAAATGGCTTAAAATATATATACGTATTCTCTATTGATATAGAAACATATCTACATATTTATTTTAGAATTTTGAGATGTTTTGGTCGTAGAATTTTACGATTGAAAAATTGATATTTTAAATCTCAATCGCAAAATTTCAAAACGCTACGCCATTGACTAGAGCGGACGTGACATCGCTGTTCACATTTCTTAAAGATAAAGATAAAGATAAAGATAATTTATTTGCAAAAACACGTGTTAACAGAGGTGGTAAGTAACTAATGACACAACATGTTTGACCAATTTATATCGGTATGCAAAAATAAGAGTATGGCATGCACATCTACATTATAACAGTTGATTTAGGTAAACATTTATGCAGATTTAATACAATAATAACACAGTCAAAGTAATTAAGAGAGTATTGATTAGATATTAAAATTGATTGTATGGTATAAAATTAAATTAAAATACATCATTTAAAAATTCGTCAATATGGTAGTAACATTTTTCACATAAAAGTTTTTTAAATTTCTTCTTTTTTTATTCTGCTTGCTGCACCATCATGTGACACTATTCTGCCCACTTCATATTTCGTATTGTCGGTTATTTTCAGATTTCTCGGAAAACCTCTTTTCTGAGATGATCACTACTGAGGTCGTCACAAAAGGTTTTAATCGAGTGTGAACGTGGACGTCAAATAAACATGGCGCTAATATGGCAGCGTTTTTATCACCCGAAAATGATTGTAGTTTTGATTTGTTTTTTTTACCTTATTATTACGAAATTCAGTGAGCGTCTTATCATTTTTCGGTTAAATAATGACCTAAAGAATCGATCAAAACAATAAAAAAAATCGATGCATATACCCTAGAGCAACATGTTGACACAAAATTTATTTGTAAGTCGCTGTTCGGTTGATCTCGCCACCCCCAGTCAGTCACTTAGTAATACTGTAACGTAAATGAATTATTTTTGACACTTAAAACTTTAATTTACAGTCACTTTAAACGAGTGACTATAGGTACTACCCTTTTTTAAGTTTTTAAGTTATTAAGGGACTATTTCAAGATTATTTTCTATACAAAAGTGAAAGAAATACCAAAATCGGAAAAGACTGTGCAAAATTAACAAGTAACATAATTTATTAATAACGAACATGTTTTTCGTACTATTAACTTAGATCATGTCAAACTGCTTGACCTACCTCCCCAAGGGCCTGTTGTTTGGCAGTAAACTTTTGAGTGTAGTACTTATACAGGGTGGGACAAATTTTTGGCCCCTTCAGGGTAGCAACCGTTTATTTTGTATTTAGAAGGTTTTGTTTTGAGGAACCTTCCATTTTATTTTGAAGAAAAATATATTGACTTATTTAGTTTGTTGAAAAAAGTACGGTTCGCCCAAAAAATTACATTTGTCTTCTGTGGTATCACAACCCAGACTTTAAGCACCATAACCTAGCAGTGTGCGGCTAGCGACACTTAAGGAACTAGAACTCTTTTACAATCCTTTGTTGAAGATCCATCCCATGCTCTCTGTGTCCATCCCCTTGTCTTTCCATAGGTTAAGGTAGTTAGACGTGAAGGCTTTAACTGCAAATCGAGTGTGGCAGCACGCGGCGGTGAGGCGTATCTAGGGACGTTACGAGCGGGCTCGGCGTTAATTACCCGATAGCATCGCGGATACTGGCGGTAAGTGACCGGCCACGGGCTCCGGACCGAGGACTGGACAAACCTTGTGTTGGAAACTATGGGCTGCTTTGATAGTCTATACTAATATCATAAAGAGGAAAGATTTTATTGTTTGTTTGTATTGATAAGGCTCCGAAACTATTGGGCCGATAAAAAAAAATATTTCATCATTAAAAAGCTTACTTTACAGGGAGTGACATAGGCTATATTTTATCCCGGAATTTTCACGGGAACGGGAACTAGCCTATGTCACTCCCTTATAAATAAGCTTTTTAATGATGAAAAATTTTTTTAATCGGTCTAGTAGTTTCAGACCCTATTCAATACAAACTAACAAACAATCAAATCTTTTCTCTTATTATTATTAGTTTAGTAAGAGCATTCAGTCTTCATTAATTATTATGATAGCTACAGTCATACAATGTCATTTACTAAATAAGGGTTATTCCAGTATTCCCCCTTCACAAATCCCTATTAAGGGGGAAAATGGAATTTATTTTTTTGAATTAGATATTTAGTTTTCCCCCTTGAGAAAAAAACATCAAGGGGGATAACACCATTTTTTATTTTGACATTTAATTAAAACTTGATACACCCTACAGCTTATACCAAAATGTTAACTAGTACTTCATCTCTGTACCCATAGAAAAAACTCCAGTCGTCCCGTGACCACTACAGCCACGCCACTGCAGCAGAAACGTCGGAAACCAACGCGAGATGCCCATTCATAATCAAAATAAAATCTACTCAACCTCCACAACTTATATTGGTCCACTGCTGGACGCAGGCCTCCCCCTGATAAGCGCCTTATTACCTGTTATCTTATGAGGGGGTAATACCCATAATCCCCACGCTGGGCGTGCGGGCGTAGAATTGTTATGCAGTAGGCGATGCTGCCCGCCCCCAGTAGGTATATATCTACTAATCTTAATAGAATCTTCTACTATTTACAACCAAACTGAACTAGGATGATAAACTAGATTTATTATTAACTACAGATTATAATTAAGTTGGAGCCTTCACCTTTCCTGAGTCCTTATACTTTATAAGCTCGAGACCCCAGTTGGAATAAGCTCTAAGTATTATGCCCCAGTCTAGGCCGAGATTCTCTGTAGAGCCGCGAAGAGCATTTACATAACCCGACCGTTGCCGCGGCGGCGCGGCGGCGGCGGATCCATTATAATTAATCTGTAATTGCTATTCGCGATTCACAAACTACAGTTGTTTGCCGACAGTATAGAGCTTAGTAGTTGTCGTGGCACTTTGAAAAACTCGACTGGCTGGATCTAGAGTTAGATTACTGACATTTACCTCCGGTTTCTCGAACGCTTGTCACATTGAATGGATAGTCAACGGCTTGTTATATACGCACTGCGGAATCTGACAGCGTGAATTTTAATCTCGCGGAATATAACCTGCGTGTTTAACGTAACTTACACGTACGACGAATAAAATTCCTTGCTATTTTAGCTACCTACAACTTTATAGTGCTCCAAACATTCATATTTTTCAGCTAGTGAACTTCCATTAAGTTACAGAATTCTGCAAAAAAAACCACGCGAGTAATAAAAGTAGTGCGTGTACAGCCTGACAAATTGTCAACAATTTGTCAAAATAATAAGCGTTCGAGAAACCGGGTGTTAAGCACTTACGTAGACAACTCGTAGACATTTTGTAAATGTTTACTACGGCGACGTAAATCACTTGGATACATACGTCTCTCATACAAACACAATTGTATTGTGGTTCTTGAATAAATGATTATGATTATGATTAATATGATTATTATTATGATCTCGTAAACGAAGTGTACGACGGTACGACGACGTGGAGGTAATTGTTCCTATTTTTAACCGATATCAAAACAGGAGGAGGTTCTCAATTCGACTGTATTTTTTTAGTTTTTTAGACTGGGTGATCCGATTTTGATGATTCTTTTTTTATTTGACATTTGGTGCTTCCCGTGTAATCCCATTATAAAATTCAGTTCTGAGAATGGCATCTATGAGAAAACCATAATTGTAGTCGGTTTACAGTTTTTTAGGTATTACGAGTATGGTTATTGTTTCTATTTCGTAGCACTGTCGTAGAGATCTCAAAACTCTTTACAACGACGAAAATAATAGTTTCGTAGTACTTTTCAATACATCGTCGACATCCCTAAGTTGCAAAAGGAGAATATTTTGTTGACAGGAATTAACATCGTGCTGACACTATTATAGAGATAAAAGATGGTGCTCTGCATCGTATATAACCAAAAAAGACCATATTCTTGTAATTATGTCAGATATATCACGTAGGCTAGAGTTTCCTGAAGAGCAACATAAACTGCCTCAAAGTGCTATTGTTTATTTCGCCAGTACAGTAGGTACCTATTGGTATCGGAAGTGGAGTCGTACACCTAGAGCCGCATTAAGATATGCAAATGTAATTGGCCGGAGGCTGCGTATCTCAGATGCGTTGATACGATGTTCCCCTTTCAGCCTTAAGCAGCCTCCCGAGGAGATTTTATTTTATGAATAAAATTCGGCAAGAGAGAGTCGGGTAACGGTTTTTATTGAGTTGCGTACTTCATTTTACAAAATTACAAACAATGGAGTTTCTACTATAGAACTTATCCCTTTGTCCCTGTACCCTATATATAAATGATTTTTTTCTTTCGTATATTATATAAATGAATTAAAATATGAGAGTAAATGAAATAAATAATGGAAATAAATATAAAAGTTGAACAACAGCTCCACATGTGGCCTCATTTTTACAGTTCTGTCGTCGCACACAATAAGAATGGCAACAAAGCCATATTCGTAAAAGAATCCCTGTTTATTACTGTCCTACATATTACCATTACCTCCGCTGCACAACAACCCGGGACGTGTACCAGTGCACATTACAATAACCGTGATGTGCAGCAGTGCACAAGTGCACATTACAAAGGTCTTCCTTCAGAGCCATAAAGCAGAATGTTCACTTCAATACATACGGGCAACATTCGAGTAGGAGGCTATTTACAACAGGACAAAAGACAGATGCGATATTGTACGTGGCTGCGATGCTCTCGGTGGATTTTTCTTGCAAGAGTTTTGTTCTTCGCATATTACGAAAAAAAGATTTTTTGTAAGGTAAAGGCCTTCTGAAAATGCGAAGTTACCTATGTTAGGATATGGGTCTTAAACACAGAATTCCTATTATTACGAGTTCAGTGGTTTTGAACGAATCTCCTTAGCTTCATCTCATTTTTCATGGGACACCTACACTCAGCCTCCAACAATTCCTCTCGTGTCAGAAGGCGTATCATCACGCGCCAGACGTAGGAAATTTCCCTAAATTTCCGCCGACGTACGTACTCGTAGGACCCGCATTCCGCTGCCAAATTCAATAAGGCCTTAAAGTGTTCATTAATTTTGGATGTCCGATCACAAGAGCTCAACAATTCGGAATACCGATGTCAGACATGTTAGCTAGGTACGCGTTAGGTACCGTGCGTATGTGCGTATCTATGCTATGTCCATATCCTGAGCACCTCAAAATCGTTGCTCGAAAAAAGGAACAAGTTCACTAACTAACAAAATCCTACGAATAATAAATGTACGACACCATTTTAATTTTGGAGCAAAGTTTATAGGACTTTTGGACGCTAACAAGAATTTTAGAGGAGCCTACTCTGCAGCTTTTTGTTATTTAATGTTTTTTCCACCGGCTTTGCACGTGTTTATCAGAAATTTAAAGAAGCCTTTACGTTTATTCGGATCTAGAACCACATCTATGTAAAATTTCAGCAGAATCTGTTGAGAAGTTTACTCGTGAAAAAATAAACTTATGCTGTGTTGCTGAAGACACTATGACGCTCATCAGGGGTGGCATATCCGGTCCAGGACTAATATTGGTCGATGTTGATGATTGTAATGATGATGATGAATGTGATTTAAGAGCCATGTAATTTTTCGAAATAAATAAAGCAACCAAGAATGACCCTGAGAACTTATTTCTATACTTATTTCTACTTATTTCAGCTTGAATAAATAGAAACTTATTCAAGTTGATGATGATGATGAACTTGAAAGCGGTGTCGTTTTATTTCAGGGTAAATTTCAGCTTCGAATACATCGCAATCAATTTGCAGAGTAGAGGCCCTGATAATTCGATCCGATAAATACCTATCTGGCGAATGGGTTTCATTAGGAAATGGAATGTGGGCTCCGGCCTACATAGGTAGCTGGCAGCCAACCTACTGCAAGTAGCGTTAGCTGCTGATTGACCTAATTTGTTAGCAATGAAACTTGGGATCAGATAATCGGCCGTTGACCCTATTTGTAAATCTAAAGGCATCCGCGGTCCGCGGCTAAAATTTGTAGCAGATACCTACACTTTTTCGGTATATCTCTTGGAAAGAAAATTTATATGGGACCAACCTGGGATCATTTTATAAACAAAACTAAAGAGAATCTTGAAAATAGAGATAGGCCCTTTCCGACGTGAGCTCACAAACTTGTCTTTGTCATTTGGAATCCGTGAATTTTGTGGTGTGCTTGTTCACAAAAGTTCGTGGTACGTGATTGCACAATAAAAAGCAATAATAACAATTAGGTTTTTGACAAAACACTTATTTTATGTACTCAGAGTGTGCGTGCCTCGGCATTTTGCTAACGCACGCATTCGAAGAAAATGCCACAGTTTTTGGGCGTCACACAAACACGTCATTACAATAAATGCGAAATTTTGGATGAATGGATTGTTTTATCGAACATTTTTGAGAAGATCCTAAATAGCCGATTCACTTAATATGTCAATGCAAATAACATCTTATTTAATTTTAGACCGGGTAAATCAATAGTTACAAAACTTGACAAAAGACTGAAGACGTACGGGATCTTTTTTGGCCTCTCAAAGGCCTTTGATACTGTCTGTGTACCAGTTTTGATTCAGAAGCTGCATTGAATTCGGCATCAGGGGTATTCCTCTAGACCTTTTCACCAGTTACCTCACAAACCGGGAACAATGTGTGATGGTAGATGGTTACAGAAGCACCTACGAGTTCATCCGCTACGGTGTCCCACAAGGTAGCGTCCTCGGAGCTACTCTGTTTTTAATTTATATAAACGACTTGTGTAGTCTCTCCATTCCAAATTGTATCGTAAAATCGTTACTTAGGAGCTCCAAGCGGTACACTTTATCTTTTACATGCATTCAAAAGCATACACACGAACACACTCCTCTCTCACACACATCTATACTCACACACACACTCAACATACACATAAACACAAACTTTTATACTTACTCATACTTACGTACGCACCATATAACACTGGCTTTAGATTAATTAATTAAGTAAAATAGGTTAAACTTAAGATATTATAAGTAATATTTATCAATAGTTCTGTCATTGTTTAAATGGTGTTCTAGACAGTATCTACTGGTGAGGAGGACGTTGTCATTCTGCGACACAGTGTTTAACTTCTGCAGATGACATCGTTTTTCAAAACAATAGTTTTGTACCTAACCAGGCCCGATCCATCCAGTCCACCGAGTCCGGAGGTCTTTCAACCGACATTTGATGTCGCATTCATTGTAAGCGGGTTAACTACAAACAAAAAAAATGATGTCGGCTCCGCTACTTGTTATAGTTGTAACCGAGTCAAGGGTTGCCCAATATAGGTTTTAGCCACTTTTTTGCGCTTTCGATTCATCTTAATGACATCTAGCGGAATTTCATTGAAGCGAACTATAGCTTCAGTTTTCACGTTGTTACATTCTTTGGCGGCTCTATTGAGCCTTGTACAGCCTTGTAGTTCGGCAGATGTTGCCTAGATGTCGCCCACACTACTAACCAAGAGACTAACACTAGACAAAAGCCTTGAAAATCTTGAAATACACAAACAAACAAAAATCCATCCATCCAATCTTCGACCGGGTGCTATGTGCTCTTCACCTTTGTCTCTATTCTTATGCTTTTAGTTTGCCCTATACCGATGTACATTTGAGCGTCCACAGCTGCAGTCAATCTTGTCACTGCATGGCATTTATGGAGGTTAGACATCTCTCGGTGTTCGTAGTACCTGTGTAAGTTTTGTGTGTATTTCATATATAGCAAACTGGGTGGAGCGTGCTTTGCACTGTGGCGGCTATCGAATTTCCTACCAAGGGAGGTCGTACGCTCTTGTTATTTTGCGACGGTACAATCTGTGCTCCAGTACGGAGCGGAGCTTTGGGGCCGCGCCGCTGAATGGGAGCGAGCCATTCGCTTACAAAAGCGGACCGTTCGAGCAGTGGTGCGCGTGCCGCGCGAAACCTCCGCCCGCCCTTTCTTCAAGGAACTGGGCGTACTCACTCTACCATCCTTGGTAATCTTTCAGGTAGCCGTATATGTGAGGATAAACCTGGAAGATTTCAGCAACATTGGGGAAGACCGCAGGGGCACTACGCGCCACGCTGGTCGGCTAGCCGCGGTACCACGCACCATGGCAAAGTCCGAGATACTGACACATGTCATGGGACCAATGGTATACAACCGGTTGCCTAAAATAATAAGGGAGGCCCCTAGTCTCAACACGTTTAAATCCAAACTAAAACGCTGGCTTGTCGAGCAGACATTCTACACCTTCAATGAGCTCACAAGCCTGAAATTAGTAAAATAAAATATTATGAGTAGGTACTTGCATTGTATAACAAGCTAAACATTTATGACCTGTAATGCACATCACATTATCAAATAAATGAACTTGAACTTGAACTTGAACTTATATTTTGTTAAATTTTATCCGTTGACTTGTGTCTTAGTGCTTATTTTGTAAGTCTAAAAAATAAACGATTTGACTCTGACTCTGACTTTTACACCTTATACATATACATACATACATACAGCAAAAAGAATGGGTTTACCCAGAACGCCTGGAGAAAAAAAAATGCAGACCATACGATTTGTCCCAGAGCGGGAATCGAACCCAACCTCCTGCGACGCAGATGGACCTTTGCCAGCCGCGCCACATCGATCGTCGTAGAAGTTGTTAAAAACTTCAAACTTCTAAAGTTTAAAAAAACTTTACTACTTTTTCTTACTTCAAATTATACCGTGCGAACTTCTAATTCTTCTTCCGCTGGCGCTAGAGCACAAACTTTTAACTTATGATATTTAAAATTAAAACCACGTTATTTTCGAGAAAATTCGTCTCGCCCTTTATGTCCGCCCAACGATAGACACTACGAAAAATTACTAGCGTCGTTGCGCCCATTGAGGAACATTTTTACAATAAATTGCTAGTTTTAAAAAATGAATATTAATATGAACGATTTTAAAGTGATGTTAGGTGCCTATGTACTGATTTTGATAACATCTTAGTTTATCTTGGGAAATGTATACCTACTTAGTACTTACAATACGTACAATACGTACTTATAATTCTTTATACATAAATTTCCTAATACATAATTAAAAACAACTAGTTTACTTACTAAGAAAAATGAAACGCTATTTAGATACATCGACGAGTATTTTATTCAGTAAAATGGAAACAACAATTTCACTAATACTGTAATAAACTTAAATACAATGTTGACTGAGAGTTTGCTCAAAAAATCTACCAATATCATTTAAGTTTAAACTAAGCAAAAGTTGAGTTTTGCTTTATCTTGTAAGTATACGTCAAGAACTAACCAACAATATAACCTAAAACGACACAGAAAAAAATACAAAAATCAGTAAAAACAAATTAGAACTAGTATTTACAATTAAAACAACTGTGCTATCAAAAAAACAATCTACATGTAGCTGAATTGGAATGTATAATAATATATATATAACTAATATTTTAGATAAAAACTAAGCCTAACTTTCAAAGTTAAAGTCAAGGAAAAAAGCTAGAATCTTATCGGTATAAACTACACAAGCAACCAACTTGATACCAACATTGAACAATATTAATTAACACTTAGTGACCTAAACATATGTACTAATGACTAGACCACATAGTTTACGCTATTTAAAATCAATATAAGTAAAAAGTCAATAAATAATTTAAAAAACAAAAGTAAATAATTGTACTAAAGCCATCAACCGCTCTTACACCTCATTACATCTTACTTCAGCCGACTGAAACTGTCCTAACTGACAAACTTTATCCTCTTACTTAAACGGCTTTGAGATCCTTACTTAAAAGCGCAATGCGTATATCCATCACAGTTTTAAGTGCAACGACGCATCGCAGTAGAGCCACTCAGCTGTATTTTTTGTTAGATCTTTTCGCCTTAGATGAAATCAAGCAGGAAATCAAGCTGTTCGCCAAAACTTTCCTTACATTTCAGGCATTCCATTACAAACATTTAAAGAAGTCACGAGGAACAAAAATACCAGTGGTATCACCTGTATCCGCTACACCACAATATCGAACCGACCACTATCTAATACCAGAATAAATCTTAAAACTATGACATTCAATTCAGATAGATAAAATGTAAGTATACCTAAACCTATCGCACCCATCCACATCTTCTAAAGTGATAATCCCTTACAACTGTGTGTTAATTATGTAGTATCATAGTATATCTAGAATCTGAATTATTTCTAATGGTTTTACATTACAGATACATGTGTAGAGGTCTTAAGACAAGAGAGACCATGTGAAGAAAAATTCAAGACCCACCGTACAATTGTCTTGTTGAAGTTACAGTAGCGTTCTTTGAAAAATAATCAGACGATCAACAGCAATCGGTTAAATAGACACCAAACAATCATCTGTCAATTAAATAGCTGAAGGGTTTCCTTTCAAAAACACACATTTCCTTGTTAAATAGTCTTACAGCTGGTTCCGTTTAGAATAGTATAATCAATGCTCGAATATCTTGTCAACGTCATTAAATTTCGGCAAAAGAAAGAACTCTTTCAAGAAATTAGATCAATGATTAGTTAACCAGCGTGCAACCGACTGCGCAGTAGAAGAGCAGGACATAGCGTTTTCTCTTCAGAGGATCTTGAAAGTTGAGTGGAGGAGGTGAGAGAGTAGCATCTGTCTCTTATTGCCTAGCGCTGTGCGATAGCGGCGTCCTGCTCGTGCTGCAGGATCTCGGCCAGGTTGGAGATCTCTATCTCCTGGATGCCGCGGCCCGAGAACTGGATGTAGTCGTGCGCGGGCGCGTCGGCCGAGCGCTTGCGGACTGGAACGAGACGCACGGAGTTATGACGTTTGTATTCAGCATATACCTTACCTACAGCGACCTAGTATGATACAGGGTGTTTTATTTTACTGTGAAAGTACGGGAGCTTCATAAAATTTGATAATATTTATTCTCATACAACAGAAGAAAGCAAAAAGTCCTCTAACACAGTAGTATCATTTGTTCCGCTGCTGCCTAGATTTTTTATTCGATAAAATAAAATGATCCATAGAAGGGACTAAATAGTTTGGCATGTTTTTTCCTTATTTGATGAATATTAAGACGCTACTGACGCGCGAGAAACTTGAATAAGTAATTAAAAAATAAAAATAGTTTTTTTTTTTTTTTTTCGTTTGTCCGCAATCTCACCTGCTGTAAAGCGAAGATGCGGCTGACGATGTATCACGAACTCTTTGTCAGGGTTAAGCTCGCCTTTGTACATATCTTTTAAAATAAGTTCATACTATGTATTATTTTTGTGTACAATAAAGAATTACAGAATTACAGAAGGTCTAGAAGATGGCTACTCCGGACCACAATTTTTTATTTCAAGTAGGTACAAGATTCTGATCCTATAAGTGTGTCTGGTTCTCTACTTTGTTTCTACTGTTGTTATAAATGAATATATTTATTTCTTTCTTTCTTTCTTACTCATCGTACTGCTATAGGTATGCATAATTCTATATAAATCATCGTAATGCCAAACTGATGTTTGATGTTTTAAAATAAACGGCACCTGTAACAAAGCTCATATAGCTCCTCTGGTTACGGGTGCTCCCGAACTGTCCCGGTTAAAAGAACACTCTGTATTACGAATGTAAGCGGGTTAACTACGAACCCCGGTGTTTTTCCAACACAAATACTATATTGTACGATTTGTTCCCTTGATTGGTGCTTTAGGTTTAAAGAATTTTATTCTCGTACAAACACACGGTTTAATTATATTAGGTATAATGAGATACATAAGAACAAATTAATCTAGGTTTTACAATATTTCAAGTAACTGCTTCGCTCCTGTTTGGTCTTGTTCTAAGTAAGTCCGCGACCTCCCGCGAGTCAAAAACATCTATCAGACCAACTGAGTACCCACCATCGTCATCATCAATCTATATAAGTCCACAGCTGGACATACGCCTCCCCGAATGAACGGGATAACGCTCTGTCGTCATCTTGAATAGGTACTAGGTACTCACTGATGTTGAACTCCTGTTTGATGAGGCGGTAGACCGGCTTCTGTACGCAGGCGACCCTGAGCGCCGGGCTCAGCGCGTCGGCGCGCAGCGCGGGCAGCTCCGCCGCCAGCGCCGAGCGCACGCGCCGCACGTCGAACACGGCGCCGTCCTCGATGGACAGCATCAGCAGGTAGGGTGGCAGCACCAGCTCGCGGTCCAGCTGCGTCGTGAAGCAGCGGTCTGTGTCCTCGATTTCTGGAAATAGGTATACTCATCTTATCACAATGTTCGATACATCGATCAGGAATTTAGCAGCATCAGCAGTTTGAGCTGTGTGGTGCTGGTGCTTAGAATTTGCACTCGTCCATCTCTTCGCGTGGGTGTTTTAAAATGGCGACTGAGGAATATGCACTGGAGGGCGGGCGGGCAGGAGCGCCCCTTGCAGAACTATTTTGTATTATAAATAGAATAAACCCAGAACAAATATTTGCACCGCGCTTCTTCGTCGTAAATGAAAGATTTAAAACCTTCAAGTTGCGAGCCACCGTCCGGGTTTAACAAACAGGTTCTGACTGACTTACGGATTTTAGGAAGATGACTTTCAACATCAAACCTCCAAAAGGCTTTAAAAGTGGAACTAGATAATTATGTCACACTCTCCTTAGGGAATTACGTTACGTAGGTACGTTTCTTTTTATTACTTTCCACACACTACTCTTCTAGATGGAAACACGAGGAAGATGAAATCGTAACCGACATTATTCTCTCGCTACCCGAGTGATTTTAAAGATTTTAAAACGATGCTTTTCCTCGAAGGTGTAGTATAAAGCACTACGTTTCACTCGGAAGAAAGTGCGATGATGATACACTCGATAGGAATTAGACTCTTCCTCGCCTAGATGTACAATGTACTATAGTGGACAGTAAACTGACCGGTGGTATTCATTTCGAAGTCGTGTATGAAGTTGACTCGCTTGCCGTTGTCCATGACGGATATCTTCTCGACCTGGTCTCCGACGTCGAACCTCTCGCGAAGGGTTTTCATCATCTCCTCCGCAGCGCCCGGGTTGCCGCCGATGGACTCAAACATCTACAAATAATCATAAAACTTTGTATTTATTTATTATAATTTACTCAAACATCATACAGGATACTGGCAGAGTTGTGGCAGCTCAGGCACAGCCAGCCGTCCAACTGAACAACCATGCTGTCCACCTAGTTGGACGGTTAGTAATTATTTATCTATTAGGTAATTATAATAATTATAATTATTTATTGAGAGGGTGCACTATAATGTGACATTACATTTTTATTAAAACTATAATGCAATCAAGTTACTTATTGTATTAATTATAGGTTTATAGAAACTTTATTCTCAAAAGAATTACATAGGTATTCACTTATATGAGAACACAAAAGTTATACATAATACATATTACGTACAGCTAAACATGAAAGTATATTCTATTATTATTTTACTTTTAAATGAATTTAATTTATTTTTATATTAGGTACATACATTGACAATTAATCATTATTTTAGTAGGTACATAAAATTGTTATTTAGTTTGTTAATATGTACCAATTTGATTATGTAACTTGAAAATTTTATCGATAAAATGATTATCTGACTATCTATGTGACAACCTCAGACGAAGTAAAAAAACAAGACAGAGTGACGCCGGCCGACAAACTGATGCCGGTTTCGTAAACATGTGCGCGTTTGATGAGTGTTGCCGTGTAGTAAAAACGAATTACCCCTAATATTTTATTGTATTAGCAGAATGAATGGATAAGTAAATAGTAGATAAGATGACATTTTTTCAAATTGGATATTTACCTCACTTAGAGGTAGTATATAAGTAGGTATTTTTTATTCCGACTAGAAAGGGGGACAATAAAACAACAGTAATATCAAACATTGGTTTTAATGGCCTTTATATTGCGTAAGTTTTCTGTAGAACTGTCATTTACTGTCCACCGTTCTGGAAATTGTTTCCAATTTCGAAATATGGTGGAAACGTATTAGGTACATACATATTTTTCGATGATGCATCGCTTATTTTATGCTCTTGGCCAGCATAACTGTGCTCAGTCTCCAAGTTAGAGAAAACGTTGTCTTTGCCAATAAATCGTTTTAAAATCTTTTTATCTACTGATTTATATTGCTTTTCACTAACTATCACTATGCTTTCATTACATTATTTACGCACAACAGTTTCACAATTTTTAGGCCAATTTTTGGTATTTTTACATAAAAGGAGTATACGACGGTAAGGGAGGCAACCTTTGTTTTGAATTTAATATTATTTTGCCTCTATTGGGGGGTGCAATCTCAAAAAGTCGGCATTTTCCTAAAATGTCCTTGTCTCTGCATGTCCTTAATGATATCCCTTAGTCGAGCATATTTACTAACATTTAACTTTTGGACCCACTTAGACCACGATATCTCGTTAGACCCCAATTTCGTCTGATGTTATTAATTATCCTATAACTACCGGAGCATCAAGACGAATCATTAGACTCCTCAGTTATTGAAATCGGACTTATAGTTTCAGCGCTACGTGAAGAAAATAAAATCGGCTACTTACAAAGATACAAACGAAGCCAACCTTATTTATCCATGCTCCGTTGGTAGTCGGGTAAAAAAAATAGGTACCTAAGTAAATTAATACATAACATTACGTTTTACGTCACATTAATAACTTCCTCAACAAACGGGAACTTTTGTGACGCTTAGTGTTGGCAGCACTTGTGGCGGTTTTGTGTTCCAAGTTGTCATGATAATTTATAAAGTTGATTTACTAAAAATATATGTTTTTAAGTTTACTTAAGTATGAAATGTGATTCCATCCTACTTCTTGTGTATTGAAGATTGGTTTTTACACGATTTTACAACACAATTTGACATTGTTTCTGTAAAAAATACGAAATATTATATCGTGACACTCCGCGCGCCGGCATAGCTCGACTGACAAGGTATGGCTTAGTTTCTTTTTATGTCTGTGCGTGTAACTGTGTATGTACACGGCTAGGCTTAGTTTTGCCGCCATCGGTGAGTCGGCCGGCGAAACTCTATCTTGCTTTTTTATTCATCTGAGGTGACAACCTGATCAACTGATTAGTCAGTTGATTCCTCGTTTGTTGGTTGAGCCATGAAATAAGAAGTTGCTATAGTACATTATTTTGACAATCTTCTTTGAGCAAAGTCGGCCTTTCCGGCTGAGGTACCTACTCGAAAGGCGGCCAGCCATAGTTTATTATAGTACTAGCCAAAGCTCGATGCGGCCAGCAATTTTCATTACTGTCTTACGTTTTGCGGGCCGCAATGTATTTTGTATTTCGAATTGTTTTGAATATAGAGTCCGCGCCACGACTCAAGTTCTGGCTACGTTCCGATTCACGCTTAATGCGCTGACGCGCGCATGAAGTCGTTTCTTTTCAACTTTCAGCGCGCTGACAGAGCGCACGGCAACGCCCACTTCGCCACGCCCCTCGAGCGCACGGGAGCGCATGAACTGCCTCACCTTTCGAGACAAGGCAGTTCGTGCGTTCCTTCAACTTCTTTGTGAGTGCCGTCTGAGCTTTTCGTTTCATTAATCGCGCCAACGCGCACCAACGCGCTCAGATGAATCGGAACGGGGCTTCGTGCGCGCATAGCTCGTGCAGTGCGTTAGCGCTTTAAGCTTGAATTGGAACGTACCCTCTATTTAGACGCAGCATAAATAGTTATTTGTTCAACAAGTGAGCAAAACGGTTTTTTGTTGCACGTGCCGATTTTAAATCCCGAACTACCGAAGCAGTCTAAAGTAGAGTCACGAGCGTAGCAAGTGACTCTAAAGTAGACTGCTAAGCTAGCGAGGCATTTAAAAGGCACGAAACAAAAAACATTGCTCTCGAGTTAAACATATAACTTTTCACCTCAGTGAGAAAATTATTAGGCCCATGTCACTTTTTAGTTGCACGGTGCGTTCAAATGCTTGGTCCATTCATGATATTTAGGTGCTACCAAAATTTATTTTTTAGAGTGTAACAAAAGATATTTTTTGTAGTATTTATATTTGAAATACAAATTCAACGAATTTACAAAAACATGATATTTTCCTGTTTTTTGATGTTCTTTTCTGTTAAGAAATAATAAAACATTGGTAGCAATAAAGTAAAGCATCGTCGTGCCAAAAGAAGTTTTTGAAAAAGGCGATGAGTTATTTCTTTTTTTCGACGCCAACCATAGAGTATCAATAGCCTCAAGATCCTAGTAAACTATTGAAATGCAGTAGCACCATTCTAAATTCAAATTACGTTAGCGCGGACTGTAGTTAGATGCATAAATGTTTTATGTTTAGCAGCCGGCCTAGCATCGTCAAACATTGCGTCCACAATGAGTGCCTGTAGGCCACGCTGCTATGATGGAGGCCCTTGCTGTCCGCGATGTAAAGGCCTCGACCTTTCATTTCAGCTTGTCCATCAAGGGCTGGAATGCCTGCAATGCTGACCGCGCTGTGATGGCCTGGACCTGTGCTACGCTGAGCTTTCGCCCATCATCATCGCGGCCAGCTACCCAGCTAGTACGACCTCTATGTACTATTAATTTCACTTTGAGTAGGTAAAACTGTAACCCTCTTCAGATAATCTTCTAGCTTGATTAAGGTACCTACTCGTTTCGATCCGTTGGACACTTGAGAGATTGAAAAGAGTGTCTCCATTGTTTCTGAATAAGTACGCGGTTAAAGCACTAAAATAAGTTTGTATTGTAACTTAAACATATAAAACAGATAAGATAGAGTAAGTACCTGAACATCGGCCTCGTCGTCATGCAACCAGCGCAGGGGTATCGCGTTGTAGTCGGAGGCGATGGGTCGTCGGAGTCCGTCGTCGTCATCGTCCTGGAACATGTTACATATACCAGCTGATTGAGACGATAATATACAAAACTAGCCTCGCAAACGCTTTACCGCGGTAAAAAGTACGCTATGTAGGTACATACACCCCGGTGTACTGTCCACCTCCCTGGTAAATTTTATTGAGATTTGTTCAACCATTTATTTAGGCGTGAAAAGGCAACAGACAAAATAACTTTCGGTATTAAACCCCCCCATTAATCAGGAGGTTAATGGGGTAGTTGGGAATATAAGACTGATCGTTTCTTTTCTTTCTCTGTCCCTAAACGTAACAACACGTCTAGGGTCCTGCAGTTCGATAATGCAACCATTAAAGATCGTAAATTTTTCAACGATAACAAAATGTTTGATCGCCATAAATAATAGAATAGTTTTATACAAAAATAATCATAACAAAAATGTACACACAAGTCAGAATTCTTGCTCAAATATTTATATATTAACCTCAGCTGTCTAAACTAAAAGTCTGTAACATAGGCAGCTGTACTCCCTCTACAATGTTTAAATAATATAAAAGAATGGTGACGTCTTCAATATACCAATAAAATAAAACATAAAATTGCTAAAAGATTTGGTTAGGAAAAGATTGTCATGACTCTAATCTTGTTATAAATATTTTTTATAAAAGATTTACAAAAGATTATGCGTAATAAATTTTGTCATCAAAATTGAATTGGACACGGCAATTTTATTATTTAAATTTAATAATAAGTTTAACCTTGATGGTTAAACTAATTAATAAAATAATAAAATTGCCGTGTTCCGTAATAATCACGTTAGGCAATAGTTATCCAACTAGAGGTGCATGGAGTTACCAGGAATGCTCCCTCAGCTATCGATCGACCTACTAACAGCGCTGGGTCAGGCCAGGCTATAGGCAACCTGTGCAACTCGATCTAGGTTTCTAGGTCACAGGGCGAAGTAACCTGCGATTTGCGACATCCTTTGTAACCTACGTCAGAAAATAACACTATACTATCCTACGTCCAGCTTTTATATTTGTATCATCTAAAGATCTCTGCAGTCAACTGCAGGCGTCGCAGTAGTCAGTGCGGGTAGTCGTCGACTGAGATATCTTCGAAATTAGTATGATGAAATGATTTTTTCACTTTACTGTTTATTTTGTGCTACCTATTTACTTTCATTTTAATATTATTCTTTTAACTTATCAGCTTCAATCACCTTTTTGTTCGGTAAAAGACTTCCTTTCAGATAAAGGTGTTTGGAAAAATATAGAAAGTTAATTAAATCTCAGAGATTTATTTTTATTTTACTGTATTAAAATGTATTTTTGTTATTTGACTTTTCTAAGTTCAATATAAATGTATGCCTATGGAATAAATGAATTGAATTGAATTGAACATTGAACTTGGTACCTATACCTACCAATGTTTTGTTATATAATGTAGGTACATGCACGTAAATCCGAGCTGCGGCTTCTGCTCATTATAACGGATCTAGGTCATGCCTTTATGTATCTAGTGTTCCCTTTTGTTGTTTATTTTCCGGTTGGAGCAAGATGAGATCAGACCTTCGTCCTTGCCTCATTCAGCAAATAGTCCAGGTCCATGTGCCCAATTATTAGCACAACTAACAGTCGAGCGAGCGATATGCATCTCTATAATCGTCATTATCATAATTAGCTAGTCGGATCCAGAAGATTCCTAACCTGCTGAATACTAAGTACTTTCTACCATACCACAAGGTTTCCTAGAAGAGATCGCTCATAGCGATAAAGCCGCCTTTGTAGTTCGTCTACTCTTAGCATTTATTTCAGTCTTGTGTGGCAGGCACAATCAAGTATTGACCTACCTTGTACCTAAGTGCCTAATGCCTATGCTAAGTACCTAGGTGGATGTACTTAGTAGAATACGCGCAAATTTATCTTTATGATCTCTATGAAGTTGGCTTCAACGGCTGCGGTCTCGGGCCTCTTAGGTAAAATTCAGAGGGTGCGTGCCGATGACAGCCTCCGTCCACCCATTACATGCTAAATCATTTTGTAAAATGACAACCTGTCGAAGAATTTCTACCTCAGGGACTCAGGGGTACCTAACCTATACCTACATAGTAGGTAAATAAGCACCCACCAACCTAGGTACTAGATATGCGCCAAATTACCTCCTTGATAGGGATGCTGCAGTATCCGTGGAAGCGTGAATAACGCCGCTCGATGTCCGGTATGAAGTACACCACCGCGGCCACGCCCATCACCAAGCACAACGTCATGAACAGCACGAGGCGCGCGCCAGCAGGCGTCATCGGGTAGTAGACGGCGCCACCGCCACCGCCACCGCCACCGCCGCCGCCCCGCACGCGCAGCGCAGCCACCCGCCCCGCGGGAACGTGCACCTTGCACATCGCCACCACGTGCCCCTGTTGCACACCGATCATTTCTCTTTAGCATAGCATGTATACAGGATGTAACTAGGCTGGGTGAGGTGGATCATCGGTGGCTGCGGGGTAAATCGATATGTACTGAGTTCCCCCTTAGTAGGTACATATCGATTTAATCCTCATGATCCGCCGAATATCAAAGAACATACATAGGTACATGGGGGTTAAATCAGTAGGTACCGAGATCCCCACCCCCTACTTACGTACCTACACCCTGTGGAGTAAAGATTATTACCTACCATTGCAATACTGTCTAAGAATACATTTGAGTACAATAACATGTGTCTGTGTGTTTTTAATGGAAGAAAATAAAATATCCCTTGAACTGAGCTATCGTTGGCGTTCGTTAACATGTGTATCAGAATAGAACCTAATTTTAAGTTTAGATAGATAGATAGATAATCATTTATTTGCTTTTGCAACACACAGTACTTAAGTGGTAATTATAGGTAGTTTTTTTCACATTTGATCATCATCAATTAATTATACACATTTGACAAAAATAAATATTATAAAAAGCTAACAAAGAAAAACGAATAATTGATGTAACAAAAAGCACAACCTATAAGAATAGCACAATATTACAAGAGTTTACAAATAGGCATGGTGTGTTGTGTGCTGCAGCACAGCAAAAGAATAGTTTTGCTTGAGGAGCAAACACTGATTTTCAGTAATACCCTCTAAGGTGACCCGAAAAACGAGATACTAACGAGTAATGATTTGTCTTAATTAATTAAATAAAATATAAAAAGGAAAATAATAAACAAGATACATTATTTAGGCATAAAGTGTTCCTTGTATTAACCTACCTACAGATTGGCGCTAGGCGCAACAGCAAAAGCAAACGACCGACGACGGGAATTCGCTCTTGTACTAAATAAACCCAATAAAATCGTTTTTTTTTTATTTAAATTCAATAAACCTGAGTACTTACACTCTAAACTTAGTTCTGTATAGCCCACGTATATTTACCACATATATTTATACAAACAAGGTTCGTAGTTAACCCGCTTATATTCATAATGAATTCTTCAAACTACGAAAGTTTCAACCTAATTGAGACCTAATTGAACGCAAACTTCGAGTGCTATTATGTACAAAACTAAGTTTAGAGTGTAAGTACTCAGGTTTATTGAATTTTAATTTAAAAAAACGATTTTGTTGGGTTTATTTTGTACAAGAGCATTACGCAAAGACCAGTCTGCTATTGAATCCAAATCTTCATTTAACAGAGAGACGGCTAGTGGCAGCCTATCTGGTAGATCAGACACATAAACTGGACATCATCCGGTAACAGTGGAACATACAATTTTTTATACATTTTGGGAGATCAGCACTATAAATGATAAAAAGAAGAGGTCCTAGTATGGATCCCTGCCGGACGCCACGTTTAACTCTGTGAGTGTGAGTTTTTTGTAAGTGATTGGTATGCGTTTGTTGAAAAAAATAGGATGAGATGACCCATCATCCTGAAGGTAACGATTTGTATATGACGTAGTCGTCAGTCAGCGCTCGTCTTTGTATGAAAAAAAACAGAAGACCAATACAATCGCGCCAGCTTTTAAAAATGTAGGTAGGTACTGTATATGTACCTACAGGTTAGGTAGATACCTAGCTGTTTTTAATTTATACATATAATTGCATTCATATTAATTATGTTTCCCGGACTGCCATTATGTTAAATTTACAATATAATCAAGAAAGCTTACAATAATGTTGTTAAAATTAAGCTATTCTTTACCATAGATAGATAAATAATGAATACTACCAATTTAACTTACTTGTGCTTTACTATCGATTATTGGAGTGGTCTTGGTAGCGAGACTTGGCCTAGTTATGAACGTCATTTTACTGCACTGCTTGCTTAAATTATTCTTCTATTCACGGTATGAAAGAAAATTGGCAATTAAAATGCTATTTTCGCGACCTATTCCATTTTAAGCTCACTCAACTCAAAAGCTTCGATATTCGAGCGAACTGTTCTGTACGTCTTTTGCAGGTAGTTTACGTCAATAATTTGATTGCCATAACAAAAATGCAGTCAATAACAAATGGCAACATTGTGTACGATATTTAGTCGATTATTTAGTCCAACACTAGAACTTAGGAGAAGGATGGTATTTTGAAATTGTGTCCATCTTAGAGAAGATATCTATGGTGTCTATGCTTTTTTAGTCTGTGTTGGTTTTTGTATTGTCTGTGGTAAATGTGTGGGTTTCATAAAAAAAATTGAAGAAAGAAAAGAAACGGACGATTTCGTGTCGCGTAGTAATTCCTTGAAAAACGAGGATAAATGAATCACGAATGTGCGCAGTGTCGTTAAATCATGTACGATTAGTTTTTTCAACATAATTTTCAGTTATTTCTTTATTTCGTTGTGTAAATACCACGTTTAGAAGTACGACGGCGAAACGAAAATAAAATGGCGACCGATCAAACGAAGAACCGCATGCACGGTTTCAAGAACACGGGCAAAGATGTCGACGTAAGTATCCAGCGGCAGCTCGCCGCGGCCGCCTCCCCGAGGCCCCGCGCCGCCACCCCTCGGCGCCTGACTGACCGCCTTCGCTCGTCTTTCAGGAAATGCGCAGGCGGAGGAACGAGGTGACCGTGGAGCTGCGGAAGAGCAAGCGGGACGAGACGCTGCAGAAGCGGCGCAACGTGCCCGTGACCTACTCCACGGACGAGGAGGAGATCGAGCGCACGCTCGCTTCCGCCGACCTGCCGGCGCTAGTGGCGACGGCCAACAACGCGTCGAACCCTGAGGCGCAACTGGAGGCGGTGCAGCAGTGCCGCAAGCTGCTGTCCTCCGACAAGAACCCTCCCATCGATGCCCTGATCGCGGCCGGCATCCTGCCCGTGCTGGTGGGCTGCTTGGCGCGCGCCGACAGCCCTACGTTGCAGTTCGAGACGGCCTGGGCGCTTACCAACATCGCGTCAGGCTCGTCCGCTCAGACCAACAAGGTGGTGCACGCGGGCGCCGTGCCCGTCTTCCTGCAGCTGCTCATGTCTCCGCACGAGAATGTGTGCGAGCAGGCTGTCTGGGCGCTGGGCAACATCATAGGGGACGGGCCTGTTCTAAGGGACTTTGTTATTGAGCTGGGGGTGGTTGAACCTCTCCTGAGCTTTGTTAAGCCTGATATCCCTATCACATTCCTCCGTAATGTGACATGGGTTATCGTGAACCTCTGTAGAAGTAAGGATCCTCCCCCGCAAGTCAAAACTATTCAAGAAATTCTTCCAGCACTGAATGTACTCATTACGCACAGTGATGTCAATGTGAGTATCTTTAAATATTAAGCTGTAAGTCGAGCGCAGGAATTATTGCTAAGGGAATATGAGATAAAATATATATTGATAATAGACAAGTACCAGTTGTGGCTGTCCAAAATCAAAACACAGTAAGGGACATCAGACAAATTGTGCAGAACGAAAAAATGTGTTCATCACTTTATGGCATGCCTTAAAAAGACTATTAGAGTGACCTAATGGATAGTTACCTCAAAAGATGTGGTATATCACCAGCTATAATTATAATAGTGTATATTCTTAAATCTATAAAATAGAACATCAGACAGGGATAACTGCAGTTTTGTTCAGTTGAAATAGAGTAATTTTTACTATTTCAAAATGTAGCGAGGTATCTTGCTGTATGTGAACAAGTATTTCTAAACTCAAATATCAATTTCAAAAACAGAGATAGAGGATAAAGTTCTCTCTCCCAATAAATAACTGTTATTGTGCTTGGTGGTTTTGAGAAAAAAATATGCTGCATATAGGAACTAAGAGTTTTCTATGTGCACTCCCTCACATTTGCTTATTTTCCTAATATTGCTGCGCACATCAGAACAGTTGCCTGATGTATGTCTTTGATATTGTTGCTAAAGTGTAGTTTCACATTATCATCAAATGTTTAAAATATTTTAAAACTTCAATAATTTATGCAACAATGGACAATGCATGGTCATTTTTGTATTTTCTCTCCTAGACAACAATTCCTGTGCTTGGCCTATCTGTACTATTATAGTCTGGTCACTTTTTTTATGAACATACTAGTCTGTGACTAAGGCCTGTATTATAAGAGCTTCCTCAGCATAGATCAATGCTTGAGTGACGCTTATGCCATAGAAAAGCGTTACTGAAGCATAGATCGATGACTAAGTAAGCTTTCATAATACAACCCTTAGTGTGTTTAACTTAATGATTTTAACAGGACTTAGACAACGCTGTAACAAAATCGGCAAATGGTACTCAGAAGTTGCATTATAGGACTAGTGTGTCATTGTTCTTCCCAAATGACTAGACTAGAATAAATAAAAGAGCAATGAATAACTGACAAACAAGATGTGCCCAATAGAGTTCATTATAACTTTTTATTATTAGCAACTATGATTTCATGTATCTTTGTTTTTGCTTTGTAGATAACATGGTTAGAGATAACTTTAGAATAACTGTATTTTAGAATGTACATAACAGTGGCTTGTGTTTTAATGTTTTAATCTTATATCCATAAATGTATTTGTATCTTTCAGATTTTGGTAGACACAGTATGGGCCATCAGCTATCTAACAGATGGCGGCAACGAACAGATCCAAATGGTGATAGAATCTGGCATCGTACCGCAGCTTATCCCGCTGCTATCCCACAAGGAGGTGAAGGTGCAGACGGCGGCGCTTAGAGCCGTAGGTAACATCGTCACGGGCACCGATGAGCAGACACAAGTGGTGCTCAACTGCGACGCACTATCACACTTCCCGCAATTACTCTCACATCAAGTAAGTAACTTATAAATGATAATTGGTGAAGATATATTGTGAGATACAATCTAACCCTTATTCGTAATGGTCTGTTAACATAAAACAACTACTAAGTAGTGTTATTTCTCAGTCTGACTTATGTCAATAAAAAGAGACAGAGTGAGATTTAGCAGAGTGCTAAGTTAGCAGATTATTATGAATAAGGGGGTTAGTTTCTTTAACGAACCCTGTGGCGCAGCGAGCGACGGTCCTCCTGCGACGGTCCGCCTGCGACTTCCATTGCGGAAATCCATTGTAAATATAAGGATGAAAATATTTAGTAACAATCCGCGCAAAAACCTGCGATAAAATTTAACAATACAAAATTAAACATATATACAAAATGAAAGAACATTTATCGTCGTAAGTCGTCAACTAGTTTCGTCTGGCACCACATTATCTTGACACTGAGAGCGCCAAACAACAAGAATGCGAACAATGATGTTTGTTCCAGTTTTCTGGGTGTTTTCTATGTATAAATAACACAAGCTTAGTTATGGGAAAGATTACTGTGGAAATTGTCCAGCATTATTACTTACATATAACATTCCTGACAAAGATTAAATCTCTACGAAAATTCTCTTACAGAAAGAAAAAATATGCAAAGAAGCAGTCTGGTTCCTTTCAAACATCACAGCCGGCAACAAGCAGCAAGTGCAAGCCGTCATAGACGCAGGCCTGCTGCCCAAGATCGTGGAGAACCTCACCAAGGGAGACTTCCAGACACAGAAGGAGGCCGCGTGGGCCGTCTCCAATCTAAGCATAAGTGGAACTAAGGACCAGGTGGCTACCCTCATTGGGTGTGGGGTCATACCACCCTTCTGTAATTTACTTGGATGCAAGGACACACAAGTTATCAATGTGAGTACAAGTTACAATAATATTTTCCAACTACAATTCAGCTTAGTTGAACACAACAATAATCACAGCAGAATATTACTCCAGTAGGTATTCATTTATTCAATCTATTTCTATTGCATTTACCTTGAGCGTGAACAATCTATTGAGCATTTAAAATGTAGAACCGGTTTAATTTAATGCTACCAGAAACCTAACCAGTATCAGACCAGCATAATCATACCAGTAAAGACATTTCTTCTTGATCCCATGACTATGACATGAAGTGTTGAGATGGTTTAGCACCTTACCAATCATATTATAAGAGAACCACAAAGGTTATTGTGCGAGAGAGACAATTTAGTAAAAGTGTGTGTTATTGTTTGTTCCAGGTGGTACTAGACGGCATCAGCAACATGCTGAAGATGGCGGGGTCGGGCGTGGAGCACGTCGCCTCCATGATCGAGGAGTGCGGCGGGATCGACAAGATAGAGGCGCTGCAGAGCCACGAGAAGGTCGAGATATACAAGATGGCCTACGACATTATTGAGCAATACTTCGCGGGAGAGGTAACTCCACATTTCATTACTATTTTCTTCAGTACTGGCACATATACTCACTCTACTCACAAGTAAAGTTTTATGCATAGCGCTATGTAGCCGGTATTATTAGCAGTCTAATTATTGAAGAGTACTTTAATTAGAAATGATTCACCTAACCCTAACTAATGTTAAGTTAGTTGAGTGGTATAACAGAGAGTACCTTCAATTATATGACATTGTTAATCAACCTAAAGTGTATGTGATCTGCACTGCCATCTAGCGTGGCAATGTATTGGGCTAAGCCCCCTGCTTATCTGTATTACAGTGTCCCTGTTAGATGTAGGCGAAGTTGTTGCCTCAACCGATTCAGGCGCGATTTTGAACTACACTGACTAAAACCTGAGGAGATTCTGAATTAAGCATTGCTGACTTAAAGACATCCCCAAAAAGAACTCTTTAAATAAGAAACCACTACCCAAATTACAAAGGATGAATCAGCATTGATTGTTACATTACAATTTGCAATACATTACAATTTGCATTAATAAAATGTGAGTCATTTGTAGAACTTTTTTGTTTCTGTTAAAATCAACTTTGGTAATCCTCGCGGGTGACATAAAATAAAACAAAACCGAAGGCTCATTATGAATAAATGTATATAATCTCTTTAAAACAGGTTGAATGAATGTGGATGTGTGTTTGTTTGTTGCAGGAGGAGGACGCGTCGCTGGTGCCGGCGAGCGCAGAGGCCGGGTTCCAGTTCGCGCCGGCGGGCGGGCCGCCCTCGGACGGGTTCCGCTTCTAGCCGGGCCTGCCCTCGCCCGCGCGGCGCATCCACGAACGAGCCCCGACCTCACATTATTCTAGTTAGTTATAGTTGACGCCGCGTTTTTTTATTAATGTTAATGATTGTACGAGACGTCGGCCTCGCTCGTCGATGCGCCGCCCTGATGTGATGTTTCAAACTCCATTCGTTGTGATCGGACTCGGGAGAATGGAAGCTTTAACGTCGAGCCGTACGAGTGTATGCGCTTCGCTTCGTCGACGCTTTTTGATATAACATAGTGTTTACGTTTCGTTTAACTCAAGTGTTATGTATCATACTGGACGATTGGACGCGCTCCAGTCGATTGAATTATGTTCTGAACTTGGAGCCCATTTGTATCTATATATCAATAAATTCTGTCCAATATTACGGAATGTTTTATTTAGAACTGAATGTTTCGTTGGAGAATATGGACGGCAGGGAGACCAGGTGCATTCTGCCTCTGCATAGCTCGAACTTTTTCTGCAAAGATAGCACAGTTTAGAAATTACACACTTATACCAGACCCCAATAAAATCAGAAGGAACACGTTTTTGACATTGATTTGATTCCAAACATTGAGGTTCGGCTAAGCATGAAAAGATAACGCGCGAAACTATTTTCTTTATAATATAAGGGGTTGTTGATTGAGCAAGAAGACGATCCCCGATCCCTAGGGGACCTTTCTACAAGATGATCCCCAACAAGCAATGAAGCAAACAAGTCTGTATAAAAAAGTTTTTCTCCGCTTTATAAAGTTTTTTATTGTATGTTTGTAAACAACTTTAGTAGCGCTTCCGACTGATATTGATATGGATCAGTCGCTCCTCGTGCTCCTAGTGACAGGAGCACAAGGACACCCATGCCATGGCCTGATGCTCCTACTGGACATAAAAACTAGGGCGAATAATTTTATATTCAACATTTTATTGCTGTAAGTAGATTATTTGCAACAGTCGGCAGTTAATTCAATTGTAAATACTAGTTCTAATTTATTACTGTAATTGATTGTAATTTAATTTTTGTATATTCTGTTGTTACAGAAATAAAAACGAATGTTTGCAAAAACAACTGCCAATCGATTCAATCATTTACCTACGACCCCTAAAAAAGGCCAAGTTGATCAACACTTTGTTGTACAAGATGATTACTTTAAAAGGTTTTAAAAAATATTTTATTTTAATAAGATAAATGTATTCAGTATTCTGAGTGGGTATGCGCAAGCTAAGCCAGATAAAACTCCTACATGGGTAATGTTTATTTTAAAAATATAAACTTCAATTGTTTTGGTTACAGCCATTCTCCCTTACTGCTTTCCCCTATTACTAGTATGAATAGAATTATTATTACGAGTTTATGTACCTTCTTGAGATCGCAGGCGTAGCACTTGACGTAGCTGTAGGTCTCGTCGGGCGCCTCGTCGGCCGAGCGCGCCGTCACGCGGCTTTGCAGCGACTCCGCGTCGTAGAATACACCCACTTTCTGCTGGAAACTGACAACAATACAGTCAATAATACATACTATACAATGCTTTAACAAAACTCGCAATGCAAATCAAACAAAGGTCTATCGACAGTAGGTAGGTACCTACCTAAATACATTTAAAATAATCAATAACCTTAGGTCCAACTAACAAGCTCTGGGTCCCAGTCCCCAGTAGATGTTATATTTAGGTAGCTTTTCTCAAGTGTTACCATAGGTTTCTTCTTTATCGTATATATTATCTACACCTTAGATTTCGTAGGAACATTGTTGGGGAACATACTTGGGCAGCGGCTTCCTCCAATGGTTGTCGAGCCGGTTCACCTTCATGATGGCGCTGAGCCGCTGCAGCAGGCCGTAGTTGTCGTTCTGGACCTGGTTCTTGCGGTCCAGCTCGCGCTGGCACTTCTTTAGCTTGAGCGCCACGTGCGGCCGCGGCGGCGGCGCGCGGTCGTCGATGGCGGGTAGCGCGGAACGGACCTTGGAGTCGCAGGAAATAGAGTGCCTACATAATGCTTTTATGCCATAGCATTATTCTAGTAAGTTATAAGTAGTTGGAGCAGATTTTTTTCAGAGAGATGTAGAGTTTTTTTAGTCCACCCCTATTGATCAAGGTACCTATTCCTCGAGCCATCCGGGGGTGTGGGTACCTACCTAGTAGTAGGTATTTTAGGCAGCATTTAAAAATCCTCGTGTTTACCATTCCTAAAATGTGTAGAAGACACAATGCTCTACTTCTTTCATCTGAGTGCTCTACTACAAAGCGAGCCCGCGCGAATAGTTCACAGATTTGAACTAGGTGTATCTATCATAAGATGGAACACTCAACTTAAACGTTCCAGTTAAGGCTTTTATAATTGATCATCCAAGTGGGCCACAACAACCAAATCATATACCTAAGTCAATGATATTATATACCTAAGTCGAAACAAGAGACAACTTCCCTGCGGTGAACCAGCAGCGGCGTTAGGGCCACTGACACCCCGGGCAGTAATATTTAGGCGCCCACTTAAGGAAATCAAAACTGGCTCATGCTCTTTTTGCGATTTTGTTGAAATGTATTTATCAATATTCATATTTTTTTTTGATTTTGTGAAACTCTTTCTCCTGTTCACGGTTACGTTTCCGATATTCCGCACCGGAAGGTCCTTTGGTCTGACATTTTTAATAAATTATTATCAATAGGAAAACCCGTTTTTTAGAAGTACTACTAGTACTTCTAAAAAGAACTTAAAGAAAACTGTAGAAAACTTCACAATCCTAAAAAAAAATATATTTGAAATAAAAATTAAGAAGTATTTTTTAATACAATAAATAGGAATAAAGGGTTTGGCATATTTGAAGAATAATATTACAGTAAGAAAAAGAATTCGTGCACGTGTAGGTACTCTGTACTCTGCAGCAGTCAAAATATTGTGGACGGTTTTCTCGTTGCATAATCGAGCGACGCTCGAGTCGAGAGACCAAGTATACAAATCACAAATCAGCAGCCTTGCGCCACGCTCCAGCACGGTATCCCCACCATTGAGGGTACACAGCCAAATTTGGCGCCCCGGGCCGTCGCCCCGTCGCGCGCCCCCCCCCCCCCCCCCCCCCTAACGCCGGCACTGCGGTGAAAGATGTAGCATGCCATGCGCCCAAATAGGTAGGTAAGGTACCGACCATCGCCAAACATAATGCTGTGCGTAAGTAATGCCTATCAGACCATTATTGTATCAGACAGTTTAAAGGAGGATGGACACAAATGTATGGAGCCTGGGCCTGGCACCAATCGAACTGATTGATATGTCGTTGGAAAGCTCTGTTCCTGTAGAATAAGAATATCTAAGGGGCTACTCCCGGTTCCTTGTCCGTTTTGAGTAATTCCACTTTGAAAGTTGTTTATTTTGATGAGTTTTTGACCCTTTCTATTAAAGTAGGTACTACTAAAGCGGTGCATACCTACCTCAATAAATCAGTTTTTTTTAACATTTTAGCATTGTATTGTATTTACAATATAACATTATCATCACCACCATGAGCCTATATTAGTCCACTGCTGGACATAGGCCTCCCCTAATGAGCGCAATAGCGCCCTGTCTTCAGCTTGACGCATCCAACATCTGCGTGCAGTCTTTCGCAGTCTTTCGCATCCCACCTAGCCAGATGGCGTCCTACATGTTTGCCAAGTCGTAGTCTTGACTAAAAAGGGGGGTTGGTATTTGCCTTGATCTAGCCCTCTTCGGCACATTACACAGTTCCGGTAACGATACATTGCAATATAATCGGTAATAAAACAAAATAAAATAACAAGGGTTTAAAAAGGTGCGAAATAAAAATCATTTGCAACTTTTTACATACTAGCGGGAATAGTACATTGTTTCACTGGGAGCGCAAGTAAATAATTTAGTCCCGAGACGGCGAGGGCAGCGTGCCAATAGTTTTTATATCTAATACTTTTAGAATTAGATATAGGGCTGAAAAGTATTATTTTTAACCCGCTCCTCAGGCAACTTTTCGAGTATGAGTAATGAATAATTGATTTGGTTTATAAAAAACTATAAACCGACTTCAATTATATAGATCCCATGTCAGAACTGGACCAAATAAAAATAGGACCACACGAGAAGCACCAGCTTTCATATAAAAAATAATTATGAAAATCGGACCACCCATTCAAAAGTTCTGAGGTAACAAACATTTAAAAAATACAGTCGAATTGAGAACCTCCTCCTTTTTTTAAAGTCGGTTAAAAAGGAATAAGCACATCAAAAGTACGCCATTACCGTTGTTACAAAAGAAGGGACGGATAGCTGTATGACTCCATTATCCATTAGGTATATGTTATTTTTATATCACCCGGTACATACATACATAGTTACATACATAGTTATTTTGATAAAAGGTCAAACGAGAAAATGTTTTTACGTTCAGGTCGCTACATGTTATAGGCTTCTTCCGCTCAAGGAACAAAAAAAATATAGTCGAATTAAGAACCTCCTCCTTTTTTTAAGTCGGTTAAAAATTGAAAAAAATAACGAAAGACGTAAGCGGACCATATCTGCCGTATAGTAGGTATTTGTGACAGATGAGTTCTCTACTCTAATCAGTCTATTATGTTCAAAAAGGCTGCGCCGTGTCAGGGAGCCGGCGAACAACGAATACCAGTTAATGATTCACTAAGTAGTACCTACCTAGAGTAATTAACTGATTCGGAAAAAAACTTGTAGCAATTAATTAAAATTAGGAGAGGTTTATAAGTAGGAGGGATTGTCATCTACACTCAGTGATTTTCGCAAAAATGCTGAAATTGATTGCCTGGAAGAAATTGATTATAGCGATAAGGCCGCCCGTTGTACTGTTTTGCTTAATTAAGATTCAAGATATTTCTTGTATCATTTCTTATGTATAATAATAATAAAGTATGCAGTTAAAACGATCAACGTGATGAGATAATAGGGTTTTGTTATTCTATTTGTGATAAAAATTCAACATCTTTTTTCGAGTATATTTCAAAACGGACAACTGCAACAGTCTTATCGTAGTATAATTTTTTTGTCCTATTGAAAAGAGCTATCCAACGACGAATGACTCATCTTGATTGGACAAAGTACCCAAAAGGCCCAAAATGCCCATTCTCCTTTGCGTTAGAAACATAAGATATCGAGCAAGCCGGGGTTGGTAACTATTCACTTCACAGAAAAATCACCCTAGTAGTGGTGGTACTTATGGCCCAATTTTCGCTGACTATAACCTAATCAAATGCAGCTCAGGAAATTGCGAACTTTTGACAGATTTTCATTAAAAACTGTCAAAAAATCCTGACGTGAGACGTGAATTTCGTTTGAGTATTTGGGGAATTTTGCAGAGTTCTCGAAACCAAGCCGAGTAGGTACCTACGTAGGTATAACTTGTACTGTACGTTGTTTTACCTTGGAGCGATGGTCCTTGAAGCGTCGGTCCTCCCAGGGCTGAACCAATAGTTTATCGCGACGAGACAACATGGTTAAGTAGGTACCTACCTAAATAAATAGTAAATCAGTCTCAAATCGCGAATAGCACGACTTGCTTGGAAATTGAACTGTTTGATCGATGGACTCTGTTGCTACAGATACGCTCTTTTACTATCTACTGGCAATAAATAAGTGAATGGAGTATAATGTCTAATATATGGCAATCATTTTGAAATGTCCTATGGCCGTTTCCTTTTCACCAAACTTCTAAATTTTAAGGAAAGTATTCTACCACGCCTTTGTAACATAGCTACTCAGTTCTTCCTACGAGTCATCACATCTCGAAGTTATCAGTTGTGGGAAAACTACACTTGCAGGATATTCGAAATAAAATAGCACACAGCAAATTAATAAATAAATTATATTGTTAAATATTATACACTGCACTTACAATGGTATCATAATAATGCTCGTTACCTACGGATAATATACACGAAAACGTACAAACATGGTTACAGATACAAATCATAAAATAATAATAAAATACTTTGAGCAATACAAAAATAAAAAAACCGATCACTCTAATAAATCTAAGTCTACACTATAAAACATATTCAATGTAGTTCGACTGAAACGGGTTGTGGGTACTTTGGTACACGCGACACGTCCAGCGCCTGCGATCCGCGGAGTATACGATACGCCTAGGAATGTAGGTCAGCATTCTCATAAATTTGGCAATGTTTAATTGATAAAGCTTTTAGATTAAAGATTAGTGCACTCATTCTAAACATCGTTCGGTTCTCTCCACTCACCCTCGGGACACATTCAATATAGCCATCTATACCTTTGTGCTTTCCTTGTCTACAATGCTTCATCCATCGGAAGACATACATTTTGCATTAGATTAGACTCATTCATTAATGACTAAAGCGTCTATTTTCCCTATTTAAATCAAATCTGTAAACGACCATAAATACTTTTTACTCACTGAAAGTAACTAACCAAGACGCTTTAGTGGGTCACATGGGTCCTAATTCAGCACGAAATGGAACAATATGAGCGAGTAGGTACACACTACCGCACGGTTGCGTCTACTTACAGAGTTGCCTCATTATACTAAATTACATGAGTATAAAATGTATTAAATACTTCAAAAAGATCTAGTTATTTACGAAACTGCCTTTTGAAATATGACTCGGTATCATTTTCAAAATCATAGGTACCTACTTTATCTCGCGTTACATAAGTCAAGCATGCTTTATAATCTTCTGGTAATATTGGACTCTATAATAGATGATGGTGTCAATTCTGACGTCGCCATAACGAAACTGAACTAATATGCTTAAAGATGCCATCCTTAAATTAAACATTTTAAAATAGTTTATTGCTTGAGAAGTACGTGTCACTTCTCTCTCAGTTATGAAACGCGGGATAAGTTTAAAATAAAATACTGAGTCAAAGTTCAAACGTATCACATGTAATTGATTAGTGCGCAGTCGATATCCCGTCGAGGATGCTTTCCGAAGAACATTAACACAGAACACACACACAAAACTGATTAACATAGAGAAAAGATAAACAAGTGAGAGTTGAATGTAAAGATTACAGATAAATGCAAAGTATATTGGAAAACACCCTCAATAGTGTTCTAGTAAGTAGTTCTGTATCCTAGACTTAGCTCTAACAGTTGCATAACCTACACTTGGTGCCAAATCATTTTAGCTGTCAAAAACGAAAAATGTTCATACAAAAATAAATCGTTCCATTATAAGCTATTTTAATACTCAGCGGAGTATATTTGAACGAAGATGCTTGGACGACTTCTTTCTTAGGAGTTCATAAAGGCATTCGATTTAACTATTTTACCTTTTAGATGCTATAGGATAACTTATAATAACAAATCGGAACTCTTAACTGTATTAAATTATATTGGTAAAGTATAAATAAAATAAACAACCAATCAGCTGCAATAGGTTCTGTTCACAACTCATTCTTATCTATAAAGGGGTACTATAAGGTGCGCTGGAAGTAAGCAAAAGCCTTGTGATGCCGGGTCGTACATGACTAGCGATTGTCACGTCAGTGGAAATCAACCATCGAGATTCCATCCCCACGGGGCGGCTCGCACTGGCGCGGTACATACGCCCCACTCCAGTGAGAAGCCCCTCCGTATCCTTACACCATACAAATGGGATACCTAATTCGTTGTCAACGACTACAAGAGAGAATTCATTTAGGTCAGACTAACGCTCACACTCTAGTCAGACTTTCATACGTTAGATCGTAGCTTATTATACATTAATGATATAAAAACCTTGATACAATCGACTATAAAAATGTACAAAATTCCCATTTCACCTGACATTCCACGATATCCCTGAGTATGACTTACAATAACTTACAATAGCCAAACATCACAACAATATATGCATTTATTAGGGTGTATAATATAATAATAAGTAGTTTGTGTGGTCGGATGAGTTCACGGAGCGAAGAGTTGAGTTGAGACCTGACCAATCTGTCCAGCAAAGGTCCATTACAGTCCGCTCCATGAAGGCATGCGGCACACCGAAGAAGCATTAAATTATAATTAATTGTAAGTAAACGGGCAGAGGAAACCCTAATGATCCTTTACTGATATAATTACTGATACCATATTACGTTATAAAAACTTTCAATTACGCTACTTACTGGGATACTTACCTAAAATAACAATTAAAAATCGCTCTTATACCATTACTATTGAGACGCGTCAAAAAGCCAATTTTTGGTTTATTATTGTAGAATATATTAATTATTATAAATCGGGCATTGCATCAATGCCTAATTACACTAGACATAAGAGTATAATGTCGGGGTCGAATTGAACAGATCCCAACAGACTTATTGTACTATGACAACATGACAGTTGTGCGGCCAGCTCTTTGTTACTATCCAGCCTTGCCTCTGTACCAGCTCATTCCTAAGGCCTGTGGTATTTAATACTATATTGAACCCCAAAATTTATTTAAAAAGAAGGAACCGTCGTATTGCTGTCGTCGTCGACCTTGCGGAGAAATGATTTTAAGAGGTAAATAATAACTTATAACAATATGGAAGCTCTAATACGATTAATTTCAGCTCATCAATAACATGAAATACTTCAAACGTCAGATCAGTAAAAATACAAAAATTGTATAAATATGGCATATAGAAGAATTAAAAGAGAAAATAATCCCCATCAAGTAGGCAAAAGACAGTCATATTAGGAGCTTGATAATGGTTTCAATATTGCAATCATGGCAAAAAATAGTTAAAAAAAAACGCTTATACCGTAAATGCCAGCTCGGTCAAGTGCGGACATGGCCGGTGGGAAACAATAATTGACAACGCAATTATGTATTGCATTATTATATTGCAAGTCGACGTTTATGACGTTATCAACAAAATGTGAGCAATGGATATAATTTGTGACGTGTCTATTCAACTGATGGGCCTAGGCGGCTTTAGGCCATAACTGAGGTGGCCGCGACTAGTCAACTAAATTACCTAATCCGGAGCGATGAGTAGGCCTCAGGGTAGATAATTATGACAACTCGAAACTATCCTGAAAGCAGATTAACTGAATACTTGCCATGATTATATTGATAAATATTCCGTTAAAAGTGCTTTCAGTGCAATCACTATTATGTTAGTTTGTTTATTTGGCCCAATTTTAGAACCTACTTCACGGAGTCAAAAGTCGCTCACTGGCAAATTCCCGTTTTATCATAGTAACGTTGCCACCCGACCCACCTGTTTCCTCGTCCACTGGTAATCCGCCCCTTTTTTATCATAGCTATCAGCCCCGGGGGCGTTCACCCCGTTCTATCGTACTAGTGGTACTCCCAGGTCAGTCCCCTCTACACTGAGAGCGGCCGTGCACTGCCCACTTTTAGATTGTAACCCAGCGCTATAAAGTTCCTTTCCGTACTTGCTCGTCGAGGCAAAGACAAGGCGGTACGAGATAGTTAACGCTGTGTGAGTTCAAAGGAACTTTAGTGCGTTTAGTGCAACAAAGTGGTAGAGTATGTTTGAACGCTGAGTCGGTGCAGGGCAGTGCAGGGCCGGCCCTTAGTCCGCCCGGGGCAGCGGGCGCACGAGGTACAGCTTCTCGCCCTGCTTGTTGGTGTAGATGGGCGCGCGCTGGTAGTGCGCCACCAGCTGGTCCAGAGAAGGGAACTTGCGCTGCCCGATGCAGTAGAGCGCGCCCTCCACGTGCACGCGGAAGTGCTTGTTGCGGCCCGGGGCTTTCAGGGACACGGAGAAGTCGCCAACCTATAGAACACACAATATTTATTTCTTTAACTTAATGTTGGTAGAGATAGCGTAAGACAACGCTGGCTAGAATCAGTTTTTTTTTCCTTTTTTCGTAATTTTTTTCTGTTTGTATGTTACCTAAATAAACATATAATTTATTTTAGACTTTTAAAACTCTTACGATTAATAGGTTTAGATTCAAACCTGTATGTGTTATTAGGGTCAATTGCACCTTATTTCTTGTTTGATAGTAATAACTATTTATCAAGCTGTTTATATAGTAAAAATTTGACTTGTCTAAGTACTTATTTTGCAAGTCTAAAGAAATAAACGATTTGACTCTGACTCTGGTCATTTAATTCTGACGCTGTCTGTACATTAATATAACGTGATTCGTGAAAATTCGTAAAATAAAATAAAATAAAATAAAATAAAATAAAATAAAATAAAATAAAATAAAATAAAATAAAATAAAATAAAATAAAATAAAATAAAATAAAATAAAATAAAATAAAATAAAATAAAATAAAATAAAATAAAATAAAATAAAATAAAATAAAATAAAATAAAATAAAATAAAATAAAATAAAATAAAATAAAATAAAATAAAATAAAATAAAATAAAATAAAATAAAATAAAATAAAATAAAATAAAATAAAATAAAATAAAATAAAATAAAATAAAATAAAATAAAATAAAATAAAATAAAATAAAATATATGTTAGGGAATCCCGTTTTACCCTTTAGGTACGGAACCCGGAAATATGTATATAGCATACTCACGTTAGTCTCGGAGTCCCGTATAAGGAAGTCTCCATCGTGTCCGTGCTGGTTGAGCAGCAGGTCGCAGTGCGTGCGCGTGATGGCGCCGTAGTACCAGGCGCGCCCCGCGCACCCCCCGCCCCCGCCGCCGCCGCCGCCGCCTCCGCCGCGGCCCTCCGCGTTGCCGCCCTCGCTGGAAACAACATCACTTCATATAATGCATAATCAACACAACAAGAGAAGATAGAAAAGTTGCCCAGTAATTAATGAACTTACATTTAAATAAAACAAATGAAATAAAAAATGTACAATAGGCGGTCTTATTGCTTAAAGCAATATCTTTCAGGCAACATTATTAGACAATATATATAAGTAGGTAAGTAAAGAGTTGGTAGCAGAGCAGCACAGGAGCAAACAGTATAAAAGTTTCATCATTAAAATACATACAATACAAACATAACTAGAAAATTTTACAAACACATCAAAAAACAAACAAATATAAAAATAATTCTAGGTTAACATAATGATGATAGTTGACGACCTCGGTCACGCAGCGGGTGCACGCGATGCAGGAGGTTGCGGGTTCGATTCCGCCTCGGAACAAATGATTGTACGATCTGCAGATATTGGTTCAGGGTGTTCCGAATGTTTTCTGCGCATAATAAAAAAATATCTATTGATGTAATGTATTGATTATGTATATCGGTTATCTAGTACCTACCCATAACACAAGCTCTGCTTAGCTTGGGGCTAGATAATACTGTGTGAATTGTCCAGCATTATTTATTTATAGTATACTAGCTGCGCCCCGCGGCTTCGCACGCGTTGTTCCTATGAAAACATTAAAAGGTGATTTTCATCCCACGGGAACAGATTTATGGGATAAAAAGTAGTCTATGTTTTATTAGTATTAGAATTACCTGTATGCAAAATTTCAGCCAGATCTGTTCACTAGTTTTGGCGTGAAGAGGTAACAAACATCCACATTTACATCCATCCAAACTTTCGCCTTTATAATATTAGTGTGATGTGATGTGACTCACGGAGGGATGCTGAGGTAGTCGGCGAGCTCCTGCAGATAGTTCCTGGGCACGAGCCCCACGTTCCCGCGGTTGTCTCGCGCGCGGAACCACTCGGGGTCCGAGGGCGGCCGCTCCACGATCTCCAGCCGGTCGCCCTTCTCGAACGACAGCTCCTGCTCGTTGCTCGACGTGAACGAGTACAGCGCCACCTGGACAAATGGTGAGGCGTTCATCATGGAGTTAATGGAGCTTACTACCTCAACCTTAACACCCCGTATCGGTCCTGGACGCAGGCCTGCCCCTAATAAGCGCTTTATTGGCGTTTATCTTAGGGAAGGTAGTGTCGATAATCCCCACGCTGGGTATGCAGGTTGGGGAGCTAACTTAAGAGTGTGCAGTAATGCCGCTATACGAGATGGATTTCGAGCGGGATGACAAGATATGGTGATCTCTTGAGTGAGAAGTACAGAGCAGAGACGTGCACCGTATTTTCTATGCGCCAAAACTGTTTATACCTAATTACAAGTTATTGAATCGAAAAATTAAGAGACATAATTAATTAGGTACTTCTAGGTTTCTTAACAATTGATTTATTAAAAAGGGAAGATAGGTTACGTTCTCCCAGCGCTTTTTTTGAATTGCGCTTTCGAATTTTTGTTTACATCGCATTTTTGAGAGCTTTCTGGTATCGGAAGCTTTTTATAAAGGATTAAAATAGTAATAGAATAAGTTAAATCTATACATACTGTACTGACCACAATATCGAGCACGTTCTCGGCCATCGCGTACGTGTGCACCGGGTCGTCGTCGCCCTCTTCGCTCGTGTAGTTCGAAGGAAACCTGCAACATACGAAAAACAACCCTGGTTGAGTTTGTCGAACTACATCTGATCTGTTTATTGGACAACATTTTTAGAATAAGCTTCATTATGCAATGTGAAACTACCTATTACCATCGTCATCATCATCAGCCAATACTAGTCCACTGCTGGACATAGGCCTCCCCTAATGAGCGCCATAGCGCCTTGTCTTCAGCTTGACGCATCCAGCATCTGCCTGCAGTCTTTCGCAGATCGTCATCCCACCTGGCCGGAGGGCGTCCTACACTACGTTTGCCGAGTCGCGGTCTCCACTCAAGAACTCGTTTACCCCAGCGGTTATCGGTTCTTTGCGAAATATGGCCGGCCTCCTGCCACTTCAGCCCTATCGTGAGTGTCCACTGTCCACGTCTCAGCTCCGTAGGTCCGTAGGTAAACTACCTATTAGTGAACAATTTATTTTTTGAATGAGCTGAATGGTTCATTAGGGTTCCCAACTGATTGCCGTAATTTCTGTACAGCTTTCTGTACAGTTTAGATATACAACGCCCCAAATCTCCCGCATGTGTGAGCCGTAAGTGGCGGGCGGCTCTAAGGAAATAAAAAGGTAACATGCTAGAATAGACGTAGATATCACTGGAAAAGATAATAATAATGCTGGACAATTCACACAGCATTATCTAGCCGGCACTATTTCTTCTTATTATGTCTTTGTGTGCGCTGGATCTGAGATCGAGTCTGTCTGGCTCGTTTGCCTGCTGAGGGGGCTATTTAGTACCAACCCAATACTCAGGTAGGCACCTACCTAAATGTGTTAGTTTTAGCTTCCCATTAATTATTCACTGTGTTTGTTCGTGTCACTAAGTATTTTATTTTATTTGCAGTGTAGTGTTTAGTAAATCATCTTCTTTCTTTCTTAAAAATAAATGTAGATGGTGCAATCATCGGATGCCTACCGGGTATTAATAGCAGCGGGGAAAACCCGGCAGCAAATAAGATGATCAAGAAATAAAGTAGTATCTCACCATCCAGAATGGGCCTGGTACTGTCCCCGCCACCAGCCATCATTACTCTTCTCCAGTATTAGGATCCGGGTGCCCTTGGTGAGAGACAGCTCGTCGGGCTGCTGCGCCTGGTAGTTGTACTTGACGACGGCGGTGCCCAGCGCCTCCGTCGGCTCCACGCGCCGCGCGCCCGGCGACTCCGCGCCGCCGCCGCGGACCGGGGAACTGTTTGACGGCAGGGTTTTGGATCCGGATCCTTTTTTCACTTTCTTTTTAATGCTGAAAGAGTTATAATGTTTTTTTATTACTTTGTTCTTGTTCCACTTTTTTTCCTCCGATATGGATCATAGATATTTTTAGAATAACTTTTTGCTTATGTCACCTGTTTAATTATGTGCATAAAATGTAATCTAAGAATAAAAGATTTTATTACATCATCATCTTAATTACATACAAATCTTTTATTCTTCCTCTTCCTTTTTATTGATCACTAGATGCACCCCGCGGCTTCGCCCCCGTGGAATTTATCTCACATCCCACGGGAACGGGATAAAAAGTATCCTATGTCAGTCTCCTGGTTTTAAGCTACCTCCCTACCAATTTTCATCCAAGTCGCTTCAGCCGTTCTTGAGTTATAAGTGTTGTAACAAACACGACTTTCTTTTATATATATAGATATCAAATATAATACATATATTGTGGACTGAGATTAGAGTAGGTATGATGTCTTATAAATAAATTATGGTGGCAATTCACACAAACTTAAAATAAATAATATTTGTCTTTTCATTCGATTATTACAATAATCGAATTTGTTATTTTTGACATACTGTTCATATTGTAGGTACATTATTTATACTTTCTTTATTTAAATAATGTTTGAAGCAATTATCTCTGATTGATTGAGTAAGTTGTGTGGTTCTGGCTTAGAATTTGCACCACCCCATCTATTTCCATGGGTGTTGTAAGAAGCGACTAAGGGATATCCACCATGTGGTGGGTGCAAAACAATTTGACCACCGAACTGGGAAACCAAACCAGCATGCCCAGCGTGGGGATTATGGGTATTATCCTCCATTAGATAAACACCAAAGGCGGTCATCAAACCTAACTGTATAACACTGCCCATAATTTTGTAATTTTATATCTTTTTGATTAAATTTTATAGAAGAATTCACTTTATTTATCTATCTTTATTACAAAACAATGTTGCTTTTATTTTTATTTTACTCTAATATTACAGACATTGGCAAAATTATGTCAAATCAGATGTAAATGCCATAAAAAGAAGAAAAGAAAAAAAACACCAAAGGAATTATCAGGGAGAGGCCTGTGTCCAGCAGTGGACAGGCTGTTGATGTTAAGGTTTAGGTAATTGAGTAAAATGGGGTCTAGAATGGCGATGCCCTTGGTGAATTGCATCTGATTGGCAAAGCTTAGCACACCGATCTAGAAGTACTAAAGTAGACCTAAATACTAACACAAACTTGTGCATAAATCTACATATTTGCATGGATATTAATACAAGTTAGCATTCCAGTTATAAGATCAATAGCTTTATTTAAGTTCTGACTAATAATTGAATTCTCTGTCCAGTCACATAATATTAATTTATAACTTAGTTGTTTTTCTTGATTGAATGACTCATTTCAATGATCATTGAGGCATTAAGTTACATGAACAATAAACAATGAGCAATATTTGTAATTTAAAAGAGATAAATAGTCACCTATCGAAAAGTGAGGGTTTTTCCTTCTTGACATAATTGCTTGGCACATATCCTGACTGGCTCCGAGCATTCTGGACCCGCCACCAGTGCTTAGTGTCGTCTAAGAGGAGGTAGCGCTCATTCTTGCGCAGATCCAGCTCCTGAGCGCCCTGAGCTGCATAGTCGTACTTAGCTACCACATAGCAGACATCATCCTGGAAAAGACATTTTTAGCCCTGGATGAAAATATAGTTTATAAATTTTAATAAAACACAGCAACCAATATAAAGACACGAAATACTTGACCACCCGAGTTCAATTCACCAAGCCTGTAAAAATCCCAGAAGATTCTGTGTTTCTCGGTGGAGTAAGGCTAGTGACACTACCAAACAAACATGCACAATGTCTCAATCAATATAGGGACATTGATGGTGGATTGATGAGACTACGGAGTCTCAGTGCAGGAAAAGGAGTACACACCAACCAATCAGCATCCAATATTTGTGTAATTTTTATAAATAGATATGAAAGAATTTCCTGAATCATTTTTTTTATAATATTAATAGAAGGGTTTCCTCAAAAAAAAAAAATTCTAGAAGCTAACATACTCATGATAGGATGACTTCATAGTGTCAGATGATAATCTAGGAAAAAATGTTTTGGATTAACATTCCACAGTAATTATCAAGCAAATTACAGCAGGATATCCTAATTAGAAAACAGCTGCTATTCTAATGAAACAATTAAATGACTTTTTTTATCTTTTATTCAAGGTCCATGACCAGAAACCTGAGGAGTGTGGGCAGTATCAGCTGTTTAGAATAGGTCATAATCCACCCACCATCCATCACCAACAGACAAGCAAGGTTTGCTGATTGCAAGAATGTTGCTTGCTGATTCTACTCACCTGGGCCTTCCCGTGCCTGGTGCTGGGCATGGCGTGCGGCGCCGGCAGCGGCTTGCTCGCCCACACCGAGTCTGCGGCGCGCGCCGACCGCGTCTCCAGCATGTCCCCCGAATAGGGACCTCTCGTCCGACACCCAAGCCCTCACAACACCATCGCCGCACCCTCTACACTAACACACACCGTACCGCGCGCCCAGAACAATCGATTCACTGCACCGATGCACCACTTTTGTTTACCGCAGGAGACTAAATTCGATCGAAAACGATTCACTACACCTTCCCGACAATCGCTCTCCTGGCCAGAACGTGTGTTCCACGGGAATGGAATTATTTCCAAATATAGCCTCAGGTTGATTAGAATAATTTTTGGTTGATTTTTCTCAAAATTCAACCAGATTTTTGAGATTTTCACGTAAATTTCACAATTCGGTGGGGTAAAACGACAAATCAATAGACATTTTTTTTTGTCGAGAATTTGTTAAAAATTCATAGACTCTAGAGCAGGTTGTTAGTAATGTGCTATGTCAGTTTTAGATTTAGTCGATTTTCACCTCGGAACAATATTGTTCCGAGATTTTCACGCAGAAATTTTGACTTGACAATCCTGAGATTTAGAAGTTTTAAAAAATGTCTATGCTATCTTTTGTGTACATACAGTTGTATAATTTCTAGTCTGTGGCATCTTTCGTTGAAGTTTGTGACTTGTGACGTTTATTGTAAATAATAAATTATCGTAGAAGGAAATAAATCTATGTAAATTATTGATCTTGATTGATTTTATGTAAATCTCTTTTATTTTGATCCAATACAAAATCAACCTCTTTATATAAAATTCCTTTTCCTTCGTCTTCTTCTTCTTTTTCTTTTTATTTTTGGCTCTGCTGCGTCATGGTTTGACACAATTCTGCCAATGTCAGTAATCAATTGCACAAAGACGAAGGAATTGGAATTTAATTTATAGAGGTTGAGTTTTATTGGATCAAAATAAAAGAGGATAAATTACATAAAATCAATCAAGCTCATTATTTACAAAATCAAACATAAACAACCAAATTAAAAAAGAAATAAAAAGTTACTCAAAAATTACTGAAATAAATTACAATTCTAAGGATAGAGAAACTTAAAATACATAAACTACAAATCTATAATTTTATATTATTTACAGAAATAAATCTACAAAGCTTACAAACTAAAGGCGAGAACACTAAGGGGAGAAGAGTCTTTGAAGAGAAGGGACGGGGGATTTCAGGAGGCACAATGTCATGAAGGGAGATGATAAGTCTTGGACAGGCAAAAAGAAGATGATTAACATCTCCGTCAGCCAAACCACATTCACAAAGGGCATGATCCCTAACCCTTATCTTTGCATGGAAAACAGGGGTACAACTACGAATAAGAATAGTCAGGAAGGGTAATTCAGAACAAACTTCAAACAAAAAGTGGGCCTAGCTCAAACCAAAATGACGTATAAGTCAAAAAACGAATCATAGCCAAAGTTCCAATTAGACATTGCTTCGTGATTAGTTGAATTCAGAACGAAAGCAGGGATTGGTTGGCGCTTGCTAAATTAAAGCGGTGATTGGTTCGCGCGCGTACTGCAATGTCTGCTATGACAGCTGAAACAAGGCGGCGTGGATGATGTTATGCAATAAGTAGAGCGAACCAAGTTATTAATAAAATAATATAATGGTTAACAATGTTTTTTTATTAATTTGTTTTTGTTTCTTTGTACACATGAATAAAATCTATGTTCCGCGAAATTAATTAATTTATTAAGTTTTAGTCTAGAAGACATTAAAAAAGAGTCTTTCTTCGCAATGTAGTGAAGACGGATTTTCAGAACGATAATATCTTTAGTATCAAATATTTTAGAAAAACACTGTGTTGATATTACTGACAGATTACTAGCTCGAGTAAGTGATTTTCCGTGGTCATTTATTTTTATTTATATCTTATTAGTGTGTCGGTGCGTAAGCATATTTTAAACAAAACCACCGATGGATACGAGAGTAAGTAGGGTGGTGTGGTAGCCAGTGAACCAAGTGTACTCAGTGAATCACGGGGCCTACAGCCTAAACGCGACGTTGCCAATCAGTGCCTATTACACGTTTGAACCACCCTCCCGCGCCAACCTGTCACCTTCAGTCGTCGGCGAACTCCCGCCCAGAACACGCGAGCTAGGAGGAGGTTATTATTTTCGCGCGCAAAAACAAAGGAATAAATGTGAGTTTATTTGTATCTTTACTCAATTTTTTATAATCTTAGTAACTGTTGCGTGATTTTGATCTACAAAATAGTTTATTAAGCATGGTTTAGATTCAATTTTGTAACCAAATCGTGTTTCTGCTAGTTGTGGAAAAGTTTTAAATATTTCAGTAGGGGTATGGTACACTATGAATCATTTCTTTTAGGTACTCAATGAACCATGGTTCACTGTATACTACTAGTGATTCATTGGGTACCACTTTATTTGTGTTAATATTCATACCTTAATTTAATGTTATACTCGATGTCAGATGGCTTGACAATTACATGTCGTTGACTTCATCTCCTTCACGAAATCAAAATAGAACACATCTAGTTATTTTGAAACTTATTATAATGACGCAAAAAAATATAAACCTCGTTATTTTGAATTTATAAACGTTTCGATGCCACCTTATTTAGTATTAGTAGTAATCATCATAATTCATTGTGTAGGTACCACTACCGTTATCAACTTCCTTTTGTTGTTGCAGCATGGGTCGAAATACGAAGGGTAGAGCGAACCGTAAGAAGGGCGCTCACACGACAGCTGAAATAAAGAAAGGAATTGACTTGCATATCAAAGGAAAGTTGAGCCTTAGAAAGGCTGCCAAAGAATCGAAGGTTCCATATCCGACGTTACGTAGATACGTCCTAAAATATATCTCAAACCCTTCTTCACGACTGGAGCCACATTACGATGTAAAAAAAATCTTCACCGAAGAGCAAGAAAACAGTATCAATGATTATATAATTGAATGCGCTAATAAGTTTTATGGGTAACATCTAAAGATTGCAGACGAATCGCTTACCAAATGGCAACAATTAATAATATATCAATGCCCGAAAACTGGAAGAAAGAAAAGATGGCCGGTAGGGATTGGTTAAGAGGTTTCCGTGCAAGACACCCAGAACTGTCAGTCAAGAAACCAGAGGCTTGCAGCTTGGCTAGAGCAACAGCGTTCAATAGAGTTAACATTGCCAAGTTCTTCAATAACCTTAAAGAGGTTCTAAACCGTCATCCATCATTTTCCAATGGGAGCAGAGTATTTAATTTGGATGAAACTGCTACAACTACAGTACAGCGACCAAGTAAAGTGCTTGCAGCCAAAGGACGCAACGTCTGCCAGGTTACAAGTGGTGAACGTGGAGTACTGGTTACCACATGCTGCATTGTAAACGCATTAGGCCAGGCGTTACCACCAGCGATGGTTTTCCCAAGGAAAAACTTTAAGCCACACATGCTGTATGGGGCACCTTCAGGAACATTGGGATTAGCTTCTCCGAGCGGTTGGATGAATGCTGATCTATTTATTGAAGTGATGAAGCATTTCATCCAGTATTCTTCTGCGTCGATGGTGAACCCCGCCTTACTGATTTTAGACAACCACGAAAGCCATCTTTCCATTCAAGCACTTGATCTGGCAAAAGCTGCTGGAGTGACAGTACTAACACTTCACCCTCACACCACAGCTAGGATGCAGCCCTTGGACGTTGGCCTAAATGCTCCATTCAAGGCTTTCTATAATTCCGCTGTAGACTCGTGGTTAACACGCCACGCAGGAAAAGCCCTGACCATCTATAACGTTGCAGAATGCGTTGGCGTAGCATATATGAGAGCCATGACTCCAATCAACATTACTAACGCATTCAAGAAGTGCGGTATTTTCCCATTTGATGATCAAATATTCACAGATATTGATTTTATGCCCAGCGAAGTTACAGACAGAGCTGCACCGGATGTTGATGATGAAACAGATGCTGAAGATAACGAACCCGAAGACGAATCTCTGATTCTAACGTATCGTAAATCACCATCAGTTTTATGCACCGGTGACGAGAATGAAGAGAACACTCAACCACAGACAGCTTCAATACCATCAATGACAAAAATATATCACTTAAAGCCTGGAGCAGACAGCGAAACTGATTTTAATAAGCCATCCACTTCCAGCGTGGGCCAGACATCTACAACTACAGAAAGTTTTGTTTCACCAAAGGTTTTTCGACCACCATTGAAAGCAGGACCTCGAAAAACCAATTCTAAAAGAAAAGCTGGAAAAAGCATGGTAGCCACAGACACTCCAGAAAAAGAAGCATTGGCTGAGAAAAAGAAAAAGAAGACAAGCCAGAAAAGAGCGCAGGTGGTAAAAAAGGACTTATTCAAGAACAAACAAAAGAGGGAAACGTCAATATCATCGGACGAAGAAGGATTCTTCAACTGCAGTGGCTCATCTTCTGGAGGAGAAGAGTTCGTAAATGAGTCTGAAGATGAAGAGATCATTTTGAACAATGATTTTCCGCCCTTGGCTCGCAATCCTCGCCCTAAAGATTTTGTTATTGTAGCTTTTGCATCAAAAAAAAACTACCGTTTTTTTACGTAGGAGAAGTTATGGAAGAACTGGAGAGCCAAGACTGCGACTATTACGTATCGTACCTCAAATTGAAAAGCAAAGCCAAGCAGTTATTTTCGGTTCCAAAAGAACCAGACACAGCAGGCGTTTACAAAGCTGATATAAAATATATTCTACCACGGCCTAAAATTAGTGGAAGCACAGCTCGCCAACAAACTATCTATAAATTTTTCGTTGATATGTCACAGCTGAATTTGCGCTATTAATGATGGGACAAATAGATCTCATTCAAACAAACGTTTAAGTTTAAGTTGATTAGGTTATTGCAATGTTCCTACTGTTATGTTGAATTCTACCTGAAGTGATTTTGATTTTAAGCTAATTATTAAGACTGAAGTTATTTAAAATAACCCTTCGTGTGAGAAATTTATAATTATAGATAACATAACATTGTTGAGTAGTTCCTAATTACAGGTAATAATTACCTTACGTTACCTATTTAATTATTATGATTGTGTTCTTACTGTTGTACTTGGTACCTATTAGAATTTAAGCCTCACTTTATAAGACTGATAAGTGATAACCAAAGTCCTCACTTAAGATAATTTTAAACATTTGATTTATAAATAATTATTAAAAACCCCAATTGCTGTTTTATATAACACCTTTCTAGGCTTAAATCATGATATGGTAAGCCGACGGTTCATTGTGTACCTCACGATTCACTGAATACCCACCCCCCAGTTCACTGTGTACTCCTAGGGGTACACATTGAGCCATTTCCCATTTTTTCTTTAAAATTTAATTGTTAAGTATCTATCAGATAAAAGCTAAAAACACAACTGCGATTTGAAAGACATTGAAATTTTCTAGACCATGAGCTAAAATATACTTAAAATATCTAACAGGAAAAAAGTTACAGCTCTCTAAACTTTTAGTGGTTCATTGGCTACCACACCACCCTACATCGAAATCTTTCAAATTAATTAGCTTGTGAAAATATACATTTTCATTCATTCTGGATAGTTGATTTTGGCTTGCAGTTTCCGGGTAATAAAGCCTATAATTTATACCACGGTTTCTGGCAGTTGAAGCGTGTCGTTGGTCTTACATGTTTGATAACATCGTGCAATTCTTCTCTTCTGTTTTATACTCTGCTGGTTTTCATAGTTTTCATTAGTAATTGTTTTTGTCTTTCTAGCTTTACTGCACTTATCCACTTATTTTTCCGAATAGGATCGGCAGGAAAACCAAAACACAAAATAGCAAAATAAATACATACATAAGTGTTATAAATATATCTTAATTGTATTTGTTACATTTCAATATTTCATCAACAAGAAGAAAAAAATTGTAAGATTAAAAAATATGTATCTCAAATATAATAAATCAATAACTGACTTCAATTTGCGTATTATTGACCAAAATATTGTTTTGTAACAAAAAAACGAAGTTAAAAATTTACTGACTTCATATTGCATAGTATTGAACATTTCATTTTGATGACGTATTTGAACATCTATGAATGTAATTATAATTTAGCTACTACTTACTAGTGAAAAGTGATCCCTAGGCATTTTAATCTTGTATGGCTCCTGCACCACTTCACAACACATGTTGGCATGATGATTCACAGCTATTTCACAAAGATACTCACGAAAACGTCTGTGCAGACTGGACGTGTGTTCGCTTGCAAGATAAATATCCGACTGATGGCGCGCTGAGCCCGACTTTTAAGCCCCGCCTACTTTAGCACAACTTTGGTTGGGGCATTTTTTTAAAGCAGTTACTGTTCCCGGTACAAACATGGCCCAACCGGAGACCTATTCCTTCGTCTTTGTGCAATTGTTAACTGACATTGGCAGAATTGTGTCAATCCCTGGGTCGTATCGCTTTTTCTAAGAATCGTATCTGAATCAGATTTCGGGTTAAAATATCGGATTTCAAAACTATATATTTCAATATCGTCGATATCGTGCGTACCGCGTATTTCATACGATATACGCGCGTGGTGGCGGTGCGGTGATACGCAGTGATGCGCGATATCTAGTGATATTGTAATATGTAGATTTCAAACGATCCAATATTGGTTTTCAAATATTGTACCTACATAGAACTTCCCTTCATACTTTTTCCAGGCTTAGGACTGGCTGCATTATTAAACATTAGTACTTACTATACCTAGGTAGGTAGGTACCTACTTAACTTTATGAGACTTATTATAATGTTTTAGATAAGTAGTAAAATATGCAGGCGTATTTAGAAGTTCATTCATAATATTATGTACATAAATCAAATAATTTTCTTATTTCCATAGGTAGGTATAACATCTTTTTTTTTGTTTTTTTGTTTGTTTTTTTATGTTTTTTATGTTTTTTTTGTTTTTTTTTTGTTTTTTATCTTTAACGACTGACAACACATATGTCCTCTTTCAAATAAACATACACAACATCCGGTGCGTGTACAGATTATGCGTACTTTTGACCGATTTTGTGAAGAAACAAAAAAATAAAACGAAATGCCCATCCGTGGTTCCGTGCCAGTCAGGCGTTAACTCTGTGGGCGTTAATATCGAAAAACCCATCCGTGGCTCCGTGCCAGCAGAGAGGTTATTGTGCATAACCTATTGGTATACTGCTCTAACCAGCGCACGGCGCCTATTGCGCGCGCTCTGTCGCACGCACGTGGGTATTCCTACATCTATCTATTGCATCAGTGCAGTGTAGCCGACAGACCGAGCGACGCCGCCGAGGCGATTTTTTCCGATTCCTTCCGAATACCTGCGATTCCGATACAGCGCGCGCGCGGTGGCGGCGGCGATATGCAATTACGCGAAATATCTAGCGATATCCTAATATATAGTTTTCGAACGAACCGATATCGGATATCAGATATTGTACCGATATATAGTTTTCGTATCTATTTAAGATTTGTATCGCCCAGTCCTACAATCCATGACGCAACAGAGCCAAAAATAATAAGAAGAAGAAGAAGACTTGTGACGTTGGGTCTAACACAATCAAAAAAAAAGAAACAATTTCCAAAAAATAACAAAATAAATGGTTTGGAATTACTAACTTTGTGTAACGATGTCTGACTCCGAAGCCAGTAATTTTTCTGGTAGCGGCTCAGAAGCAGGCAGTGTAGTTTCTCGGAGGTCGCGCCGGAGTGCTGCTTCAAACAGGTCCGCGAGGTCCCGTTCGGGCTCCCCTAGATCTCCTTCTGGGAGCCGCAGCCCATCGCGTAGCCCTTCACGGTCCCGCTCGAGGTCGCGTTCGAAGTCAAACTCACGCTCCAGGTAATATCAGTTACATTAGACACAGTATTCATTGTTCCCTGTTGGAATGTATCGTTTTAACTTGTAACGTGAGTTGTTTCGTGGCAGGAGCCGCTCTGCAGGCTCGGACGCTAGCCGCCGCAGTCGCCACCGCGCCGATGAAGCCAAAGAAGCGTCTGGTGATGAGGAAGTTGAGGTATTTGTAGTAGTATCTATTCAGTTTCCGATTGCCAACCAAATCAAAAGACTAAACTTGATCCTAAATTGATATGAAATACTCACTATAAGAGCATAATTGAATCATACTTGAATTTGCAAAACAAATATAACCAATTCATTCACACCCTATATCAAGATGCTTATTTTCATGGCCATTAATTCCAGGATGAGCAAGAACCGGAAGGGGAGGACTTGGTGGACTCGGAGGAGTATGAAGAAGATGAAGAGGAGGAAAGACTGAGAAAGAAACGTAAAAAGGACAGCCGCTATGGTGGCTTCATCATTGACGAAGCTGAGGTGAACAAACAATTACTAGCTTACATAATAAAGAATCAACAAATAATTTGTTTCTTTCTAAAACTGACTTGAGCCACTTCTTGTTGAGTAAGTAAGTTTTCTTGTATGTCTAACAGGTAGACGATGAAGTGGATGAAGATGACGAATGGGAAGAGGGTGCCCAGGAGATGGGCATTGTTGGAAATGAAGTCGATGAAATTGGACCCACAGCTCGGGAAATTGAAGGTCGTAGAAGAGGGACTAACCTCTGGGACTCACAGAAAGAGGAGGAAATTGAGGAATACCTTAGAAATAAGTATGCAGACGAATCAGCAGCTCTCAGACACTTTGGTGAAGGTGGTGAGGAGATGTCAGATGAGATTACTCAGCAGACACTGCTCCCTGGCATCAAGGACCCCAATCTCTGGATGGTGAAATGTAGAATAGGAGAGGAGAAAGCCACAGTCCTTCTCTTGATGAGAAAATTCATAGCATACCAGTTTTCAGAGGAACCTTTTCAAATTAAGTCCGTCGTAGCACCTGAAGGTGTCAAAGGTTACATCTACATTGAGGCATACAAACAAACACATGTCAAAAACATTATCAACAATGTAGGAACACTTAGAATAGGTATATGGAAGCAGGAAATGGTACCCATCAAAGAAATGACTGATGTCTTGAGAGTTGTCAAGGAGCAGTCCGGTCTCAAACCTAAGCAGTGGGTCAGACTAAAGAGAGGTCTGTACAAGGATGATATAGCTCAAGTAGATTATGTAGACCTAGCTCAAAATCAAGTCCACCTAAAACTCCTGCCCAGAATAGACTACACGCGGCTGAGAGGTGCTCTACGCACGGTACAGAGCGAGAATGAAGCCGCGAAAAGGAAGAAAAAACGACGTCCCGTCGCTAAACCATTCGATCCTGAGGCGATTCGTGCTATCGGCGGAGAAGTTACTTCTGATGGTGACTTCCTAATATTCGAGGGAAACAGATATTCCCGCAAAGGATTCCTCTATAAGAACTTTACTATGTCCGCGATTCTAGCGGAGGGCGTTAAGCCTACCCTGACTGAATTGGAAAGGTTTGAGGAGCAACCGGAGGGCGTAGACATCGAACTGGCGGCGCCGGCCAAGGACGACCCCGCCGCCTTGCATTCCTTCAGCATGGGGGACAACGTGGAGGTGTCGGCGGGGGACCTCGCGAACCTGCAGGCGCGCATCGTCGCTATAGACGGCTCCATGATCACCGTCATGCCGAAACACGACGCGCTGAAGGATCCTCTGGTCTTCAAGCCCAATGAGTTGAGAAAGTACTTTAAGCAGGGTGACCATGTCAAGGTAATCAATGATTTCTTTTATTTTATATTTAAGGGTAACTTAAGCGTAACAGTTTTTGCTTATGAGTATATTTTTATTTTTTTTATTTTTATTTTTATTTATTTGGGAAACAAAAAGCTTACACTACTTAAGTAACAATACATAGAATTAGAACAAATTAAGCTACAACAGTTTCCGCTCGTAGCACAAAAAGAATACATAATAACTAAAATAATGATGTAAAAAATAATAATATCGTGACTTGTTTATAGAATAACAAAAACAAATGTTACCAGAAGACTGAAACATGAAAGATATGCCTGTTATCGGTATCAAGTAGAAGTAGTAGTAGGAATAATGAAAAAAGGAGGATAGGATACTTAACAAAATGGGTACATAACAATAATTAAAATAAATAAATTAATAAATAAAAAATAAGAATAAGAAACCGTCATTCGAAGAAATGTATATTAATTAGTTTTTTAAAAATATTTTGTTTAATATTATGTAGACTTACCACATAAATCATAAATAATAGTAGCTTATTATTACGATTTCTGTGAGATATACCAACTTTCAGCTGCTTGTTTATTATCCAAAAAGAATAATATTTTTCTGATAAGACAGTGGATAGGTCTAACCCTGGATACTTAAATGCAACTCAGATTCAAGCATGTTTTTTGATAGATAAAATGCTCTAAAAATCGCGACTTGAGATAGCTTAAATCTGAGTTTTGTTTGTAAATTGACTGTTTACTGATACTCGTTTCTAAAATACTAAATATTTTGTTGATCAGACGCAAAAGGTCAGTCTATGACGCATCTGAGCAACTTGTTGTAAAAGTGCCCTCCATCATCCTAAATTACGTTTATAATATTTAAAATTAGAATTGAATAGTATTGTGTTTTGTGTATTGTATAGGTGGTGGCGGGGCGGTACGAGGGGGACACGGGGCTGGTGGTGCGCGTGGAGCCGCACCGCGCCGTGCTGGTGTCCGACCTCACCATGCACGAGCTGGAGGTGCTGCCGCGCGACCTGCAGCTCTGCAGCGACATGGCCACCGGCGTCGACTCGCTGGGACACTTCCAGTGGGGGGACCTAGTGCAGCTGGACCTGCAGACCGTGGGCGTGATCGTGCGCCTCGAGCGGGAGAGCTTCCACGTGCTGGGCGTCCAGGGCAAGGTGCTGGAGTGCAAGCCGCAGGCGCTGCAGAAGCGCCGCGAGAATCAGTTCACCATGGCGCTCGACTCCGAGCAGAACACCATCCAGAAGCGCGACATCGTGAAGGTGATCGACGGCCCGCACGCCGGCCGCAACGGGGAGATCAAGCACCTCTACCGGAACTTCGCCTTCCTGCAGTCGCGCATGTACCTCGACAACGGAGGCGTGTTCGTCTGCAAGACGCGCCACCTGCAGCTAGCGGGCGGCAACCGCGCCGCGCCCGGCGCCGGGCCGGGGCTCGCGCTCGGGTTCATGTCGCCGCGGATACAGTCGCCGGCGCACGGCGGCGGCCGCGGCGGGCAGACGCCGGGCGGCCGGGGCCGCGGGCGCGGCGGCGCCGGCCGCGGGGGCGCCGCGCGCGACCGCGACCTCATCGGCCAGACGATCAAGATCACCGGCGGGCCGTACAAGGGGAACGTCGGCATCGTGAAGGACGCGACCGGCTCCACGGCGCGCGTCGAGCTGCACTCCGCCTGCCAGACCATCTCCGTGGACCGCGGGCACATAGCGGGCGCGGGCACCGCCGGCCGCGACCCCGCCGCCTCCTTCTACGCGCGCACGCCGGGCGCGGCAGGCGCGCGCACGCCCGCGCTGCCCGGCATGACGCCCACCTACCGCGATACGGGCGTCAAGACGCCCATGCACGGCAGCCAGACGCCCATCTACGAGGTCGGCGGGCGCACGCCGCACTACGGCGGCGCGACGCCCTCGCACGACGGCGGCCGCACGCCGGCGCACGGCGCCTGGGACCCGGCGGCGGCGACGCCGGCGCGCAACCCGGACTTCGAGTACTCGCTCGAGCGCAGCCCCGGGTACGAGGGCGGCGGATACGGCGCGGGGCCCTTCACGCCCGCCACGCCGGGCACCATGTACGGGTCGGACCACACCTACAGCCCCTACAGGCCGTCGCCCTCGCCGCAGTACGGGGGCTCCCCGCACTCGCCGGGGGGCAGCGGCGCCGGCGCGGGCGGCGAGTGGGCGAGCGCGGAGCTGGAGGTGCGGGTGGCGGGTGGCGAGGCGGCGGGCGCGGTGGGCGTGGTGCGCGGCGTGTCGGGCGGCGCGGTGGCGCTGTACCTGCCGGCGGAGGAGCGCGTGCTGTCGCTGCCGGCGGGCGCGCTAGAGCCGGCGGTGCCGGCGGCAGGGGACCGCGTGCGCGTCATCGCAGGCGAGGATCGCGAGCAGACGGGACATCTCATCTCCATCGAGAACCAGGAGGGCGTCGTCAAGTTCGGCACCGACGATATCAAGATCATGCAACTCAGACATCTCTGCAAGATGACGCCCGCGTAGGGGCCTCCCTCGCTCCAACGCCGGTCGCCAAGATGATTCGAAGTGGACGGACTCCGGGATGAGTCTCGTCAATGTAACTGTAAGCGGACCTCAGATATATTATGATTGTGAATTATTATGACATAATTTACGTGTTTCGTTATTAGGCTGATGTACCTATAATAAATTCGTAACTGAAACAACGTTTTTTATTTAAAAAAAACTATTGGGCAACAGATCCAATCTGCCCCCTCTAGGTAGTAGTTTATCATATCGATTTTCCGTCTGGGCAAGAATAGAGATCAAAATACTCTCCTACTTTAAGCTATTTTAATGTTCAATATTAATTTCGAAAACGTGTTCGTCAAGTTAGCAGCTTCGCCATGGGATTGAGTGGTTTCTCGTGCGTAAGTAAAATAAATAGTGCCCCATTATCTAAGTAGGTACCTACTTCAGGAGATATTTTAGGTCTTTCACTGTCTAAGTAGGTACGTGATTCTCGAACCTGAACTATTAGCTATCGAAGATAACACCCAAGTTCCGCGCCTCATCTACCCTTTCTACTGAGACTCCTTGGAACTTTACCCGATGTAAACGGGTTACAACGCATTTTACCAATTTGCTTCTTAGTGCCCAAAAGCATATAATATGTAGGTACTTTGTTTTCATGGGGTTTAGTAAGAGAGCGTTGCGCATGGACCAGTCCGCTATTACATTCAAGTCCTCATGTAACAAAGAAACGGCTATCGCTAAACGATCTGGTGATTCAGACACAAATACCTGGACATTATCTTCGTAACAGTGAAACTTACGTAATGAGCGCTTTACTGGTGTTAGCGACGACGACTTTATGTGGATTAGATAAGGCTCAAAATAGTTAGAATACTTCATAAACTTGTTGTTTTAAAATAGAGTTCAAAATCGAATGTTATTTTAGGTAAACAGAATAAGTAATAGTAGTTGCGCCCGAGCGACTCGCTATACATGCCCACCTATATATGTATAGATTAGTTTCTGGAACGAATAGAAAGGAAAGACAAGGACAATAAAATATTCTAGAATAAAGAAAGGGATAGCTATAGCTTCGGGAAATGTGTGGAATTTTCTAGGCGGGACCGATTTAGGTATAAAAGCTGGGCCTTTTGGCCGGTTGATTATTCAGTTCTAAGCGATCGAAGAGTGAACAAGTGATATGGAAAATTATTGAAGTGAATTATTAAAGTGCAGTTACAGTGACCTTTTGTGTTAAGTGCGTAGTTGAGTGTATGGTTGAATAAACCAACTTAAAGTGTTCTGAAGTGTTTTTACTTGGACATCATTCCCGACCAGCCCTAGTTGAAGTCTTACACCTTCGACGAGCCCCTACAACTGGCAATCGGATAATATTAAGTCAATAATACCCTTTCTAAATTTATGCTTGCCTAAATAGAATATATTATCTACATTGGAAAAACGTTTATTATAATTTGAACAAATTCGGTACATAACGGCATTTTTGGCATAATTAGTAATACTAGTAGGCAATGAAAATAGTTTCGTGTGGCGAGTTCGTTTAAGTGGTAGGTACGTTAATGTTTAATTTAGCGAAAAGTGTGGGAGCATCAAGGTGACTGTTAGCTAGTTATATAATAACTTACCATCAAGTAAGGTGCGTCTGTCTTCTAGGGACATAAGTTTATGAATGGTGCAGCCATCTTTATAGTTACAATAAATCCGTTTTTTATAGTTAAGATAAGATGTTTGATAAATTTCTTTTGTATGTTCTCAATCTTGTTTTTATAAGTGACTAGCTGCGCCCCGCGGCTTCGCACGCGTTGTTCCTATTTTCTTTGCTATAAACCTCACGGAGCCCGAGGCCTTTCCAACGAATGCAAAACCGTGGAAATCGGTTCGCGCGTTCTGGAGTTATAGCGTCAGGAAGGAAAACCCGACTTATTTTTATTATAAGTGATATAGTTAGGTGACCAGATTCAGCTGGCATATTCTAGAATACTGCGAACTTAGGCATGTGGATTTTACAGTAACTGTATCTTTTTATCCTTTGCATATAAAAGATGATTACAAGTTGTTTGACGACCTCTGTGGCGCGGTGGGCGAAGGTCCGCCTGTGACGCAGGAGGTTGCGGGTTCGATTCCCGCCTCGAGACAAATATTTGTACGATCTGCAGGTATTTGATTTAGTACGTTCTGGATGTTTTCTATATATAAGAAAAAAATAACTATCTATATAACGTATTGTATTATGTATATCAGTTATCTAGTACCCATAACATAACACAAGCTCTGCTTAGCTTGGGGCTAGATAATGCTGTGTGAATAGTCCAGCATTATTTATTTATTTATTAGTTGTGAAGCAACTATAAATGTCATCAGACTCACGTGGGTTCCTCATATTGACGCTGTCTCCAAGAGGATCAGGAGATTAATCATCGTCTTCAAAAAACTTAGAGATGTCGCAGATCACAACCTTTTGATACAAACCTACAAATCCCTAGCAGAATGCATAATAAGCTACTGTATATGCTCATGGGGTTGTGCTGCAGACACATCTAATAAAGGATGTTCCTACCTTATAAATACCCAACTAGCGACCTATACAAAAAATGTAACGTCCTTTCTGTCAGAAAAATATTTATATACAACTGCATAAAGCGATACCACACAGAAACTGTCCCAACACTTCCTCCCTCAAACAAACGATTAGATAAGTGCCTGTACTGTTCCAAGTTATCACTGTGAAATTGCTAGGAAGCACTATAGACGACTCGCTCCAATCATTTACAATAAAATTAACTTGAAAACTAAAATTAAATCTATGACAAAACATAAGCTAAAAAGCTGTGTTATCGAATGGCTAAACGGATATGACTACGACGGTGTAGCGTAAAGTTTAACTGATAAGGTCCCAGCTCCCTAGTTAAATATATACACACTAATTTTTATATGTTACAAATAACAAAGAGCCACTATACGCACCTAACTAGTATATAATTCATAAAAACATACAGATGAATTGAGAACCTCCTTCTTTTTTTTAAGTCGGTTAAAACGTACCTAATAGGTGCATAACAATTACACTGTAATACTTAGTAACAACCTCCAAGTATATTTACCAAAAATATTATTATTGTTTTCTTTATTTAATAGGAACCTACTTATAGTACTTACGAGTACTTACAAGTATGTAGCATAGTATAGCTTTATATTATTAACTTTTTGCTTATTATAAATTTGTGAAAAATGCAAGGAATTAGTATCCTGTAAAACTAAGATAGTTCACCATAAAAATGTACCATACCAACTGTACCTAGACTAGTAGGTATTATACTTGTTCCTACTCCTACTCATTGTTTATGTAACTAAACTAGATATTAACTACAAATTTATGTACCTTTTTTTAGTTTAAATATGGGATGAAGCTGTTCACCTGTAACACAGCTACATTGTAGCTACCACAGGGGACAGAGCTCTTATTTTATTTGTTCTATTATTTTGGAAAATAAACGATTTTGTATTTTTGTATTTTAAACATTATAAACAAGGGACCCAAATCTCTGGGGAATCCCCGACGGTATGTTAACATAGCCAGACTTAAATCCTCCCACTACTACAGACGACTACAGGGAACGGTTAGTGAGATACGATCCGACCCATCCATGTATACCTAGATTGTCCAGTTTCGCGAGCAAGATCGTGTGATCCACACGGTCGAAAGCCTTTTCAGTCCGTGTAAATCACATCCACCTGTCCGCCTGCTTCCATATTTTCTAGAACAAACTGTGTGAACTCTGTAAGGTTAGTGACAGTGGATCTTTTTTTGAGAAATTCATGCTGGGTATTACTTACTCCGTTCAAAATTGTACCGTACATAACGTAGATTTGATCATAAACAAGTTTTTCAAAGATTTTACAGAATATATTCAAGGTAGAAATTGGTCTATAGTTTTCAATTTTCGATTTAGATGATTTTTTATGTATGGGTATAACATTAGCTTTTTCATTCAAAAAATCCTAACGTTAAAATTTCCCTCTAAATGGATTTAGAGGGAAATTTTAACGTTAGGATTTTTCAAGAATTATTTTTCGAGGTTTGACTAAAGCTTCGGCACAATTGTGAATGAAGATAGGCGGTCTATGATCAGCATGTAATTCTTTAAAAGGACGAGCGAGTGTTCTTACAAAATAAAACAAGGATAAATGATTTTATTAACATTTATTGAATAAATAATACAAAAATGGTTCTCATTGCAATTTTAAGAATTTCAAACAAAAGTAGTTACATAAAAACTGAGCAATGAACACCTACAGACGCTATTTTGTAATATAATATTACACTATACTTCCAAAACTATTACATTTATGTCGAAAAATATGTCGCTACTCGTTACAGTAACATACGATACATTTCACATTAAATACATCAATGGAATTTTATATTTAACATTTAGAATGATTGACGAAATACATTAAAATTGATAATAGAATGTAAATGCTCAGCAAAATGCGGCCAGAGATGGACAAATGCTGTACAGCAACATGTTGCACATTCGGAGGAACTGACTAGCCTCGGTCACTTGATACCGGCCGCTAGTACAGAATATAGCCCATGATTCATCTAATAAAACTAATCAACAATTTTCACCTCACGACACGTTGTCACCGCGCCCGGACAGAAACTTACAAGTAACAGCTGTTTTGGAATTGCGAAGCCCAACGATACAAACGGACGCGGTGGCAACATTTCACTAAACACAAAAGTAAAACAAACCATTTGGCTATAGATTATGCAGTGATCTTTCATCACCGAACGCAATCCGTCCTTGCATTGGTTAACAACTAAAAACGCTAATTTTATTGCAAAAATTATTATTAATTGGCAAACTCTAACCCCGATACTATCTAAGTACTAAACGTTAACTTATTCTATCGAGTTTGCGTAGTTCCGTAAATACACTGTCTCTGCAGGCTAGGGACGACTGCAGACGACTGCGCAGGACGGGACGGGCGGGCCACCCGCGACTCGCCCAGTCCTGTCACTCACGCGAACCATTCACACATCATTCAAAGTCAGATCTATTTCACACAATAATCTCATCTTGAATATAATTTTGCATTGTAAAGTTAACAACAGAACAGCCATGCTCACACGAGTAATGCATTACGGTAGTACGAACGAACTACATTTAGAGACGAAAATTAATAAATATGTACAAGACCTATCAAAAATGTATAACCAGAACCGATCAAAGCTACGATTTTATTATGACTACTTCCAATCGGTGCGGGGTGGCGTCTGTTTCACTAAATGTACACCTGTGATGTTGGATATACAGACATGAGGCCTTCTGCGCGAGGGTGGGGGGTAACCATTCTCTCTAACACGAAAAGCCTTTCAAAATGGAACAAATTCATAACCAACACAAAGTTCATCTACGGAAGTCTAATCTCAAATATTAATTGCAATACATACCTATCTAAAAGCCGTCTTTCTATTACAATACCTATTTCACTTTCCTAAAAAATACAATCAGCAAGCACAGAATTCAGCCTTAACAAATTTGAAACAAACTATACATGATAAACGTTTACCCCACCCTCACAACCTAAACTCTGATCTGACACTACGTTGCTTAGTTCAGGAAGCGTACATGCGCTTGATGTCTTCCTTGTACCGCTCTTGAATGTCTTTCCGCTTGATCTTGAAGGCCGCCGTGACCAGCCCCATGTCGGGGGACCACACCTCCGTGCACAGCTTCACTGCGGCCGGCACCTCGAATCTTTCCAGACCACCTGGAAATAATGCAAACTAGAGTTAATATCTGTGTTCATGCATAGACATTCAGTTGTTATTCCAGGTGAAGGGAATAGGGCGGGCAGTTTGAGTAAAGCGTTATTCAGAGGAATATAAAAAACTAAGTGGGAGTCAGTCTCGCGCACGAAGGGTTTTGTATTCTGTACCCATTATCTATAAAATACGTTTGTTGTATGGGAGCCCCTTATAATTGTATTGTTTTTTAGTATTTATTGTTATAGCGGCAAAAGAAATACCAATATCACCTGGGAAAATGTCAACTGTCTAACTACCATAGTTCATGAGATACAGCCTGGTGACAGACGGACAGTCGGAGTCTTGGTAATAGGTAATAGGTCCCGTTTTACCCTTTGGGCACGAACCCTAAAAACTAATTCGGTTAAGACGTTGTCATTACAGTCTCTGTAAAATTTAATGAATTTCTCGTTTTCCTGGGAAGGAAGTCTATAAACAGATTTACTTCACTTTCAAATTAAAAGAATTCTCACGCGTTATTCTTATGAAAACAGGTGATTTATATCTCACGCGAACTGATTTATGGGATAAAAAGTAGCATTTGATTCTAGGATTAGAATTACCAGAATGAGAAATTTCAGCCCGATTTCATTTTCCCAGTTCATTCGTTTTGTCGTGAAGAGTTTACAAACATTTATAAAACTTTTAAATCCATCATGATTATCAATACTAAAGTTATTTACAACGGGATATTTTACCAATTTTGAGTTTTATTTGTAAGTAATTACTATTTATGAGACAAGATGTTTATATAGTAAAAAATCTTGACTTGTCGAAATGCTTGTTTTGTAAGTCTAAAGAATTAAACGATTTGACTCTGACTCTGATACATCCAAACTTTCTCGTTTATAATATTAGTGTGTTGTGATGAAGTAAGCAATAGTAAGGACACATGTACTGACACTTCTTGGCATGTTCCGCGAGTTCCTTGACGACCGCCTTCTCGACGGCGTCGTTCTTGCAGAGCGCCGCGAAGTCCGTCTCCAGCACGCCCAGCCGCGCCGCCAGCTCGCTGAGCCGCTGCGGGTGCGGCACCACCAGCGCCACCGTGTAGTTCTTGGAACTGTCTCCGTACACGCAGATGTTCTCCACGATGGGGCAGGTCTTCAGCTCCGCTTCCACCTTGCCGAGGGACACGTACTCACCGGCTTGCAGTTTCACAAGGTCTTTTTTGCGGTCTGGAAGGAAAGTGCGCGTTGAAATTTAGTAGGTTAGATATGGAATAGTAAGTTGGTAGAAGTTGGTAGGAATATAGTAACAAGGTAATAAAGTAAGGAAGGTTATCACTAGTGTAACTTCAATAACACATTCACAAAATTCTAATCAAATTGTTTTGAGCTTTTGTGCTTAGCTTCGATGATACATATATAATGTCGTAGAATAATTTCCGACAATATTCATAAGGTTTTGTAACCGTATTCGTTTATTTTATTGCCAATGTAAATTATTTTTCAAACAATTTATTAATTTTATGTTTCAAATGCTTTTCTTAATTATACTTATGTAAATGATAAATTCAAATTTAGGAAGCTGTCAGTGGTCAAACAAATGAATTGTCAATATCTTTGTTATATTAGGTAATATTTTTTTTTTCAATTATTCCATCACTATGTGAACTAATAATTTATTTCTTTTATAACATTATTATAAAAGTGAGATTATTATTGTATAGACGAGAAAGAATGTTGTATTAACTCGCCATTTATGTTATATGACGTTATAGCAAATAAACAAAACTGAAACCACTTTGTACACAAACAATATCCAGGCTTTTGAATGGGAGTATAGTGATAATATTCACCAATAATCTTGATACAGCCGTCGTGGTGCAGCTCCGCGATGTCCCCCGTCTTGAACCAGCGCCGGCCGTCCTCGTCCACGAACTCCTCGCGCGTCTTCTCCGGCTGCCGGTAGTACCCCTCCGCCACGCAGTCGCCGCCGATTATAACCTCGCCCTGTACACACACACATTCTGCATTTACTGATACGTCTTACGATATTTCAATAGGAAGATACATTTTACTATAAAAACTATCGTAAAGAAAGAAAGAAAATGATTTATTAAACACTACACTATAAATAAAATAAAAGATTACTTAGTAGTAGAATAAGTGTTGTATCCTAGTTTGTGTCATTACGGATGTAATGAATTCGTCAAACACCCTTACGTTGTTCTTCCAATACAAATAAGGTTGGAAGATACATTTATTTTATTTTATATGGAAAACAAACAGCTTGTAAAAACTATAGTGTTATAAATCGTAACTAAGTAATGCTTAAAAGATTTCACTTATAAAATTTTGATATGCTTAAAATAGAATCTATAATCCAACAATAAGGTAAGTACAAATTAATAATGAGGGAGTAAACTTAGTTTTACTGAAGTGGTTTGCCTGTTCAGGTCAAGTTGTAAAAAAACCCGTCGTTGCGGAAAAAAACAACGACGGGAAATATATCTCGACAAATATCGAGTACCTAAGCTGTATCAGGACAGAAGGCAGCCGCAGCAGAACGTGAAACATATTGCTCGCTTCACCCACCGCACTTACTACGAAGGAGGGATAATTTGTTGACTTGTGTACCATTATTATGTACTTACACCATGTTTGATTAAATGTTTTGACAATAAATGAATCTGAATAAGGATATTGGAAATAGCTATAAGTATTGAGTAGTATATTATGTTGTACCTGCGGGAAAGGCTTGTTGGTGACGCGGTAGTTGCCTTCCTCCCAGTCGATGAGCCGTAGCCTGGTGTTGGTGGTTGGCGCGCCCACGCGGCCCGTGGACCGGTCCCACACGTCCATGACGGCCGCGCTGGACGTCGTCTCCGTCAGCCCGTAGCCGGCCACCACGTCGCAGCACAAGCAGATGCGGACCTGGACAGAGAATACACTTCAATCAATTTACACATCATTTAGTCTAGTTTGAACTGGTGGAGCAGCTATCGTGAGTCGTCACGTCTCAGCTCCGTAGGTCACAGTGAGTTAGTATGTGGTGATGAGGAGTGTTACCTGTGCGTGTGTGTCGGGGGAGAGCGGCGCGCCGCCGGATATCATCATGCGCACGCGCCCGCCCAGCAGGCCGCGGATCTTGTCGAATATCTGCGGATAGTCAACATGCTGTTAACAGGGTAGGGTGGTAAGTCAGTAGCTTGTAAAACACAAAAAAAAATCATTTTACTGGCCACTGGCCTACGACCGCACAATCGTTTATTTCTTTAGACTGGAAGCACAATCACAAAGATATATATGGAACACAAAGATATACTATAAATGATAAACTGTAGTGAACAATTTGGAAAAAAGGCACTATGATATACCAGGGGGGTTATGCTCTATGACCAATTCAACGTCTTACACAGATGCGACAAGAAATCGATATCTTGACGTATCTGTGTAAGACGTTGAATTGGTCATAGAGCTTATCACATTCATTAAATAACCCGCCCTGATATATCCCGGTGCAAAGGTGCCTCTTATTAAGTTTAGTCAATCTCCACTGCTGCAGGTAATGCTAATAATTTTCAAAACGAAATAAAGTTTTTGTCCATGTTGTCTCATTTTGTTTATAGGTATCAAAAAAGTTTGAATTGTAAAAACTATTGCAGTTTGACGAATATTTACGGATATGAGCGAATTAACTGCGAACCCTATTTGTGTTGTAATAACATCTACGTCTCAACATTACAACACAAATACGGTTCGTAGTAAAACCGCGTACATTCATAATGAAGTTCGAATTAGTTTAGTTTTAATGAGGTATGTGTGAAGCTGCCATAGAATTTGCACCACCCCATCACTTCCCGTGGGTGTCGTAAGAGGCGACTAAGGGATATCCACCGGGGGCGGGCAGCAGCGCCCCCGCAGAACAATTCTACCACCGAACTGCGATCCCCAACCGCATGCCCAGGGAGGGGATTATGTGCATTACTCCCCATGAGATAAATGCCAATAAGTCGCTTATCAGGGGGATGCCTTCGTCCAGCAGTGGACCAATGCAGGCTGTTGAGGTTGAGGTAAGGTACTCACGAGTTTGTTAAGCACAGGCGTGTCGTACCCGCGCCGCATCCACGTCTGCTTGTACGAGTAGGCCCACTTGAAGAGCGCGCTCGCGAACTCGCCCTGGCGCGACACCTTATCCGTGATGCCTTTGCTGATGCGATCCATTATCAACTGTCAACCAAGCGGGGTAAGATTTATTATTGTACACAGGCTCAAGCAACTTGATCCATTGGAACACGTAAAATTAAAAGAATTATAAAAACAATAGCCTCTCTATTCATGTATTTAGAACAAAGTTAAAATCGTAACACATGCAAACCAAAAAATAATTTCAGACGGTTTCAAGGCGCGCTTTGTGTATTTAAGGGGGGCCAGCGAAAATTGATCTATGAGTAAAGGTAATGCATCAATACCTCAATACTTTAAACGCAAATTGTATAAGAGCAGGTCAACAGACGCGAAAATGTGACTTTTTAACAAAAATCTCGTCTTATTTGTGATGGGAGAACACCAATGTTTGATCCCTTAACAAAGGACATCTTCAAGGTGAAAAATAAGGTTCGGTTAATTACGAACTTTATTTGTGTTTCATCAATTGATTTTGTTTAAAAAAAACTAGAAACGGACTTCAATTATATGGCTCTCATTGTCAGAACTAGACCAAATTAAAATGGGACCACACGGGAAGCCCCAGATTTCAAATAAAAAAAATATCATGAAAATTGAGAGAAATGTTACAGAGCGTTACAGTGGGGGGAGGGGGGGCTCAAAAATCTTCAAAAATTGCGTTACGTAATACTTGAACGCTCCCTAAACAGTCGAATTGAGAACCTCCTCCTTTTTTGAAGGTTAAAAATAGTAATTAAATGTGTCGTTACCTCCCCCCGCGAATTTTGCTCAATAATGTCGTAGTAGGCCATCTTGTATATCTCGACTTTCTCTTTCCTGACTTTTTCTGTTTTTGAAGTCGGTTAAAAAATAAAAAAAAACCTCGTAGTTTGATATCTGTTTGTGAGAGGGTTAATTATAATGAAAGTTACCGGCACAGTGGTGATGCAGGTTGGCTTCAGGACGGAGGCGTCTCCCTCGGTGCCCTTCATGATCTTACTGGAGGAGTCCAGCATCGTGAGCGGCGTCGAGTAGCCGATCGGCACACCTGTGGATATAAACATTTGTACGTTTTACTACTGTTTCATTCCTAAAGTTATTTACAACGGGTTATTAACCATGATTGCAGTTTTGAGCTTTCCAATATTGCGGCACAGTTTCATGGAATAACTGGGAGTGAGTTTTTATGGGCACTTATAACGATCTACCCTCATTATTTGTCTTTTGTTACAAATGTTACTTTACCACAGTTTTCATAATAAAGTCCTTCCAATACTTATCACAACCGTAGTAATTGAATATAACTATATGGACTGTATAAGCGACTTGTAGAAAGTATAGTGTAAGTGATTATATTGAGTAAAATTACAAATTTGACATATTCGCCTTACATATTGCATGATAAGATAATTTGTGTCTTTCAAACACAATTCTTTTATTATTCTTACATGAATTATTATGATTAAGAAATGATCCAAGGCATGGTAATACCAAGCGTGGACGTCGCTGAACTCCAACGTTGCCACCATGCGTTACTGTTGTAATACTAATTACCTAACAATACTAAACAAATAAATAATGCGAAACAAATCACACATCATTACCTAGCTGCAAGCTAAGCAGAGCTTGTGTTATGGGATAACTGATATAATAATACATTACACTACATTACATAGATAGATATTTTTTTTATTATACATAGAAAACATCCAGAACGCCCTGAACAAACATCTGCAGATCGTACAAACATATGTCCGAGGCGGGAATCGAACCCGCAACCTGCGCCTGCGTCGCAGGCGCACCTACGCCCACCACGCCACAGCGATCGTCAAATACAATATGAATAGTAACCTCCGTATAGACACATGTTCTCCGCGAGCAGTTCAAACACGTGCGCGAGCGGCAGGAAGCCCATCAGGATGTCGGTGGGTTCTATCGGCATGGCGTCCGTGAAGGACTTGAGTGTCGCCACCATGTTGCGGTGCGAGAGGACCACGCCCTTGGGCACGCCGGTGGAGCCCGACGTGTACATGATGATGGCGGTGTCCGACGGAGACGGGGGTTCGCTGGCTGGAACAGACGGGGTGATTACAATCACTATTCTAATAATTACCATTTGGTGGAATAAGTTAGAGATTTTGGGTTCATTATTGCACTTAAGTGAATGTTGAATTTGTTATTTTTAAATGGGGCGGGGGCCGGGGGCGAGTCAATACTTATAATGTTTGTTGAAGTGAATTAGAGTCAATTGCACCTTATTTCTTGTTTGATGGTAATAACTATTTATCAAGCTGTTTATACTATATTAAAAAATTGACTTGTCTAAGTGCTTATTTTGTAAGTCTAAAGAAATCAACGATTTGACTCTGACTCTGTTACTAGTTGAATCTTCAGCATCACCCAGGCCAAGTGTCAGCCACTATACACTAACCAAAGTAGCGTAATTTAGGTTTATTATGGGCGGTTCGTTTACAAAGTTTGGCTAATGTATAGTTAGTGTGCAATATTGCACACTTACTACACACTAGCCAAACTTTGTAAACAAACCGTATAATCTCGCGAGGACAGCCGCAAGAATGTCCCGTAGAGACGTAAACACCAGACTCACCAATCTTAGAGTTAATCCCCATCAGTACGACCTCTTTATACGACACTATCCGGATTCCTTGCTTAAAGCCCTCCCTCGGGGTGTCCTTGAGCTGGTCCTCCATGAAGATGATGGTGTCCACGCGTGGGGTGAGCGCCAGGATCTTCTTGAACTTGGGCAGCAGGTCGTGCGAGGTGACGACGGTGGATACCTCCGTCTCGTTGATGCCGTGGGCGATGGCTTCGTCGCCGAGGGTCGCGTAGATTGTTACCACTGGAAGGGAATAACGGTTTAGATGTGGACACTATAACCGGCTGTACAAAGAAGTATCCTTTTTTCGGCATAATGCACCACTATAAATATTTATTGCCTCAGCATTTCCCACCACATTAATAGGCATTTAGTTATATGTATAGATAGAGTTACAACAACAGCGCGGTAAACAACGTGCAAGGCGTGACGAACTAAGGTCGCGATGACAAGTCTCGTATGATCTCGCGCCACCTCGCTCTATTGTCTGTAATGGTACAGTCATTGGGTATACTAGAAAACAAAGGCCAGACAGAAAATATTATATCTTGGAAGCTACGAAAATCAACGTCCTGGGTCATAAGAGTCAAAGTCTGACCCGAGCCGAAGTGTGATATGTAAAGTGAAGTGATGTCACTCCTTGTATTCTATAATATAAAAATAAATCGGGTTTTCCTTCCTGACGCTATAACTCCAGAACGCACGAACCGATTTCCACGGTTTTGCATTCGTTGGAAAGGTTTCGGGCTCCGTGAGGTTTATAGCAAACAAAGCGTGCGAAGCCGCGGGCGCAGCTAGTCTTAGATAAAAAGCTATTTCTGGCCTAAAGACCACAAGCTGGCTTTTCCACCTGTCCATGCTTTTGACACGCGCTTGATGACAATCGTGTGTGTATCCTTTAGTCGTATTAGAGAAAGAGGCGCGCGACAGACGCAAGTCTCCGCCCATATATCACCAGAATCGAAGTTCTTAAATAAGCCAACTATGGCTTAAAAGCAGCTCAAACTTATGTTCACAAGCACTAGGATTTAACCTACACTAGATCTCTGTAATATTAAGAGACGGACATGTGTCTCGAACCAATGCGAACGACATCTTACGACCACATATCGCGTCTACAGATCGCGATTCCGGAAACAGGAGTAGACCGCAGCGCCGCCGTATAATCGGTGAAACATTTTATTTCAAACAAATACATAAGATCCAGTAGTGTCGCGGGCGGCACGACCGACGTATGCGGTCGCGATCGCGACGTGTCGCCCGTTTTATAATTTCAAGGTAACACTACCAAGCAAATAAAGTACCTAAACCTCACCTCAACAGCCTGTATTGGTTGTCCCACAGCTGGACGCGGTCCCCCTGATATGCGCCTTATTGGAGGCGTTTACTCATGGGGGGTAATACCCATAATCCCCACGCTGAAAATAAAGGTCGGGGATCGCAGTTCTGTGGTTGAATTGTACTGCAGGAGGCGCTGCTGCCCGCCCTCCGGTGAATATCCCTTAGTCGCCTCTTACGACACCCACGGTAAGAGTTTGGGTGCAAATTCTAAGCGCCACACAGTAAAAGGTTCCACTAACCCGGTATACTCTGCTTGAAGCAGCCGTGCGCCGCCACCATCCACTCGGCGCGCGTCTCTGCGAACATGGCGACGTTCTGCCTGGCCGCGCAGCCCAGCTCGCGCAGCCCGGCGCCGAAGTGCGACGCCTCGCGGTCCACGTCGGTGTACGAGCGCCACTGGTAGTCGCCCATCTTGAACTGAACGCAGGAATATTATAAGACAAAGGATCATAACCACATGTAGGGTAGACCACAGTTTCAGTTGCACAAAATTGCCAATGATTTCAATGCAAATGATTTACTAAGCTTCCAAAAGAAGAGGCTAAAGAAAGGGCGACGCAGAATCGATTTAAGCCGGTTGTCAACGCCGGCCTTACATCTGTCATTAGTGGCACCATAGAGCTCGTACCATAGATTACAAGAGTCTATGGTACTCATCTTGTCTCTGACACTCTCAAACATTGCATTTTCTTCACGCGAATTTTTCTTTACTTGATTGTTTTGCTGTAATATTTTCATAGCAAATTTATACGTACTCTATACAAAGAAATCTTTTCACTCCTAACACTGGTCGCTCAATGTCTACGACATCCGACCGGTGAGTAGCAGCATCGGGTCGCGTCGATTCGATCTGAGTATCTGAATGTCGAGACAAGTCTGAGCTGGCTAACTCAACCTTTGATGCGTGTGAGACCTTTAGAGGGCCATTAGTAATAGTCTGCTAATAGTATGTTTACCTTCTTGAAGACGCGTCCGTTAGGCTGCGGCTCGTCCTGCTCGCCCAGCACGGTCCGGGTGCCGAGGCAGTGGTGCGAGCCCCAGCGCGCGGCCGCGGCGCGCAGCATGGCCTCCATGGAGGTGATACCCTCGCGGACCAGCCGCAGGTGCAGCTCGCAGGGCTTCGCTATCGACTCCACGGTCACGCTGTTCGGCGTTGTCTGGATTACGCGCGCCTGGAACAATTGATGATGCTTTACAATTCCAATCCTTTTATTGATCAAGAAGCTTTTACTTTAAGTTTTACAGCCTCAAGACTCTAAATTGAATGAATGAAATGTTTATATTCACTGTGAATTTGCTCTTTGTCTCATATACGTTCGTGGTTTTACGAAAATATCCAAACGAGATATATTTTTAATTTATAGAATTTAATTTTTTAATTAAAAAGTTAAAATTTATTAAAAAGTGTATAGTATTACAAAAACTCTTTTTGTAATACTATATATCGTTATATATAATCGTTGGCCAACAATATGTAAAGAATTGAGATCATAGACTCATGGGACAATATTTTATGTTGTAACGCCATAATATGTTTGGTAATGCCTACAACTGTATAGGTACAGTTAACAGATAATAAAAGTGCATCTATAGTAATTCCGATAACAAGAAATTCAATGCACTTTTATTATCTGTTAACTGTAGGTATAACTGTATACAGTTGTAGACTTTATCTACAAATTTACCTAAACATGGGAGGCACAGATTATTCAGGTCAAAAGGGAACACTACCTACCCTATAAATCTTAGCGCGAACACACCAACCGGAGCGTAACTTAATAACCCAAAGGTCAGTAGGTTAAACAGATATTGAATCCAGGACTTTGCTTCATTTACGTTAGCTTTTACTTGATGATATTTACTTCATAACAACGGAATTTATCAAACCTAATATTATGATGAAGATTTGGTTGTTAGTTTGTATTGAATAAGCTCCGAAACTAGACTAATTTAAAAAATTCTTTCATCATCAAAAAGCCTACTTTTCAGGGAGAGAGATTGGCTATATTTTATCCCGGAATTCCCACGGGAACGGGAACTACGCGGGTGAAACCGCGAGGCGCTGCTAGTCAGTAAATAAAGCTGTTTGCATAAGCAGCAACAGTTCCCTCATTATGCATGTGGGTGGTCAATGAACATTAGGTTCGGAAACAGGTCAACTGAAAATAGAAGCGGTGTTCCATTCAGACAATGTGCGGTTTCATAATTGAATAACTTACAGTTTGTCGCATCGTTCGCGGAGTATCGCTCGAACTAATTGCAATAGTGCAAAACTAGTGCTAGAGATTCAATTAACGTTGACAGCAGAGCGAAAGTTAAAATTAATTCATACTTTGAGTACTTTCATCTTCATCTCACTCAGCAAACAAATCACAAGAAAATATGAAAGCGCCTACAGTTAATCTAACGCATCAAGATCGCCGATCCAATGGACTAAAGAAAGACAAGATTATTTAAGAACCCACGTTATTATCTCCCCATTAGTACAGTCACCAGCATAAATATATGACTATGGGCAGCGCTGCAAAAATATCTGATTATCCATTGATGGTATAATTATGTGACGATACGTAGCCGGTAAAAATATGTGATGATTTACACCCGGCATAATAATCGTTTGCCTTGTAACAGCATAAATATCGGATCGAACTGGAAATCAAAATTATGTGACATTTCTGGAGCGTAAATATCTATCTACTGTAAAAGCATAATTATCGGATCACACAAACTGCAATAATATCTGAAATAATTAACAGTCAAAACATAAATTTTGAATTTAGAAATGTCGTGTTTCTTGATAAAAATGTTTTCCAATCAAGAGCGGATGGTCGACTCTCATTGTGGAGAATGAATAATACCCGCTATAATGAAAACAATGTCATCCCTAATAAAGAAGAAGAATAATAGTACATTGTTACCCAAGGGATGAAAGTAACTTATTTAGTCCCGAGACGGGGTTTAGCGGCCGAGCGTAACGAGGGTGCTACTAGTTCGAGGGACTAAATGTTACTTTCACCCCCACTGTGCTTTTCATTACGAATACAAGGAAAGTAAAAATAAAAATATGAATGAGCTTATGAAAAAATTTGTATTTATTTTACATATACAATTTAGGAGAAATATTTATTTAAAATCTATGGCCAAATTAGAGCAATTATTAGTTATAGATAGTGAAAGGTTCTTTCCAGGTACCCTTTTGAGAAGTGAAAACTTTGTATTTTTTTGGTTAAATCCATCATTTTGTCTCTTAAGAAACGATGTTAGTCTCTCGAAATCCTTTAAATGTTCATCGTGTATTGTCTTTAACATAGAATACACGCTCCATAATGTTGAAGCTTGGTAAGTCTTTGAGAATTCGTTAAAATATTTAAAAAAACGTTTTCCGTTTATTTTGATTTAGGTGATAAAAGGTTTTCCACAAATACTTTAGCCTCTTCTTTTATAAAATAAGGCGTAAAATCGATGCCTATATCAATGTCTGAACTTATTGTAACAATCACACAAAATTGAACAACTCGAAAAATGATACGAAGATAGGATTGACGTATTTCCGCTGTTTTTTTCTTAGGCATAGAAAATCCTCTTTAGAGATGACAGAATATAGCCATGGTAGCTTTCGCTATTCTACCACAGTTGAATAGACGATGGTTGGTAGAATGCCGAGAACTATTCTACCTTTAATTTTTATTATTTAAAAAAATGGTAAATATTTTTCAAAATCTATGTTATTTTAAAGAAATAGTTGAAAGTAAATTATAATATAGTACCTCTAATTTATTTTAATTTTACATTACGCTGTAATTGAATAGCCCTATGAATTGCGTTAAACCAGACGCAAAAGCCATCTCACAAGAAGTTGAAGTTGAGTGGCTGTATAGAAAGGTAGAATGCATGGTTCAAGAAAAAAGTTAGGTGACAGCAGTCAATTGTTTTGTACATGTCATTAGTCGTCATTAATTGTCATATGTCGCAGCGGGATGAAAGTTATACTTTTCGTCCCTAGAGACGAAATTGAATATTAAGTTTACAAGAAAGAATAAATAAATGTGAAAGATTGGATTTATATCATCGTTTTTTATAACAATCCGTTATAATGTGTTTACCTACAAGCGGTTTGTGCACATAGCAATAATTTATAGTTACCTACCTATTATGTCTCTATTTTGTAACTCTACATTTTCGTGCATGTTAGTATTTTGTACAAGATTTAAAGATGTAAGAAACTGTGTATAAAACTATTGGTAAAACTAAGAAAGAAAAGAAAATAAAATAAAATTATATAATTTTATTATTTTTTGACTCGCTTGATATCACCAGTTTACTACGCATTCGGATCTTGGGTAGATAATCTTACATAACATAACACTGACCGCCGATGACTAAAATGCTAAAATGCTAAAATCATGCCATAAAACGTGAGACGGTGATATCCAATGACAGGTTGATACTCTTTTCGAGAAGCGTCATACAGTTTCGCTCAAATTACGCCTCTATGTTTAGGCACATAAAGTTCATATGTTGAGATATTTTTGACTGTTAATTGTTTCAGATACTATTGCAGTTTGTGTGATCCGATAATTATGCTTTTACAGTAGATAGATATTTACGCTGCTGAAATGTCACATAATTTTGATTTCCAGTCCGATCCGATATTTATGCCTTACAAGGCAATAGATTATTATGCAGGGTGTAAATCATCACATATTTTTACCGGCTACTTATCGTCACATAATTATACCATCAATGGATAATCAGATATTTTTGCAGCGCTGCCCATAGTCATATATTTATGCTGGTGACTGTACATAGGTATATAATAATGTCCACTGCCGTACATGCCCCTGACAAACAAAGGGGGTTTTGCCCTAATCTACCCGTTTGATAGACGGATTGATCGAAATGATAAATTACCTTGATCCGCCTCGACAGCGCTCGTTTCCGCCATGGCTTCTGGACGATCAGGTGTATGGGGAAGGTGATGACGTCGAAGATGATAGAGACCGTTCGGATAGTCTTTAGCACCACCGACACCCACCAGGATTCCGGCCTGTAAACAACAAATACATTAAAGTCAGATTTCTGGATCTCTGTAAGAAGAACTCGTAGTTAGGGAACTATGTGATGGTCGAAAGATTTTATCCATCAATCAAACTTTTCGGAAGTTGTTTTGATAATAGCTGTCTTCTTCTAAGGCAACGTCAGCAATTCAGCACTAAAAAAGTACATTAATGTTCTACAATGTTTCAAATTCATTGAATTATACCAACGTATATTAATCGAATTTTTCGTTCTAGGCCAAACCTAGCTAGGAAGGCTGACTCGTACTTTCCATAAAAGTCATTAAAATGTGCAAGACAATGTTTGCGTTACAGAACAGCTTGAGGTAAGTAGCAATTAGCCACTTTACAGACAAGTTTATCAACGAATCAAGTAGGGTCATATTAAGGATGTTCCACGTAAGTTCAACAAGGATAATTAGAATCAGGTTGCGCAGTCGTGAGGCAAGTCGGTCGCCTCGACCTATAACAGGAGCTTGCCGCTTTAGAACGGTAGTTGGCTGGTTTCCTTGGCCGGCACTTCCGATCTTATTCATTTACTTTTCATTGAATGCGCACCTGCACGGACCACCAAAGACGGGAGACGTAGGCATGACGAATTACGAAATTGGTCTCAAATTCTCCATAAGTAACAAATTATAAAACATTTTCGTAAAAGAAAGTTCTCGATTCCCTGTGCAAGATAACGCGGTCATGAAAACATCTTCATTTTATCGTCAACTTTGACGCAAACGCGGAAAGTAAACGTCCCTGACAAAGTTTAACTGAAGAGAAACCGAGCTTATATAACTTTCACAGAGTTGCACGCGGTTACTGGTAATAAAGTTAGTAATTTTACATATTTACTAGCACGGCACGGCAGGAAGGGAAAAGGGAGGATCAGGAATGAAAAACTCTCTATTTCCGCAAATACAATAACTGTACACCAAAACAATTACCTAATAAAGTTATATTTATGATTTCTGTCGCTTCGACATGTATACTAAAGCTAAAGTAAAAAAGCGACATTGAAACCTTTAGCAAGCATTTATCTATTGAAAAATAAATAACAAAGAAGACAAAAAAAAACTAACTTAGACAATCTAATCCAACAACGTAAAAGAGGAACAAACAAACGAGAAATAAAATGCCTAGATAAGAGCACCAAATGCAGTTAAACATTGGCCGGAACTCAGCAGAAAGAACGAGTTTTACGAAATATCTCTAACGAGCCAACACCATAATAACATTCGTCTCAATTAAAACGTCCCCGATAATTTTCCGGATGCAAATGTGCTGATAGTGTGGCTGTGACCCGGCCGTACGCGCATGTGCGCCACACACAACACAAGGGACGAGGGCCAAGGACATCGAACAAACCATTGTTAACCACTTGGTTTATGTTATGATAGTACTGGAAAATTGGGACACGTTCAGGGACAAAGAGAGATCCCTCGAGGTACATAGATCTTCGAATATTATGACACTTTAGCAAATACGAATTGCTAAAGTGTCCTAATTTGATTTGTTCTTCTAAGAAATAATGTCAACAAGGAACCCGCTTACATTCATAATGAAGCTCCAACAAGGAAGCTTTCAAACCAGAATAGAACTGCAACAAATCAAGTTATCTGGTTATTATAAGGTTGATTTTAATAAAGTCCACGCTCGTTGTTAACCCTAGAATTAGGAACTGACCCTCAAAGATACATTTACGAGGCGCCAGCAGCGGTACATGCTACTCCAATCAATTACAGTCTGTCCCAGATAAAGCCCGGATGCATCTGTTGATACCCTGGCCGTGACCCGGCGAGGGGGCGCATGCGCGTACCGTCCGGCGCTGGCCGAATGCAATGGTGCATCTCCTCGAACCTTGACATTTGAACCGGGATGCGTAGGTTTATCTTCCGCTGATTGAGTGGAACAAATATTGAAATGATAAATAAGAGCTTCTGAATTCGTAAGCTATTACAGGGAGTCGAGTATTTTTGTCTTAAATCGAGCAGAGGCCAATGGTGTCTTGTCTAGGTTGTGAATGAACACCGCGTGCAATATAGAATTGGAACAAGGTTGTCACTGAAAACTTTTACAGCAAAGTACTAAATAATAATATGCTTTGTGAAAATTGTGAAGTTGTTTTCCGTACTTTACATTTTATGAAGCTGCATAAGAAGCTTATTTTTACTTATTTCTTGCAAAGCGTATTACAGGCAAAATGTTCACGTATTTGTGTTGTATCAAACAGTAGTTATGCGTCACGCAAAGTATGATTACCGGCGGATTGTGATCAAGACGAGATTGTTATAAAATCTAGTTATTATGATTCATTCAAAAGTATTATATTCCTACGGAAGGAACACACTTAAGTGCGTTGCGTTCTTGCGTACCCCTAACGTTGTAATTAGACAAAGGTTAAACCTTTGTTCATAAAGTATCCATCCAGAGAAAGCCTATTCAAAGCTGAGTGCTGGGCCCTATAAACTAACAGATAGGTACTCGTATGTAAGCTTTGCGGCACTGTTAACCTAGTTATGTAAGGCAAGTACCTACTTAAAATGAATAAATGATTCTTCTATTATTCGGTGACGCAATGCCGCCAACACGTCTGGTCACTGGTTTAAGTCGACTTCGTACCCACTACTCCAGACAAGAAAAGTAGCAATGTGTAAATATTTATAATTTTTCGTCTGGGTTTCCTATTTCCCAGGCGAAATTTTTACTGTATTAGTAGTATATAATATAATGTACCTATTACTGAAGTGGATACACTGAATGTGTCAATATGTGGGAAATGTGAAAATTCTCACTGGCTGCGCTCCATTCTTGCATTGATTGACTGATAACTCTGATAGGTTTCGGATGTTTATAAATAATTTGTCGTTATTTGGAAAAGTATTGGCTACAAACATTTTATAATATTATGTTTGCAACGCGATTCTATAGTTATAGTTTGGGTTAGAAGAGAAACCCGACGAAGTATTATGTATTTACATGCTGTTATTCTCTAGAGACATTTGCATTTATTTGAGCGGAATTTGATAACAACTCTTTCCTGCGACTTAGTTACTGTGAGTGACTGAAACAGAATATTTTTTTGTTGTCGATGGAAAATTTTAGTTAATGCCTATCTAAGCCTTATAATCACTTATATAATTATATACTTATACATGTACCTATAGATAGCAGTTGATATAAACATTGCGGGACAGTGATAAGATATGTGAAATGATTCATTTTGAGAAGCTATTTCTGTCACGATTGATACCCGTGTTATAATCAAAGTTTATAATACGTTGTAAGTAGGTACATTATTTTTAACTAAATTAAATACCTACTCTGTGAAAGCACGCATCTGATAGGTATGTTTTAGGGATATTCAAAAAGCGGAGAAAGTCAAAATAATAAACAATAAACACTTAGGGTGATGAGTTGATGAGTTACAACAGAATGAAACTACCTATGATTATAATTAATGGATGATAAAATTTATAAAATATGCATCCATCAAGCCATTCGCCATAATCATCATAAGAACAGATAATGCGGAAACAGAAACAGAGTCATGTCAACCGAGAGCAATCTCTGCCTGCCTAATCTACAAAATTAAATTTAAATAGGCGGCGGCGCGGCGGCGGCGCGGCGGCGGCGCTAGTGTGAGTCGGTCGGGGCAGTGCCCGAAAGAGAACCGTAAACGAAAAACGTGTTACAGTAAACCATGTCCTAATAAAAATAAAACCGGTCAAGTGTGAGTCGGACTCGCGCACAAAGGGTACCGTAACATTTTCTAAATTCAAAAATTTGTCGCTGGGAGCAAAGTAAAGTACAGCCGCCAAGGTGTTCCTCAAGGTCCCGCCGCGCCGCCGCCGCCAGGCGAGACACCCGTCAATCATCATATTCATCATATATGTATCTTTTTACAACAACACCACATCTAGATACTCGTAGACTACAACTACATGTCGTTTAGCTATGTTGTTATGATTTAACGATAATTTCCATTGTGAGAACAATTAGGATTCGTCATTGCTAATAACCCGAGTGTTACTAAGTTACAAGTTTTACAACACTGTTAGAGCTGGAACGGCAATGTTGATGTTTATGACTTCACCTACCTAACTTTGTAAGAGCTGTCGCATGGTAATATAAGCATAAATAAATCATGAATAAATAGGATAAAACGAAGCAGATTCATGTTGTTATTCCACGGCCAGAACCAAATCTTTGCAACCAGACGGTCTAAAATTAGTTGTGGCTAGGGATTGCAATGTTCAACCTCAGCAGCTTGTATTGGTCCACTGCTGGACGCAGGCCTCCTCCCGATAAGCGCCTTACTTGCGTTTATCCAATGGGGCCCATAATCCCCACGCTTGGCATGCAATTTGGTGGTAGAATTATTCTGCAGGGGCGCTGCTACCCGCCCCCACGGTCGATATCCCTTCGGCGGCGGCGCGGCGGCGGCGCTAGTGTGAGTCGGTCGGGGCAGTGCCCGAAAGAGAACCGTAAACGAAAAACGTGTTACAGTAAACCATGTCCTAATAAAAATAAAACCGGTCAAGTGTGAGTCGGACTCGCGCACAAAGGGTACCGTAACATTTTCTAAATTCAAAAATTTGTCGCTGGGAGCAAAGTAAAGTACAGCCGCCAAGGTGTTCCTCAAGGTCCCGCCGCGCCGCCGCCGCCAGGCGAGACACCCGTCAATCATCATATTCATCATATATGTATCTTTTTACAACAACACCACATCTAGATACTCGTAGACTACAACTACATGTCGTTTAGCTATGTTGTTATGATTTAACGATAATTTCCATTGTGAGAACAATTAGGATTCGTCATTGCTAATAACCCGAGTGTTACTAAGTTACAAGTTTTACAACACTGTTAGAGCTGGAACGGCAATGTTGATGTTTATGACTTCACCTACCTAACTTTGTAAGAGCTGTCGCATGGTAATATAAGCATAAATAAATCATGAATAAATAGGATAAAACGAAGCAGATTCATGTTGTTATTCCACGGCCAGAACCAAATCTTTGCAACCAGACGGTCTAAAATTAGTTGTGGCTAGGGATTGCAATGTTCAACCTCAGCAGCTTGTATTGGTCCACTGCTGGACGCAGGCCTCCTCCCGATAAGCGCCTTACTTGCGTTTATCCAATGGGGCCCATAATCCCCACGCTTGGCATGCAATTTGGTGGTAGAATTATTCTGCAGGGGCGCTGCTACCCGCCCCCACGGTCGATATCCCTTAGTCGCCTCTTACGACACCCACGGGAAGAGATGGGATGGGGTGGTGCAAATTCTAAGCCAGTACCACACAGCTATGGAATGTTGTGGCGTGAAAATAATAAATACTTTAAGTTTGACATTTATAATAACAATACAATGTTAAGTGATTCTTTTATACCAGAGTACGATATTATACCAGAGTACTTAATAAAAATCTGTTTGTTTAGTTAATAACAAGTTTTAGTAAAGTTGACCTCGGCATAATACTATCTGCTTAGTATACATAAGCACATTACCGATCCGTCGGCAGTAAAACGTGTTATTGGAGAAAAAACGCAACCTTTGATCAGGAAGTAGCTGTATCAACTACATATATCACAGAATATACATGTGTACCATACCACGATGTACATATGTCTATACTATTTAATATTATAAAGAGGAAATATTTGATTGTTTGTTTGTATTGAATAGGCCCCGAAAACACTGGATCGATTTAAAAAAGTATTTAATTATTAAAAAGTTTACTTTTCAGGGAGTCACATAGGCTGTATTATATCCCGGAATTCCCACGGGACCGGGAACTACGCGGGTGAAACCACGAGGCACTGCTAGCATTTGATAAGCACGTTAAGCCGTAGGTCCCGACCTCTCTGTGGTCGAAATCCGTCTAGGAGGACCATGAAGGTCATCATCATTTTGTTAGCGGTAGGACGGTGCCGAAGACAGTTAAATGAAGCGCTAAGAATCTACGAGGATCTTCATCAATGCATGTATAGAGATTATGTTGCAGAAAAACAATAAAGTCCCAAGAACTAAATTGTCAATAGTATTATTCTTTGCCCACTTGTTCACATTTATTATGATTGTAGAAACAGTGGAAATGTTGTTAGCATGTAGGAAAAGATAACTAACAATGTCAAGCTAATTATAGGTTACATAAATCCATATCAGGTAATTATTCCATGATGGTAAGTGTAACATTGTACTGTACCTTATAGGTGGTTTACACTTTGTTAAGTATCCGTTAAATAAGTTATAATTAAGCTTAATATATAAGTGAAGTATATGTTAAGTGCTAAAGCTGATTTTACTAATCACTTAACACTTGCACTGTCACTCGCACTTGATACTTCCTCAACCTCAACCGCCTATATTGGTCCACTGCTGGACGCAGGCCACCCCCTGAAGAGCGCCTTTTTGGCGTATCTCATGCCCATAATTCCCACGTCGAGCATGCGGGTTGGGGATCGCAGTTCGGTGGTATAATTGTTCTGCAGTGGGCGCTGCTGCCCGCCCTCGGTGAATATCCCTTAGTCGCCTCTTACGACGCCCACGGTAAGAGTTGGGGTGGTGAAAATTCTAAGCTAACACTACACAGCTTGATTGATATATGTATGTATAACCTAATACTAATAGAGTCCATTGGAATGTTTATTATTAATTGTATTATGTCCCTCCTATCTGCTCTATCACCAACATCAGACTTATTATGTAGATGAGTATAATTGGTCGGGGTTTTATTCTAACCAGGCTTGAGAAACTTTTACCAAGTCATGTGTTCCGAGGGAGTGACTGTATAAAGGTCTTTTGAGCTCAAAACAGACGCAAGACTTGAAAAATTGAGATTTATAAGATACTGTATCTGAGGAACTTCAGTATATGAGCTAGGTAAGTAAGGTACCTACTTACCTTTGATGAAAACCCCCCTTTTGATAATACTACGCATGTATATAAAAATAAAACCTTCAGTTTATGCACGTGTTTTGCTAAATGTCTGACTGAGAACCATTTACATAGAGTCCGGAACAAAGTTCGTAAATTATTCGTGGCATTGGCAATACGAAGAATGCAAAAGACAATAGTAATACTTTGATCACAGAGACACGTGTTTCTTGGTAGTTGACACAATAGCAAGCGCATTTCAGTTTATTGTTCAAGTACGTTTGTATTGTACGAATGCTAGTAAACGGTGTTCGAAAATGGGTGCTCTAAACTCTTAATCGAAAGAGGGTGATACCGGATCCCAAAGGAGTACTAATTACTTACTCAAGATTTTTTTGTTTTTGATCTTATTATTTGATCTTTTTGGTAAGTAGTGATCGAAGGACTGCTGAACTAGAAATGTCTCTCTCTCTTCTATGTAAGAAAGAAAAATTGTTACGAGTCACTGCACACAATACGTCGACGGCATACCACCCCGGTACAAGAGATTGTCAACTAAAGAACAATAAAATACAGTCACTACAGCGGCTACTCACGTGAAAAGGTCAATTGGATAGAGCTAGGATTTCAAGTAATCGAATCATGTTTTCTCGTAAATGAGTATTAAAGTACCGTTACGAAAATAATCCTACCTTGACGACCTCTGTGGCGCGGTGGGCAAAGGTCCGCCTGCGACGCAGGAGGTTGCGGGTTCGATTCCCGCCTCGGGACAAATATTTGTATGATCTGCAGATATTTGTTCAGGGCGTTCTGGATGTTTTCTATGTATAATAAAAAATATCTATCTATGTAGTGTATTGTATTATGTAAATTTATGTATATCAGTTATCTAGTACCCATAACACAAGCTCTGCTTAGCTTGGGGCTAGATAATGCGGTGTGAGTGAATAGTCCAGCATTATTTATTTTTTTTTTTTTTTTTTTACCTAAATCTGTTCTTAGCTTAGATGGGTAACTGATAACTTAGCTGTTGCAAGTATCTTTAGTTTAAAATACAGGATGGTCAAATTTTATTTCAGAACTCTATAAACTGCATGAATCTATGATATGATATAGCTGGTCTTTCTTTCTAGAAAATATCAAATAGCAAAGTCCTTGAAAAAAAAAACAGAGTAGGTCCAATAACGAAGTCAGCAACGGGAAGGAAATAAAAACCTAACCTAACCCATTACCTGGTAATGTAAATAAATAACTCCGACGGACCAAATGAACAACAAAACCCGGGATTACTGTTCTCGAGTTCAATACACTGGACGTAAATATTTGGTTTACTGTTAACTCGGGAATATGTATAGGACATGGCGTTATCAAAACTGTTATCACGAATTGAATAGAACGCACATTAGGTATTATTACTTCGATTTGGAATTTTTATCTAGACTTAAAAGGAAGAATTAAGGTCTGGCTCCGGTAGATAAAAATAAACAGGATATGACGTATGTGATAATCCATCTAATTAGGTAAATGATAACATAAGTCAGACTACATCAGACTGCATAGGTACCGGATCATGCTTCATCAACAAAAAAAGCTATGATATCGTATCAGTAATGCCGCGTACACATCTACGAACCGCGCCAGCAATGTATGTAACAAGCAATGCAATTCGTAGATGTGTACGCCTTGAGCGCGCGAACCGTTTCTGCAATGTAACATGCTAGCTAAGCAGTAAGTATACTCGTAGTAAGAGTATAGTTTTATTTTTCTTTGTATTCAATTTTAATTTATGTGTAATGTTTTAATATTTTTAATGTGTAACTGATGGACATAGTCTGAATAAATAAACTTTTTATTTTTATTTTATTTATTTAAGCAAGGGAACTTGAAGTAGTTATTAATGAAATACTAGGTGGTGGTGTGGTGATAATGAAAGGCGGCTTATATATGGGTTACCGCACTACCCAGCAGTTGATACATATGATAACTTATAGTGAAGCTAAAAAATTAGTTTTACTATTTTCTAGGTTTTACAAGTAATTTAATAGCAGATAAGAGATAAGCGCACATAGTAATACAAAGCTTGCTCACTAAATCAATCTACGAATCAACTGTCGTTTTGGAGTAGATAAGACTCGAAAATTATTATTGATTGTAAGTTTCTTTTAGCAAAGAGCAATTACAAATGTCTTGCATTAGGTACACTTTGCGCGAAACTGCAATCTGCTGACTAAATTAAGTAGGAGAAGCTAGAAAATAGTAAAATCCTGTTTTATTCTTTCGAACGTCACTATCCAGAACTAATGATCGGTGTATGACCTACCCGGCTAACGGGATCGAAATTAGTAAAAATCTACATTCATAAATGAATAAATGCCGCAAGATAAATTCAATTTCCCAGCCGCTTTCAAATAATGTAGTTTCTCAAAGGATGTTAAAACTCACTTGTCAAGATATCCCATGTTTATCACACACTGCACTTCACCACTCAATCACCAGTAACTAAATGGTCATTAGTTTAAACTGATAAGCTTTATATGCATACGTATCTTCACTAGCGAGGATGATAAGTTATCTGATAGCGATGGGTCTATACTATAGTGGACAAGGTAATAATCACTAGGCGCCTGGCTGCTGATAATTGTTTCGATTAGATTTTATTAAAAAAAGTTTGTATACTTACCTAGGGTTTTGGTTGAGCGCAGACTTGAGTCACGATAGTTTTAAGACAGACTATTGCTTTACAAAAATTATGAAGACTCGCAAACTACAAAAGAAGAAAGACTGTCTTGTCTCTGTCGTGACTCAAGCCTGTGCTCATCCAAGGTGCATACCAGCTTCTTCGGTTAATTTTGAACTTTCATGTATGAAAACTTCTGACAAAAACCTTAATGTACCTTAACTTAACAATATCTAATTACGCAATTATTTATTTGGTGAAAATCATGGTAAAAATAAAGAGTTATAAATGTATAAGATTCAGATAAAATAGATAAGCACTGAACATTATGAATAAAACCGGCCAAGGGTTCCGTATCTATAAAAAAGCCAAAAAAATCATGTCCCTTGTATAGGACAGGAGCCCCCTTAAATATTTATTTTTTCTGTTTTTTGTTATAGCGGCAACAGTCGTACATCATCTGTGAAAATTTAAACTGTCTAATTATCACGGTTCATGAGATACAGCCTGGTGACAGACGGACAAACGCGCTCTCCGTCTGTCCATCTGTCCGAGAGCGGAGTCTTAGTAATAGGGTCCCGTTTTACCCTTTGGGTACGGAACCCTAAAACCATCAGACCTCAATTGAAGTTTAACCAACTCGGTTTTCATAAAAACAAAAATTATAAAAGCTTTTTTATAAATTGTGTAGCCAACAGCGATAAAGCTAGTCTAGCAGTATCGAAAGCGTTTTCAATTTGGGGCACGTCAGTTGCAGGTCCGAATAGTAGTTGGAACGTGTAGCCTGTCTGTACGTACGTTCGTGCAAAACAATAATAAAGGTAAAATAATATATATCTAAGCTTACGATTTGATAACATTCAATTAATATTTTTAAATAATAACAGACTTGGGGTGCTAAACGGAAACTTTTCGAGTCGATCGCCAATAGGGTATATGCATGTGATTTCAAAATGGCTAAAAAAATATATACTTATCATTCCTCGGTTAAATAATGACCTAAAGAATCGATTAAAACAATAAAAAAAATCGATGCATATACCCTATTGGCGTGCTTATTAGTCACACTTTACGGACCAAATGAACAACAAAACCCGGGATTACTGTTCTCGAGTTCAATACACTGGACGTAAATATTTGGTTTACTGTTAACTCGGGAATATGTATAGGACATGGCGTTATCAAAACTGTTATCACGAATTGAATAGAACGCACATTAGGTATTATTACTTCGATTTGGAATTTTTATCTAGACTTAAAAGGAAGAATTAAGGTCTGGCTCCGGTAGATAAAAATAAACAGGATATGACGTATGTGATAATCCATCTAATTAGGTAAATGATAACATAAGTCAGACTACATCAGACTGCATAGGTACCGGATCATGCTTCATCAACAAAAAAAGCTATGATATCGTATCAGTAATGCCGCGTACACATCTACGAACCGCGCCAGCAATGTATGTAACAAGCAATGCAATTCGTAGATGTGTACGCCTTGAGCGCGCGAACCGTTTCTGCAATGTAACATGCTAGCTAAGCAGTAAGTATACTCGTAGTAAGAGTATAGTTTTATTTTTCTTTGTATTCAATTTTAATTTATGTGTAATGTTTTAATATTTTTAATGTGTAACTGATGGACATAGTCTGAATAAATAAACTTTTTATTTTTATTTTATTTATTTAAGCAAGGGAACTTGAAGTAGTTATTAATGAAATACTAGGTGGTGGTGTGGTGATAATGAAAGGCGGCTTATATATGGGTTACCGCACTACCCAGCAGTTGATACATATGATAACTTATAGTGAAGCTAAAAAATTAGTTTTACTATTTTCTAGGTTTTACAAGTAATTTAATAGCAGATAAGAGATAAGCGCACATAGTAATACAAAGCTTGCTCACTAAATCAATCTACGAATCAACTGTCGTTTTGGAGTAGATAAGACTCGAAAATTATTATTGATTGTAAGTTTCTTTTAGCAAAGAGCAATTACAAATGTCTTGCATTAGGTACACTTTGCGCGAAACTGCAATCTGCTGACTAAATTAAGTAGGAGAAGCTAGAAAATAGTAAAATCCTGTTTTATTCTTTCGAACGTCACTATCCAGAACTAATGATCGGTGTATGACCTACCCGGCTAACGGGATCGAAATTAGTAAAAATCTACATTCATAAATGAATAAATGCCGCAAGATAAATTCAATTTCCCAGCCGCTTTCAAATAATGTAGTTTCTCAAAGGATGTTAAAACTCACTTGTCAAGATATCCCATGTTTATCACACACTGCACTTCACCACTCAATCACCAGTAACTAAATGGTCATTAGTTTAAACTGATAAGCTTTATATGCATACGTATCTTCACTAGCGAGGATGATAAGTTATCTGATAGCGATGGGTCTATACTATAGTGGACAAGGTAATAATCACTAGGCGCCTGGCTGCTGATAATTGTTTCAGATTAGATTTTATTAAAAAAAGTTTGTATACTTACCTAGGGTTTTGGTTGAGCGCAGACTTGAGTCACGATAGTTTTAAGACAGACTATTGCTTTACAAAAATTATGAAGACTCGCAAACTACAAAAGAAGAAAGACTGTCTTGTCTCTGTCGTGACTCAAGCCTGTGCTCATCCAAGGTGCATACCAGCTTCTTCGGTTAATTTTGAACTTTCATGTATGAAAACTTCTGACAAAAACCTTAATGTACCTTAACTTAACAATATCTAATTACGCAATTATTTATTTGGTGAAAATCATGGTAAAAATAAAGAGTTATAAATGTATAAGATTCAGATAAAATAGATAAGCACTGAACATTATGAATAAAACCGGCCAAGGGTTCCGTATCTATAAAAAAGCCAAAAAAATCATGTCCCTTGTATAGGACAGGAGCCCCCTTAAATATTTATTTTTTCTGTTTTTTGTTATAGCGGCAACAGTCGTACATCATCTGTGAAAATTTAAACTGTCTAATTATCACGGTTCATGAGATACAGCCTGGTGACAGACGGACAAACGCGCTCTCCGTCTGTCCATCTGTCCGAGAGCGGAGTCTTAGTAATAGGGTCCCGTTTTACCCTTTGGGTACGGAACCCTAAAACCATCAGACCTCAATTGAAGTTTAACCAACTCGGTTTTCATAAAAACAAAAATTATAAAAGCTTTTTTATAAATTGTGTAGCCAACAGCGATAAAGCTAGTCTAGCAGTATCGAAAGCGTTTTCAATTTGGGGCACGTCAGTTGCAGGTCCGAATAGTAGTTGGAACGTGTAGCCTGTCTGTACGTACGTTCGTGCAAAACAATAATAAAGGTAAAATAATATATATCTAAGCTTACGATTTGATAACATTCAATTAATATTTTTAAATAATAACAGACTTGGGGTGCTAAACGGAAACTTTTCGAGTCGATCGCCAATAGGGTATATGCATGTGATTTCAAAATGGCTAAAAAAATATATACTTATCATTCCTCGGTTAAATAATGACCTAAAGAATCGATTAAAACAATAAAAAAAATCGATGCATATACCCTATTGGCGTGCTTATTAGTCACACTTTGTGTTTTTCATAGAATGAGTGTGTCGAAAAATAGCAAAACGCATCATTTTAATATCGATTGGGAAGATTTCTTTGTTGACCAGGTATGTATGTTATAATTAAGTAATTTTGTTTTAAAAAACTATAAACCGACTAAATTATTTATAGTTTTTTCACGAATTTTCATAGATCCCACTGTCAGAACTAAACAAAATTAAAATGGGACCACATGGGAAGCACCAACTTTTAAATAAAAAAAGAATCAGGAAATCGGACCACCCAGTCAAAAGTTCTGAGGTAACAAAAAAAACACAGTCGAATTGATAACCTCCTCCTTTTTAGTCAGTTAAAAATATAAGTAACTGACAAATAATTTTATTGTTGTTTATCTAGTGTGTGTGCTTTCTGTGTGTCGAATTTTCGTTGCATTGCCTAAGCGCGGGAACATGGAAAGACATAACAAAACTTTGCATAAAACTTATAATTCTATCTCGATGATAAAACTATGAAAATGATATCTTAATTTTTTTAGAACCTACCCTCTTAGTAGTTTAGTCGATCCCTTGCTTTCAACATTATGTTCTATTAGATCGCCGACACTATAAGTTTTAGCACCCCTGACATGGACCTTCGTTTGACCACAATCTCACCTAATGGAAAGTGACGATGTTAGCGACAATGTATCCCAAGGGTCTAGAAGACAAGACACCTACAAACCGTCAACGTAGTCAGAGATATTAATAATTTTTGACAGACAAATAATAAGCGATGATGTCATAATGGAATAATCTATTCAATGACATAATGGTAGGTAAACTAAATTTCCTTAAAAACAAACAATAGGTTCACTATGCGAACTGCGATTTCAGCAATCGAGTAGTTTTCTGGTCAAACAAGCAGCAACAATGAACACTTCGAAAATAAGACTAACTTAACTGGTATTATATCGAACATCGCCTCCATTGACTATTCGACCATAAGTTAGGTTAAGAAAAGTAAAAATGCTGTGAAACGCGAAATAAACAAGAAACCTTCAAGTCTGAAGAAAAACTGCGTCGAGTCGTCATCTGGCTCAGAGCCAAGTCCACCAGAAGCACTAATAAACCTAGTGGAAATGGATACAGACGTGTCGATGAGAATCACAATACTCAGTTCATCATGGTTAGGTATGGAGATAATGGCTTAGCGAATATTACACATAATTCCGCGATCAAAATACAATACCTATTGCCTTTTCGTGACGAGAGATTTTAAACCCCTGAAACACAGGCAGTTGAATTGAAAATAATGTAATGAATAAAGTGAAAATTAAGAGAATAAATTTAGAAAACATACAAAACGCCGCGAAAACATCCAAGAACGTCTCATATCAAATATATCAATAAAGTAATCTCAAAATAAATGTTACGTTGTCTCTGCTTGCCTCGCGATGCCGCTCAAATCTTGACTGACTGTCTCACAAACCAATATTCTGTACGTGCTTTTACAAGACTTACGAGTATGTAGATAATGCGAAATCGCACCATGTTGTTTGCGTAGCTATAATAATGTGCTAACTGTAAAATTATACATTGGGTACTAAGATAAAAGTTTTAGCACCTAGAACCGGATTGTTGTTAAGTTTTATGTTTTAATCAAGTTGCAAGCGAATTGAACATTACAATAATTTTCAAATACTACGTAGTAGGTACTAGCACTTACACTTCATTCTCGTCTATGAACATTTCTGTGTGCTTCGACCTGAAACAGAAAATACAATATCAATTTGCTATACAATAACATAAACCACGGGTTGAAATTAGCTTTAGCAGAAATCACAATTCATTAAATAATTGTTACCTATTTTAGGATGACAGACACGGGCGAAAATAAAGCGTGGGTTCCTGTGGTGGGTTCAGTTATGAATCTCTTTTCAGTGTGAGTGGGCGTGATGCCTAAGTGAGAGGAGGTTGAAGTAGAATACTCAGAAACACTGGATTTAAAATAGATAAACTATGCTGGACCATTCTCACAGCATCACCTAGATGACTTATGACTAGCTAGCACTGCAATCAATCAATGCACTGCAGGTTTTACTTGAATCTAAGAACATTTTCCGTGAGCTGCTATTATATTAGATTAGTATTTTCTAAAATAACGATTCATCTTTCAAAATAAGATACAAAGGTATAGTTTGAAATGGTGTCTTTCCAATAAAGGACATTTGTAATTTTTTGGACATTGTTATGAAAACACAATATAACTCGCTATAAAACATCAGTTTCAAATATTGCTGATTACAAATTATTACAAAGACACCTACTATCTACGGTAGACACTAGTCATCAACACAATGACCCACTTGGTAAATCTGTTGACGATCAATTAATTTGCCATTTACTCTAAAACTGAGCAAGAGATGCCCTTGATACGCTGCTGACCCCAATTTATCACGCACAGGTAATTTAATTACGTCCACTTGTGAGTAGAGTAACACCGTTTTAGTGGTAGATAGGGGCCTGAGGGATGTCAATGTCACTGAAGAATTTTTTTATACTCAGTGTAACAAAGATCTAGAAGAAAAGTGAAATCTTATGAAAGGAATCGGCGATTTTAACGTTATTGTTTGTGTTCTTTATTTTCAGCTACAAACAAGTCTTACTAAAACAACAAACCATGGTTGTCTTTTATGGTTTGTAGTTTTAGTGGGTGCTTCAGTGCTTTATTATTAAAATCGTGTCATAATGGGATACAAATCTAGAAACCTGGCCATCTAGGCCTGGGGTTATCCCTGAAAAGTATATAACTTTAGTAGTTTGTAGTATAGATAATGGTTGCGGTCACAGACCAGAATATATATGAATGGAAAACCTCAAGACTTCTATTATATAATGTAAATAACCCATAGTTATCCTGAAGTCGCTAAGTTCATTGAGATGGTAAGTTACGTCATGTATATTTGCACACACATGAGACAATTAGAACCAATTGAAGGAAAACGCTAAATTATTCATTGAAGAATGTAAGCCGAAGCTAAGTAATATACCTACGAAATATGTAATACAAAATGTTCTCGTAAGGGCTGAAGAATATTCGAGTCAAAAAATCTTTAATGAAATTCCATACTGTTGAAATACCGACCATATTTATAAGAAATCTTAGTAGGTAGGTACTGAAAAGAAGCGAAAGTCAAAGCCTCAACATTTGGCTTGCTGAGAAAATTTCATTCGATTTTATGTTTTTTTGAAGTTATTATTTTTTATTTTGACAAAGAATGATATTGCTATGTCTATTAACTGCCTCAAGTTCTGCTCAATAGAAATTGAAACTAATCACGTCATTGTAGCCATTAGAGATAAACAGAAAAATGGCTAAGCTGCTAAAGACATCTAAGATCAACAATTAGCCGGTAAAGTCAGTGTTCGCGACGCGGATGTGGGAGCAACAATGCTTGATGCAGACACGCTGGACGGCTGGACGGTGCGCCCGCGGGGAATAATGGGGCACGTGACCGCTGACATACATACAGCCGGGATACACTTACATTCAAACGAAACTAATATACCATAGAGCTTGCAAAATCCGTTTTAACACAAGCTTGATTTAAGTGGTTGTTGAATTTAAAACAAAATGTAAAGTAATCAGTCAGTAAGTTAATAACATTACAGAATGGTTTGAAGGAATACATAGAGATATAATAGAAAAAATGTTATAACATAGAGCAGGTTTGTTTTAAGGCAACGTCAGTCTGTAATGATGACTTTAAAGACCACATGCCACTTTTACAGAAAGCCACTTGGTTGTTTGTAGGTATTCTGAACTCAGCCTATATCAACACAACTATCTTGGACAATATGGTCCGAAGTCCAGCGAGACAATTGGAGCGTCACACGAGATCCACCGCTGACGACACCACCGCGAATAGCAACAGAATGAAAACACGCACTTCGGACCCCAACCATTGTGAAAATGTGAACCGGTGGTAGATTACATAACAGTTGATACAGTTCCTGTACGGGGGAGCTAAGCGACGACAGTTCAATAGCCACAGAATTGCCCCTTATTGAATGAGAGTACGTGAAACGGTTTGTTTGATGTGACGCGAAGATCAAAGTAATCGGTTCGTCTGATTTGATGGGCGATCAAGACAAGCACAAAACTACAATAACGACATGCGAGAGTAGGTGATGAAACAAGACAGGACAGTAAATCACAATTAAATAATTAAATATGGCGTTATAAGATTAGAACAGAAGAATAGCGTCTGTCTGACATAGCATGGTTCAGAAGATGCTGAGTGGTGGGTGGCAGATTTTATTCAATAATTTTAAGATTACTCTAGTTTCTGGCAACATTTAATCATTTTCCCAAAGTAAAGTAATGCTAATGTGGCCATTGTCTGTTTGTACGGCTATACATTATTAGCATAAACCTATGTCAACGAACTCCACGTGGTTTGTTATTTTATTATAATGAGTCACGTCACGGCGGTTGTGCCTAAAATGATTATGTAGGATTCGCATGTGGGTGACAAAGGAGCAGAATGTTCTACCGATATCATTCTATCCATGCCTTATTCAGTTATGACGTGATATGAAACGAGCTTGTTTTACCTGGTAGCTAATCGTAGCTTGGCCACGTGACGATGGTTTAAAATTTTAGGTATTACCTACATTGTTTGTTAAGATATTCAAAATCAATGCGGTGGGTTCACGAAATGCGCAGCAAGGTTGTTAGTGTAATTGACAATTTACAATAGTATTTGTCAATGCCAAGGTCGTGGGATATGCTATTGTTGGAATTCAGTGCATAATTAAGACGTTACAATTACAATACAATATGCTAAAGATTGTAAAATAATAAATGCAGCATCTCCAATGAATAGATAATATTATGTATAACCACGGACAATTTCATTTATCTATGATATTATATGACAATAATCATTGAAGCAGAAAAGCTAATGACTAAAATCACTTATGGTATATTTGCCATGAAATGTAGTGTATTTCGTTCGACATGATCACAGCGCAGTGCGCACGGATTGGAAATATACACCGATTAATATGATGGATAACATATACCTAATTTTAATCGAGGTGATTTTAGTGTTAAAAACCATGGTAGTTTTAAAAGTTTTAGAGTGTAAAATGTTATCACAAATATGAAATACAGTCATAATAACATAAACCTAATCTACACATAACTTACTAGATTAGATACATAGTCGGACAAGATATCTATTCAAATCTTTTAAAAGAGGAAATATTTGATTGTTTGTATTGAAAAGGCACCGAAACTACTGGAGCGATTAAAAAATATCTTTCATCATTAAAAAGCTTACTTCTCAGGCAGTGACGTAGGCTATTTTATCCCGGAATTCCCACGGGAACGGGAACTACGCGGGTGAAACCGCGAGGCGCTGCTATTGGTAGAATATTTACAAAACTAGATACAAAGGTTATCTTTAATATCCGCTAGGAGACGCACCACCACATACACATCTTGATCGGCATGTTAGTGTTTATGGCAACTAACTATAAATTACATACAATAGTTTGCTTCTCGGAGATAAATTATAAATTAAACATCGTAATATCTAGTTCGTCACTTCTGTTTTTGTCTAGCAAACATAAAGTAACCCCAGCTGAAAGCGGCCCGGGTAACAAGACAACAAATGAACATTACTGAGACTTCAGGAATTTCACAATAATAATTGTGTTCTTTTCTCTGGCTCTACTTTTCCAAGCTCTTAATTCACTAAGGTTCTGGGTTGAAACGAAAATCTTAAGAACACCTGGTGAGAAACGAAACAATTATTATTACTTTTGTCTTGTAGTGCGAAACAGCGTTACACCAACATCAAAGCTTTCTCTGAGCATGCGACTCATGAGAGTATCCGACATTACTACCGTATCTTTTAATTCAATAAAGCACAAATCAAATAAAAGTCAATAAGTGATTTATACGAACACCTTGATAAGTGAGAGCCATTCCACACAGGCATCTCGTCTCCAGCTATCGTGCCTGAGGTCGCAGGTCGACAGATACGGGCCGAGCATCGATAACCTTATTACCAGTATCTGATCCAAAGGTTGTATTAATATTCCACTTAACTGCATTAGAGACAGGGTTATTTTTAGCTTGTTTATCAGTTATTTGATGGGTTCGATTCCCGGTTCAGACAGGCGATTTTTCAAAAATCTTTGAATCAACTATAAATTATTTTAAAAACCATAATGATGTCTTCTTGCAGTAAAATGCTTTATCTACAATAATTAAGATACTTGCCCTCTATGTGGCATGGACGTGGGACAACCTGTATATATTTGAAATCAAGTATTTTCATTGTCAGATACTTATATATAACATTATGTCAACTAATACTTTTTTCTAATCAAACAATAATTAATTGTGTTTTAAAAAACTTATAACAGACTTAAATTTTATAGTTTTTTCATGAATTTTCAGGGATATTCATTGTCAGAACTTAACCAAGAATCATAAAAATCGGACCATCCAGTCAAAAGTTGTGAGGTAACAAACATAAAAAACAGTCGAATTGAGAACCTCCTTTTTTTGAAGTCGGTTAAAAAGGTTTCTCATAGGCCGTTTCACCTTAAAGTTAAGAACCTTTAATCCCGCGATAAGCCTTTGTTACCAACTTACTTTGTGTTTTCAATGAATTCAAGAAAACGAGACGTGTTAGAAACATTATCGGTTTCATGCTATAATTATGTATGTATACATATTGATTGTTCTTCCTTTTATCCTTTCTATATGTTTGTTTTTGGGAATTTGAGATGAAAGTGGGAAGCATTGTTACGTTTCGCAGAAGCGTTTCTTTTCTGAATTTGTTTTTCTTTGATTGAAACACGAATTGATTAGCTCGGTGGTGCAGGTAAGTACAAGCTTTGTCAATAACGACTAAACTCTACAGCAACATCTTTTTTCAGTCAAAGATAACCTTGAGTACTTCGCAAAACCGTAGGTCAAGAAATTTGCTTGAACCCAATTAGGTACCTTCCAAAAGCAGGTAGGTATTGGGAGTACTCACATTAGTGCATGTCCAAAGGAATAATGATAATAGTATGTTTATTTTCATAACCATGGAGGAAAATTGCGTATTGCACATAAACATTATCTGATGTTGTAAATCTGCCTTCTCATCACGCATGGCATTGGGCACATGCAACTGATCCTATCAGGTAAGTACACGTGTACCACGTGGTCGTCAGGGTACGTGGCGCAATCATAATGCACTTTACAAGACATTGTCTTGTTGTCATGATTTGACTTTAAGTAGGACCAAAGGGCGAGTATAGTCAAGGTAAAGTACAATAATCGTATTGTTTTGAAAGATAGCAATTTGTGGATGGGATGCTGAAGAAATTCACTGGCAGTTTTTGGAAACAATATGAAGAATCATCAGCACAATAAACACAAAAAAACTACTAAAAACAGCTACTGTAACTAGACAAAGTAATGAGGTTGGCGAGCGACACCGACAACCTCTGGGCATTATCATTACGCCTCTAATTGCCACCGCTGCAACGAGTCTCTCAGATGGGTAAAATTGCTCCCGAGAGTCGGTCTCCACGGTGTCTAAATTACAGAGACATCTCTGTAATTTAGACACCGTGGAATACCGGGCATCTCCTAGTGATCAGCAGATCAATGACCTCGTAAAGCAAGCTCAGTGTTTATTACAAAAGTCTCTGTTCTCTCGAGAGCAAGGAACATACTGTATGTGTTTGTGGGTCTCTCAGCTCTCGAGATTAATTACGCGACCTGCGCCACCTCCTCGCAATTTCTTATCGCCTACTCGTTTTAACAAACACCAGTCTGTAATTGAGAATTACTGCTAAAAAAGCTTGCTTTATTGCCATTTTCATTAATGCCTCCACCTCTAATTCATTCCGAACAATGCTCTAGGATTTCACGTGATAGTTTGTATAGTTTTGAAACGATAGAAAAGTCATTAGTGGTAGGAAAAGTCATTAATGGTTCTGATAAACAAGCTATATTTATCATCGTCATCATCATCATCATCCCTTTACGACCCACTGCTGGGCATAGGCCTCTCTATGCTTATGCCATTCGCCTAAATTTATATTTCCTTCAAATTTTCAGTAAGGTAATTGGTAATAGCATTCACATTAAGTTAAAAAATATCATGGAATTTTATAATTTTTAAATCGCTATAGCGATTCAATTATTATAGCGAATAAAAATGCTGCTATAAATATATATATTGCTGCTATAATAGCAGTAATGCCGAGTGGGTTCCAGTTACTGAAGCAAGGCGATGCACGCTGCAGTTGTCTGCAGAGTACCGGTCGAAGCACTCAACCGTCCCAAGATTGTATAAGGACAAGTCGATGAACCTCGCCAAGTGCAATAAAAACTTATATCTAAGAAGGTTAACAGCAAAGGTAGAGATGAAGGGGCTTACGCTAAATGTACCCCAAACGGAATGTAAACGTGTACGCGGCAGAGAATACTTTTTATCAAAGAAAAATGCACTCAAATGAACATTGTGTCCAAGGTACAAGGTGTAACAAGTATAGCAAATAATAGACCAACTTTAACATACTCGACAATAAAGAAAACACCCTTCAGTGATCTGCTGGTGTATGTATACTTACTTACAGAGAACGCAAACTCTGAATAGCTGTAGTATCAATTATTATTGTAAATATAATATTTAGCAAAGATTTACCGACAGACACATTGAGAATGAATGAATGAATGAATGAATGAATGAATGAATGAACACTTTATTGTACATATTAAATAAAATAACTGAGAATTTATTAATGTCGTATAGTATAGCTGTGTGGTGCTGGCTTAGAATTTGCACCACCCTATCTCTTCCCGCGGATGTCGTAAGAGGCGACTAAGGGATATCCAGCTCCCCAACCAGCATGCCCAGCTTGGGGATTATGGGCACTACCCCCCTTTAGATAAACGCCAACAAGGCGCTTATTAGGGAGAGGCCTCCGTCCAGCAGTGGACGAGTTGAGTCAAGACGAGTCGTGTAATCGATTTTAGTTATTATCAGATATATATTTTCATAATTTTTTGTTTTATGCTTTATACTTTTTTTATTGAAAAAAGAGACCTAGATGAGTGTTGTCACTTCTATTCGATGTTCTAACAGTGAAACAGGTGTGTTTTTTTAACCTACTTCAAAAAAGGAGGAGGTTCACAATTCGTCTTTTTTTTGTTACCTCAGAACTTTTGACTGGGTGTTCCGATTTGCAAGATTATTTTTTTATATGAAAATGGTGCTTCCGGTGTGGTCCCATTTTAATTTTGTTGAGTTCTGACAGTGGGATCCATGAAAATTCATGAAAAAACTGTATAGTTTTTTAAAACAAAAATTAATTATATTATTTTTGTTTTAAAGCAGCAGATACAATATGTTAAAAATTAAGAAAATTGAACCAGAAGCCTGTATGAGGTATTCAATTCACGCACGACACGACAAAATCTGCTGAGCTAGATCATTATTAGATCTAATTTGAAAATAGCTGCACAACCAAATGTCGTAGTAGGTACCGTTTGTAGAGTAGTATCGTAGTACACAGGCCGATACGTTCATTGAACAGATGTTTCCTATTTATAGGTTACCTACTTGAAAATATTATGATATTCACATCTGCGAATTCTGCAATAGGCTGAGAAAACCGCGAATATCAATGATTGAAAATAATCTTCATAAATTGTAAGAATAATTTCGTTATATTTTTTTATAAATAATGCTGGACATAGCAACATCTAGAAGAGCAACCAATCAGCAATCAGAGTGAGACACTTTTTGAAAACTGCGCAACATTATTGAGGTAGACCGATTAGAAAGGTTGTTAGTATTTCACATTTACAATATTATATTATGTAAATCTCGTTCGGTTGTCGCGCAATAGGTATACATCTCAATTCAACAACAGTCTTTTTTAAATTTATTCACACATATATTATAAACGCGAAACTTGGATGTTTGTTACCTCTTCACGGCAAAACTACTATCGGAGGATCGGAGGGGGCTGATATGGTTCAGAGCCAAACATAGATCAAACTATAAAACATATTTATCCGATACAACAGTTCCCATGGGATAGAATTAAAACGTTTCCTTCCATAGAAACAACGCGTGCAAAGCCGCGGGCAGAAACTAGTACCTATTTTATATGGGACCCAAAAAGTCCTACCCGCCATTCTTAAAAAAAAATAGAGAAATCAAAGAACGTCAAACAATGAAAATAATAACCTACTCTTTTCCAAGTCAGTAAAAAATAAAATGTCCAACAGTGATTAATTAGTACCGAAAACGCGAACAATCTCTGCAAAACCGGCATTTATATACAAGACAGTAAACATTGAAGTGCAACGACAACGAGTTTTGTCCTACATTTACACACCAAGACCCGGCGTGCACTGCACGTGGCAGGCAGTTACTAACACGAGATATAATCTCTACTCACCACGAAGCAATCAGCTTTATAAAATTATCACTTATTGTCAATCACAGCCACTAAAGAAAAATAAAAAAGTAAATAAACGCACTCTTAGCAACGTGTGGGCAACGTGTGACCACCGCGGGCTTCCTACCGAAACTAACTGAATGAATCAAAATATAGCGAGCGCGCGAGGCTGTGACGTGGAGCCGAGGAGTATACAGGACCGGACAACAAACTCACGACCAACCAACCTCCACCGTACCAACCACAGAGCTCTGAGATCTGTGGTACCAACCGATGCCGGCACAGGATGTCAACTGAGAGGGTGGATGGGTGGATGGAAATGTGAATTGGCTCCGGAAATTGATTGTGGAGAACTGGAGATCGATTAATGTGTCAACGTGTCCGGTTTACCGGATAATGGAGCTTTAGACAGCACAGAATAAGGGAAACAGCCTTGGTCGTTCAGTTTTAATGAGGCAAAATGACCCACAATTTTAGTAATTGCAGATGATACAGAATACCGCTGTACAGTTCCTTTAATGATTGCATATGTAAGGGCATATGATTCTTTCAAATATGCACTAATTATGCATTGACAATGCAAAACTGACGTGCTTGTACTTCCTTGTGTAAACTATCCTATCAGACAAAATAATGATAGATTACTAAGCAAAGTCCACAAGTGGGGAGTGAAGGTATAATGAGTAAGCAAAGGTAAACTGGCATGTTTACTTGAATAACGAAACCTATTAAGGAAACAATGGGGAATATAAACCTCGTAGGTGCTCATTAGTGACTGATTGATTCGGAGTACAGTCTATTCAATATGACAGGTATTTTTTAGGTATTTTTAAATAAGATTGAATTATATATATATAGATATAGATACAGAAACTCCCTCAAATAATCCTTATTGTCTAATAGCTAGCGACGAAGGCCAACGAATCTCAAAAAAACGACGTTGAAGTGTCCGGCGACACACCCAGTGTTACAGAAATAGCATCATTCCCGCCTCCCGACTGCCGTAGCCCGGTGCAGGCGCACCGACTTGACCGAGCTTTTCAATTATAAAACGAAGCTTGATTGACTGTACGCCAGTTTGTTAGGGAAGGTCGCTTTTAGACTATGGCCTAACATTTGATCCAATGGACACTTCATGAATAAGCCGTAATTGGAGACCTAAGTTTAGCCGCAGGTCCTTAATTGAAAGACTGAGAATGTCATTACGGGGATAATTGAGATGAAGATGAGGTTCAGCAGGGTAAAAAAGAGAATAATTACGTCACTTTGTTAATTTTTATATGAAAGCTGGTGATTCCCATGTGGTCCCACTTTAATTTTGTTCAGTTCTGACAGTGGGATCCATGAAAATTCATGAAAAAACTGTAAAATTTGAAGTCGGTCTATAGTTTTTTAAAACAAAATTAATTATATACACTAAGATTGAGAAAGTCATAACGGGGATGGTTTTATAGGGTAGAATAGAGAAAAATTACGTCACTTTACCCTCTTAATCGTAGCTGTGCGGTGCTTAGAATTTGCACCACCCCACCTCTTCCCGTGGGTGTTGTAAGAGGCGACTAAGGGATATCCACCGGGGTGCGGGCAGCAGTGCCCCTGCAGAACAATTCTACCACCGAACTGCGATCCCAACCCGCATGCCCAGCGTGGGATTATGGGCAATACCCCTGATTAGATAAACGGCAACAAGGCTCTTATCAAGGGGAGGCTTGCGTCCAGCAGTGGACCAATATAGGCTGTTGAGGAGGTTGAAGTTGAGGAATTTACTAATAATCTCATTTATTTCTTCGACGGGTATAGGCAAAGTTAGCAAAGAACTCATCACTGTACCTAACAAGTTATGAGTTCTTTGCTAACTTTGCCGACACGATGTATATTATATCGTAGTAATCTTGTAATATTTAAATACCTTCTTACTTTTGATGGTATTATAAATATCTGTGCTTTTAGTAAGATTACCAGGTAAAAATATTATGTACGTACTTAGTTTTTAAACTACATATTTTGTACTATAATTTATGTAGATAAGTATTTATGTGGGTATAATGTTTACATGTATGAACATTTTGTTTTTGAACCTTCAACATCATTAATGTACCCAATATGACGATCGTTGAGGGTGCGATGGCATCATCGTCTATTATACCCAAATTCTACCCTAGAGAACGATCCCCGTGTTTGACCTGCTGCTTTGCATCCGCCTATTCTTTCGTGCCATCACTTTATTCTCATTGAGACAAATGGAAAACGTCGCTATCCGCAGCTGGACACTAAGTATAATCAGCGTCTAGTCAGGAGTCCAAAGTCGAAACTGAATAGAATAATTCCTCAACAACAATCTCGGGATTACTGCATCCTGTATTGTTTTAAAAACAACAGTCTTTATTGGTTCAGGAATAGGAGTCAATCTTTGTTCGGATGCCTGACAATGTTATATCGGTGTGGTGTGGGGACTCCTACACGCGTGGTGAGACAATCGGTAAGCGTGCCGCGGTATGACCCTCCTAGCTACAGTAGCCGCTCCATTTATGGCAACCATGCTTTTAGCACGGTTATAATTGTAGCACGTCATCTTATGGCACATTTCGACAGGCAAACTACGTCATCAAGCGTACGTACGGCAACAATAGGGTATATGCTTGGATTTTTTTTTTCAGTTATTTAGGTTAATACATAAACGAAAAAAATATAAAACCAAAAAAAAAATTGAGGTAAAAAACTAAAAGGAAAACTACACTCAGTTTCGGGTGATAAAAACGCTGCCATGTTAGCCCTTGCATTTTATGACGTCACGGATCATCGAGTTCCATAATGTAAACTCAAAGACAAAACTTTAAGCCCATACAAAAATGTTCAAGTCTGACTCACGCTTCATGTTCCAATAGCGTTGCGTTTGGACATTTTGCTATTGAGACTTAAAATATCTACTTTTCAATGATTAAATTTCACAATAATCATTCATTAAATACAAAAATTAATATACAGATATATTTCTATATCAATAGAGAATACGTACAAAAATATAAGCTTTTTTGAAGTCACATGCATATACCCTATTGTGACGAACGCTTTAAATCAGCTTCTTAGGGTGCTTTGTTGGTTAGTCACTAGTGCGCACCAAGTTTTCTGTTCGTTGATCCCGTTTAGATATGATAGTGAATCACCACCTCACACCAGGATTCATAACTTTTTGCTTTATTGATCTCGAGAAATTCATACCATTTAAATCCCTGATTCACAATGGATAGGATTGAAAATGAGGTAAGAACAACGCTACATCTCAATCAAACAAGAACAATACAATTCAAGCACTCACGCGATATTAGATTCATTGTTAGAACAATACTTGGTCTTGGTTATAACTATGTACACAATTTTATTAGCACTCAATGCAAATCAAATACTATTAAAAAGTAGATAAGGTTTCATAACAGGTAAAATAAGGGCAAATTGAATTTATTCACATACGCCTAGGAGAGATTGGCATGTTCGCTTCGCTACAACAGATTCTCACTAAATATTAGGTCCTTACATATGAAATTGGCGTTTTTCGTACTGGCCACTTTAATCACAAATTTCTCCTCTTTGGTAAGGAATTCCAAATTCAAATTTGTACAGCTATAGACTCATGTATTTGTGCTTCGATGATCGTCATTCATTTGTTTTTTTTCTTCTGTTTTTTTCTGTTTGCGTCACTCATTTTACAAAATGGAAAACTTAAAATATCGCATTATTTACGAGTACGAGTTCCGCCGTGGCACTAGTGCTGCGGAAACAACTCGAAGGGTGAATGATGTGTATGGCGGTCGTGTTGCAAAAGAAAACACAGTTCGTTTTTGGTTCCAACGTTTTCGTTCTGGAAATTTCGACCTGCAGAACAAGCCCCGTGGACGGCCTGAGACTCAAGTTGATAATGAAGAGTTGAAGGCTATTGTGGAAGCGGATCCATCGCAAACCACGTCCGAGTTAGCTGCAGGCTGCGATGTTAGTGATAAAACTGTTTTAATTCACTTGAAGCAAATTGGGAAGATTAAAAAGCTTGAAAGGTGGGTACCTCACGAATTGACTGAAGCAAACCGGCAAACGCGCGTCGACTGCTGCGTTACATTACTAAACCGGCACAATAATGAAGGTATGTATTTTAAACCGAATGAAAAACCTGTGATGAAAAATGGGTTCTTTACGATAATCGGAAGCGCTCAGCGCAATGGTTGGATCCTGGCCAGCCAGCCAAATCCTGCCCCAAGCTAAAATTAACCCCAAAAAAGTTACTTGTAAGCGTTTGGTGGACTAGTGCCGGTATTGTTCATTACAGTTTTCTCAAATCTGGCCAGACTATTACGGCTGATGTCTATTGTCAGCAATTGCAAACCATGATGGAAAAGCTAGCGGCTAAACAACCTAGGCTGGTCAATCGCTCCACGCCACTGCTGCTTCACGACAACGCTAGACCACACACTGCGCAACAGACGGCTACTAAATTAGAAGAGCTTCAATTGGAAAGTCTAAGACATCCTCCGTACTCCCCGGACCTTGCTCCAACAGATTACCATTTTTTTCGAAATTTGGATAACTTCTTGCAAGGGAAAAAATTCAACTCCGATGGGGCAGTCCAAATCGCCTTCTAAGATTTTATTGATTCCCGTCCGACTGGTTTTTTTAGTAAAGGGATAAATGAACTACCTATAAGATGGCAAAAGTGCATAGAAAATAATGGTTCATACTTTGATTAATTAAATATATTATATTAAAAAATATTCGACTTTTTGTTCCTCCCATACAAAACGCCAATTTCATATGTAAGGACCTAATATTAAATAAGGGATTCTGCAACGAAAAACTTTTGTTTTGCGACTTATCATCATGACAAGCTGAAAATAATTGAGTTTGTTTTAAAAAAACTATAAACCTATTTCAATTAAAATGGTTTTCTCGTGGATGCTATTGTCAGAACTGAACCAAATTGTAATCGGATCACCCAGTCAAAAGTTCTGAGTCAACAAACACTAAAAAAGCAGTCGAATTGAGAAAATCGATGTCGATGGACACATCCTTAAAGACAGAGTCGGTTATGTTATGATAACATTAGGGAATCACTTATTTGTCAAAAACGCAGTGAATAGGAATAAATAATGCTAGACAATCCACAAAACATCATCTAGTTACACCCAATTTTTTTATGGGTACCAAACAACCTATATGCTGCGTTTTCCATGATGCATGGTCACCGCGCAGGATGGCACGACTGGATAGCTGCGCGGGCGCATGCTGTAGGTAGGATACCTATTGGCCGGCGGGCGTGGGTCGGGTGCGAAGTTCACGAAAGACGAACCAAATACGAAAATAGAAGCTACAGAGGAAAAAATATGCAAATTGTTGATAATGATGTTAGAAATGAGGTAATGTCCTATTCAGATAGGTAGGTTTATTTATATGTGGTTTATTTGCCTTAAAGATAAGGGAAACATTATTACAAAAAGTACATAATTTAAAATCAAAAAGCCCTGGGGATTTTAATTTTTTAAATATATTTTTTTATTATCAATCGCAATGAAAGTAAATAGAGAAGTAAATGGAAGTAATAAATTTCATAAAAAAATTACAATTTTATTTCAAATTTCAAACATTGTTAAGAACATTATCAATAAAGTTTCTCTTCAATCTTTAAAACAAACAATACAAAACAAATAGAAGATCAAAACCGTATCATCCTTTTGGTAATAACGATTAGACAAAACGAAAGAAACTTCTTCGTATTCATATTAGGTTAAAAATAAGTTAAAACAATTCAGATTATTAAAGAGAAGCAAGAGCAGAAGTAAATTAAATACCAATTGAAAGACCAGGCTCAAATCTACAACCAAATGTGGGACGATTCTCCTACTACCCGTCAGAAATGACTAGTAATTTAGTGAACCGACGATGCTGGTTCCGGCTTGTCAATCCTAATAACTAGAGCTAATAAAAAAACAAATAGTTGGTAAATACTTATGACTCGTAAGACCTAATCAGGTCTTTCGTACTTCAACCTACAGACGAGGGTGATCCTATATCAGAGGACAAACAAGATAAAAACATGTTGACACTAGACGTCTCAGTAAAATAAGATAAATCCAATGGGGAGCTATTAAAGGCAAAGCAAGTAAGCTTCTAGATTCTAAAGGTATCTTTAGTAGTTAGCATCTAGATTCTAGATGCTAATTAGTACGTATACAATGTGTTTAAGAGATATAGGCATAAGTAAGAGGTTATCTTTCAATCTAGTGCCATTTTAATCAACGAGATCTCGAACGCAAGCAAGAGCCTACATAGATTTATATATAAAGTTACTCAAAAGACGAAGGTTAAACCTAGCCTCTCGAAAGGAAAGCCAGCTAACTGGGGAGAACCGACTACCCTAATCGAGAGGAGGCATCACTTGAGTAGGTATTTACAACTAAAGGATTTAAGGTAGTTTCCCTCCAGGGCCCATAATTTTTTTCCTGTAGTGGGTCACTGCCCTACTCCGGGTGAGTGACAGATCAAGCGGTACATTGCACGGACGAAGTTAATCTCAACAAAATAACTGCATCATAAACATGTCACACAGTCTACATGGATCCGACACGTGTTCCGTTGACTTTGAGCTTGGTTCTGAATATGCATAAATACTAGGATCTAAAGTGCAAAGAGCAATGTCCAACAATCATAAAATAGATAGCAACTTACTTTGCATTACTAAGAAAGAATTGAGTCCGTGTAGCCCTTGTCATAGGGAAACTTGTACCTACCACGACGTTATCGAGTTTTTTTGCATTTTTGTTTTCAGATTGATCGATCCTTAACGCCGTATTTGAAAGTATTCACATTTCACTTGATAGAAGGTCAATTTGTCAAGGATTAACAATAATAAACTGCCTGCATTTCGTTCAAGGTAGGCGGTGTCTTCCGTGGATGTTACGCTGCTCGCATAAATGAATGGACTTAAAGAGGTCGAATCGCTGGCTCGGAAATGTCTCGAAGGATTAATTTGCCGCATGTCAAACTTTTTTCTAACCTTCTTTGAATAACGAAGGACGAGGCAAGATTTATATTTGATTATAGGATCTATAAGACTTGAAGAAAATGGCTTCTATCTATAAGTAGATATTAATAAAGCTCATTCCATTTTCAATCACCAGCGCTTCGTCAAATTTATGGTACCGAGTTCAATACAAACATCAAAGTGATCCACGATTCAGGCAAAGCGATTTTAAGGACTTTGTAAGTTTCAGAGGGATCTTGAGCAGCTGAGTCTACTGTCGTCTGTCATTCTCCAAACTTCAGCCGGCCTAGCACGGGGATTGTTGTCTAGGGTAGAATAGAGAAAAATGACATCGCATCGTCATACATTGCGTAAATTATTGAAGTCGAAGAAATGAATTTTATAAAGAAGGATGGCAACACCCGCCCCTCCACGAATAAAAACAAACAAGGGCTGTGCAGACATGTAATAACTAATGACGGATAAATATATTTTTTTTAAAAATTTCTAACCATCATTTACATTTTTAGCTGTTGGGAGTCAAAATATATTTATATTTTTATTTTGTGAGACAAAGAAACGCTAGGTAGCCGACATAAAGCTTAGAACGTGACTTCTTTTGTGACTGTCAATGTCATCGTAAATCAGGTAACATAAATTGAAACAACGACATTGATGTCTATTCAGATGTCGCCAAAACCTAACTAAACTAATTTGACAGTTCTAATAATGTCGCTGTCCCTGTCATAACGATACAAATAATAAGGATGGCATCATTTTTAGTCCTGTCAGATTAGTTTAGTCTAGTTTTGGAAACATCTGAATAGACACCATTGTCTCCTAGCTGAGTAGATAGATTTGTTGTCTACCTACTTTTTTCGACGAAAATCTTACAAATTGATACCACGGCATTCTCCTGGATAAATTGATTAGATTACGTTACGATTGGACTGACTGAAGATCTAAAGATGTCTTTGCGATGTATTAATTGTCGGCTTCGGGTATCTCGTGTTAAGAGGCATTCTTTGGCGGATGAAAATGCAGCCTAACAGTCATGTAACCTAAAAACTTTTTTCTCCCAACTTGTAAAAGGTTTATTCTATTGATTTCTGAATCCTTTAGGTACGTATTATTTATTTTATAAGGCCGGGGTGATGCTCGTCGCCAAAAAAGTTAGGTCAGCAGATGTATGGAACCTTGCCATCCTTCTTTTACGCATTTGATGACAAAGTGACGTAATTTTTTTCAATTCTACCCCAGACAACAATCCCCGTGCTAGGCCTACAGATCACGAAGGGCAAGCTTGTTTACAAACTAAGCTAAGCTGAAGATTTCGAATGAACTTTTCAAATCACGAGACCTCAATCGACTGAAATAACACAATAGCTACTTTGGATTTTGGACTTTATAATCAGAAACCAAGGTTAATAATTATCGAATAAGTAAAGGGCCCGAAGGCTCAAGAACGCTCGTCTGCGGTAGATATGTTCACTAGACAGCGAACCGATAATAGAGATATTCGAACCGACAGCGAAGGTTGTAGGTAGGTTACCTACTGTACCTAGGTATTATTAGTTACTATCGGGGTGTAGGAGAAAATATCGATAAGGGGAAAATCCGAAGCGAGATCAATGAATGATAAGAGATTTCAATAGGAGATGGATTGAAAACAAGACAGTTATTTGTGCAAGCAAGCTATAGATAAAATGGAAATGTGAAACAAAGGAGGATTTCACAACTGGGGGCGATGTGTCTCACCAGCAAGTGGTTTCCTAATGCGACGATCAGAAAATCAAGAAAATCACATGTGTCCGGGAATCTAATGATTGTTATCAGTTGTTTGTTATAAATAACACTTATGTAGATACATCAAATTTATAAGTTTTTTGCATTGATTTTAAAAGGGAAGATAGGTTACGTTCTCCCAGCGCTTACTCACAAATTGGCATGTGTTACAACTACACGCAAACACATACGCTCACAATTATATTTCCAGTCCTGGTGCAATACAAAGAAGAACAAAGACGGAAAGACGTATCTAGGACCGAAATGAGACTGAGACAACAATATTTCACGCGAATCGCGACCGCCCGTGCCGCCGCGCCGGTCAGACGGTGACTGATGTGGGAGAACACAATTTTACACAATTTGAGGTTGCCACTTTCACGAGCAACCAGTACCTCATCTTCGTTTTTAATAAATCAATGGTTTTTTGTTTATATATTTTTTAAGTTTCTGCCCGCGGATTTGTTCGGGTTGTTTCTATGGAAACGCATAAGCTTTAACAGCTTCGATCCCATGGAAACTGATTTATCGGATCAATAACTAAGTCCAGTCAAGACCCAGAGTATATCTATACAAAATTTCAACCCGATGCGTTCAATAGTTTTAGGGTGAAGTAGTAACATACTTCCCTAAGTATGCTTAGATCTTTAAAACTACGCGTTTTTTTAAATAAATAAATAGACTCAAGAAGGTAATGAATAACACCCGTCCGAAGCCGGGGCGGGTCGCTAGTTAATTTAATATCATCAGGAAAAAACTTCCAAATAGTAACCTACCTACGAGACACGCAGTCACCCGTTACTGTAGTGATTTGTGTTGTTATCTAACGACATTGTAAACTTTGAACGTGCTTGTACTATGGCAGGCTATCAGCTCAAACACAGCAGGTTGTGGAAGTTATCTGACGCATGTAGGTCACGGTGGAGCGCCTGCTCTCTGATGCTCGGTGGACTTTAACCCTCGGATATTGGTCGAGGACGCAGGCCCGGGGCTTTTACCTCAATGGTCTAATAAGCTCTCGGATTATTGATAAACTAGCTGCACCCTGCGGCTTCGCCCGCGTGGAAAATTCGGAAAATTGAGATATGCGATAGGGGTAGTTTTGTAATTTAGTAGGTACCTACATAAAAGTGTTTACTCAAAACTTAAAAGTGTTACTCATCATTATTTACTTCAAAGTTGATTTGGAGCTTGTTTTTTGAGTGAATCTAATCAAGGAATAATAATATTCCATACCTAGGTAGGTAAGTACTAGGTAACTTTATTACATTTTCTATCCACCTCAGAGGTTCATATTTGAAAATAAGATTAACCTATTATTATTTATTGGGCGCCATGGCGCTCATTAGGGGAGGTCTACGTCCAGCAGTGGACTAATATTAGGTTGAAGAATTATTCTAGAACCTAAACTATCTACAGATCAAATCTGAAAGTTGAGTTGCAGACGCCTTTATGGTAATGCCTGCACCCTTGTTCATGTACTATTCTAGTATAAAGCTTTTAATTTACATATTGAGCACTGCTCAATGTTTAAGTAGGTAGTAGGAGCTGCGGTAGATATAGACTACCGCAATCCGTTGCGCTTAGGAAACGATGAAATAAAGTTGCTAAATCAGGTAGGTACAATATTGCGAAACATCAGTTAGAAGCTTAGAAACAAGTCAGCCAGGTTACCAGACGGATATATTTCGGAGGGGGGCGCTAATTGGCAGGAAGTGCAAAGTGCGCGGCCTTGCCCGACTCGCGGGCAAACACCGCGGCGCGGGCCCGGGAGCCTGGTGTAGCAGGTACCGTCACTGCTGAGAACTCGCACCCATGTTACACATTCCTAACAGCCATAAGAGCTTTAGGCATAACATAACCATTATTTATTAGGTACTTTACTTAGGTACCTACTAGCTACTGCCCGCGGCTTTGCACGTACTTTTCAGGGAAGCGTAAGAACGTGCGTATGGACATCTCGGGGACCCGGGGTCTTACCCGAGATACTGTTAACCATCTGCCAAATTTTGATTTTGATTCAGTCCGTTTACTGTTTGAACGAGAAAACATAAGAGATAAACATAGTTTATTAGACTTTGCTTTTATTATGGTAAGGATGTTTTGCAGTTAAGTATCTATACCTACCCAAAAGGTAAAACCATAATAGGTACTAGGCACAGAGCATATCGTCCACTTGCGACGACAATGTGACATTTCAAATTATACGATTTTTCGTTTTATTGATATTCTGAATCGCGATCTCGGGCTCTACTATCTTCAAAAACAGGATATTTTTTCCGACTAATAAAACAAATACAGTGAGAGAATGAAACAAAATATCACAGTTTAGCACTATCTCGTTCGACGATCGAGTTTGCTTCGACACAGTGACAGTTCAGTTGTCATCTGGGTCTTGACATGTGAAGTGCTATTAATTTTGACGAAAAACGTGACATCACGGGTTTACCACGACCTAGGTGATTAATGTGCGTTTCTTTTTTAATTTCATTTTATTCGACAACGTGGCATTTGTTACTTATCACACTGTTCTTGAAAAAAATTAAGCAAAGTTTACGAGACATTTTTTTGATGTCACCTTTTAAACTTTAGTTTTTTCTGGAAAAACGTGATAAATTTTCCTTTTTTTTTTCAAACTCTATTAAGGAATTATTTCCGTTCCAGATGTGTACTTCTTTTTTAATAAATCATTTCATTATAAAAAAAACTGTAATCAACTCATACATCGTAAAGATATCTTGATAATAATTTAAAAGTTATGGTCATTCAAAAGTTTAAAAGTAGTTTCCTGTAAAATCAGAGATTTTGTGATGTCACACTGTCGTCGCAAATGGAGGATATGGAATGCCTGTACAATTTATGTAATTTATAAAATCATGGTTGGCGTAGGCAATGGGACGTGGGATACCATTTTAATGACTGTGATAAGTCTAGGGTAAATGTTTATGTATAACCAGGGTAAATTCAATCTCACAACTGGGCAAAGATCATCCTTCTATTCTTCATACAAGGTGCGATTGATTTGGTCATTGCTTTTCTAGGTATAAGCAAATAGCATGTTTACTTAAGTTGTAAAGAAGGGAATTTTAGACTGAATGTAAGTCTGAAATTGATGATAATATCTTCCTAGCCGCATTTGACATGGGACAAATGTGTGTACGATCTGCAGACATTTGTTCAGGGCGTTCTGGATGTTTATTAATATAATAAAAATATATCTATCTATGTAGTGTATTGTATTATGTATATCAGTTATCTAGTACCCATAACACAAGCTCTGCTTAGCTTGGGGCTAGATAATGCTGTGTGAATTGTCCGGCAATATTTATTTATTTATTTATTTCATTCAAGCCAGCCATTGTTAACTGAGGGTAGAAAATGTGCGAGAGACATAAAAATATACAGTTAATTTTATTTGTGTGGTTTGACCAGTGTTATAATCGTACTTGACTTACCTAAAAATACAGATATTTTTTATTTTTTTTACTAAAATGGCAATATGTGCACCTAAAACTACATAAACACTAATTATTAAAATAACATACGTAGTAGGTACTTAGTCTTATATGAGAAGGTTGTGTTGATTGAATGTAATCTGTATTTGATCTATTTTTAGTTCTTTTTGTGTTTTAAAATGTATTGAATCTTTTTGACTTGACTAAGTGTTCCCTGTAAATCTATGGTATGAATAAATGAATGGAATTGTGTTTGTATCCTAGAAGAAAATGATTTGGAGTCTTCAAGAGTGAAAAAGTCCCTGATATGGAAGCATGCTCCATCTTAGACCACATATTCACTTTCATACATGAGATGGTGGACAAAGGCTTTACCATACGGAATAAGTAAAATTATATTAATAGATCCTTTAAAATTACATTACAACAGTCTTAAATATGGACCCGGTTAGAACACTCAGGATAAGTATTTTATTTTATAGGTACTTAAGTTCTAAGCTAGATGACTAAGGATAGTAGACCAGGTACTGCTCAAAACTGAACTTTCGAAAACGCCAGCTGAACCTGATAAAAATGGTAAGAGAAGCATCTCACTGGAGTGTAATGTGGGCAGTACTGGTAATGAGTACCCTCAACTACTGAATAAAATATAGTCAGCTCATGTAAGCACCCAAGATTATTGCAAATAGAAAATTATGGTCTAGGTGTTTGTGAGTATTAGTACGAGTTATTATTTAATGTTAAAATTGCAAACTTGCGGTGTACCGTACGTAAGTGAAATTATAGGCATCGCTTTGGTTCGTGAGGAACTAAGATTTCACAAAGCTTACGTGTATCAAAAATATTTCTGAATATTTTCCAAAGCTCAGTCCCGATATAACCAAGGTTTTCTCATATAAATAGTAAAAGGAAAATATTTATGTCGCTTTGTTTGAATATTTCATAGGTTAGAAGTTGATTCGAGCAAAGGTACAAGCGTCACTTCACACAGAAAATGTATTATCGTAATAATGACTCACCTCTAATTTGAACAAAGCCCACCAACTTATTTCACTTGTAAATTAGCACTGTTTTTATTTTAGACGAAAGAAAAACATTAGGAAAACCGTCCACGAAAACCACACATTCTTTTAGTGTTGTGCAGCACTGTGTTAAATTATGATTTGACATTTATTAGATTGACATTGACAGCAAATTACTTTGACAAGCGTCAATTCGAATAAAAATCGATTTTGGGGCCTAAATAAAATCCAGTTATTCTCATGAGACCACCTTAAAATTTGATTATTTAATATACAACAAACAAAACTAACGTTTTTGTTTCAGTTTACGGTTTAAATTCCTTTTATGCCTTCTGACAATTAAGTTGTACTCGATTAATCCTGATCTACAAAATAAATTTTGACGTTTAACTCGATTCTGGCATGCACATCACTTGACATGTTGAATGTTTCGATATATTAAAGGAGTGGGGGTCTATACCTGATTCGACCAATCAGAATCACGCAAGCCGGCATAAAAGGTGGCGTGATCACTACGTCACACCACACACGACCCAACTGTACTATATTCTTACTTATCTATGAACTGTACTCTACAGTAGTAATAGCGGCTAGGTTTAGTATAGAAACCTAGCCAGAAGATCAATAAGATTGGTAACCTATACCGTTACTAGCGTAGGCTTTGTATACGATTTTTAAATGCAAAGTTACTTTTAAAATGAACTTGCAATACCTAGGTTACCTATATCTAAAAGAAATAAATACAAATTACACTACCTACTAGCGACATCTTATGAACTATGCACGAAACTGTATAACATTTCGTCAAACCCACACGATCAACAGATGGCTCTAGTTATCACAATTCTGCATAGAAGATGAATGTTAATACTATAATACAGGGATGGAAAAAATCTATGGGCCCTGGAGTAGGTTTGCCAGATGCGAGCTTATCATTTCCTGGACATTTCTAGGGTTACAAACGGAGTTGGAGTTTAGGAGTCCAAATCTAACAACAAATGTTTGCTGTTGGACAGGCAATAGAATAATTAACTTTGTTATAAAAAACTATAGACCGACTTCAATTTTCATAGTTTTTTCATGAATTTTCATGGATCCCGTTGTCAGAACTGAACAAAATTAAAATGGGACCACACGGAAAGCACCAGCTTTCATATAAAAAAAATAATCATGACAATCGGACCACCCAGTCTGTTCTGAGGTAACAAACATAAAAAATAACCTCCTCCTTTTTTTGAAGTCGGTTAAAAAAATTCTAGTTCAGTATTTTAAAAGAAAAAAATGCAAATGATTCTATTTTTTTTATTTTGTGGACTACAAATAATTAATAACTAACACAATGTAAACATACCATACACAGTCACATTTAGTCTTTTTAATTTCAAATAAATTTTGTCACTCTAAAATAAAAAATAACTTCAGGTGTTCTCAAACAGGCAAAATCAAAATACATACAATATTATCTAATAATAGGAAACAACTGAACTTGAAACAAAAATTGAGCATCTCATAAAGATCAAATTTTGGTATCAGTTTATCAATATTAGGTACCTACACACTATAGCAAAAATTGAACACCTCTCTTTGGCTACTATCAAATTCGACTACTTTTTAAAATATTTCGCAGAAGGCTTGTTGGAATTAACAAAACAAAACCTTCTATTTTTTTAAGATTTACAAAGTCATAAGAAAGGGTTAAAGAAATATGCCCCGATTTTATTGTTTGACAAGTCTTTTGGAAGGACCTCGAAAACAGCTTGCAGACACGTAAACTCTGTATACCTACAAAGAATCAATGTCAACAGCATCTTCAATTTTCAATATAACAGAAAATTCAGAGAGCACTTCCCAAGTCAATTTCAATTCCTCTCTTAAAACAGAGGAAGGAGACAAAAACTCGATTTTTTTGTAAATACCACCAGGGCCGCGCGTTGACCTAACTTTGTACAAAAAAACTAGTGTTCATGAATTCCGGGACAGTAAAGTGTAATTACTGGACACGGGACCACACGTGAAATTCCGGGACTTTCCCGGATTTCCCGGCCATCTGGCAACCCTACCCTGGAGGGAAACTACCTTAAATCCTTGAGTTAGCTCATTTTACTGAAAGGAAACATTCCTTTCTTTCATTTCTTTTATTTTCACGTTTGTCTTTGCATTGTTAGTTTAGTCGACCCATAATTTTGCATTAACATAAACGGCGATTACATCTCACACCTCCGATTCGCTGATGACATAGTCGTAATGGCGGAGTCGCTGGAGGAGCTCAACCAGATGCTGGACGGCCTAGCTTTATCCTCGCGATGCATCGGTCTCGGCATGAATTAGGATAAAACCAAAATCATGATCAATGGGCTTATTGATCCGGGACCGGTCGTCGTACATGGCCACCCACTCGAAATTGTTTCCGAGTACACTTACCTTGGACAAATTCTGCAGTTGGGTAAAAACAATTTTGAGAAGGAGGCCAAGAGGAGGATCCAGCTAGGCTGGGCAGCGTTTGGAAAGCTACGTCGAGTCTTCTCGTCATCCATACCGCAATGCTTGAAAACGAAAGTTTTCAATCAATGCGTCCTGTCATGACCTACGGAGCTGAGACGTGGACACTCACGATAGGGTTGGTCCACCAGTTTAAAATCGCTCAGCGAGCTATGGAAAGAGCTATGCTCGGAGTCTCTCTGAAGGATAGAATTCGTAACGAATACATCCGACAGAGAACCAAAGTTATCAACATATAGCTCAAAGAATTAGAAAGCTGAAGTGGCAGTGGGCGGGCCATATTTTGCGAAGAACCGATAACCGCTGGGGTAAACGAGTTCTTGAGTGGAGACCGCGACTCGGCAAACGTAGTATAGGACGGACTCCGGCCAGGGGGATGACGATCAGCGAAAGACTGCAGGCAGATGCTGGATGCGTCAAGCTGAAGACAGGGCGCTATGGCGCTCATTAGGGGAGGCCTATGTCCAGCAGTGGACTAGTATAGGCTGATGATGATGATGATGATGATGATGATGATGATGATGATGATGATGATGATGATGATGCAATTCAAAGGCCCCAGTTTACATTTGCTACGGGCCTCCCGCTATCTGAATCCGCCACTAGTTATTGTAGAATGTAGACACAGAAATTATATCTCATCGATAGAAATTATTTCTGTATTTGTAGCGTACCTAGCGTTACATTATCTTTGGTTATTGTATTTTAAAGATAATACAACAACTTACGGTATTCCATAGAGATTATAATGTTCTATAAAATCTCGATGCGATATTCTCTTACGAAGTTATTGTATTCTCTTTGATATTTAGTATCTTTGGTGCAAATTGCATAATCAAAACAATATAAAATATCTCGAATTGTTTATTTCCCTTGCAATGTTTAAGCAATACAAGGACATTAGCAATGTTGTTTCCTTGCTGGTGTACTGTCCCGCGGACAAGGCTTACCTCCTCACCAAGGAAGCCAACGGGGAGTTCTGGATACCCTCCAACAAAGCTGAGAAAAACTGCTGGAAAGTAACGGCGCATAAAATAAGTTTTGAGGTCGGTAAGGTTGGCTTGCAATGAGATATATTAAAGAAGGGTGGAATAGCTACCTACAGGATGGAATTTTTCGACGGGGTAGTATAAGGAGAAGTGTAGCTACAGGAAAATGGTCTTAGGAGACGAACCATATTTTAAAGATATTTTTTTATGCCCATTCAGTTTTTTTACAGTTAGCAAGAAAATAGGCACTACAGGGTCGATTTGCATCAAAAAAGTTTTCGTTCTGAGAATGGAAATGAGTTTCTCTAAAAAATATGGATGATGATAATGATGATTTTTTCCGTATACCTTTGGTTTATAGATATTAGGAGTTTTGTATGAGTGTTCCTTTCCACCTGCCCACGTAAGTACATTATTTCCCAGTTGTTCGGCATGGACGCCGGCTCGCAGTCGCAATACATTCCACTCCGCGTGTACAAAGTGTGGCTGCCGAACCATCCGGCAGGGTGCGCCTTCCACGTCGTCTACAAAGTTATCATCAAGTCGGACGTCAAGAGGAGGGCTAAAATAAAGGTACCTAGTTTGTGTGATATTTGAAAACAACAAGAGCAACCTTTTAAGACTTTCTTGTGAAGTGTTCAGTTTACACTTTGAGCAAGTAAACGGCGAAGTCCCGTAATTTAAAGCTCCCTGTGCGTTGTATTTGCATAGTTAATTACTAGGCTCATAGGTACAGCTCATAGTCATAGCTTTTCCGGTTTTATAAAACGGGACAACATTATTTCATCATTAACAAACAAGTCCACAACCCGACTTCACAAAAAGTTAAACTTCTAAACTCAGTACCAATCCCTATAATCCTGCGCTAGATATTGTTTTCTCACATGAAAATGCCATAATCCAGGGTATGAGGAGTCGTCTCCAATGGTTCAACACCATAGAGCTGGAACGGCAGCGCGCGCACGCCACCCTGCGCAGCCCGGAGGTGGCAGTCCTCGCGCTGTTGGCCATAGGAGAACCGCCAAAGGATCTAGAATCTACGGTACCATTTCAATACATATTTTAGTATTTTTTTCGAATGCCGCGGTTACTTAATTCACAAATATCAACGACTAAATGGCCATATTATCACAAGTGCCGCGCGTCTCAATATTGCAGGAGATGGAAACCGGTTTACTGATAGAAATATGCGAAGCGAACGTGCTGTTAGCTGGCGACGTGGCGGCCGGCGCCGTGGCTCTGGCGTCCCCCAACCTCCAGCTACTGGCGGCCGCGGGGTACCAGCGAGATGGCTAGTACCTTACCTACTGGCCCAAGGGTCTTATAACGTCACATATCGCCCGGTTATGAAAAGCTAGTTTACTACGTCTGCGACATAGGTAGGTGTGGTACCTACCTGATGATGCTTGGGCAGGGCTCGTACTTGCAAAAAGAAATCGAATCGTCGCGTCGTCTCATCCGAATATTATACGAGCGAAGTCAGTCGATTATTGTTAGACCACTCTAGAATGTAACAAATCCAAAGTTCGTTGAGCCAATGCTTCATTTATTTGTCAGCTCGCTAGTCAAAACCGCCTCATAACCATCGTAGCGTAATCGAAACGTGTGGTAGAGCGTAAGGCAGCTTCGGAAAGCCGATCCTTCTTCCGTTGCTCAATAAATGATTGCTTTGCAGATCAGCTCCGTTTGTACCGCGAGTTCGTGGTGATGGTGTATCCGGCGATCTACATGAGTCCAGCCGTCTTCACTCAGTTTATGCTGGACCTTGGCTGGCAGAAGGCCCAGTGCCCCAGCTTGTTCAGGTTATTACCGCACATCGATTCGATATGGAGACTGCAGATAAATGAGGTTTTTTTGTTTCAAAATCTTGGATGATAAGGTAAGTTTATGGCCGACGATGTAAGTAGGTACCTTACCTGCCTATCACATGGTTTAGATTAGGAAATTAGCCTATGTTCACTATTTGAAGAGTCTCAGCTTGTAACTGGCAGGAAGAACAGGCTGAGACCGTTTTTCCGAACCTTAAAGTAGGTGTAATTGTTATTTTCAGAGCAGCTGATGTGACCGGTCGAGGAGGGTTGTCGTTCTTAGAGCTGATGCTGTGGACAGCCGCACTGGAGCCTGGGACACAGCACAGCGGCATGCCGGCGGAGATCCGATGTCGATACATCTTCAGGTCAGCAATATCATCTTCTTCCTTTGACTCTCCAACATACTCTTATAGTAGAGGTTGCTTGCAAGAAATAAGCGGAAGAAACAAGGGAATGTGAAAGTACCCTTGGTGTTCCCCTTGGTATTTCCAGGTCTTTTGACGCCAACCGCGACCTGAAGCTGGAATACGTGGAGTTCAAAGAGCTGGTGGCTGCAGCGCGAGCCGCGAGGCATTTACCGGTGGATGCGCTTAGCGTGGCCAGGGACGCTGACGCTTGTCTACGGTTAGTTGAAATACAACTTCTTAACTTAACGGTCTTAAGATAGAAATGTCCATAATCAGATAGCAAACGATGTGTATTTCGTGCGAATATGAAACAAAAGGGCAAAAGGCAGACTCTATGTAAAGAGGCTTTTCAAAAAGAGAAGGAGTCGTGGGAATTGAGGGCGCTCGTGTGCCAATTGGCAACTTTTGTTGCGTTGACAACACTGCTCTGACATTGCAGTACGACTAAAAAAGTTAGTTCACCGAAACGCCACGACTCTTCTCTTTTTGAACAGACTCTAGGTACCTACAACTGCAGTCGCATCTCCCGTATTCTTGTAAGGGTCTTACAACTTACAACTATAGGCCGACAAACGAATATCTATCACCCTTGATGGAAGTAAATGCCATAAGGGTCGGACTCACAGATATTTCGGACTACTGAAGATCTATTGCTTTTTGTTCAGGCAATTAGGTATGCAGCCCAATAATCAGCTGCCCCTGGCAGACTTCCTGCGCGGGGTGGGCGAGCTCCGTCTCCGCGGCACCAGCTCTTTGCTGCGGTGTCCTCGCAGCATCAGCGGGTATCTCCTAGATCTCTCGTAAGTATTTATAAAAAATCTTACTTTAAATATCTATCAGCTAACACAATATATGTATCTATCACTTAGGTCATGTTGCGACTCGAACATCAGCATCAGCATGCGGATGTTGATGCTGATTGAATATTTCGGGTTGCAGGTAACGTCCGTTTATACTTACCAACCTGTATCCAGTAAATCTATCGCGTCTATGATATTCCAAAATCCTTAAGGTTTGCAAGTTTATGCGTGTCAGGCAGCTGTTTTTTCTACCTACAGAGAAAGAGATAAAGAGCTTCTTGACTCGTCTGCTGGAGCGGGGTCACCGTCGCGCCCTACAAACACCGAAGGTTTATTTATATTCTTTATTTTTGCTTTATTTTGTTATCCATTAGGCGGATTTAGAGTAAAGTTATCTGTCACAGAGCACAGAATATCTGGAGGTATTCAAGGCGAATTGGGTAGAGTGTCGGCCGGGTACGCGAGTGCGTCGGCGTCGCGCCGCGGGACACCACTGCCGCCGCCGCGGCCGGACTACAGCGTGGCCGCCTACACCGTCAAGCTCAAGAGTAGAAATACCACTGAAATGCTAGAACTGGGAAACTTTGATGGTACTGCCACAAAACATTGTTAAATTTCCAACAAACATCTAATGAAATATTGTTTTTATACCTCAACGCAAGAGGTGTGGGTAGGTACTTAAGTTACCTGCCTTTTAATCAATAATTACCGTTAAAACAGAGGCAATTTTTATTCTTTAAAATAAGTCAGCGGATGTAGCTCCATCACCGGGGGCGAACAGCAGCGCCCCCTCCAGAACAATTCTACCACCGAACTGCGACCCCCAACCCGCATACCCAGCATGGGGATTATGGGCATTACCCCTCAGATAAACGCCAACAAGGCGCCTATCAGGGGGAGGTCTGCGTCCAGCTGTGGACCAATACACGCTGTTGAGGATGTACCTATTGATTTTAGTTTAGTTTTTGTTTGGAGGGTAACTTCTAGACGCTTTCTTCGCTATGTTTATTGTAAAATGGAGTAAAATGGTGATGGTGATGATAGTTCACAATAGAATCGTCATGAGTTGTCAACTTTGTCTAAGGTTAGCCAGCTAGCTATTTAAAAATCCTCGTGTTACGCAGATGCTGCAGTCAGCCCTTCAACTGTGCATCTCATGACGGGCCTGGTCGCTTCTATGACGGTCCTCGGACCGACCTCGGCCCCCGTGGAGGCGTTGGCAGCTGTGCACTACTTCGCCACGGCTGTTAATATACCAAGTGTTAGTTTAACTGTAACTCTTTAAGAGTGGTAGCCAGACTACATGAAGAGGCAACATTATTCATTCTGACTGACAGACTTTATTCTCTATATGAATGAAGTCGGACAGTCCAGAATGGTGGTGGTACTCAAGTCTCTTCACGGAAGACATCGCCACGCACGATCCAAATTCCGAACCAACCCAACGTTGACCAAGACTGACGGGTTCATGACAGCCATTCAAGTCCAAGTCATAGAAACCCGCAACTATTAAGGTTCAAAACATATAGGTAAGTTCTTAGAAAACTGTTCACCACATGATAACGACTTGGTATCTTTCAGAAAAAGACAGCTGCCGGCTTAGTAACAGAGGCAATTATCAAGCCCGCGCTGGCGTGGCACGCGGCGGCCGAGGAGGCGGCCCTCGGGGCTCTGTTGCTGCGGCTGGCGGAGCCCGTGAAGCACCTGTGCGCCGCCGAGCCGAGGCTGCTGAGGCTCGCCTCTCCTGTCATTGCTGTTGGTTGGTTCATTTACCACTGCCTGTTCCGTTCCGCGTCACTAGCAGTGCCTGTTGCCAATGACACGGAGCGGTGCGACATCTACCAATCAGGGACCAGGAGGGGTATTTTAATTCATTCGATTCGTTTCCGAACATTTCCGAAGCTAAAACGTCAGATTCGAATTTGAATTCTATTTCGACGGAACTTTAGAACGTTATTTTGATTTGTCAAAAGTTTCCGATATCGAATCCGACTGCCTTTCCGACGAATTAAAATACCCCTGCAGGAGATGAGTGTTTATCCACTCCGCTTCAGTGAGATACAGTTTCACATTCGTCACTTTCCCCCTTAAATAGCTAGATACTAAACTGCCTATAATGATTTGTTAGTTCCGAGTCCTTTTTAAAGTGATCGTAAATTAAATATAAACACTTACACACATTACTATACATATAATAAATGTTTGACTATTGACCGTGTACAAACTTGTCCATCATCCACGTTTTGCCATAATCACCGCACCTGCCAAGCTGACTACTAATTCACTTCAATGTTGTGGACGCCCACCGGCCAGGTGGGATGACGATCTGCGAAAGACTGCAGATACTGAATGCGTCAAGCGGAAGACGGAAGCGGCGCTATGGCGCTTATTAGGGGAGGCCTATGTCGAGCAGGAGCTTAATATAGGCTGGTGATGATGATGATTCCACAGGCGATCTCCACGGCAACCTCCCAGCCCTTCTCTCCATGGAGTCTGCCCTGTGGCCGGCGGGCACAGCCCTGTCGCCCTCTAGAATCCTGTTCCTCGGAGACTACGTGGACCGCGGCGCGTACGGCGCCGAGCTCATGGCCTATCTGCTGGCGGCCAAGATGCAGCGGCCGCATGCCGTGCATTTGATAAGGGGGAATCACGAGACGAGGGATATTCAGAAGATGTTCACGTTTTATAAGTTAGTTATTTTAAAACGGCTTTACTTTCAAACTGCGCATAGCTTCAACTGTCTAAGCTGAATATTGCTTAAGGCCTTACGCTACCCCTTCTTTGTTGAAGCTGTCGTTTTGTTGCTGTTCAAAGGTCAGCCTAAGGATTAAAATCAGAATGGCAGACTCTTGGTCTGGAATACTGATTTCACTTTCAAGCCGAAGATCTCACATATCCAGATATTGAAGATCCTTCCAGCGCAAGGTCACGATACTAAGCCAGATCGACATAAAGAATAGACTAAACAATTCTAATTAGTCCTCCAGTTATCAGAAGACGTATATTTTCTTTTGTCGATTAAACAAAAATGGATGAAGAGGTAACCAGTGAAAGCGCTTTATTTATGTAATTTTTTATTTGTTTGACGAAAGAAAATATATGTGGCCAGTAACTTCTGTTAATCAAAGAGACGGATTCATTAGAATTTGTTAATGGACTAGCCGTGCGTCGTCCGGCTATTATTAAAGGAACTTTTTGTTTCCACAGTGAATGCATTACTAAATACGGGGAAAACGAAGGCCTCAAAGTATGGAACGCAATAAATAACGTATTCGATGTTTTGCCTCTTGCAGCACTTGTGGATGATAAGGTTACTCCTTTCAAACTTAAGTATAATCACGATAACGAACGACGAATAATAGTACATTTACACCTAGGCGAGAAGGTGCCCAATTCCTATAGAGTGGTTCATTTGGGCTTAAAACACATGAGGTAGGAATCGCACTTTCTCCCGAATGATTCATACTGCTTTATACACCACCCTCGAAGAAAATCATCGTTTTAGAATCAAATAGTAAACTCAAATGTATGAATCACGTCAAGGCATCCCTCTAGTTCCTACTTTTGTAGATAGAAAGAAGTCGTCTGCGTATTTCATCAATATCATTATTCTCTCCGGGATCATCAGAGCGGGATAGAAGCATTTTTTCTCATTTTGGTTTAACTGGCCATCTTTTTACTGAGCTTCTCGCATCTAAGTAATATTTAGAGCAAATGAAATGTATCACTTAAGTACCAATAAAACTCCATGCATCCGATGTTGTTCCTTCCAAGAGTTCCAAGTCACCAGGCAGTGTTCTCACAGGTGTTCTGCTGCCACGGTGGCATCCCTCCGCCCTGGGTGTGTCCGCTGATCACCGCCATAGACAAAATCCCCGTGCCTTTGTTGCGGCCTGCGGAACAGAGCTCCATTGCATGGGAGCTGCTTTGGAACGATCCCGTCAAGTGAGTCACTGATTAGCAAGCTTTTTCTGGGTTATAGTCTTGGTTTATAACTTTGGGTGGCCTGAACTCTTGTTCAATAATTCCATTAGGTCATTGTAAAATATTTCCATCAGGTTTTCGTCACTATTTGAGTAACTTCGTTTAAATTGTTATCGCGTGAGAGTTGTGGATGCAGATAATTTCGAATGGGATCCGCAATCTTAGATGTCTGAGCCATTATTACGAGAAAGCCTAAAATCACTCACAACTGTACCTCTTTACTGCTAATTGCATCAGCCTTAAACACTTTTTTTTAATGCTACACAGGGAGTGGCAAGAAAAGAAGTGTATAGAAAAGTCTATTTGACGTTAATAACGAGATGTGATGTCTTTTTTTAGTATAGGATTAGCGTAGTTCGCTGTCCGCACGATAGAGGCGTCAAATTGTATGGAAAAAGGAGACGTCACGATCACGTCTCGTAACAAACATCAAATAGGCTCGTCCCTCTGATCGTCTTGTTTTCCTTCAGACCAAGTAAGCTGACAGCGACCCTGGCCCTAGAGCTAGCCTCGAACGAAGGCTTCGCAGCCAACTCGAAGCGCGGCACGGGGCACGTGTTCGACCAGCAGGCGCTGGACCGGTTCCTGCTCGCCAACCAGCTGTCGCACGTGGTGCGCGCACACGAACTGCACCAGCTGGGGTTCATGGTACATTACGCTTTTTTTAACCGACTTCAAAAAAAGGAGGAGGTTCTCAATTCGACTGTTTTTTCTTTTAACTCAGAACTTTGGGCTGGGTGGTCTGATCATGATGATTCTTTTTTATATGAAAGCTGGTGCTTCAGCTGTGGTCCCATTTTAATTTGGTCCAGTTCTGACAATGGGATCCATGAAAATATATAAAAAAACCTATATAATTGAAATCGGTTTACAGTTTTTTAAAACAAAATCAATTATATACGACCAAGGTGGCAAACAGGCCACCTGATGGTAAGCGGTTACGCAGCTTAGGGCAATGCCATTTTACAGCAGCACCATGTTATTAATTTACTTTTGGTACATAAATTCCTGAATGACTTGTTTATTTTGTCTAAAAACGAATAGTAAAACTACACTCAGTTTCGGGTGATAAAAACGCTACCATGTTTGCCATTGCATTTTATGACGTCACGGATCATCGAGTCCCATACGTAAACTCAAAGTCAAACTTCATGCCCATACAAAAATGTTCAAGTATGACGTCACGCTTCACATGCCAATAGCGTTGCGTTTAGACATTTTGCTGTTGAGACTTAAAATATCTACTTTTCAATGATTAAATTTCACAATAAAAACTTCATAGAATACAAAAATAAATATACAGATATATTTCTATATTAATAGAGAATACGTAAAAAAAATATTAGCTTTTTTGAAGTCACATGCATATACCCTATTATGCCGTGTGCTCCTATGGCGAATAAATAAGTACCTATGAGTTATGGACGCCTGCAACATCAGGGACAGCGTTGCGGCCCCATGGTATAATTATACCATGGCCGGCCCTGTAACCGTCTTAGGAGACCCTTTATGAACAACCCCACGTTGTATTCCTGAGGGAACACCTCGACAGGGAGATCATTCCACAACCTGAGTCTACGTGGGAGCACTTAATTAAATTAGTTTTTTTATTGATCGATGTGACGCGGCGGGCGAATATCCACGGGTCAGATCACCTTGGGACAAATATTTGTACGATCTACAAATACATGATCCGGTATTTCTACGTATGATAAAACTACGAAGTTGCCCTTTTTTGTCACCAAACTCTATTGTCGCATCTCTGCCTAAGCAATACTTCAAGATAAAACTATCACAGAGGTCTTAAAAATTGCTTGTAATACATAGATACCACAAACTTTACGATGGATTTTTAAAATTTCCTGTGTTAAAAAACGTAATAATATGATGACATATATGGTGCTGTCATATTGGCTCAGATATTAGCTTTGGTTACTATTTGTTTTATTAATCTTTGATAATATTTAATTTCAGTGTCAGCTCCGCGGCCGGCTCGTGTCGGTGTTCTCTTCGTACCACTACTGCGGAGGCAACAACGACTCCGGCGTGGCCTTGCTCGAGGGAGGCAAGCTGCGGCTCATCCGAGTCAACGCTGAGTAACATTCCTTTAGAATCAGCCTGTAATGTCCAGCCGGTTCACAACTGGACACAGGCTACCAGACCGGTCTGTCTATCCATCCGCTTGACGCATTCCAGCCTAATTAGTTGTAGTGATTTTTATCAAGACAATTTTTCAGTTTAATTTAATTTATAATCAATAGTTTAAAAAGCCTAGTTTTAGATATATTTTTATAGAAAATATTCTGGTTTATTATTGTAGTGAAGTATCGGTCTTGGTCTTGAAATCAGATTATGTAAGAGCTTTGAGTTTTAAAAAGCCTAGTTTTTGATATATTTTATGGTGTGAATTTTATGTAAAACAGCTTTTTGTATATATTTTTTGGTCCAATATTTTTTTAAATAAAACGTTTTTCGATTTCGTATTCGTTTATTTATTTATCATCTTGAAAAATGTTGACCCTCTTGGGTAATGTAATTGTAGTACACAGATTCTGACTTACACGAATTTTGCGTTAACCTACTTTTGGATTTTACATTAAAACTAATTATAGTTAGAAGACGTAAAGGGAAAGAATGGGATTGAAAATGACAGCAGGACAGCATACTCTATCTATGTAGCAACTATCACTAATTTCAACGTTTTTGTAACTTTTTACAAGTCCGCTTATCAATAATGCAGTTCTGGTTCGACTTATTATTCATTTTAAATATCCTGTCCTTTCCAATAATTACGTGGCGGGACATTGCTTTCTTGATGTGATACTTATCAATTACATGAATACATATTATTAGATTCGATATTAATAGAGATGAATTAAAAGTAAACGCTATAATTGCCTTCACAAATTACTGGAGTTGTCAAAACCACATTCATAGAACTTTAAACAAATACACTCCGTTATTTTACACTTACTGGTAGCTAAAAACATTTTGTTCAAGTTCTATTATTTACAATTCAATTGTTACAACCTATTTAATATTAACAGCGGGTCCACTTCAAGTTAGTCTGCAAGTTTAGCCAGAAAGAATGGCAATGGCGTCGGATACGTGTGTATTGGCATTATTTATTTCAATAATAATTCACATTTGAGCGACCCGATAAAACTTCTATTCCATATATTTTTTAAAGGGACACCTTAAATCAGAAATACTGCCTGAAGGCAATAGTATTCTCCACTGTTACTGTACATAAGCGTTATTTATTAACTAATTCTGTCTGATTTTGGATCCTATACCTTATCCATCAAGCACGTAGAATGTTAGTTAACAAACCGCCCATACTTAACCTAAAATTCCCTTTGTTAGCGCGTCCTTTTATACGTAATTAACATAACTTGGCTATTGGAAATCTTTCCTTCAGTAAATATTGCTTACATTTACATTTGAAACTCGACGCCAAGCAAGTGAGTTTTAGTTATTTGTGTCGTGGTATTTTAGTAACATGCTACAAGCTCGATGGATAAGGTATAGATAGGTAATAAGTTAAAAACACGAGTATAAGCAGTGCTGTCGCCCTGTACACTATTTCGGAAACGAACAGACATTAATACTACTTCATTCAACTCACACGCTCAATAAATACACTGAACATTCGACGGATTCAGTTTAGAAAAATGCAACTAACATTAAAGTAGCATAGTCATCAAGACTAACATAAACAAAGAACTGTACTGTAGTGTTTTGCAATTTGCATCTTACGACCAATGTGGAATGTTAGTTCTCGGTTACTTCCATACTTTACAAATTCGACAAATCTATTTCCTACTACACCAATAACATCAAAGTTCCTATCAATGTACAAATTCTTAGTTTTCCACTGATGCACAATTCACCAGCCATCGAAGGTATTCCTCTCATACAGGTTACCGTTCTAGAACATTCTGTATGTTATAAATGAGTAGTCACACACACTCACACGTGCACATTAGAGCAGGAGCTTCCCCGTGACGATCTCGAGCGCCATCTTGCGGCGCAGGTACGGCATGTGGGACTGCGTGAAGGTGAAGGGCGCGTTGCGCGCCGAGAACTCCGCGAACGTGCAGGCGAACATACCGCAGTCGCTGCCGTTCATTTGTTGAGGGATGTCCTGGAATTGACGAAACATGTTATAGTCAATTATCAACCCTACATGAAAAGCCAGGTTCGCAAGTGTTGGCAATTGTTTTTTGTAGTTATCTACCCTCTAGTGAGATATCGCCATTTACGATATCTCACTAGAGGGTAGAACTTTGACCGGCAAATAAATAAGGGTCTGCCACTGTTGAAATACCTGTGATAAATTTTAAAGTTGATCACGTTTTGTTTCAGTTAAGGGTGGTAGCTGTGTGTGTAGAGTCGGCTTAGAATTTGCACCAACTTAACTTTTCCCACGGGTGTAAGAGGTGACTGAGCGATAGCCACCAGAGGTGGGTGGCAGCGCCCCTGCAGAACAATTCTATCACCGAACTGCGATTCCTAACCCGCATGCCCAGCATGGGAATTATGGGCATTACCCCCATGAGATAAGAGCCAATAAGGCGCTTGTTGAGTATACTTACTCACAATTTTGTGTTATTTATTATCCTCTTGTTACTTTCCTTTGTGGTTATTTTCGATATTTTTCTTGTATTGTATTTCAATTCATCCGCCCCCCCGATATCCCTTAGTCGCCTCTTACGACACCCGCGGGAAGAGAAGAGTTGGGGTGGTGAAATTCTAAGCCAGCACCCCACATGAAGTGGAGGTGAGGGTAGTTGTACATAAAATAATGTCGGCGAGATCAGCCTACCTGCATATATCCACTTTATGTGAAACAACAAAGCAGAATAGATTGTATACATAACATGACTTTTAGAAACAACGCATGCGGAGCCAGTACACAGAAACGTACCTTCAAACTTTCAGTCTTCCACCCGTTGTGATCGAAGGGCTGCCCCTTCTTGTCCTGGTGCTCATCCTTGAGGTACTGCAGCAGCGCGTCCAGGCAGGCGCGGTTGGGCCCGCCCATGCTGTCCAGGTAGTTGATCTTCTTGGCGCGGAAGTCTATGATGCTGAGGCACCAGTGCACGCCTAGGTGCACCGGCAGCACCATCAGATCGTGCGCGAAGATGTCGATCTGGAATGTGAGGAAGGTGTTCTTTGTACTTTCAAATACTACTTTTTTGTGTGCATCATAAAAACGGAGTTCTGTCTCAGATTAGGTATACGTAACGTATACAGGGTGGGGCAAATTTTTGGCCCCCTAAGGGTAGCTACCGTTTCTTTTGTAGTTAGAAGGTTTTGTTTTAAGGAACCTTCTGTTTTATTTTGATGAAAAAAAATTGTCATTTTTAGTTTTTTGATTAAAATTACAGTTCGCCCAAAAAATTACATTTGTCGAAAAAAACAAGTTGGTCTTAATCGACTCTATTTCCAACCAGGAACACTTTTCCCAAAGTAACATACCAAATCAAATCGTAAGTTTTGGCAATAATTAATAAAAAACAATAGGGTATATGCATCGATTTTTTTTATTGTTTTAATCGATTCTTTAGGTCTTTATTTAACCCAGGAATGATAAGACGCTCACTGAATTTCGCATTAACAAGGTAAAAAAAACAAATCAAAACTACAATCATTTTCGGGTGATAAAAACGCTGCCAAATTGGCGCCATGTTTATGTGACGTCGACGTACGCACTTGATTAAAACCTTTGGTGACGACCTCGGTAGTGATCATCTCAGGAAAGAGGTTTTCCGAAAAAACTGAAAATAATCGACAATACGAAATGTCAAGTGGGCAGAATAGTGTCAAATCAAGGTGCAGCAAGCAGAATAAAAAAAGAAGAAATGCGTATAGTGATGTCACGTCCGCTCTAGTCAATGTGAGTAGCGTTTCGAAATTTTGCGATTGAGATTTGAAATATCATTTTTTCAATGGTTAAATTCTACAATAAAAACATCTCAAAACGCAAAAATAAATATGCAGATATGTTTCTATATCAATAGAGAATACGTATATATTTTTATAACCATTTTGAAATCACATGCATATACCCTATTCCCATACGTTTTCTATGAAAAACGTGAAAAGTGAAAACAAAACAATGTCACTCATTCAATGGTTCTTAATTTAAACTCGTATGTAACTACTTTATTAAGTTGGTAGGCAGAATATAAGGTGTACTGGCATCACATTACCTTCCTGGTCCAGCGGCGCAGGCCCGCCTGGCCGGCCTGCATGAGCTTGGGGTAGAAGAAGGTGTTGGCCGCGTACACCCGGGGCAGGTCCTTGCGCTGCTCGCTGCGCTGCATCAGCAGGTTCATGTAGAAGTTTATCACTTCGTCGTTCAGCCAGTTCAGGCCGGAGAGCGTTTGGAGATCTCGTCTGGAATATTTTTAGGTATAGTGTTAGGACGTGCCCACTTTAGACACGATTTCATCAGAATTTGATTCGCATGAATACACACGAATGATTCCAACCTCCAAGGGCTATGGGAGCGCTCACACTGCGTGCGATTAGTCTTACGTACCTGCAGAAGTTAACTTTTATAATAGAGTTGGCACGTGCTATCGCTTTCGTCAGTAAGTTATCTTTTTTATACTGGAGTCTTTTCTACAAAAAATACCCTATGGGCGCTGTCTAAATTCGTATGAACAGTACTCGTTCGAACAAATTCGGATCCAAAGTCGCGGCGTAATAATTGACCCTCCCATTCAACTACGGAGCCCCATGGAGCCCCATGGATGCCGTAACAGAACAAACTATAGGAAACGGTACCTTTTGTGTACATTTAACACCCTCTGATGCAATATTCTGTTAGTAGCTCTGGTGGCAAACAATAGTAATTGGATTTGTTGTAAAAAACTATAAACTGACTTCAATTATATGGTTTACTTATGGATGCCATTGTCAGAACTGGACCAAATTTAAATGGGACCACACAGGAAGCCCCATCTTTCATATAAAACAAAGAATCGTCAAATTCGGTTCACCCACACGAAAGTTCTGAAGTAACAATGATAAAAAAACCTTCTCCTTTTTTGAAGTTGGATAAAAATAAATAATGCCAGACTACCACACACCATCTAGCTCCAAGCTAGGCAGAGCTTGTGTTATGGGTAGATAACAGATATTCATTAGTTAGACAGTACACATGTCATACAGATATTGATCCTACATAGAAAACACCCAGAATGCCTAACTTACTTGTGTATTCTCAAGTTGAATTTCTCTATGAGCAGAGCATTAGGTGGTCCGGGTCCGAGGGCACGCTTCACCAGCATCTCCTGCTCAGGTGTCAGTGGAGGCAGCTCCACCGTGGCCTGTGGCTCCTCGTACACACTGTCCGGTATGCTCAGGTCATACTTCAGCTTGTGCTCCAGCTGAGCTATTTTTTGCTCGCTGTTAACTTTGGAAATAATGTCAGACTCTCGTTTTGCATCTACCAGCTTCTCTTGAGTGAGTTGCTTTTTCTTTTTATACTTTGTATCTATTTTTGATAACCAGTCAGTTGATGTAACAGCCATATCTCTGTGAGAGTCCCGTAATGTGTTGATGGGTTGAATCCTAGATGATGTGGTAGAGGTGGTCTCCGATGTAACCACTTCTACCTCAGAATCTGATGAATTCAATGAAGCAATGATAAGAGGATCATATTCCTTACTCAAATCATTTTCCCTCTCAGCTTGCAGTCCTCTTTCTACTAAATTAATTTCATTCAGTGCTTTTCTTTGCGTTTTCTGGGTATTCCTAAACGATGCAGCCTCTTCCGTCAAATTAATAAAGTGTAATGGTCTCCCAAATGTAGCAGGTTTCATAGATCCCGCTACCCTTCTAATCAGTTCCTGGTAGTTTTTTTTTTCATCTAAGTTAAATAGTTCTGCCATTGTACTTCTTGAGTTACCATTGAGTCCCTGATATCTATTTCTAGAGAGATTCACAGACTTGGTCACTCCAGGGCCTTGCAGCCACCTCGACATAGGAGGAGGATCTTTTTTATATGATTTAGTAATCCCCGGTGCTGATACAAATTTACCATATGATCGTGGTGACATTGAACTTCTATCATTTAGTTTTCGACGTATTTTGGTAGTAGGTTCTTGTGCATCAGAAAATCTGGTAGGGAACAGCGGTGCTGGTGAATTGGTTTGCTTCACAAAATGCACCTCATCATCTTGATTTGGCTGGTTATCTTCATCTGAATATCCAGCTTCTAAGTCTATGTAAACTCTAGGCATTTTTTTGGGCCCTTTTTTTGGTTTTGGCAGCACAGCAATCTACAAATATTAAATTCATTAGTTTAAATTATGCATCCATAATGTTTACACATAACTTTTAAAAGTACATTTACAAAATTAAAGTTTTTACAAACCTCTGGTTCCTCATCGTCATCATCATCATCAATCACATGTGTTACAGTTTGGATGGGCGTGTGCATTCTAGGTTTCAGACTAGGAGTGAAAGGGCCATTTTCCTTTGCGTGCTTCATTCTAATTGGTACAGGATGCACCCTGCTAAGCCTGGTTCCCACTTCGTTGGGGGTGGATGTGCTGGGGTGCCCGGGCTCCACTTGTATGGGCACATTACGAATGTAAGGCCTCGGTCTTGTTTCATTATAATCCCGAGTATCTGCAAATAAAAAATTAGAGGATAGCTCAGAGTAAGATTTCAACAGAATTTCTACTTTCTACTCCTAGTTTACGTGTAGCTAACACGTAAACTAGGAGTAGAAATTCTGTATAGGAATTTCAGAATAACGTGTTAAATTGGGCATTTTGGACATTGTCGTGCGTACCTCTGGAATTCATAATAGGGTCAGGATAGTTCGTTCTGCCGAGCTTGTGTCGCTTCTGGGCCGGTGCACCATCCTCATCATAAAACCCGTCATCTGTCCTGAAAAGCACGCAAGAGAAAGTGTTAGCGAGCGTAACTATAGGTTACTACATTGTTTACACGGCGCATCCTACCAAAATTTTGAAGCTAATTTGAGGGGAACAGAAAACATTTATTTTTTCCGGTATTTTCACTGTTTTTCCAATTTTATGAAGGATTTACCGCCATAACAAAGTGTTGTTGTAAACAGTCAAATTTGTCGTACCTGTCTCTCTTGACGCAAGGATTATCTTCGCCTAATCCGATCAGATTTCGTATGTAATTCAAAATCCCAGCACTGTACGACATTTTAAATAAAGACTAATGTTTCCATTGCCTTGTAAAACTTATTTTAACCAAAAATGCTTAAAAAGAAATTCAACTGAACCTAAAAAGTTCAATGAGATGATGACAATAATAATGTTACCATGCTACGATTGCTAAGTTTGGCTACCCCAAAGAGTTTAACAACTATGGGCTAGCCAATCTCGTTCGACATGCGTGGAGGAAGTTATATAAGTTTTTTTGTTTTTTACTTTAAACTCAATCCACTAAAAATTAAACCCAATTATTAGTATTATTCATAATATTCTGCTTACTTAGCACACTGCTACAACTCGCTCTGTCTTCTTCTATTGACATAACTCACATAAGTCAGACTGAGAAATAACATAACTTAGCTAGCAGTTGTTTTTTATTGAACAAGGGGTAAATCGTTAGTTAAGCCCTTTTCGCAGTGAGGCTGTTTAGTGTTTGTTGCCAAACGAAGTTTTTGAGCTCACAAATTTGTCTTTGTGTCGTTACTATTGTAGGTTGTTTGTAACAAACGAGTTTTCGCACTATACTGAGTCTATTCAGGTGGGTAAACACGATTATAATGAAATCACAATCCAGAGTCTTTTATATTATGTATATAGAAAATGTATACTCAAGGCAGAAGGTTGAGGAGTGACTGACCACACTAGGCACCCGTCGGAGGGTATGTACACACGGGTGTACATAAGAGTTTGGTCGCCTTTGTTTGCTTTTTACTATAAATATTGGATTGGTGGACTCCCATTGGCTGCACTAATGTCAAGCTTCATTCAATACAGAACGAAATACAGCCAATAAAAAGAAATTGAGACCGGAAATTTCTATAAACCGAGCGAAATTGCCAAAAACGGCGCGTACTCAATCGCCATCTTTTTAAAATTTGCGCAACACGGCAAGATAGCATGATTTTTGAAAAGGTGCTCAGGAACGAATCATTGAGTATTCTATTAAGATTTTATATGTATTTACTGGGAAAATACTGTAGATTATCTGTAAAGTTATAAAATCACCATTAACAGTGAAAATTTAATGAAAAAATGTAACTAACTTTTGCATCGTGTTTCAAATGAAATCAAAGTTTCATCTCCGCTTTGTTTATGACTAATTTTCTTTCAAATTATGGGTTTTATGCTTATTTATGTACATAAATAAGCTAGGTAATTTATCACGGAATATTTTGATACCAATAAGTAGTACATACTTGATAATAGCAAAAGAGGGTAGAAATAATTTTGCGTAAAGTTGTTCAACCCACACTGGCGGAACAAACAATGGCCGAATGGTCTTTGTTCTAACGTTTCAAGGTTAATCACCTATGACGCGAGCGCACAGAAAATTTGAATGAATTAACAAATATTTGCAAGACGTACTATAATCTAAACTGTGTCACTACAATAGTAAATACATAAATTCTAGGATGCAGCGACGAAGTTTTTGGTAAAGAACGTAATATTTTATTTTATTTTTGACAACACCACCTTTATTGTATGTAAATATTTATTTCATTCTGTTTTTTAGTATTTTTTGTGCTAGCGGCAACATAAATACATTATCTGTGAAAATTTCAACTGTCTAATAATTATTACTTTAAGTTATTGTGCACGCTGAGACATCCTAAATTATAAAGCCCCATAGATTTAAGAAACATAATTACTTGCTAATAATTACGTTGTGTGAACTTATGTTGGATGCCCAATTTAAAAAAACCACTGTTCATGAGGAACAGCCTGGTGACAGACGGACGGACAGCGAACTCTTAGTTATAGGATCTCGTTTTACCCGCTGGGTACGGAAACTTAAAAGTGGGCCTGGGCTGGGGGGGCGGGGTAGATGTGGCTCGGCAGTTCCACTGGGTCAAGTAAATAAATTGCCGAAATAAGGCAATTTATCTGCGTCTGGCAGCCCCAAACAACTCGCGTCTCTTCTTCTTCGGTCTTCGCTACCGACTCTCCGAGACTCTTCAATTATCTCTTGTTTATGGTCGAGGTCAGAATCGACTAATTTTTTTTACCAAACCAGAATCGACTTTCGTACTCGAACGAATACTACACTTACCTCATCTATGAAACTTACTTTTTAAATTTCTGTCATTGTCCATTCATTGTCAAATTACTTTTTGAATTTCTGTCAATGTCAAATTACCAAAACAAACAACAAAACGTGCAGCTGTAGATTCCGTAGTTTCGGATAATACATTTTTATTCTTCTAACTGGGATAACCTATATAAATAGCTCTCGAAAAGCAAGAAAAACTACGCAGACACATCTAAATTTTATAATAATGTTACAGCCAATAATGCACGTATTGAAGCAAAAAAACATTGTCCTAGCTAGCGGCTCCCCCAGGCGAAAAGAAATGATCGAGAACATCGTAAGTAAACGGACTTTTTTATTTAGCTGTACTTATGTATATGGATTTTTACCTGAGTTTGGTTTTTAGGGATTAAAAGTCCGACTATGCCCGTCGGTATTTGAAGAGAACTTAGATCCGAAGTCATTCAAAAGTTTCTCGGAATTCGTAGAAGAGACTGCTTATCAGAAGGCGTTGGAAGTAGAAAGCAGGCTGCTGGGCCAAGGAGAACAGGTGGATGTGGTCATTGCTGCTGATACCATGGTCACTTTGGACAATGAGATGTTCGGGAAACCTAAATCTGAGGCTGAGGCTTTTAACATGTTATCCCGGTGAGAATTACTATCATCATATATTAATAAATACACTATACAATTAATACATATAACATTACATGCATAAATTACATTCATAAAAAAAAAATCATTTAAGTACATTTAAAAAATATTTACTTAAACCATATTCTATTAATAGATAGATAGATAGATAGATAGATAATTCTTTATTCATCACCTTAATAAAACATAAATTTACATAATTAGATAAAGGGACAAGAACAGCAATAGAACTGGCAGCCTTATTGCTTAAAGCGATTTCTTCCAGGCAACCAAAACGATTGAGACAAAATAAAGGATGGTGGTGGTTGTTTACATAAATCTTAAATATAAATACTAATACACATAATACCTACTAAACTATTACACTAATATATACAACAAAATAAAATTATACTTATCAATAATTATAATGGACATGCTAAATAACTAACCTAGTGTAACAAGACATTTAAGTAATGATGAAAAACTTCTTTCCTCTTATATGCATGAAAAATCATTCCATAGTCTGACAGCAGTGAAAGAGTTGCTATAAAAAGATGTTCTCTGTACTGGAGATGCGAGGAGCAGGGTATCCCGAAGACCTTAGAGAGAGACCGTGAGAAGAATGGAGAAACTGAAATCTCTCATTAAGATAGGATTAATATATGTACACATATTGAAATATATTTTTCTCTGTTTAAAATTACTTTATAATCTTAGAATTATTTACCAAAGAAGTCTTGTTGGTGTTTAGTAAAAAATTACAGCTTCTTTACTCAGCCGTGTCTTGTTTTTCAGGTTAGCAGGCCGGAGTCACACAGTGTACACGGGAGTGGCAATAAAAGCATCTGGTAAACTCATGAAGTTCACTGAGTCAACCAATGTGGTGTTTGGGAAACTGAATGAGGACCAGATCAGGGGTTATATAGCTACGGGAGAACCTATGTAAGATTTTCAAAAGTTCAAAGTCAGAAATTTGTAAATATTTTAAAAACTGCTAATAATTCTTATTTTTAAACATAAAAGGCAAAAGCCTTTTAGATATATGTATAACATCAATAATATGATTGAAATTCAATTGTATTGCCATCAAATGAACACAATGATTTATTTTTTTACAGGGACAAAGCTGGAGGGTACGGTATCCAAGGTGTGGGAGGTACATTCGTAGAGAGAGTTGACGGAGATTACTTCACAGTTGTGGGTTTGCCTCTGTACAGGGTCACTTCTGTACTTTACAATATGTTTAAAGAGAGCAGGTAATATAAGTGGAAGTAATTTGCAAATTACTTTAAAAACTTTTCTAACATAGAGCGCTGAGCGCATATTGAAGCCACAGCAGTTTTAAGATAGTCTTTCCTCCAAAGAAGTTTTATTTAGGTAATTTGCTCTTCAAAAGATGTAAAATTCTGTAAAATTTTATAATGTTAACTGTAAAATCTATTGTTAGCCATACATTGGGCTAAATACTTTACAATTGATGACTTGAGGCGTCTACACCTTAGATCATAAATTGTAAAGTATCAGTATCAAGTATCCAAGTCAACGAGGCGCCGCCACCTATTTTATCTTATTATTGCGTTTAATACAGGAAAGTTCAAAAATCCATCATACAGTTTGTGATACCTATTATAAGCTATTTATTAATGCCTCTGTAATACTTTTATTTCGTAAGGCTTAGGCAGAGGCCAGAGATACGAAGTTTCCCTTGTCCTGGTCAGGTCACCAAACTCTATTGTGCATCTCCTCCTAAGCTATACAAAATAAAACTAAATAAGAGTCATTAAAAATTGCTTATAATAGGTATCACTAACTGTATAATGGATTTTTACCGCCACATTGGCATGGGTATGCGCCTTTATTCTGTAAATACTTCTTCATGATTCCAGTGATAAATTATCATTATCAAATACAGCCAAAGGTCTCTAATAGTTCAAAACAGATAGCAATTATTATTTTATGTGTTGTACAGATACCAGTTATTAATTTATTTAAGTGTTAATAGGTACGTACCTTACTCTTTATTTTAGGTAATTTTTTGATATATAATCAAAAAGTACCTGGGTGACAGTTATGTTATGCTGAGGTACGTATTTTTTTATTTTATGTTGACATTAAAAATGTTATTGTTTTAAAACTTTTCTTTATCGCGTATCTATTTCATGTGAAAATGTTGCAAAAAACCTCGCGCTGCATACAGGCTGTTTCATAACAACTTGTGTTTGTTCAACAAGAGAAAAAGGTGAGTTATGTTACGTGTAAGTTCTTACGCAGCGTTTTCGTTTCCTTGTTATGTAGGTGATATTATTGTCTGCATTTATGGAGATCAGAAAAAAGTTAGAAAGTAGAGTTGAAATACAATAATAATATGCAATCTGTAAGTGGATGGATAGGTACCAATAATCTAAGTAGGTACAATATTATTCTAGTACGCAAGAATTCAATGTAGGTTCTATATCCTTCATGATCATCCATTAGTGAAATAGTTTTATGAATAAAACCATGTTACCGTGATAAAAAAAAAACAAATTTTAGAACCTAGATTTGTCCTGTCCGGATGAACAGGACTAATTATATATAAAACCACCCACCCTTTCATGGCACTTACCTCCATGTTATACTGTTTATTTTTGAAACTCTATGTACCTGTGTCCAAATAAATGTTTATTTCTATTCTATTTCTATTCTATTCTATTCTAATTCAGGATATATTCATGACCTAAATGAATATTTTATTCCTCAACCATTTCTTTCTACTGTTTCTACATAATTAACCCTACAAAAAAACTCCTATTGTAAACCGTGGGAGATTGCTTCACCATCAAGTTCCTACCGTGATTCCACCACCTGTCCCAGGAAACCAATTCATAAGGTCCTCCTATTCTGTGCCAGCGCCGATCTCGGATCACGCCCGCGCATTTTTTGTCGCGTTTTTTTAATGGATCGCGTTTTTGCTTCGATTTATTTGCGGTTGTAGTTAATTATATTCATTGGTTGCCCTTTTTGGAAGCTTGACGGTTCAGTAGATGATGTATTCTGTATTTTAAAAGGTTTACGTGGGATTAAAGTTACACTGTTACCAAGGAAAGTTAATTTCTACTGCCCATACTGCCAATAAAGTTGATATTTTATTGGTCCATTTATCTACGTCCATGGGTCCCATGGTGTTCAATGGTTTTAATCATAAATAAGTAGGTATACCTACGAGTACCTACTAGCATTCCTCTGCAGGTGATGTGATGAGTACGTAGGTACCTACACCCTAAGTTATTGTAGTCATTATTTTAGTTTTCAAGGTGCATTTTATTATATTTAACCCGCCTAATCCTACTAATATTACAAACGAGAAAGTTTGTAGGTTTGGATGTTTGTTACTTACCTACGCAAAAACTACTGAACGGATCATACAGGTACCTCGAATAATACATACAATTTTCAGTTCCCTTGGGATGTAAATAATCTTAAAACGTCTCCATAGAAACAACGCGTGCGAAGCCGCGGGGAGCAACTAGTGGTTATTATTATAAGTGCGTGCCTACTCTCACTTCCTTCCGATTATTACCTACCTACTTCCGATTGTAGTAGCAAGTACAAGCTGGCGTCAAGACAATCCTCTACAAAAACTGATCCAATATCCGAGATTAAAAAAAACTGTGGGAACAATCGACAGATGCTGCTCAAGCCGACTCTCAGTAACTGTATATTCATCTATGTCACGTCTTCTTTTTGTACGAAACTAGGCTTTATTATAACTATGTTGTAGGTACTTATGCAGTATGCATTTAAACGACTAGATTTATAATTAAAAATATGAGGTAATTCGATGTACCTATCTACCTACCTAACCTACTATTAATGTGTATGGATGTGTATGGAGAATACATCATCAGGTGAACGTTTGAAAACTGGGAGGGTGGAGTCACTATTGGCGGAACCCAGCTTACAAATCTCCGGTATGCTGAGGACACCACACTCTTAGCAGCTACTGAAACAGAAATGGAAATATCCATTCTTTTCAGCTTCCTGAAAAGAATGGAACGCATAAGCAGCGAGTTAGGATTAAAAGTAAACCATGCAAAGACCAAACTCATGGTGGTTGATCGCGCTTCTAAACTACATTTAACCGATCGGCATGAAGTGGTGGACGATTTTATATATCTTGGCTCTTCCACAAGGAATTCGGGCTCTTGCGAAAAGGAAATAAGAAGGCGTATTGGCATGGCGAAAAATGCAAGACGCAGCTTCAGAAAATCTGGAGCGACCGCAGCATATTTCGCTCCACCAAAGTGAAACTCGTCAACCCCCTTGTCTTCCCCATTTTTCACTATGGGGTTGAAACTTGGATTGGGTGGAATCTGTGGAATAGATGCATTTAAAATGTGCTGCTGGAGGAGGATGCAGAGAATCCCTTGGACACCTTCCCGGACCAACGTTTCCATCCTGTGGAAACTTAAGGTTTCTTTTTCTCTCTTTGGTCACATAACCAGGAAAACCGGTGCCAATCATAAACAATTGATAGTCACCGGGAAGGTTAATGGAAGGCGCTAAAGAGACCGCTAAGGTGGACGGACCAGATCCGGACGTCCCTGGATCTCACGGGGGAATCACGACCCTCAGACATGAGGATATACGACGCGAGGAGGAGGACCTGTACAAATACTATCTACTATTGAATTGTTAAAATTGGTAGGTAGGTATTGATGAAATTGGTGTTATGATGGTATAAAATACCATGGCTGTTCTCAAATCATGATTTTGATAGGTACTTTTTCTATGGATCGATCGATACTACCTTTTCTATGGATGTTCTACATAATTTTGCAATAAATAGGTAATCTAACTATTTTTTTACTTTTATATATTAACCCCTTTATGTTCGGGATAAGAAAAGGATGAAATTATAAGATTAAATGACTAAGAAGATCATCCGGCTCTTTGGATGTAGAATATTTGTCAAGTAGTAATAAAACGGGGCACATAAAAGCATAACTTGCCACCTAAAAGTTATGTTAGGTAAACCTACTGAGCTTCAAAGAAAATTCACCCTCCGACAACAAAGTCGTCCCTTCCTCTGAGTAAACAAGCTATTTTAAAAACGCAGGTTGCGGACAGAATTAACTGCGCACGAGTCCCAAACAGTAATGTCCTTCCACGAAACAATGTAACCCCTTGTGTCGTTTCCGGCGGAACGCGCTTCCGGCCAGAGACAATGTCAAGTTCGCACGCGCCATGTGCAGTGCAGTGCGTGTGCGCAGGGAAAACGGAAATAGTTTTCAAGCGCGAACGTCTTTCAGTCAGTACCTACTAGAGTAGAGTACTGATACTGACTGAAAGACGCTTTTATTTTGATTGTTTGTTAACAGTTTCGATAAGGTTCTTAAATTATTATTTGCTTTTCATTATGAAATTCCGGTAGTTATCCATTGATATATTAAAAACGAAGATGAGGCACTGGTTGCTCGAAAGTGGCAACCTCAAATTGTGTAAAATTGTGTTCTCCCTCATCAGTCACCGTCTGACCGGCGGCACGGGCGGTCGTGATTCGCGTGAAATATTGTTGTCTCAGTCTCACTTCGGTCCTAGATACGTCTTTCCGTCTTTGTTCTTCTTTGTATTGCACAGGACTGGAAATATAACTGTGAGCGTAGGTGCTTGCGTGTAGTTGTAACACATGCCAATTTTTGAGTAAGCTCTGGGAGAACGTAACCCATCTTCCCTTTTTAAATCAATGTAGTTATCCCTAGAGTAAAATTTTTTCTCGCATTGTGTCAAAACAACATGTGCTGGGCCTTTGCTCGCAGGCTTGTATGTAAATAAGAATTCTTACATGTACTCTGGTGATTACTCTGGTTATTCTTACATATCTACCTTTGAACACAAATCAACCTACATTCCTGACCTCGGACGCAGCACCTGTCCTATCCATCCATCACTCGTGGTGTTTGTAGGTGTTTATTGATAAACACTGATACGTCCTAATTCCTAATCCGCCCGCCCACAGCGCGAGGGCGGGCGGCGAGGCCATATGTGGCCATGTATTTAGAAGGGCCTGCTAGCAGCCTCCTACGGTACAGCCTACGATCATCCGATAAGGAATAATTGCCAAATAAAGATTGTTTTATGGTTTTTTAATGAATGGGAATTTTATATTCTCATTTGTTTCGATTGTTTGATTGTTGTGGCGATGTTCTTTTATTGTATCATTTATGTTGGTTGATTGGCTTCTGCACGGCCAACTAGTGGTTACGAAGGGAGCTTTGTCTAAAATTAGAAATACAAAAAAATTAAAATGTAATGAGACTACATACCTATTCTAAATTGAACTAGGTTCGGTTCGAGACTACAACATAAAACCTAGCCTAGGTACCTACTAAATTTTACTTGATTGATACAGCCTGTCATTAGCAGGTACTTCGGTCAGTGCACTCAGACACTCGGACACTTAGATAAGTAGGTATACACTCAGATCAAGCTACTGGGTATAAATAATACGATTTTCAATCGCTTACTAGACATTCGTATTTCGACGTCTACAATTTGGAATTAGTTCTTATTTTATTTCGATGAAACACTAAAACAATGGCATCAGCAACTGCACCTTCCGGCGTCGGTGAAGGGCTCCGTGGCCACTTGGCCAGGGCTGGCGGTGGGCGAGCGCCTACGCCGCTACGGATATGGAAAAATAGACAAATCCGACATGTGCCCCGTTTTTAGGTCATGTTTGTTTTTATTCTGCCGTTCGTGATTAGCATTGAATTAAATTAACCAGATAAGTAAGTTTAATGCAGTCATCGTGGCATAGACGCTAGATTTGAATCGGTGATTTTGGCACGCACGCACGACGGATGTGGTTTACAGACTGATTGGCCCATAACCTCAGAAAAAATGGAGGGCCTTTGGCTGCCCAGCAGTGGGGCTATTCGAGCTTTTTTTTTACTAAGTTTAAAAACCGGTAACTCTTACCTAAGCACCAGCTGTTGAGAAGGAGTACTCGTACTTTAATTAAAAGTTGCGAAACTTAAGTTATTAAAAGTGCCCTTTTCACGTGACATAAAGGACGCTGGTAATGACCGCGAGGGCGTCACTTGTCCACCACCTGGTCAACAGATCCACGCATTATAAACTCTATCTCAACTGGTTAAAAGCTATTTTATACAGTGTTTTTGCATTTTTGGTACGAACCAGCAGCAGGTGACAAGTTTCGTACAATAATGGACTCTATCTTTGCCGAATAAGGTTCTCTTTTATTCTCTGCTAGTAGATTTTTGGTAGCAATATTTTATTTAACTGTAAAAGGAGTTGTTTACCAACAAAATCATGCTTAATGATATTATTTATTGTCAGAGTGCTTTACAATCGTATTTGTAAGTACGGTTGTAGAGTAGGCGAGTAGGCGCCATATTGGGGAAGTTTAGTAACGTGCGAGTCGTTATAAATAAAATTTCTTGTTCTTTTGTGTTAAGGTCTCGATTAAAAGTACTTCATAAATTTCATTATTATATTTCTTAATTAAGTAATCGGGTACCTAATAAAATACTACTCATTTTTACTCCCGACATGATCCTAGCAATTTCACAACTGCAACTGCCCGAAATAATAATTGATTTTGTTTTATATATATCGACTTCAAAGAATTATGAAAATAAAAAAAAATACAGACGAATTGCGAACCTCCTCCTTTTTTAAAGTCGGTTAAAATAACGTGACCGTGAAAGATACTGCTATGCTCACTGAAACATTTCCATAGGTAGGTACTTCCATTTCACTGTAACCTTTTCACGAACCTCTCATACTTTGGACTTGCCTCTATGCGGAGGTGTTACTTTACCTCTGTAGTATATCTAAGTCCTATCTGATACCTATACCTACCGACGTCGTCATAAGACCAGTGAACCTTGCTCTCTGTTAAAAAACATGAATACTGTCTAGAAAGCAGTGTCATGTCTCATGCCCATAAACTATAATCCTATAAACCTGCGTGTAATTGATAACCGTCACAATGATTCCCATCCCATTAACGACTACAATAATTACCTCCATTATCAGCATTATCTTCATTAACGGCCGTCTGACGCGGTGTCACCGGGTTTCGAACCCGACACCGCTCCCACACGCCAACAAGCTACCCGTGTTCCGCAGAATGTAACGTGAGCAAGCCTTTAGGTATCTCACTCAATGTGCTGTTGTTCCACAGAGGTCGTATAATAAACTTAATTATATCAACAGAACTTAGAGAAATCAACAGAAGCACAAAAGAGACATACAGATTTATTTCAGCACTTTGTAGATGTGCAATAATGTGCATCTTCTACCAGAGTGTGAGCGGAACGGAGACTGGTGTTATAATAATTTTAGTTGCTCCACTGAGTGCTGCGTCCATTAAATTATTTAGGTTAGTTTTAGATATAATTTAGTTTTAAGTACCTAGTAGGTAAGAATGCGATTCGCTGATGACATAGTCAGTGCAGAATTCAGAAGTCGTGGCGGAGTCGCTGGAGGAGCTGAACCAGCCATTTCTGATTAGGTACCCCAAGAATCAATATTAGGCCTTTCTTTTTATTTTGTTTCCTAAGTTATTGCAGTTCTTAAGTTTATTTGGCAGTTAGTTACAGTTGTTTTTATAGCATCTCTTTGACCCAGAGACGTGACCACTACTTCCTGTCCATAATCCAACAACGGAGCGTGATTTGGTGCTTGTGCTGTTTGTTTGTACAAAACATTAGGTGAGAAGACCATTACCCTAATTTGAAGTTGAGGTAAAGTCGGATAGTTATTGAACTCTACCAAACTGAACATTTAGGAAACATTTTGGCCTAGTTTAGTGAAGCATAAAACTAAATAGGTAGGTAAGGTAATGGGTAATGAAATATTGTTGATCCCCAGATTTCTTTTAGTGTAACAAAACCGATTTCATAATATGTGAAATATTTGAATTTCTAATAAAAGATGCTTTGCAATAATGCGAATGCGAACGGCAATTGCAATTTGCAATACAAGAAGTAGTAGGTAGGTATAGTTAGTTAGTTTATTGCAAGTATTCTAACTAATATATCCACAAAACTAGAATGACCTGGTATACAGTTAGTGTCGTGACACTGTGCAAATTACAAGTGCCTGTAATAAACGAAAACTATGCAGCAATAAAAGAAATTACCTGCCAGCGGTAAGTTCGCCAAAGTAGACCGGATGTTACAGATTTCAAACACAACGTCTAACTTTAAGCCGTCCCTCTTTGCAACACGATTTAAAATGCTATCTGGTATCTACTTAATAAAAATGCAATCGTTTTGTAGTTCGTTTGTAACTAGATTGAGAAATGTTCGGCCACTCAATTTGTATGGAGAGAAGTATCAATTACTGTGTTATCCAATCAGAGTAACAAATTGCCGATCGCTGATACGCGTTGCCATTATTTAGGACGATTTCTGAGTAAGTTAGGTAGGTATGCAGTGGGTAGGTAATCTATAATTATAAGTTAAGTCGCATTATATTTAAACTTAGATATGCAAAGATTGTATTAGTTGATAAGCGATAAACTTGCTAGTAGTGGTTTCTTTTTCACATCTTCCGCTAGTGGACAAAACAATGAAGAATTAGAGTCAATTGTACCTTATTTATTATTTGATAAGTAAATACTTTATCAAGCTGTTTATAAAGTAAAAAAATGACTCGTCTATGTAAGTACTTATTTTGTAATAGAAATAATTAATTTTACTCTGACTCATTAAAGTCAACTTAAGTTCATCCAGCCAGGGAAACAAGTCATAATTTTAATCGTATACTTAATTGCTTACTGTCAAATACCTCTTCTGAATCAAGATTCGCTATCAAAGGTTCGCGATCTTAGCTTCTGATGTTCGTGATCAAGGATCAATTCTAAACTATAAAAATGCTACCTATCGTTAACGGAGCATCAATGAAAAGTCTGATGTGTAAATTATTCACGGTGTGCGTAAGGGAAGGTCTACCCATAAAACAGTTACTGAACTACGGGGACCGGTTCTCAGACTACCTCCATGGAGTCTGCTGTTTGCAGCGCCGATCGTGCAGTCCAAGTGCAGTCACACCGCGCGGAGCGTTTGATGGCGTACGGAGGTAGGCACATCACAATAAATGCGAATGTAGAGTTATGAAATCTATGGAGATATGGATATTTATTACCACTTCAAGCCATACCATAACGACTGCAGCCTGAAAGCTGTCAGCCTGAAATCCAACATAGGCTACATAGGTTTTTGCTCATGAATAGTTCCTATAACAAAGAAATAACGGTAGGTACCTATATACATTTCTAAGCAATTGAGCATAGCACGCAGAGCAAGCAATGCATCTAAAATGAATGTGATGTTTGTAGATATGCATCTACATTTCACAGGAACAGTATAGAGGTCTGTAGGTATCAAGAACACGGAACACTTTATGAAAAATGGTCAAAAGGGGGGACATAATTTTCAATCAAGTACATACCTATATTATATTATTTAATTCAAATTATTTGTATACGTGGCAGTTTATCTAACCATTGTTCGTCGAGAAGTATTTTGAACTGCAAAAACAATAAATCCGACTTTATTCCTTCTTTTCTCGCTCGTTGCGGTGTGAAAGCAGTAGGAACCGCCCGACCTCGCAAGGCCGTATCCAACTATCCACCGATGGCTCGGTTCGGTCCGATTCAATATTCATACGTTTTTTGTAGAGCGTTTTTATCTCGGACTTGTGATCTAGCGGTACATCTTTTTATCCCGTCGTCGAAGAGGAATTTAGATTATTGCGCAGGATTTTTTGTTTTTTACGTGGCTTGTTTGAAATTCTATGAGAGATATTCATAACGGTGATTGATTTTTGAGTAAATTAGTTAAGGTGTAGAACCTTCTCGAAAATCATGTTATATACTTACCTACTTATTTAAAACACAGGCGACACAGATTTGCCTAGTACGGGGGCCGCCAGTAATGTGTTGTGTTTGTGTGTATGGCATTTTTTTTTTAATTTGTATTTGTCAAAATTATATTGTTGTAACGTTGTAAGACAAACCTACATTACATATGCCCGCGTCTTTGTTCACTTGGCTGACCAGTATTACAATACAATACAAATGGGTACTCCATGACGTCCTCCTAGCCGGATTGAGGCCACGGCAGCGGCCAGTCCCTCTTAACAAAGACTAGCCATGTGCTCAGGCCACAAATTATTAGAAAAGTGTGTGCGCAAAATTTTTCAGGACCGGTGGAAGTTGTACTCGTATAATGAAGAACTCTACAATCAAACAGAACCTCCTTTTGTCAAATAAGGTAACGAAGAAGGTAAGTCAAAACAGTAGATAATTTATAAAACAAATCTTGATAAAACCATAGCCCAAGATTTTTTTTCAAATAAAATCTACTCCTGATTTACTACGCCTTTCAAAGAATCCCAGAGAATTATATTAGGCTGTGATATTAGGCAAGGCAAATAGTGTACCTACTTAGACAAGAATAGAATAATACATTCTCATTAACAATAACATGATCAAAACAAAGCCTAGTGCTGAAATATAGGCAGTTCCCATGATACACATTGTTGTACTAACAGCCAGACGGCGGACAATGGACTAGAAATATTTGAAGGTACTTGCTGTACCTAATGCATAGAGGCCTGGGGAGTTGTATGGTTGTTCACAGATCTCAATTATCAATTAATGACAAACTCAACAGCATGTATTGGTCCACAGCTGGACGCAGGCCTCCCCCAGGCAGGATAAGCGCCTTATTGACGTTTATCTCATGGAGGGTAATGCCGATAATCCCCACGCTGGGCATGCGGGTTCCCCTTTTACGACTCCCGCGGGAAGAGTCGGGGTGGTGCAAATTCTAAGCCAGCAACACACAGCTTCAATGACAATTAATCTTTAATAATTAATATTACATAGTCGCATCAAGCCATCATCATCATTATAGCCAATATAACGTCAGATGCCCACAGCTCGAACTAGGCCTCTCAATGAACTCTTTGGCCACCCATAGATCTGTTATTTGTATTTATATATTTGGTTGAGGGAAACCCACAGGCTTAAAATTCAAAGAGTTATACAAATTGGTAAATATCAGAGAGCATAATGAAGTTACGCTGTAACATTCCTAACATTTTAGGTATTTGAAGATCAAATGAAGAAATAAATTATTACTTATTCAATAATTTCAAATATTCAACTCGTACTAATTGATTCACTTTGGCAGATAGTGACTCATCTAAAATATGCAAATCGTGAATCCCCAAGTAATATTTCTGTAAGTTAGGTATTTCAAGATCAATTATTTATTTATTTATTTATTGAAAATAAAGACAAAAACCACATAACCATCACTTACTTACAACAAATTGAAATGGTGCATGCAGCTGAATGACATTTACAGTAGAAATATATAGGTAGTACTTTGACAACCGAAATAATAGGAAAAATCGAAACACAATTACAGAAATATCTGTGTTTATATCGGACTGAAATGGTAATGATGACAAGTCGCTCTTTATGCAAACCCTTTGTCAATTCTATTCAATCAATTTTATTCTTAACCACACAAAAACCAGGATAGCAATACTGAAAGCTAAAAACCGCAGGGTCGATAATGCGAGGAAACCGTGGGTGAAACAATGCAGCAGGAGCAACAAGGGTGCTCGAGTGTCGCCCGCGCCCACACCGTGGGAGCGCCGCGACCGCAGCCGGGACGTTCCCAGGCAGATCCACTGCAGGACGGAACAGAGCTTTACGTCATACAGGTAGGTTAGGTAGGCTATAGGTAGGTTATTGAAGTTCGTATTCATCTTATCTATTGAGGATCACCATGACCACCATGAGGATCACCATGACGAGCTGAAGGGAGAGTACGTGAAGGGAAACGCAACAGAGTTAGGCAGATCTATTATGCGTTGGGAGGATGATGCATAAGGGATGGCTTAGGACGTGCCTAAACCGTTTGCAATGGCACACAATGGAGGAGGCGTATATCATAGACAACCTGACTTACCGACAACCGGTGACAAACAAATTCAATAGATAGGTTAAGATAACTTGTTAGTGAATAAAGGCAATTTTAATTTTAATTTATTAATGACGAGGTGGGAAATAACCCTCTGAGATACTTCTCTAGGCCCTAGGCGTGATTATGTAACGTTTCATAGAATTGTTTATGCTATGGTTTGTTTTTTAAGGTTTGCAATGAAGCAATCCTTATTTCTGTAAATTTAAGGATTATTTTTTATTAATTAGGATTTGTCTAAATTTTCGCAGTAGGTATATTTTGTTGTTTACGTGGTCAACATTGACATCTATAAGACCGCGTGAACCTCGCTCGCCGTCACGCATTATGAGCAAGTATGCGCGTCATCCGACACTTGCTCGAGATAGACGAAACAATCCAAAAAGGTTGGCTATCGCTCTCGCAGCATCGAATACCCTGGGAGTTCATGCTCGATGACCAGCTATGCGATACTTGACACTTTAATGATACCTTGGCTCTCATCAATGTGAGCTTTCGTTTCTCACACATAAAGATGATAATTGCTAATGGAATGCAGCTTCGTGTTTCAGAGATGTGATCTCATGAGAACAAAGCTTTATAGGTAGCTTATCTCCTGCAATAAGAGCGCGTGAAATGATACAAGATATTAAGTAGGTAGGAAAGTTAACACGACCTCAGGATAGAAACTGGCTTGAACTAAGGATATCATACTAATCTGCGATCGATTGCACAGCCATCCCTAATATTCTGAATATTCAAGAAAGTCCGCATACCAAAAGGCCAAATAAAAACAAAAAACTGACTTAGGCTCATATCTGCTTACACCGCAAACTTGATGCCTCATTTCACAGACGACGTGACGACGCCCTCAGCAGACGTTCTATGACTTCCTTGAGTATGGTCAAGTAATGAGACGAGAATCTACAGTAGTTCTACTGTCGGCCATTTAATTGATAAGTAAACAAAACACTTGGGTTTTGTTCAGGGAATCGAAATTTTATTGATGCTATTTGACTAGAAAAGTACTGTGTGTCGTAGCACCTAATTTCCAGTAGGTAGTTGAGTAAGAAGAACAGGAACTTCTTAGAATCAGGTGTTTTGGTTGGTGTCAACGAAAAAGCGACCAGAGCAAAGCCCATCAGTTAAGAGAAACCTCAAGTGTGGTGGCATAGCAACTGATCAAGACAAAGGAGGGTGGTTCCCACACTCGCTGCCTACTTGCCACTTGCTTTATTGATCATTGTGCGGTGCCACCCATTTACTTTTCCTATAACTGTACTTTTGTTTTGAGAATTCGGAGGACTGGTTCATATTTGCAATTTGTCCTACTTAGAAAGAAGGTAGAGTTAAGAACTGGCCAAAACTGCCTGCGTTTGCTGTCAGTAGCTTAGCTTTTATTCATTATTTTGCAATCGGATCTGCCGAATCGAGTCTGTGTTTTCTTCAATGCCAGGCCTTCTAAAGATGCCATACATCAAACTCTGCTTAGCTTAGCTAACATCTGGCAAAACTACATGAGCTGGCAGCTCCGTACCCGAACTAGTATTTAGGTCACATTCTAAAATAATTTCGGCATGTTTAGTTGATCAGTCAATTCCGCCATCAAAATTCCTGTAGCGTTTAACTCGCTATAAAAGGAACTATTTAGTTTTAATGACGTCGTAATGTAGCATCCAGCGATATTGCTATAGAGAATACTAATTTACCTATTTTGGACTCTACTTAAAAGGAAAAGGAAGGAATGAAAGAGTTCAAAAGACTTATAAATCAGTTCTCAGTTAAAGAGATGTCTAGAAATATGTAGCTTATTGATTGCTTTAAGCCACAGATCATCGAAAGACAAAACTATCGCACTTACTAGCTACTAAAATGGTAAACCGCTACCTATCTCACCTTTAATAACATCGCAGTAAGTTGTAAATTCACTGGGATATCCGCAATAAAATGCCCAGAAGTAAACGCAGTAAATAAGCCATGACACCTGAAACGTCGGTATGCGTTTGATACTCGACTCGGCAGAGGATTGCGCGCGCTTTTCTAATTGCGCTGAAAATAGATGCGCCAGCACAGACTGCACACCTGGATACGATGACTACACATTGGCTGGTTTCTACATTACTTACTTGATACTATGTTATGAAGAAACAGCAGAGTACTACTTCAAGACCATGCTCGATCGGTGCGAAAGTAAAACATTATTATGATGAACTGGTCATTTTAATCAAAGCACCGACACACATAATTATTTAATTAACTATGTCTAAACCAATATACCACTACATCATGGTATGTCCACACGTTGGTTGACCAATTAATCACAAACGTCCAGTGTTTTTTTCCTTTTGTCAGCATTAGTCAACAATTTAGCGGTTATTAAAGATACATGGATACGATGGCAAGATTCTTAACAAACCCAAGAAAAAAAGGGAAGAACGTCGGTAAAATCCTCCAACTTTGATCTAAGCAGTCACCCTAGCACCGGAAGCATCGGAAACAATAAACGAGCGATATTTCATACGCGGAACCCGCCGCTGCACAGGAGTCACGTAAACGTGTTCAGCTCGACTTGCTAGTTATTACCGGCTATTTCTGGATATTTACGGTTTGCACTAGGATGTGGCCCGTGACATTTATCAGATTTTATTTACTTGGACCAGGACCACCAACATCAACGTCACAGATGCGGAAAAATAAGTATAGTGGGTCCCATTTGTTGTGTTGTTATTTCTAAATCTGCAGAATCTAGGAGCCTCCCTAAATCATACGAGTTAGTCCCGTAGGCTCACAGTGGTTGCCGCACCTGTGGCCAGTCTATCTCGTTATAATCACTGCACTGTGCTGACAATATCATTTGGACATTCACTGTCCAGCCATGGCGTCGGCGGCGGTAGTGCTTAGAGGGGTGCGCCACCGCTGCCGCCTTCACATGCTGTTGTGCCTACTCCAGCATGAGCATTGTGTTATTCCTCTCTCAAAGTGTTAAAAACATTAATGGATAAATGGTCATGGTTCAAATCTAATATCTTAATAATTAGGTAGGTATCACACTAATAATTATAAATGCGAAAGTTTGTATGGATGAATGGATGGATGGATGTTACCTCTTCACGCCAAAACTACTGAACGGATCGATCTGAAATTTGCATACAGGTAATCCTAAACCTGGAATCAAACATAGGCTACTTTTTATCCCATAAATCATTTCCCGTGGGATAGAAATCACCTTTAAACGTTTCCATTGGATCAACGCGTGCGAAACCGCGGGGCGCAGCTAGTTTCTAATAAAATAATAATTACCCGCAGTGTAACTAATAAGATACTAAACCTACCATGTGTCGACTTATATATATCAAAATGATGACATCGACAACTGCCATGGTGGTGTTTTCTCATGATATTTTGAAGACATTTCCCACAATGGTCCGTTTCAAAAGGCGTAGTAAATTGGGAACCGGGTTACAGCCACACAACAAAAGGTAGAATTACAATAGGTCAGTAGTATAACATATAAAATATCGTGTAGGTAGAGGGTTATGTAATGCATATTGTTTCTTACTTCTAAAATATTTGCGGACAGTCGTCGTCTCTAATCATAATCATATTGACCAGATAACTTTTACTCCAATCACTAGGATTTTATTTAATTTGCTTGATTTTTATTTAGTTTATTCAATCATCATCATCATTAGCCTATACTAGTCCATAGCTGGACAAAGGCCTCCCGTAATGCGAGTGCCATAGTGCCCTGTCAATAACATCCAGCATTTGCCTGCAGTCTTTCGCAGATCGTCACCCCACCTGGCCGGAGGGCGTCCTACACTATGTTTGCCGAGTCGCGGTCTCCACTCAAAAACTTGTAGTTAGATCAATACGGAATAATAAAGTTGGACAATTACGAATTTTGTATGATTATTGATGAAAATATTTACAATTATCATTTAGTTTGTCACTGAGTAGGCTGACTCTACCACAATCATCTCAGCAGCACACATAGCTACGTCTACTGCAGAACACACCTCCTCTAAGAAAGAGCCATAACCACCACCGCTTGGCTGGTGGACTGGTGATCGTAGAGTGGATCTAACCGTAGCTCAACCATCTCATAAAGTCATTCTGTGACTCTACATAATCTGTTGATTGTGTACCCAACTGTACGACTGCTTAATATTGCGCTCCCACATGTCAAGGCCGTTGGCAATTATATTGTTATTATTAGGGCTCTACAATATTATGTTATCTCTACAATGTTAGATAATTATGCACACCATCAGGGTGCCTTATTCGCTCTAGCGAACAAACCCTTTGTAAATAAATGATTATAAAAAAAACTACAGTCTCTATCTATACTACTCTACTAGACTCCATTGATAGAAGATTAGAGTTCATACGATTATATATATGTATGTACGTAATTCAAAAGGCGGCATCTATTTTATTAATTACCTACTCTTCTCGAAATTCAGTCCAAAGCCACTTGAGTCATCACATCACAGATCCAGGCCGCCAGATTAGCTTAAGACAACAAACCTATATAATAAGTTTACATTACCGTCCTATCCATCAATATACCCTTCACCACCTTGCAGTCTGCACAGTGTTGGCAAACGCGTATAATTCCGCGACTATAAGTCTCTCGCAGCGAGAAAAGTATTAGAAATAGCTTTGCTTACTAGCTCCGTCACTTCGTCAAGTTGAATTCCAGTACCTGAGGCCTAAATATCCTGGGAAAGGTCAAAAATAGAACTACTTATATCCGTCCGTGTGCGCAGATTCGTCAATACTCACGGGTACAATGATGCAAACTATGATGACATGTGATCATTTATTTATTTAGGCAACCAACTAGAGATAATACAAGGAATACAAATTATAAAACAAAATACTTAAAACTATTGCTCTCTAAATTACAGGTAAGCCACAACATGCGTAAATAGGAAGGCAACTCAACTAAACATCTTATTATGCTAAAGTAAACTTAAGGTGATGTCTTATTTCATTAGAATTAGAATAAGTTTGATACAGTTTCTCTAATTAGATACGCGTCATCGTCGCATCAGTCGTTCATTAGTTATCATCAGAACATCTTCAAGAACCAAGCATCATTGCATTGTCGACAGAGGCGGGATTCTCTCAACATTGTTCATCACCTATCAGTACCTATATATTTGCAGTCATCCACCATTACCTTTAAGATTCCGAGACTGTATCTCTATCGACCCCCTTTGATGTTGCTTTCGTCAGAAATATTGCACAATATGCCTTGCTTTCTTTGTTTTTACCATCGGTTCTCAGAACTCTAGATTTATTCTTATAATAATAAACTTGTAGCAGGTGCGAAGCCGCAAATAAACAAGTGAAGTAATCCAGGAACAGTTAATCTTAGCAGAACCCAGAGCTGGGCTAAGCTCGCAGGATGTTTTGGCCCCAATGAGTGCGTGCGGTTCTCCATAATGCTCGCTTTCCGTACTTGCTGTGTTCCGATTGTTGTGTAAACACTTCCTAAACGCAGTGATTATACAGCAGTAGACAGATTAGACTTTATTGCGTTTTAATTTGAAGGATGGAGGCAATCTCTTGAAGAAATGTACGTAGAAAGACTTTTTGCTGGAATAACGAAAGAACGGGTTTCAACGCTGATTTCTTTGACACATGGGGCGATGTTGGAACGGTTCAACGAAAACCCATAAATAGTTCCATTATTAGGTTATCACGGTGGCAAAGCACCCACACTTTATGGCCTCAGAGATAAACAAACGAGTGGAATACGGTTAAACTTTCAATTTACGAGCAGTTAATATTTATAAATTGTCGTAACGGCATCTCCCGTACACTACGTAGGCGACAGTGGCGCCGTCTTACCACGCGTGGGCGGGCCCTTCCATCAACACAATACAAGAAACATAATATATTTAATAGAACATTGTTCAAACATTATCTTTGTGTGATAGGTACCTTCCGTAGGCGTAAGAAAGAGTGTAATTTGATTTATATGAAAAATTTGTACAAAGTTTTATAAGTATGTATGTAATAAATAACAAACAATAGAGCACTAACGAATGGCGTGGAGAAAAAAATACAAAAATAATTGCAGTTAGGAAACCTTCGTGGAACAATAAGGCAATAAAAATAATTATTTTCATAATGATTTTTATCTCTGACATCAGAACTGCTCCGTCATTGCAATGCCTGAAATAAATGAGTTTTTAATACCTACCTCTAGGTAGGTAAGATCTCGAAAATTTTGACTTCATTCACGACTACAAAACTATCTTAATTGAGCTAAAAGTAAATTTCAAAATAATTAGTGATAGGTAACTAAAAAGATTCTTGCAAGCAATCAGCTACAGATTAGAAGGACAGAGAGAGATGCAGCGCAGAGGTCAATCAACAATAGCTGCGCCGGCGCTTGCACAGTGAGATGCAATCTCAAGATGGCGGACAATGACACATGGTAATTAAGACTTACTATTTCTTATAATATGTTTATTTCGTCGCTTATTAGCTAATGAGTTGCCAAGGTCTTCGAGATCTCCCGAGAAGTTAAGGAGTTAATGAAATAGTGTGGGAATCGGTATATTTGTTTGGTGACTCTAGAACTATTGTTTCATTGCTCTGCGGTACCTCCATTGTAAATACATAATAGAGCTTGAAGGTTTTGGAAGGAATTTGCATTCTGTTCTATGTATCAAATTACTTTGGATAAGGCTTATTTGTTACTTTATTATCTGTATTAGTTATCAAGGCATATTTAAATTATATACAACTATCAATTTACACTACGTAAGTACGTATTTCTTTATCGATTGCGTTTATTTACCAAACTTGTGTGCAACGGATATCGACATATCGCGTATATTATTTAAGAAATTAATCCGATATCATTGTAACTCGATTATCTATTGCCTGAGTGACGTTTTTAGGGCAAATCATAACCTACACAATATCAAATTTGGGAGTAACAAGATTGCTTTATTTACTTAAGAAATCAAAAGAAAATGCTACGAGTGTATCAATATATTATGTAAACAATTAAAATAAACGATTTTTGTTTTTATCAACAACGCACAGCTACAATCACTGAAGGTGAAACTGAGATTTGTCGTTTTTCCTTTTGTCAAAATATAATAGATTTTTCCATAATTTATCCTGAAAGAAGGTGTAGGTACTTATAGTTTGTTGTTATTTAAGTTCTATTTGTTTTATTTTGGGTGGTACTATTTTCTTGATACCAAATCAAGAATCAGAACAACTGGACGCTAAAACTTCACCGTGATTTAGGAACCTATAGTTACCATGCCGCCATTACGGCGCTCAGAGTGCGTGAAGGAGTGGTGCCACTTCACCGTGACGACGCGTGTTTTACTTGCTTTTTGCTGGATATATCATTACATTACCTTTATCATCTCTATCTCTATCAAATGCTTAATTCTTAGCTTTAACATGAGCACTTAGCCGATTTAAGTCTCTCTACTTATTTTACCATGAACAACGTTTGGTTACCTAGGTAGGAACTTGGTACGTGTGCCCATTCACCCGAAATATAATATAATATATTCAGCCTTTTTTATTATAAAAACTATCGTAGTTTGATGAATTCATTACGGTTTTTAGCGGGTTAACTACGAACTATTTGTGTTGGAAATGTTGGAATTATATTCAACCTTCTTGAGAAGACATCGCTTTGTTCAATGCTGTTTCAGGCCTATCACGATCGAGACGAAGAACCGAGAAATCTGTAGAACCCTATTGGGTTCAACCCTACGTATGTCTCATAAATCCTCAGAGGCTTCTTCAAATGCAATCAGCTCCTTCGTACGTGCCTCTACTAAGACCGCCTTATTCCCATAAGCGTATAGTTTACTTCCGACGTACAGCCAATTCGGTTAGAGCCCCGGTCACGTTACTATGGGCATTTCCTTTTCCGAAAGCCCTAACTGTTCCACCTTCTATATCTTCGTATCAACTGTTGACATATTCTATGGAAGTACCATACTAACTGTTGTAGAGGTTTCGTAGAAACTATTGTAGTAATCTGTGAAGGCCAAAGACACGGGATGTGCCATCGCTTACATCAATATACATAACACGGAAAAGGCATTCCACATCAGATGAGGAGATAGACGTAAAGAAATAATATAGGCACGGTATAAACCATACTTTTAATAAGTTAATTTATAATAAAGTTAAGGCGATTTTTATGAGGTTTTAATTAGGAGGCGAGAGATATGATTTGGAATTAAAAAAGGTATTGGAATGAGACTGGCCCTTCGTAACGTCTGCGATGAAAAAGGATTATACCTATATCGTATCCATTTTGAATGGAGCACAAACGTAAACAAACCGCCCATACTTAACCTAAAATTCACTTTGTTGGCGCGTCCTTTTATACGTTATTTACATTACTTGTCGATTTATATCCTCCCTTCAATAAAAATTGCTTACAATTATATCTGAAACTCGACGCTAAGCAAGTGAGATTTTGTTATTTGTGTCGTACTTTGTTTACTAACATGCTTCATTCAAAATGGATAAACCATAGATACACACGGCTATTGCAGCGCTCGTTTCTTTTGGAACTTGACTGACACCAGCTAGCGCTTTGTAGCACCGCACGTCGAGATGTAGAACAATCAATTCATTAAAATTAAAACCATATAAGTCTTACTCGTTTTCAATAGTTCAGAAGTGAAGAAAGACATCCGAGATGAAGAGAATGGAATACCATTAGACTGAAGTAATGTTTGACAATGACAACTCCAGCCCCCTAGTGGTATCACGGTTTTATGTTATTACTTACTACCTAGTGGTTTTCTGAAGGTTACAATAAATTCTTTCAAGTTTCAAAGAAGTTCCCATTCTTTTATTATATCGTGACCTGAGTGCTAGAACAAAGAAGAAGACCTGACAGCTTTATTAGAGTTATATACTCATTTCAGGCCATGACAGTATAAAGCAGTGCTTTACCAGTTTGAGCTTACATGAAATACAAACGCAATGCAGATGGTATAAAGGCACTCGGCGATCTACTTACCTACGTACTACGTACAGGTCACGGACCACGGCGCAAATACAATGGGTCGCGCCGAGCGGAGCGACGCACGCGCATGTAATTGAAGTAATGGCGAGTTTGACTCGTTTGACTTGATCGCAGCCTGATTTATTCACGTCTTGCCTCTAAATAACCTACTAGAGTAAAAATAAACGTCACAATTATGGACATCTGAGTATCCTACGGCAGAATTTGCACCACCCAACTCTTCGGTGGGTGTCACGTAAGAGGCGGCTAAGGGATATCTACCGGCGGGCAGCAGCGTCTCCTGCAAAACAATTATTCGACCCAACTGCGATCCCCAACCCCATGCCCAGCGTAGTGCTTAAAAGCACTATCCCCCCGAGTTATAAGCCAAGTCTAAAGCTAAACGGTTGAGGTTGAGGTAGTATCCTACGCGAACACTAGCACGAACTAGGCACCGGGAGTAAAATGGTGCAAGGGGCGAGCGGAGGTGAGAAGTGAAAAAAATACTGGACATTTTTGCAGCAACCGAAAAATTAATGAACCTTTTCGGAGACATACTCGTGCATGTTGCAGGAGGTGTTTAGGATTTGGTCGCAAACTGTGTAACATCATCATCATCAACATAATACTATATTTACAATATAAACATATCAGACAGCGACGGCGTTTGTTAAAACTTGGCTGGACAACATGTGAGCTATGGTGCGTTGTTGTTGTCGTTGTTCGGTAGAGTCATGTTTGGTGAGGGTTCTCAACATTTTAATCGTAATTAATAACGTTGAGGAACCTATCCAAACATGGTTCTCAAAACCATTAAAATGTTGAGGAGTTGGTGATAAAATTTTAATCACTAACTCGTGTCTCATCGGCCCAAAGTAGATCTTGGTTTCCATCTCAAGACTTCCCTGAGCCTAGTTCTGAGCTGTCTCCGTCTCGACTGGGCTCTTTTTTCTTGCTGGTATTTTTTTGTATTTCTTGTATAGTCGTGATTTATATGCAGGTTCTATCTGCGCAATATATTTTGCGTCGTTCGTTACCCAGCATTTGTTTTGTCTAGTTGTACTGGAATGGTATTAATGTGATCAGCACCGTGACCAACCATCAAGGATGCTCAGAAAATAATAGGCTTGTTTTTAGGGTTAAGTGTGAACATTGAAACAACCAGCTGATAACTGAATTATACAGAATTTGCTATGGCCAAATCTATGAGACCTCGTCAAATATAAAAGCTTTGTCAGCTCTGGACTTGTCTTTTCCAATTGGTTTTGATTTTCTATGTATATTTGTGCTGCCATCGTTCCCTATTGCATGCGTTCTGGAAGTACACAAAGTCACATAACACATCCTTCAAAAAACGTTATAAATACAGTAATTTGTACGGAACCCGCAACCAACAAAACAGATACCGCCTATTTAGTGATAAGGAAATAAATATCCCGGAAGCCACTGCCGAGTTAATAATTGTTTTGCATTCTGCTTTTATTTTACTCAAATTCAATTGAATGCATTTTCATCAGAGCATGACTTTTCCCAACATCAAAATATTTTATTACCTATCTCACTCAGTTTTGCTTTTCATGAGACCGTTGGGTACTAACAAAGGTCTTGAGTACCTACCGACTTATTACAAATTACATTTCGCGGAAAATGTGGCAAACAACCAATCAATTGAATGATTACGTTATTTACACCTAAGTGGTAACCCTACGTCATCTCCGTTCGTCACTCGAATTTTTGCTCAATTATTCTATTTTTGCCGCAAATTGAGATAATTAGGATGTTTTGCGGACATTCAATTTTAGTTCATTTGACTTCTGTTGTTTGATCGTTTTGGAGCGCGATGCGACCCTGGGTTCAGATGGGGCTTAAGATAGATTACACAGGGGAATAAAGGAATTGACAGTGCACCTGTGTTTGACACATAATTGTGCACAATGAATGTCGTGCAAAAAAACTCTTCAAATTATTTACCTACTCAATTTTTCCACCGGCCAATTAGCTTGCCCTTGGTTTTTGCCGGTAAGTCACTGCGCTGGCGATGGCGGCTCGGAGCGTGACCGATGACTCAGTGCTGGCGCGTGAGTTGCTATTGCTACTGTACCTACGATTTTAGTATTTGGGTACCGTGGAAGCTGTGCACGCGAGCCTGATAAGGTTCTATTCTAGCAATATATTGAACTACTAGCTGCGGCCCGCGGCTTCGCATGCGTTGAACATAATAGAAACGTTCAAGGTGATTTCTATCCCATGGTAACTGATTTATGAGATAAAAAGTAGCCTATGCTTGATTCCTAGATTAGAATTATCTGTATGCAAAATTTCAGCCTGATCCATTCAGTAGGTTTGGCGCGAAGAGGTAACAAACGTGTGATGTGATGTTTTCAATGATTTCAACTGATAATGTCTTTTTTAAAGTAAAGAGTTGACAGTACTAAAATAAAAATAAACATCAACGTCTGAGAGATACCAGCTTAAATACACTGTACTGATGAGTAAAACTTCTGGTGCTGTTCGTGAATTTCAGCTTTATTAATGATGCGTCTTGGCGATAGGTTCTGCAACTCAATGCAACAAGGGGTCCCTTTGTAAATTGGCATATAACCAATGACAACCATAATTACTCCATTTCCAGTGCTATTTCAGGTAGATATTATTTCCCAATAAGTTTCAATGACTGCTCCCAACAGCACGAGCATCCGCCATAGCGTCGCATGCTTCAGTGGCGCCAGTCGTTTCAGCCAGAGCCCTTCATAGCCTTTAAGCCCTCGAGTTAAGGTCGATAATGTGCTGGGTATGTTGTGAGAGATCTATTGTTTGGTGATTGCTGGTACTCCGGGGTGGTCTGTAAGTAGATGTATCAGTACACCCGCATCATTACCGAAAACAGAATCGTTTTATGGATTTTCACCCTTGTTAGCGGAGAAATTGTTGGAATTGCTAGTTTTGTTATTTTTAAATGTGTTAAGTAGGTACTCAATGGCCTTGTTTATCCAGGGAAATAGTCTTTAGCTTTGTTCTTCGGGTCCCTACGAATAAGAATAGTCGGGTACTACCGAACACTTTGATGTTGGTAAAGAGATCTATTATACTTGCTGTTTGACTTTTTTTACTCTTTACTCTTTTCTTGGACAAGGGGAAAAGGGCGTTTCATAATTAATAATGGAATATGTTCTTTATTATTTTTATGTCTATGTCATCTCTGCTTTCACGATATATGCAGTGTTCCTTTCGTTTTACTGGTAAGAAGGGTAAGGTCAATACCGGAATGACAGCTCTTGTTCATTCAAGACAACAATACCATACCAACATAATACTTTAGACTCCATCTTATCCGTATTTCGTTATCTCTTTGTGTCCATAATTAGAGCTTGTTCTATTTACTGACAGGCGTGCCGGTAGCAGCTACGGCGGTAGGAAATTAGTGGCGGTATGTAATCGCATTGTCTTGCGAGGAAGTCGCCAGTTACTCCCTGTTACAGATGCTGATCCTGCTCTCCGCGAGTCGTGCCAGATCACTGGAAGTATTGCGTAACAGTATGGGTATGGACAATGGTGGTAGATATACTGCTTCGAATGTTGTTCACTGTCTGGTGATGATCTCTGGTTCTAGTCATGGTGAGATTTGGAAACAGGTATGCCCCTAATAAAATAACACACAGTATGCTGAGTGCGAACTGCCATAGGTACTGTTTATTACAAAGTTTGTGATACTCTTTTTTCTATGGAAATATGACAGCGCTCCAACCAAGAGGAAAGTTTACATAACTTTCACATTTCCATAGAAAATAGAGTAATGCAAACTTTATAGAAAACAGTATGGCAGGTCACGCTCAGAATACTGAGCCAGGAAAATAAGAGGCTTAGTAAATCGTAGGAGAAGAAAATTTGCATAGTTATTCTATGTATGGAGTATGCCTGAAGGTTTGTTAGGTATATGGCCTTGCTGAAACGATAAGCGGTAGTGCATAGTGTGAAGTAATATCGAAGTCGTAAATCTTTGTTTCATGAAGGTATGCCGATTCGTCACCACCTGGTTAAATTTTATCGCCTTCGAGTCGTTAAAATTCAATGTCACGTGAAAATACATTTCATGAAATTGTAAAACCTGATAAAATACACGAGAAATTTGATCAAGTGAACAAAATTTTCATGATCATCATCATTGACTGCCAGTACCACATATTTATCTCTCATCTCTTCTCTAACGAGCCATATTATCTGAATCAACAGCCTATTCAGAGTCAGAGTCAAAACGTTTATTTCTTTAGACCTGCAAAATAAGTACTTGGACAAGTCAAATTTATACTATATAAACAGCTTGATAAATAGTTATTATTTTCTCAAAGGTTTGCTCTTACGTAATCGAAACAAATCACAGGAATTCGCAAGATGATTCACGAATGGAAATTAATGCCCTCCGAACAAACAAAGCCAATGTACCTTTAGTTGAGTCAAACGACACGATAACTAGACTAATAGACAATAATGCACCGCTAAGTGCAGAATTGACTCATCAAAGCCTAGGAGTGGCAGACTCGGTACAAAGGTGACTTTTACAAAATCAGTTTAGCACATTAACAATGATGTGTTAAAAAACTGTGTTAAACTTTTATAACTTTTATTGTAATTTGAAATAATAGAGCTGCATACTGTTGCATACAATCTTCATGTGGCTCAACTAATCCATATCAATTATTGTTTCAATTTCAATACAATTGTACTAGTTTTAATTTATATCATTTATTTCATTGTAATTTTCTTTTTAATTTGTTGATTCTGTCATGATCATAGAGCTCCAGGTCATAAGTAATCATAGTAATTTGTCATCTAACAATGATGCGAAGAGTCTTTTGTGTATCTTTATGGGTACAGTAAATTATAAAATACCTGTTTTTATCACTGTTTTGTTATTGGCTTCTGTTCTTTTTATTCTTTACTAACTAAAACTGAAACAATAAAGCTTCCATTTTATTTACGGTTACCTATTTAATCGTTGAGTCAACTGTATAACACACTAATATTATAAAGGCGAAAGATTGTATGGATGTATGGATGCATGGATGTTTGTTACGTCGCGCCAAAACTACTGGACGGTGCTGGCTGAAATTTTGCACGCAGGTCATTCTAATCCTGGAATCAAACACTTTTTATCCCATAAATCAGTTACCGTGGGATGAAAATCACATTTTAATGTTTCCATAAGAACAACGCATGCGAAGCCGCGGGGCGCAGCTAGTTTTCTTATATTAGAAAAAAGGTTAGCCTTTTAATCTATAAATTTCTTAATCAGTGTTCTGTTGATATTTCCTCACGAGACTATTGAAAACAACCCGTCTCGTGCTGCCTCCGCCATCGCCCACGCCACGTGGTTGGCCAACTCGCGACCAAATGTTATTGATACTTCTTGTATTGTTACCACTTCCTCCGGTACCTGTGCGATTGGATAGATTAGCCATGGTTTGCGCAATTTGCTAAGTTTCCATGTTTTATGCTATACCTTACCTCCCACTGATAATGTGAAGTTCTCCTAGTTTTAACGTAATATTGAAGTAAAGCTCTACCAGTTATTTTTTTTTTATTTTATATTTATTAGGTACACAAAACACATAACAAGCAATTATAATATATCACAACAAATTAAAATTAAATACGAACTGGCTTGAGACGTAACCTGTGCACACAACATATAATTTTACATGTTATTACTTTCTTAAGGAAATAAAATAAATCTATAAATAAAAACAACAATGTTAACTACTGCTTACATATATCAAAATCATAATAGTTTGTTAGTGGCTATGTTGCTCTTATGAGCATATTTTATTAACTATATGGCCTTTCATCCAGAAAATAGTAAATAAGAGCTTCATTTTAAATCATTTCTTCAGCCATGGTAGATAACAAAAAAAATAAAAAAAATGATGCAAAAAATAGCATCATTTTTTTTATTCGTGGTTGTACGTTTATAACAAGGTTGTACGTTTTTATCAATGAATTTTTTTGTGCTTCATTCAAGTTTATGTGATTGGCAATATATGTTATTGCCTTGTTAGTAATTGATTGATTGGTTCATTCAATATCGACGACGTGCGTTGTTAAAACGTAGCTTTACCTAACGACGATTGCACGAGTATGATCGACTCGCCTTTCAGAATCAGTCGTTGCGTGTAAATCATCTGAATTTTCTACTTTATAAATTCCACAGTATTTAAGCCGAGCGTGATTCGGATCGCATATAAGCGTTACTGTAAGTTTTTAACGTTATTTACTACACTTTCTTCCACTTGCTTATTTCTATTATTTATTGCATTTTCTTCAACTGAATATTTCTGTGTGCATTTTCCGTGAACCGCTGCGTGTTTTCAGAGAGCGTGCTGGGCTGGGCCGCTGCGCGCAGCACAGCATCGACCTGCGCGCGCGCATTCCGCGCCGACCCTCTGCGCGCGACGACCGCGTCGTGTGCCCGAGACTCCCGCGCTCCTTGTGTTACGAACTGTGCAATGTGCTATGGAGCTTTGTTTCTGTGAAAGCCTAAAGGGCAATTGTGTTGTTTCTTTTACCTGGATTTGAAAAGACACTTGGTGAGTTGATCTTTTCTTAATTTAATTTTTAATTAACATCAACACCAGAACAAAATATTTCGGCGGCAATAGGTACGAGTGATCAAAATTTGTTTGTTTACTATAAAGTGATGCTTATCTTGTAAATTACTGGTAGGTAATGTTGGTATCTGCTTGAATTATCGTGTTTATACAAATTATTTACTAATTGTTATGATTAAATTATATAATAGCTGTGAGATTAACGAAAACTTTGCAAACAAATCGCCATGTAATATGTGTTAAAAACATTAGGTATTTACATTATTTACTCGTATTACGTTTTTAAACTTCTTACAATCAAAAATCAATGGGAATTTATCTGAAGTAGGTTCTCTACCGAGCACTGAACAAGTAAACCTTACAAACGAGTGCAACGCCTTCGCGGTCGTTTTCAATTGAACGTTATAAAACACCAACGTTATGGGCTATTGTGTCCACGCTGGGCTCACCGTTACCATAACTTTTAGTACAATATTTGCAGCATTTTTATTTTACCACTGAAGCTTTATGTACGTCTGGAGCCGTGGCATTTAAATAATTTAGGTACTTCTACATCGTTCGTGATATTATTTTGTTTAGTTTTTGGAGTTCCGTACCTCAAAGGGAAAAAAGGAACCCATAGAAGATTACTTTGTTGTCGTCTGTCAACCTCATTAGCTTAGGAACGCGCATCGAGGTATCGAGATAAAATTAGCATCAAATGCCTACTAAAGTTACCTCTTGGAGCCGTGATATATATTAGTTAACTTAGTCATATAAACTCTCGCCATGTCCCAGAACCTTTAGATTGAGGAATTTCTTTTTAGCTCTAGCTCAAGCTCAACAGCCTGTATTGGTCCACTGCTAGATGCAGGCCTTCCCCTGATAAGCGCGTTGGCGTTTATCTCATGGGGGGTGATGCCATAATCCCCACGCTAGGCATGCGGGTTGGGGATCGCAGTTCGGTGTTAGAATAGTTCTGCAGGAGGCGCTGCGGCACGCCCCCCGGTGGATATCCCTTAGTCGCCTCTGGTGCAATTTGTTACCCCTGAACTTTTGACTGGGTGATCCGATTTTGAGGATTCCTTTTTATTAACTATTAAATTTTGTAAGAAATGAGTAATAATTAAAGGAAAAATCTGATAACCGTAGATTTTTAATCAAAAGAAGAAAAAACAAGAGGGCACCAAAACTTCCCTGTCGACTTATAATCATGATATTGGGCAAGAAGCAAGGTTTTTTAATTAAATAGAAACCTCGGTGGGCTGGTCTGACTCGCTCTTGCCGTTTTATTTACTTAATATAACTATAAAAGCTTTATGATGTCCAGTGTTTTTATCATCGTTTTATCGTTCTTCTGATCAAGTTTATAAATAATTTCTCAAAATTCTGTTCTATTTGTTGACTGGACTGACGTATGCAAATCTTGGCTAGATCGTCACTATGGTATCTAACATCTGCTCTACATTGTAGCTAAGAAAATGACTCATCGCAAGAAACTTAACTCTTTCCACATGATTCACTAAACGTTTGTGTCATACATTCATTACGAATATTCTGATCAAGTAACTTAACCTTTACGTGTATTATGTACCGTTGATGTTATTTACGATGAATTTTAACTTCACTAAGTAATCTAACGATCCCTGATTTTTGACACCTCTAATAGAACCCTTTGTCGGAGGACCCGCGGCCTGTGTTTACGGAGTCCTAATAAAATAAACTTGAGGGATGGCGGCGTGAATTCTAAGAACATGGGCAGATAAGGCGTTTTATCTACTAAAGCGTTGGTTGTTTCTATGCCACTATAAGCCATGGTCTCTTGTTTGACGATTGTCGTTAAATGATATTTTAGTGTTATTGCACTTCTCTACAAGTTCTTATTTTATGTTGTATTGATACGTGTAAGTAACGGTCACAATAAACAGGTAGGATGTGCGTTAGTGATTTGTACACCTGCGAACCTTATCAACTCAATTGGTTTTGTCTTTGTCTTCAAGCCACAATTTGTTGGATTTATGTACCTACCTCAAGTCATATACTTACTACTACTACGTTAGAACTTTCATAGTTTAAGTGAGAGTCAGTGGGTTATCTTCGTAGATAGCCGCGATAATCGCACACTGAGGAAACGTTGGTGTTCTAACACCAACTAGGTACGAACCTAGTTGGTGTTACTCACTCTCGTGAAGTCCCTCGTTGGTGTTCTTCTAACACAAACTAGGTTCGTTTCTTACTCGCTTGAGGTCATAATGAAACTACTTAGTGGTTTAGTGGTCAGTGGCCTGAACAAGTCATCCCGCTCGGCACGTTCAGTTATTGTTTTATTGTCATGCTAAAGGCTTTATAACCTGTTTGGTGCCTCCTGTCTCTGGAGCTACTTGCGATGCGCGGGAGTCCTTGGATGCGTGGAATTTTCGATTGTTCTGATAAAATACTTTGTAGAAATGAACTTTAAGGACGTAGCACTACGTTCTACTTGAAATTTGTGATGACTGAGTTAGTTAATGAAGTTATAAGAATCGAAGACAGAGCTGCGTTCTAGACATTTTGAGGTAAAATAGTACCTATGTAGGTATAGGTAAATTTTTCAAAGCTGGTACTATCCTCTTTTGTTTTTCGTATACTGCAGGGCTGGATTTGTAACGTCAGCGTGGATTATTTTGTAAAATAGTTTGGCGTGTTTTAAAAACTATAATAAATAAACCGACTTCAAATAGGCTATTTGACAACATTGAAAATATACTACAAAAATGATTTTATTTTTAAGTTTTACGAGATGAATAGATACTCATCCCTCGGGAATAAAATTCTGATGGGACCACCTCCAAATAGTGAAAGAATCAGCAAAATCGGTTACCCATGGGCGGAGATATCAAATAATACGCATAAATAAAGAAATAAAATAAAATAAAATAAATAAAAATACATACACGACGAATCGAGAACCTATTCTTTTTTTGAAGTCCGTTTACAAAAAAAAAGTACAATCGCGCCAGCATTTAGAAATGTATGTATAGTGGCCATTCCGAAAGACCTCCTATGACGGTCTCTACCTCTAACCCAATGATGCCATTTAGCACCCACTTACTCATAAACATTCTGATTAAATAGATGTTCACTCGAATCGAATTCTCGATTGCTCCATTTGGAACTCCCTAACTTTACAATCGGACCGAAGTTTCGTACCCATCATCAATAAACGGCGGGGCTCTTGAAAGGATAATTAGAATTCTGGGAGCTGCTCAATGATCCATTTTATTATTCCTTCAAGACATCACCGCTCACATGGAGTTTAAAGTACCTAATTTACTAGAAGTAAAGATTACGTGCAGTTTGGACACCCATTGATACCTATTTGATTATCTTACTGACAGACTGTAGAGGTAATTTTGAAGGCGCATACCAGAGTTAAAGTGAGTTTTGGAAAAAAGAGTTTGGTAGCCACAAACGGCAACTTCGAAACGTTTACATTGGCTCGGGTATGCGTATCAATACGTAAACTAGGTAGGTACACGAAGTTTCATCTAAAATTGCACGAGAATATGACAAATTTCGAAGCGACGTTATCTAAAACGTATAAATCGAATTGATTCTAAACTGAATTAATCGCCTGATAAGCTGAGGCCAGCAGGTTATCATAAATTCAATAAACAATCTAGACCTAATTTGAAGAACATTACGCTCAATCGCACGAGCTGGTCAAATTAACTACGACATTTAACTAGTAATTTGAGAGTCATTGCTCTCATAACACAAAAGATAATTACATAATACCTCATAAATAACTGTTAACTCTATAGTTTTGGAGAGTACCTACGTCCTGAACTTACTCGTAATGTAATAGTTCTATTTAAATTAAGAAAATATCGAGACCAAGTGCATATAATATGTAATAAGGTGGAAATAACTGAAATAGTAAAAGCAAGTGGGTATAGCCATGTAAAAAAAAATATGAACCAACTTAAAAATAAACAGTATTAATTGCCTTATTTTCTTTTGCAAGCATTCTAATAATAACAAAAACTTTAAGCACTTCTAACTTTGTAAAAAGTAGTCACGCAAAAATTATATTGTGAAGAATAACAAGTATAAAATCTTTAATCATTGGTATAGCCTAGTTTTTTGTTCGATGGAAATCTGCTCAAGAGCGTAAAGTCGTCGAGCTGTTTTGGGATTGGTTGGCTTTAATTCTGTATATCTAAAGTAATTTGAGTATGCCTCACTGTCTAGCAGCAGGTTGTTGATTAAGTGTTTCGGTCACGGATGCAACTTTGCAGAAGATAAAATTCAACAATACAATACGTGTGAAGTCACGTTCTAGTATTTATCGTTGGTGTTTTTTTATTATTTAGCAAGCGGCCTTGATGAAACCCTTAATTTGTTGGAAATAGAAATAGTGTGCCTTGCGCAAGAAGTCCACGTTCACAATGGAGCAAAAGTTCCGAGCAAGAATCGCAACGCAACAGCATTTGCAGTCTAGATTTGGTTCGTGGAATTTTCAAGGTATTTTGGGATTAAAAACACTGCAGCTTTATAATTACTCCTCTTACTTGGGGGTGAAGGTGCACTAATAGGTTTTACAGTGATGTGTGGACGAGGCATAAGGTGTTGCTGATTTTGCTCCAGTAGGTACTAGTTGCAGTTCTGCGTGGGAACCGGCCACAATGCGGGGTGGCTCTCACGCTCTCTGCTGTTTCTTGCGCCATTCTGCTCGCATTGTCGTGCTGCTGGTTTAGCTAATTGATCCCGGTTTTGTTGACAGTTCAGTATCAATAAAAATAAACTCACATTTCTTATTGTCTGTCCATCGCAAAGCCGAAGCTTAGCATCGACCGCAATTAAAAAAAATCGTACCATACAAAAAGAGCCCAGCGAAAACTAAGCCATGGACTTTGTATGCCCTATTACCACAATCATTTGTGGCAAAGGTGTTGAAAGTAGACTTTGGAAGACCTCTTAAGATCTTCTAAGAAAATTACGGTCCGCAATCAATGATTGATGACTCAAGCGTGATTCACGTCTGGCATAATCGAAGTGGAATTGTTTTCACCGATTTCTTCAGCCGGTCGGCTAACATAATCCGTCAATTATCCGTGAAAAACAACAGGCAGGTGATAAGCGAAAGTCGTGCGGAATCCAAACAACTGTTTGTGTCCAAATTGCGAATTCAGCACGCGATATGGCGTGCCTGGAAAGGAGGAGTTGGAATGAGTAACCAGCTCTGTAATTCAACTCGTCTTCGTCTTTCAGCTTTGCTTATGATTGATCTTGCAAAAATTCTGTTTTATTTATTTTGTTTGGTTACTAGATGAAAGAATTACTGTGAGATGAAAAACTTTCTGGAGACATTACTAGCCAACAACAGCATAAACAGCATCAATAAAAAAATAAATAAATAAATTGTAATTTTATTCTAATCATTTTGAATTTAATGTACATTATCTAAGACATTTTGATATTATTTTTATATTAAAATATTTGATTATAAATTCTATTTGTTAATTTTAATTTTTGAATCCGTGTTACCTACAGCTTAGATATTTGATCTATTAATTTCTTATTGTCCATTATATATTAAATCTTCTGTATCTGATTTAAGTCTCAAATCTGATATCAAAACCCAATTACCTGTCTTTTATGCACATCCTGCCCTGGAGGAATTGTGACGAAGGCAACCTGTCGCTGTGCTGTTTCGCCATGGCTCATCATATCATACTACTTTTCATTTCTTAATTTGTTTGTTTATTAGTCCCTCCTTCCTCCAACAACGTCCTGCGTGCCCTAAAATAAAGAATATTTCTGCTATATGATTTCATTATTCCTGGCTTCGCACTCAAACATCGCTAAACAGATTTAATCTTTTATCCTGGTATCTATACATCTATGTATCTATAAATATCTACCTTGTGTCTCTCTTTTTGTTTCTTGTTTCAGTCCGCTGTCCACACAAACTCATCCGTATTGTATTCTTGCTTGCTCTTTTGCAATGAAAGCCCTATTTTTTGTGTCCAGACCACACACAACATCTTACTATAAGTACTAATACAAATAACAAATACGCATTGATATATATCTATCTTTTCACATAGTAGGAACCTCAATTCTCAAATTACGAATCTTGTTTATCTATATTTTCGAAGTAAATTATGTTATTTTCTTTCACGAAAAGAAAATTTCTGGATTTGACGTTTGACGTTTTTTTTTCTTCCGTCATTCTTGTTGTGCTGTAAATACCAATATGTATGTAGTAATCGTCCATTTTTCTATGTAATAACCTTCTCTTTCACGTTCTCGTTTCTATAAAATCTTTATTATACTACCTATTTTGTGCCGCCACACCAGGACCGGTCCGAAAATCAGCGCCGTTACAGCCTCGGCTTGTAGCGGCACAATGCTGAGACAGGGACTCTTTTGGCCCCTTATATAACACTATAACATGTTCCTGCCCTTTTACTTTTATATACCTACGCTATACTATCCTTTGTTCATTATTGTGTAATTTCTTCCCTTATTTTATTTACTGACTGTACACCTGTTATTTCTACAAAATGTGTCGTGTTATATGTGTGTTATATAATGTTTCCAAATAAATGTATTTTCTTTCTTTCTTTCCAACACTGTTAATTACTACTCATATTTGTATGATTACTCAGCAACTTATGAGCCGGAGGATTTTAATGATTCCGGCAGTGCAATGCCGTTCGGCATCCGCGCATCTTCGCTCAATGTTGTTCTAGCTTCGGCACATTAACACAATTTGTGTAATATTTACATAATAATTGTTATGCAGTATGCCACAACACAAGGTCTGGGTTTGTTTTTATCGCGCCATTTACATCTCTATAATTTACGCCTACGTTTTAACTTTGACTTTATTTATTTATTATCGTCACTTATTTAAGTATTCTATTCATGGTCAATGATAGTTACTGTTTCGGTAGCTCTTGAATTCAAAAGGTAGGTACTTACTTCTTGTTTTATTTTTTACAATCCTAATCTCCATTGATTATATAGTACATTGACGCTACATTTCCTCTCGGCGGCGGCTGAATGCAGTTCGGTTGTAAGCGCACTTGCTGCGTTTATTAAATCGATGACTTTGAACTTTTTTATAGCACGCGGCGCCATCCGAAATAGAAATTCCAATCTTTTGTTGAACGACATTATTCTCTTGGACATTGCCCTTTATAGAAAAAAATTGTCGAGGATCATCCATGGGAACTGTATTGAGTCACGCGGCTTTCTGAAGATTACAAAACATTCGAATTCGAAGATAGAATTAAGAAATCCTTGTCGTTTGAAAAAGATTTGAGAATCTCGGTTTTTCCTCGATTGCTTGTTTATCGATTCCGCTTACAACCACTTGATATCAGGTAGGTATCAATGTATCTTATTAATCATCAGGTATAACTATTGACTCACATAATTTATGACAATCTCATCATCCTCCACAACATTATGTCCTTGATAATTTTTTCTAATATTTGCTTAGCTATCGCCCCAACATCCGCTCGCTGTCAAGGCTGCACGATAAGCCAGTAATATAGCCCTAGCTGGTTTGCCTGTTGCCAGTTGCATAGATATGCTGGTCAAATATACCAACAAACTGGGTTAACCTCTTAAAATATTTGATCACAACTGTTAATATAGTTGATAAGAGTATTGGAACTAACGGGTCTCGTTGGTTCGGGTTTAGTTAATGGCAAGTGTCTCGCCAGTGTTTATTGCACTTGATTAAACAGTGTCTATGTTTAGACAAGTCCCTTTTGTCGAGTCGTTTAAATTTGATTTAGAATGGCTATAAATAGATAAACATTTTATTGTAGTTAGTGGTTGAGTGTAACATCATTTAAGTTCGGATCCATTGTCTTATCATCGAGGCAATTTAAAGAACGAAAAAACAAACCTATTTACAATGGAAATAATATAAATGGCGTGGGTTTTAACGGAGGAGGTAGTTGTCATGTCCTCATAAGCAAGAATCAAAGCAATGTTATTTCTATCGATCCTATATAAAAAAAGCCCTATTTTCAGTTACTTCGAACCATTTTAGGTTGCATCTAAAATAAATTAATTAGTAATTGTCAATTTGCCAATTGACAAACAAAGTCTTTAAGAAGTAGGCATAGTAAGGCATTATTTTAGATGCAACCTAAAATGGTTCGAAGTAACTGAAAAGAAGGCTTTTTTTATATATATAGGATCGAGCATTTATATCCATATATTCATATTTATACCGATACTGCTTTGTAAGTCTTAGTTTGTCAATTTGCCAATTGACAAATTAAGACTTACGAAGCAGTATCGGTAACAAACTACCGATCAACTAAATCTTGAATTCATATTATAAATTATTTAATTTTAACAAATTATTATTATAAATAATATATTTGTTTATAGAGAAAATTATAATCAAATAAAAGAAACAAATTAAAAGTAGTATTTACCATTGAAACAAGCTAGTAGAGCTAGATCAGCATTGCCATAAAACGAGGCAATGCAGCCAGAGTACGCTTCCAACTGGTATTCATATCTTTGATAATTCTTCTGCTATTAATGTCTATTTTTATCAGCCATCTCAAAAAGACCCCCCTGTATATCTGGCTACTATTAACGTATGGTAATAATCAAAGTCTGAGTAATGCGAAGGCATTGATAGCATCAGGCGCCGTGCTCATTTGTCACAATTGGCCGCAGCTGCGCGACCCCTCGTGGATGCTTCATGGGTTACACTTCTTCCTTCAATTATGATATCTTCATTTCTTACCTCTTTGTCTTTAGTTAATTAAACATTATACTAGATAGAACTTTTTAACATTTATTTACTTTTACTCATCTTGATAATTCACTAATTATTGTTCTTCATCGCCTTGAATAAAGAGTAAAATAATTTATTTTTGTACATATTCTAGATAGTACGTATCTATGGGATTTCTATGTCATGTATGTGTAAGTATGTATGTCTTTTTAATATGAAATCTACTCGATATCATCAAAAATCATTCTTAATTATTTTACATAGTTAAATACAGCACAACAAAAACAGCAAAAACGCATCATTATCGGCACTTATCGTCACGGCACGGCACGTTAGCCGCTATCGGTTGACGCCCTGCCTTGCGCAAACGCATCCATAAGTCATCACACACAACTGATTTATGGCATTGTTTTGTCAGTTTTACAACTTTTTATGTGTCTTATCAAATAGTTTCGGCTTTTTTAGGTTTGGTGATAAGGAAATCAAGAATTCATTTCTTTTTTGTCAGGAGCATTATCTTTTGTGTAGACAACTACTAATCAGTAAACGTTCTATTTCTAACCGCGGTCATTCTAGGGAAACGCTTCTAGGTGATTTATATCCTAGGGGAACTGATTTATAAAATAAAAAGTTGCCTATGTTTGATTCCAGGACTAGAATTACCCGTATGTAAAATTCAGCCCGATCCGTTCAGTAGTATTAACGCCAATTAAGAAGTAATATTCTATAAAATGTACAAGATTTTTGATCTAAAGCTTGGAATCCAGCGATTATTACTAGCATTCACGCGATACACAAAAAATGCATAGCTAACCCACGGAATGTTGTTTAGTAGTATATAGTAGGGGCCTCCTGCCAGTTCCGCTGGCCGATCAGCCGAATGTGTATCTAACTACTGATTCTGTAATAAGCCGATCATTCACTCGGAAATTATTATTCTTTGAATGTTCCATGTTTCATAACGGCTTGTCTAGTCTAGTTTGTTTAGTCAAAAGCGTTGCTCAAATATATTTCAACGCTTCGCACGCTTTTATAATAATTTGGTCTGACCATATAATTATCCAATTCTTTTTCTATATCTGATTATTATATCAATTTGATTGTTTGTCACATCATCTGACATCTACATAATTACTTCAGAAACATTTCTAGCTTAATCGTAAACGAAAGTAATTGAGTGAATTGTATCAATGACTTCTTAATTGGCGTTAATTGTCGATAGTTGATCGTTTAGTGTCCGGATCGAGGGACAATTTCACCGTTCGATTCGCCTATACTTCTGGTACTGTTTGCGACTTCCGCTCAATTGATTTGCACTTTCGATTGGAAGGTCTTTTCGATCTCTCTTTTTTACTTATATATTGTTTCGTTATATTTCCGGCTTTTTTAGTCCAAATACCAAGTTTATTAGCCAATTTAATTTACCATTACATTTCTTGATATAAAGAAATGTAATAACAACAAATAAAAAACAATACTTTATTAAGATTGAATGAATGAATGAACACTTTTATTGTACATATAAAACAAAATAACTTATATCTAAATAAAACAAATGAAATTAAAAACAACGTACAAAAAATTTAAAATCATTTTAAAATAAAAGGTTAGCGCCTAAAGCTAACAGCCAACACCAATTATTCTAATAATAGTGCTTATCACAGTAACAATAATTCAGAAGCTATATACAAACAATTCTTTAATATTTATTTTTAAGGATAATAGAAGTACCAATAAAAGGTACGTAATTTGTTCCATAAATAACACTTGAAAATGTAACAACAATTATATTACACCACAAGCCGCATGTAGAAAGTTAATCGCAGAAATTACACCGTTTTCGTAAATTACACTGATTCACATGTAAGTATTTGTAATTATAGTTATTTACAGAACTGCTAATCGGCATTGTGTAAACAAGTTCATAATAAGTTCATGTAATCTGGAGATGCGTTTACGTTTTACCTAATGAAATGGGAAAGTCCCTTTAACTCGTCCCTTCCCGATTTAACTCGCAGCCATAACGTTTGGTTGGTAAAGTTTGTCCCAAAAGAAAAAAGTCGTGGCTTTTCGGTGATCTAACACTTTAGTCGTGAATATATAAACTTTAGTATAAATATATATACTTTAGTCGTACTGTACTGACAGAGCAGTGTTGTCAACCCAACAAAAGATGTCAATTGGCACACGAGCGCCCTCCATTCCCACGACTCTTCTCTTTTTGAACAGACTCTAGTTTAGTTTTTCAATAGGCCAGTATTATTTCCCAAATTAGCGGCAAAGTAGCATAATGTCTATGAAAGTGTCACAAACAAAATTGATGCGATTTGGAATGTTCAAAATTGATCATTTACTTTCTGCTTGTTGATCATGCGGGTCTGTGTAGTAGGTACTCGCTTCCGTCTACTCTTACTTCATCCCTCCCAATATCCATTACAATTTTATCGCGTTTAGAAGCTTTCAAATAATCGATTAGATCATCTATTCCACGTATTATTTCCAAGAAACAAAGAGATCTATTTTATTTACATGTATAATTTACACTAGAGATGCCACGAATATTCGGCAACTATTCGGTATCGGCCTATTCGGCCATTTTTTTGCTATTCGGTATTCGGCCGAATAGTACGTACTATTCGGCCGAATACCGAATAGCAAATCATGTAAAAAAATACACGTTATTATTACTCAAAATTATGTATTTATTTCCAAATTACAACATTTTAGTAGTTAAAATTAATCAGTGGTAAGTTGTGATGAATAAAAACTAGCTTTTCAGCATTTTTTGGTAGCAAACGATTGCGCTTTTCATCGTAAACGTTACCAGCCTCGGAAAATAACCTCTCACTATAAACGCTACTTCCAGGCGAAGAAAGATAAACTTTAGCAAATTTCGAAAGGTTTGGGTATTGTTTTTCGTTTGCTGACCACCACTTGTAAGGATCGGCCTTCCGATCTAGGCGAACTGTTTTCAAATAAAAATCCAACTCGTTTGCCACAGCATTCTTCTCCACGTCCTCCACATCATTAGCATTTCGCATATTATCTGTAGCGACTTCTTCAAAGCAGTTCCAGAAACTGTCGTGTATTTCAACATTTTCAACAGTCTTATCATTTTCATTCAAGTTTCTTTTCTTACGCGCTGGAGAAGAATCGTCATCGGTACTACTTGGTTCATCACAACTTTTTTTTAGAGCTTCTAGAAGAATTTTTTGTTTTGCTCTTTCTGTTTGAACCAATCCTAGAAAACTTTTAAAGCGAGGATCCAGAAAAGTAGCAATCAGATATTTGTTTTTATCATCGAAGCTGAATCGCCTTTCTAGCTCGGCCTGCAGTGAGGATCTCATCGTGACTAAATTAGGTACTTTCTCGGCTGTCTCTACCTTTCCCAGATATTTTAATAAAGTTACTGAATGTGGAATTACTTCAGAGATGCAAGAGATACCTGAGCTAGTTATTTTTGTTATTTCTTCGAATGGTTTGAGGAGTTTGATACATTGTTCCAATAGTTCCCATTGAGCATGTGTCAGATTTATTAAAGTTTCATGATCTGTTATGTACAAGGAAACAACTCGCTTTTGTTCTAATAATCGCTCCATTAAATAATACGTAGAATTCCAGCGTGTGCTCACATCTTGTACTAGTTGGTGGTTTGGCAAGTTAAGTTCTTCTTGAATAGATTTAAGTTTCTGCTCTGCTAAGCCAGAATGATTAAAATGGGTAACAATTCGTCTCGCAGCAGCTATCATCTGTTGTACTTCTGGTTGAGATTGTAGCGACTGATCTATAGCTCGTTGTAGTGAATGAATAAAGCACCTGCCTGAATCATATCCTGCATCCCGCACACCTTTTATCATATTAGAGCCACTATCATGGACAAGTAAATGGAGCTTGGATTGAGGAATATTCCATCTTTCTGTAATAGCATTGAGTTCTTTTGCAATATTGATACCAGAATGTGAGCCAGGAAATGATTTCATAGCTAAAACGCCATGTTCCAGAATGAACTCCGGAGATATCCAGTGCGCAGTGAAGCTCAGAAAGCTCTCGTTATTGTGCTGGCATGTCCATATATCAGATGTCACTGATAATGCTGCTGCCTGTGAAATACTGGCTTCTATTTTAGCACAAATTCTGTTGTATATATCCGGAACAATTTTCTCGGTCATGTAAGTGCGACCAGGTACTTTATAATGGGGCAAAGCATTTGCCATAAGTCTCTGAAATCCAACTCGTTCCACAAGTGACAATGGTTCGTTGTCCAAAGCAATCATTTCGCCAATCAAGTAATGATATTTTATTGATTTCGGATCATTAATGTCCCAGAGCAATTTCCTTTCTGATGTTTCCTTCAGGGTGAGCTGCCGATCTTTTGATCTGGACGTTCCAGGTTCTGCTGGCATCTTGGCATCGGTAGAAGTAGAAGTACCGCCCATGTTGCTGCCACTTGTCGATGGAACATTAATTAAAGCAGCGTATTGGTCAGCATGTTTGGTTTTAAGATGGTTTTTTAAAGAGGTTGTAGCTGTAAATAAAAAAAAACTGAAATTAATTATAATTAAATAAGTTATTTTATTTCCCTTATCTATCATATAGAAAATCAAATAAATATAGGTATATAAATAAATAATTTCTTATAAAACTTTATTCCGAAACAACTAGGGCAAATCGATCTCCTTTCTTTTGTAAGTAGGTATTTACAAATAGGTACAGTACAACAACAAGGTAAGTAAGTAGGTACGTAGTTTGAAATAACCAGTTAACTTAACAAACAACCACCTACCTATACGTAAACGTATTAAGTGATTAAAACTATTTCGAAACTATTAAATTAATCTAACGTTTTACTTACTTGCTTTTTTTCCTTCTCCGCCTCTTGAGATCTTGATGCTACATAACAAACACTGGGCCAGTTTATTATTTTCACTACAAATCTCATAATATTCCCATATGGGCGATTTTTTATTAACCGGTGTCATTTTATAAGCCTTTTGACGAAAAAACAATTGAAAATGAACTAAGGAACAAACTTCTTAGCAAAATAGTACTTAAGTTTCACTTTACGTATTATTTATATACTAACAAAGCGCTCCGTGACGCGATTGAAACAAATACAAACAATATTTGCTTGCACCCCGCCCCGCGCGCGCGCCGTCGTCGCCTGCCGCGCGAACGCAACGAGAAAAACAGGTTGTGACTTGTCTTTTCCAACTAACGCGCCCCCGCCAAGCATGTACTTCGCGCCGAATATTCGGCGGCCGAATATTCGGCGCTTCGGCCGACAGCGTTGCCGAATATTCGGTATTCGGTATTCGGCCAATTCACTATTCGTGGCATCTCTAATTTACACCATCTTTGCGTATCACAGTTGTGTTTACCTGTGTCGTGTAGTTTTCCTATATCCATTTCGAATACTTGAATGCGTAATTGCGAATTCTTCTCTCGACGATGCAGTTGATCACGTAATGAAATTCTTGTCACTCGTTAATTGCGGATCAATAAATGTGAGAGACTGCATTGCTGTGCGCTGAATATAAGATGTTTCTGTGAGAAAGTTTAGTTTTTTTTTAGGGTTGTACTTGTAGGCTTTCAAGGTGTCAGATTCTGCGGTTTAGAGGAATTCAATTCAGGGACCTCGTTGCGGTGGGCTAGACAGCCGTGTTTGTGGTTTCTGAAATTGGTTACAAGATGGCCCACTTTGTTCAAGTTCGAAAAGATTCACCTCGTCAGGTATTATTGTGACGTGACAACATTCCACTTCGGCCTTCTTCACTGAAAAGAAAAATAATTTCGCCAAAATGGGTAGTTGAATTTTTTCCACCATTTTAATATTTTTCATGATTTAATGGTCATGTTCCTGTTTATATTTGTAATGTACTACACCGCTGACAGTTTTATTAGGCAGTAAAAAGAGCCAAGCGTAAAATTAAAACATGTATCTATTAGGTAGGTACGTTCCGTGCCTATTAGATATTTTATGCCTTTTCATTAGATAGTGACTTTTATGCGTACGCGTCTTTAAACTTACGTCAACTCGAGTTGACGTGGTGATAACAGATAAAACAATCGTTGGAAAAGACTGAGTGTCTTTTCAATATTTTTCCTCAATTACATTACGAAGTGCATTGAATAATTTCATATTGTACGTCTATAAAATATATTTTCTCTATTTCAGAGGCTATGTTTGACATTTAATTGTTTTGCTAGTTTATTTTTAATATTGTATTGTATCCTATTATGTAAATGTTAGTCGATTTAATGAAATGTAGTAGTATAAATTATAACTACATAATGTGTACCTCCCTAATTTAAGAAAAAAATCCGACACAATGTAACAATTGTTTGTGAATGAATAAATGAAATGAAATGCTAAGTTTCATATTCTGAGTCCAATGCGATTATATCTATTTATTCCTAAACATGTAATCTTACATTCAAGTCCCGTTCTACTGTGGTTTGTATGATGCGCTAGTGCTTGGTTTTTGTTCACATTACGATTTTGGCGCGATGACTTCCGCTGACATCTACCACTGAAATTAACTATTCTAACAAAGCCTTGTAGCTACTCACTCACCCACTATGTGAAAAAACTGAACATTATATTTTTTTTGTTTGTGTTGTTACTTGTTTCTTTCTTTATATCATCATAACTGTCATATTAACTTGAAAAAATATCCCTACACCCGATTTGTTTGTGTTACCTCGCATAATATTGAAATCTTTGCAAAGCTCTTTATTTTATACGGAATCTTCGACATCATCACTTATCGTATCTTATCGGCATATCGTATTATCTATGGCTTTACAGCTCACATTGTAAGACATTGAACCGTGATGATACTGTTTCTATTTCTAGTATGTGATGGCTATCGGGTTTCTTGTTTTGTTTAGTCTGTGGTTTTACTGATGATCCTTTTGTTTTGATTAACTCGCTGCATTGTAGTACAACAGGTAAGTGTAAGAACATAAATTAGTTGTGTTAGAATTAGACTTGCTAGTGGTTCTTTTTCACTTCTTCCGCTGAGTGGACAAAAAATTTAAGGGAATTAGAGTCAACTGCACCTTATTTCTTATTTGATAGTAATTACTATTTATCAAGCTGTTTCGGTAGTAATAATTTGTGTAGTAATTTGACTTGTCTAGGTGCTTATTTTGTAAGTCTTGTTTAGAATAAACGCTTTGACTTTGACTATGACTCTCGTAGATACATACATATATCATGTCATCACTATAGTTTCTGGTATTTTCTGTGGTTTAATTAGGTAGGTACCTTATCATTATGGCGGGGTTTTCCCAAATGTACCTTCATATATATTGGTTCAACTGCAGTAGGTACCTAACTGCACTAATTTTGTACTTAACTGTTAACCGACTTAGATCGGAAAAAAATATCTATTGAGGATTAACCTAGTGGATGTCCAGGTTGGCGATTGTAGATTATAGTGACCGTGTGAGTCACACACGCTAATGTTCCATGCATTAGCACTTTTATTCGACCGGATTATCTGGAAGCCATTTCAAACATTGAGCAACATTTCTGAGCATTCCCTGCAGCCGGTCCCAGCTTTCAATAAAAAGATGTCAACGATTCTTGGGAAATTACATTTGGGACGTCAGGTTATTTAAAACACTCGTCTTTCGTAAATCATGGAAAATATGATTAGAGAGGAAGTAGAGGAAAGATTTATGATTTTAGTGGCGATTGGCAGACAGACAACACACTTCTTCAGAATTACGTCGGAATTATTTATTTTGTGCATACTTTTTTTTGAGAAACCTAATTAATTAAACACACTCACTTTCCAGTGAGATTCTAGACAAGCATAGGTCTTTTATTAAAAAACAGCAAGCCTAATCTTGAATATCACTTTACGTTTGAAGGGTTTGTATCAAATGTAAATGTTTCCGCGTGTTCCCACAATTTTCTCTCATGGTGATAGAACATATTGTCATAGAGCCAAACAAAAATAGAATTTACCATCCCGGAAATGGAATTAAAAGCCCCATGACGAGTACAGTTGCCGTCGAGCATACAAATGGTTCACAAGTTGTATAGGATCGATGCGATTGACCTGACAACTTGCCCTCAAGGCTGTACCTCGTGTCATTCCATGCTAATCGGCTAATTTTAGCATTTCCAGTGCGTGCCACATAAGACCCATTTGAAATGGTAATTATTTCTAAATCTGCACTTTTTGACTAAACCTTCCCAGTTTTTTCATAATCACTGAAATCATTTTTAACTACAGCTATTTTATGCAAATTTTTCCAAGTAATTTTTATGATGATGTGGAATTTGTGTAAGCTCTATTTCACTATCTGCCCCAGATTAGCTTCCTCTGAATCTTTCGCAAATAACAACTCTGTCATAAACGTTTGCAAATATTCAATGTCGACTACAGATTATTTAAATGTCAAGATTCTGCTGTGATAGACGACAACCAATTAAATTGAACTGAAATATCGACGATTGCCCAAACATTCCACATCCCATAACCATTTCCTCCATACCCAATTAATTTGGATGCTATTAATCAACACAAGTAACCGATGCAAGCGGATATTCTTCTATCTCTATCGGATTGCCTTAGAAAAAGAGAGATGGAATTTCACATCTCGCGTTTCGTTCATCGTTTGTGCCATATTTGGTACAGCTTTGATCGTTGTCGTAAATGGGTAAAGACGGTGCTTTTACGGATGCAGCGGTTTTGGGGATTACATAACTGGGTTCGGTGCCTGCTGCATTTTAACCACCTACCAAAGTAATTAATATTCATTACTTTCTTTAACATATTTTTAACCTGCACGGAAATTGGTCAGACGATTGTGAAGGCTTGTGAGGCTAAATTAATTTCTTTAAGTTTATGCATTGTAAAAAGAAACAAAAAAGAGTTCATAATAACCATATTCGTAAAGCAATAGAGCTACGGCCTATTGTAACCAGAGTTCAAATAATATAATTAATTTTGTTTTAAAAAACTATAAACCGACTTAAATTTTTCGGTTTTTTCATGAATTTTCATGGATCCCATTGTCAGAACTGAACAAAATTAAATGGGACCACATGGGAAGCACCAGCTTTCATATGAAAAAATAATCATGCAAATCGGACCACCCAGTCAAAAGTTCTAAGGTAACAAACATAAAAAAAAAATACAGACGAATTGAGAACCTCCTCCTTTTTTGAAGTCGGTTAAAAATGGACTGAATTGGCGCACAATAGTGGAAACTAGTTATAATTTACTGAATTTTGGTCATGTCATAGGTCTACAGTCACGTTTTAGTCCATTATATGTGCAGCACAATACTTGAACAGTCGAACCAGGATATTTAACTGTGTAAACTGTTATTGGAGAAATCTGGCTTTCGGATCCTAGTCTGTCTACCAAAGAGAAATCTTGAGAATAACCTTAATAGGAAAAGGAAAGGGCACAGTTAATTAACAATAATACCGTTATAAAGCAACAGCGTTCAAAATATTGTAAAATGTCTATATTTTTCTCGAAAAAGACCACGAGAAAAGTGATTTATCATGTCCGGCTTTTCTCTACATACTCGTACAACCCTATCATAACATACGTCACACAAATCAACGTCAAGAACAAAAGGAATGCAATCAGCCATTAGTTGGATCAACATGTCGGATTAACATTCAACAATCCACTATTTCTGTGCAGTCGTGGGCGAGCAAACAGATTTGTTTGCTAAATCATCCGAATCAATGTCAGTAACTGATGGATCGGACAGTGTTTGCTTCCACGGTATCATCGGTTTGAACTTTACCCGAAGATCAAGGTTTTCCGAAGAATGATTTGAACATGATTTGTTGGCTTTGATCTTTGATCATTTATTGTGGTTTTTTTGTATTGTGTGTTGCAGTTGCAAGTAAATGTTTTATCTATCTACCTTTGTTTCTTTAGTGGTGGTTATTCTAGTATTACTTGATTGACATAACCGAACAAATATAATGCATATACATACATATATACCTAACATTTTAGCTTAGAACTTACCTATGGTGTTGTAAATCGAATATTCATTTTAGTTTATCATCGTCGATATGTTACTGTGACAATATAAATATCTAAATTTATTATTTTAAATGACATTTTATCTTAACTACCATTCACATCCGTGTTAAAATCACACACTACGAGTTTGCTGATTTTGCCTTCAACGTGATCCATATTTGGCACATGTTGTATCTGCCCACGGTTGATTCCCACAAGATAAAACTATAAAAGCCTACGACAGAATAAGGCCTGGTTACAATATAGTTAAGTTTGTACCATTTAAAGATACCTAAAGGTATCCGGCTTAGCTCATCAGCATTGCCATACAGCGGGAAAATGCAGCCAGAGTCTTGGGGACGCTTCCGACTGTTATTGATATGGATCAGTTGAGTTTTTGTTTGCAGCGGTCTGCAGTTGATTCGACTAGTTCGAAATTGTTTTCATGCAAATGAATATTACCTATTGTTTTGTTGGGGAAAAATGATTAGGTACCTAAGTTTCAAACGATTATGAAAAACCTTAACTATATTAAATAGGAGAAACGGCCACACCGAAGAAGAAATAACTCTTATTCAGTTGATTGTCGATGAACGTCAAGTCCAGTCGATCAACCAACGCACAATAAATGTCTGCTACGGTCCTCACTCAATGTAAACAAAATAAAATGTGTTGACATACAGAACCTTACACAACTGAAGAAAATAGTAGCACTGACCTGGCCAATTGTATTCCACAGTTGAATCTTATAACTGCATTATACCTAGAGCTTAAAATGAAACAAAGCTTTAATACTTCTGGTGATCCATGCAAAATGGAACATCTGTAGTAGGCGTTGTTGCTTTGTTTGCAAGTAGGTCTTGCCAAATTGAGTAAATGCTAACGAGTATACGAGCTATTCTTTTGGCACATGTCCTACATGGGGAATTGAAGGCCGAGTTTCATATTAATCTTTTAAGGTGTAAGGTTGATGATCTTACAATAAATAAATAATGGATTCTTCTGATGTTTAACTGGTAGCAAAGGCAACAAAGGTCTTTATATTTAAAAATGTTTTTAAGAGTTCGCGCATACAAAATTACATACCATTTTGCTTTGTCAAGTTTAATTATTATACAAAAATATTAAAACGCAATAACTTTCTTACGACTGGAGTAGTTTTATTCATTATCTGTCTTAGTAACTTTGAATGTCGTATGAACACCGGATATTTAATTGGTCTGCATTCCTTTGCCCGCTTTATTATATCCGTTTGGATGTTGTTTGACTTTGAGTTTAATAGCTAAAGTGTGTTAAATTAAATATTTAATGCCTATTACCTACGTATTGACATCGATATCATTGGTTTAGTAACTATTAAGTGAATTAATTTATAGAACGTGCATATTTTTGCATCATTCCTACAAAAGTTGAAGAAATAAAACATATAATTAATTTTGCTTTTAACCGACTTCAAAAAAAGGAAGAGGTTCTCAATTCGACTGTATTTTTTATATTTGTTACCTCAGAACTTTTTACTGAAAAATTGACTATAAAAATTAAAGTCGGTTTATAGCATCGATCAAAAATTTCGCGCGGCGAAATTTTTGATCGATAGTTTATAGTTAGAAAAAAAAATTAAAAACTATAAGCCAACTTCAATTTTATAGTTTCTTCATGGATTTTCATGGATCCCATTGTCAGAAGTAAACGAAATTTAAATGGGACCATAAGGGAAGCACCAGCTTTCATAATAAAAAGAATAATGAAAATCGAGCCACCCAGTCAAAAGTTCTGAGGTAACAAACATAAAAAAATACAGTCGAATTGAGAAACTTCTCCTTTTTGAAGTCGGTTAAAAATAGTACATTTTTATGCAGTCTGCTAGATGTTACAGTATTGACTTAGAAAATTAAAGTACTAACTTTATTTTTCGAGACAAATGAGAGTGATAATTTGATTTGTTTACTTGTGCGTTATCCGTAGAAAGGCGATTGTTCTCCTCTCCCAGTGGTTTCCAACTGGCACTGAGAAAGCAAAAACAATGGCTTTGAGCATTTCATACAAAAACTGAACAGATGTACCGGAAGCAGGCACTGAGGATCGCAAGAGCAATTTACCTAGTTAATTTATAGATTACCACCACTAGTTAAAATTAAACATCTTTATAAACCATTATTGTCGAATCATAGACGTTTAAAGAAGAAATCAAATAAACTATCGAAATTCTTTTAGAAGTCACAATGGTCTTCCTGTTTCCTTAAACTCGCCTCCACCTGTATCAAATTCAGCTCAATAGAATCTTTATTGAAGGGTAAAAACATGTCGATAAATCTTCGAAATCGCCGAAACCCTTAAAATCGTCGCTTCCCTTGCACTTGATCACGTGATGGCCTTCTCTTGTTTTGTTAGGACGCTTCAAGGAACCCACTGCCTCTGCCTTTGTGCTGGAAGGGGACACTTCCGTCATGAACTGTCTATTGTGGGGATCCTTTTGTGGAATATTGACTGGTGTCCGTCAGTGAACTGTTTGAACTTTGATAAATAGTGTTGCAAATTCACGTGAACGAAATAGATCGACTTCTTTAGTTGAATTTGAATGTATTGAAAAAAAAAACAGGTAGATATCCACAATTGTGATCAAAATAACGAATATCAAAAACGTCACAATATAACACACATAACATTTGATTAAAAAATAAGTGAGAATTCAATTTAATGTATACGAGTAGGTACATATATTGAAGTATGCTAATTAGTATCCATAACGTATAAATAATAGATTTATGGATCTTCATCGTTCAAAATATTATTAGAATTTACGAAGTTAATCTAACTCTCCCAAGTTTTATTTTTAATTCTATGATTTTGATTCATATATTTTAGTTCCCTTGAGTTTTTTCCGTATTGAGCTGAATATTCAAAAAGTCTTTGACTTGAGTGAGACAGTTTTATTGCCTAACCATAATTTTTCTAATCTTTGCTTCGTCACCCACTTATCTCCCTCTATTTATTGTTCCAGTGTAGACTATGCTGAAGCACGTGGCCGTGTCCCCTCACCGCGCCCGCGCCGACTCCGTCAGCCTCGCCTCCTCCGCGTCCTGCTGCTCGCTCGGCAGCCTCGACCACCGCCACGACTCCGTCACCGACCTCTCCAACAGAACTGTAAGTCTTCTTTATATTCAGGTTTTAATCTAAACTGGCAAATTCACTGACAAACTCAGGTGGTGGGGGTTATACTACACAACATGCCATTTTCTTGAATTGCGTGCTCATGTGCTCCACACACCAAAGACGCCGCCTGAACACTACCATCGTCTTACAATATAATATTTATACACTGAAATGGTACACGGACCTACCAGGCGTCGTCGTCGGGCAATATGTCAGCGGGTTTGGTGTGTACCTAGAGATTTCATTAATGTGTACCTCTACTTAGAGGACTTACTTTAGAAAAGGTATGTGCAGAAATGGTCTACATGAATTGTCAACAAAAGTTTGAATGTAAATGTGTTCGTTTGGCACCGAGAAAGTTGATCCCGATGGCAATCACTGATAAACAGTATAAAGCAGGCAAACATAACTGTTCATTGGCAGGACATAATATGGGCATCGAGGTCACAGCCTTTTAAGCAATTTGGCTCGACACAGGAGTAAAGTAGCCAAGTTTAATGGGATTCAAAGTTACGGCATTGATTACCATTTCCAATCGTCGCGTGCGCATGTCTTAGATCTACTGATTACTTCTCCCGGGTGGTCCTTCCTAGCTTATGACCATTATTTTTCCATATCCCTACACTATCAGTTTTATGATATTCCTAATGATTCTGCAATAGTGCGGTATATGGCGAGAGATGCCATCTCGTCATTATGTGATTTCACTTTCTGCTTGTACACCGGAATTGCCATCGGTTCCCATGGTAATGAGAAAAAACATAATGCGACATGCAGCTAAGCCACACAGGAAACGATTGTGTACTCGTACCTACTTCGCAAAGGGGTCTTATCACACCATACTGTATTTTGGAATACTTCCCACTTCCCGTATCGACTTTATCGGCTACCTTATGGCTGCGTATAGTCGGAAGAATTTTTATGCCGTTTTGCAAGGGAACTGGATTCGTGGATTTGGCATTACCGTAAAAGTTATAAAGTATGTAAATTATGGAAACGATAACCAGAAGCATATCTTGGATTCTTTTTGATTTCCCATGGTTTTATTGCATAACAAGGTAATGAAAGTTCTCAGACCATTGCAATGTTATAATATTGCTATAGCGTTATTTAAAATTCAAATGTATACCTACCCTTTCTTTATTATCCATAGTGCAAAGGTCTTCCAACCCGCTGAGAAATAATTTCTCCAAAACTTTTTCGAAATCTTTCTCCACTTTTGTTGTTTCAAAACAATAGCCAGTTTCAACATTGAAGCTTATGATCACCTTCAGAGGGTGCTAATTACCGCGACAATGACATTTGATGGCCGACTCTGATACGCTGATCTCTCAATTGTTCGGTGTGAGCAGTATGGTTTGAGAGCATACTGCCATTGTTCGTGCGCAATGGAAAGTATAATACGTGGGAGAGTTTCCAAATTTTGAGCGTTTCGGGTGATATGAATTGCAGGCTCTTTAGTAATTGAGATATGACTAAATGACCTTTCTATTCTGCAATTTTCGTAGCTGGGAAATATAGTTTATAAAACAATGCAATCAGCTGAATATAACAGTACAAAATAACAGAAAATAGAGACAAGAAAGGTAAAAATGCGTCAATCAGCAAATGTGTGGTGCAACATAACAAAGTAGTTAGCTTTAATTGTATACTCCAGTATAACTGAAGCACTTTACATAACAAAGCGGGATAATCTTTATTTCTCAGCGTGTTGCCCATATGTAGTGGTGTTTATTGCCTTATCATAATGTTACATTTTATAGAGAACATGTGCTGGTCTATTGCTTCACTCCACTACTTCTCATCAAGATTTACTCTGACCCACTTCGGTTACATAAATCACAGCTAATGACCACCAGCCCTTGATGATGTGATTTTATTGAGATTATTTTCTTACCACAAAGCACACAATGTCTTATTCTTTCAAGATCGTTTACTACGTCTTCTAGTTGAAATTACCTACGAATTTTCATTGCCTACTTGTATCCCCTACTTCGGCGGTAATCAAGTGTCATCCTTGCCATCATCATTACTATCTCTCTTTTCTAACTGCTTCATTAATGCCATCTTTATTCTCACCAAATGCAGTGTCTTATAATGTTTTATTCACTACAACATGCAACCAGTCAATTTTGATCTTCGAACTAAGTTGGCTAGTTAATAAATTTTTTCAGGCCATTATCAGTTGTATATCAAATGCGGTTAGGTTGCGTTTCATTTATGATTTCCTCGAGACTTTAAAGTGTTGGCTCATATAATCGTGGAATATGTAGGTACCTATTCTACATAGAACAATGGAAACGCCCCCGATTCTATAGACTTTCCCATATCGTTTAATTATTGCCTGCGCTTGTAACGGCTTGTAACGAGTTTGTATGGATTGTGTGAATACATGGGAACATGTGCAAAACCTGTGCGGCATGGATTTTATTTTTCCTGTGTTATTAGAGCATACCGCAAGTTTCCCACATCTACGTGGGTCTAGTCTAGCTGTAACCATGTCTTCGTTATGTACCTATGTTAATAAGGAAATCCCTTTAGGTACGTGGGTGGAGAACTCAAACGCACGTAATAATTTTCTTTGTCTACAGTAGTAGGTAGGTAGAGGTACCACACAAAGATAAAATACAACACAGAAGGTATTGTATTTTATGTCTATAAGTTTATAGTTATAACGTATTAGCAAATTATTACCGTTACATGCACCTCTATACTTTCTGTAATATAAACTATCATAATCATTTTGCACCTCCCAGTTCATAATGTGAGCAATTTAATTACGCACTTTACTACTACCATAATAGGATAGAAAATAATGTTTATATCATCAAATACATCCTACAATAAATCTCACTGCCATCTTTATCATGCACGTTATTCGTTCTTATTATAACGGGCTTAATACTAATTTCCGCTGGCAAGTAAAATCTTGTAAGATACAGTATGTTCGCCTTCCCACGGTCTCGTTGACATGTGCGGTGCGCGGCAGTACATCTGCAACTGCATTGTTGACTCTTTTCCCATTACTTAGAATGTGCACTTTTTGCGGAATCCTCTTTTTTGCATGCGTTGCACCATTGTTTTTGGGATTTGTATGGCGTTACAATGGTGAATTTGATATTGATCAGACAGTTGTCGGAACTCGAAGACATCTGATAGTATTTTCTTTCTAGAAATTAGCTTATCACAAGTATTGTTAGACTCCCGTAATACAATATGGAGAGTATTTTTGCACAAATTTATCATGACTGTGATTGTAGCACAGAGGCGGTTAAATCATTAGCATAATCTGCAGTTTGATGACTTCATTCGGTATTGGTATCAAATCCAGAAAGTCTTAGCTCACATCCTGCATGAATATGCATCTCATTGCATAATGCTGGACCCGAGTAGAACTCGCACCGTCTCGCCGCAGTCGGAGTCATATTCATAGTCACCACGTGGTCACTATGGTCTTTCACTTCCGCCCATTACCTAGCCATATCACCGGGATCGGCTTTCTACTGTTCTACAGGTGAAACTCGACCGAATGCTGTGGATATATTGAATTGTGAAAATAGAATAGGTACCCTAACATACTCGCACATATGTATTTTGCCCAATTTCCAAGCCTTTTAAAATAAAATGAAAATTTTGTAATTATGTCTTTACTTTATCTATTGTGGGTTGGTTGTAATAAAAGAGTAAAACACAAATTTCAAAACACAAGACACGAATATGAAATTCCTATTTCGATAATCTGTAAACCTTAATTTGAGTAGTATTTCTTTAAGAGAGTTTGGTGGAATGACTGATTGATGTGATGTGATGTGATGAGTGATTTTAGGTTTTAAGATTGACGTAGATACAATACATAACAAAGTGAGAGTAAATTAGTAATATCCATCACTTTTCTCCACAGACAGTCGAGTCGATCCGTAGAAAGCAATAGCAGATATTCGATTTCATCCTTGTCAATGGCGATCAAATTGCAATTGGCTTCTGTTTTATAACAATTATTACATGACTAGGAACAGAACCTCACTACCTATGTCCATTAGCCAAACTTTCACACAATATTGAAGGTGTGAAATTGCTTTAGCGACGTATAATTTCCCGCTAACAGGATACTCATTAGATAGCTATGTGGTTCGCAATAATCAGTCAAACATCATCCCAAGGTGATGGCTCCACATGGTGGTTGAAAGTGGCTCTAGCTTACGTTGATCTTCCATACGTTGAACGATTGTTTTATTGTTTGGTTATAAGTTTCAAAGAATTCAAATAAAAACTTTAGAATACAAATTCCGTGCGTCCATGTTTTCAGCGAACATAATAAAACGTTAGATGATATGATAAATTAAAACATATCACAACAGATTTATACGTTCCACAAAGTCACCTCCAGCTAGTGACGGTGCGGTGACCTCTACCTGTTATCGACTATCGATAGTTATTCATCGTACGGATAATACGAGCGCTGCATACGACACATTGTGTAGTGAGAAACGGATGTTGGACGTAGAGGGCGCAAGCGCATGTCGAGGAATGCCGAAGGATTTCAAGAATGCTATTTCTATTAATATGAATTGATAGGTAGAAGATGTAATAAAACCTCATGATATGAAGTGCATACCTATTATTAAAGAAGATTCAGATAACCTGGCTGCTGTGGACTTGTTTCCACAAAAAAGAGCATAGAAGCGAAACACTTGTTTTAAATTAAAAATATGAAATAAATGAGAGAAAAATCCTGGAATCGTGCAAAATAAACGTAAACACGTTCGGAATACAAGTGCCGCTTGCTTACCTTGTAGCACTACAACATAATAATTCTAAGTTATTATTGAAGTGCGCGAGATTATACTCTTAGCTCTAGGATGCGCTGACGCAGCCAAGCGTGCCCATGACATCAGCGTGCACTCGGGTATGCGTGCGTTATTACGTCGCTATACAGCGTTCAGACAGACGTCACATTATTGTTTTTACTTAATTAACATTTTGTGTGTCATTTCTAAAATTATCAACTCAAGCTGATAGTTGCCAGTGAGAACAGTTCAACCGTTTCTAATAATAATAATGTAAAAATGTATAATTATAAATTTTAAACAAACAAAACTTCAACCAAGGTTTTAAAAACTTTTTGAAAGAATGCTTGCAAAAATATCTACGCAATACATTTTTTCATGCAAAATTATGTTTTATGTTCTTGATTAGCTTACGTATAATGATAGTATCGCAACAAATAATTATAATTACGTCCCGAGGCAAATATTTGTCTCAATAAATGTCACGTAACTTTACCAATTCTAAGTTATGTAGCAATCTGACCGTAAAGTTGAAATACCTAAATGGTCCATAGGTTAGTCTTGTCATCGTAAATGTCCTTTGTTAGTATGACAGCTTGTAAAGCTATTTTCGCTTTGACTGAGTTTCTCCGTCATTCATCGTCTTCAGCCATTTTTGCGTCAACAAACATCTTTAGCAGAGTAGTTAAAGTCTAATTGGCACCCAAATACAGTAGCAATTGGTCTATTGCTTTAATTGTCCGAATGAATTGGCGTCATGGCCGCTGGTGGCGATAACCCCTACTGTGAGTACTTTCGGAGCCGGCCGCGATATCGGTATCGATATCCCACGCGCGACTATTGTTGTCGTAGGGATGGGAAAGCCCCTCATTCTTAATATATCGATGAAAATTGTAATTCGTGTAAACATTGAACAAAGAAAGACGGTGATGAAGCCATGCTTTTCTTTACATTAAAAAGACAAATAAATGATGGAAAATCCTGAATTAGTGCTAAAAGAAACTTTTCACCGACAATTTTTCCGTAAAGTTATTTACAACGAGGTATATTTAATATGATATTCGTATTGACACAGAAACTTCAACCGAGAGAAGGATCCCAGTCAGCGATAGACATTGCATCAATCCCACGAGAAGTATTATCGACAAGGGCCGGCCCTAGCCCGGACACCGGACGAAGGGCGAAGGGCCCGCAACGTCCAATTGAGCCCAATAAAGGAAGGAAGCTATCCCGGATATGCACTTGTTCGCGCTTGCCAGAGCGAACCCGTGACGATTATTGTAAACCAAATAACATACTAAGTATTATTAGTTACGTACGGTGATGATTCTAAACACTGATACTCGTAGGTGCTGACAAAATTCCTAATAATTATAATTCAAATTTGCCGGACATGGATTGATATATTATTACCATTACGTAGCTTACAATCTCGAAGCAATTTTTATTCCATACAAATTTTTAAGCGAATCATTCCCGGCTCGTAGCGGTTTTGTAAGGTCTTAGCAAGTGTCAACACGGACTGATCAAAGTCACTAAGAAATAAAAAAAAACTCAGAATGCAACTCTGTTAGGGGGTTTTGTTATTAGTTAAAGTGCGAAAAATCTAAGCTATTTACCTCGGTAATTTCTAAGAAATCAAATGTCATATCCAAAAATAAACTACTACCTTATTTACTTAACTTACTGATGTTTAATATGGCAACATACAAGCACCTACGCATTGATGCGGTTTTATGACGACTCACGAGAGTCCACCTGCAAAACTGCAAGCCTTTCCCATTATCTGTTAATCGATCTCATCCATGCAAAGGTCAATAGATCAGTTGATCCCAATAACATGGAAGCGGAGGAAGGAACTGCATGCTCCACGACTCCGGATCTACACTTGCTGCGCGTTCCAGCGCGTGATCGCGCTGTTTACGAGCCAAACTCAGTTCCGTTTGATGGTAAACAATAACAAATCGTTATGAAACGAGGGGTTCCAAAAGACCGGATGTTTTCAATTTAAAAAGCTTTTGTTCCAAAAGTGTCCCCAGTCAAAACATAGAGCAAGGGATGTTAGATGCCAAATCAAAAATTATGACATCGGCCTATCAAAATTATGTTACACTAACAAAAATTATGTCACCTACCTTGATAGAGCCTCGACTACACCCTGTCAGTTGGTTTATATCTTATTTTCCAAATGATCTCAAAGCTTTAAGTGGACTTAATTTCGTCATCAGTTACGTGCAGAATGCATGAGGTACAGGTCCTTGCTTGCTCATTGCCAACGATTTGAAATCCAATAACTTTATCTCTTCCGAAGGCTTGACGGTATTACCTTAAAGGTTAATTGTTTAATGTGAGCCTGCAAAATCAAACTCAACTACCTGCGTACTCAACCGAAAGTTGCATCGGCGCGTGCGCGACCTCGCCGTTCTGAGAAATGACCAGTTGTCGTCAATGCTCTTGCTCAACTCGAATAAGTATTCACCGCGACATTCGACATCGGAATTTACTGAATTGATCTGCTGTCATTGAACATGTTCTAGAAAAAATCTTAGAACATGAGAGTGCTATAATTTGAAGTAGTTTATTTTATATTAATTTTTCTTATTTTATTTGATAATATCGTTAATCTTGTAAGTTGCCGATCAAACTCTGTATCAGTTCGGTATAGGCTATTCCTTATATGGGAATGTAAAAGTACCTGAACTTTTACATTAAAAATAAATGTACCCTTTTGAATTATATTTATATCTGCGTCACAAAGGAAATTCCAATCACCATTAGATAAAAACAGTAGCATAAAAGTCGGTACCTACTTAAGAGTTCAAAAGCGACCTTGCGCGAGTCCGTTTATGTGTCCGCCTGCTGTAGATTACAATCATAGTTAGTTACCACCTTAAATGGTGAATGCATATTATATGGCGCCTGAAATGATAATCAATCTTAGGTACCAGATATCAATATTTGCTTAATTATTCATTAGAATGGCTTTATCACCTTTGGTCTCTAGAATTTGCATCAAGACAGAAGGTGTACTAGACAATATCCATGGTCATTTTGTAAATATTTTTTTAAGGATACAAGTAAAAGGAGCTGATATATTTTACTCGAAAAGGTTACCTTCCATTGCTTTATCCTCATACCAAGTTGGAGTAGTTAATTTGTTTTTCCATCGGCTTTTTGCTTATAACTCAGCACCATTGACGTCAGATATACCGTTATAAATAAAAATTTGCTAGATCAGTTCAGCTTCAAGTCCACACAAAAGATTTAAATATTTTGGAGGAATAACTGAATCTTTGGTCACACTTCTTTACTGATAAATAGAATAACTGTGAGTCAGTTGCACAACAAATATCATGGAACCACCGAAGCGAAGAAAGTAGGTATCATCTTCAGGCAGCTCTGTTGTTCATTATCTATGCTCTATACTTATACTCAACGTTTGGTACTTTACGATTCTTTACATTTCTTCCTATTTTAATCTTAATAAAAATTATTCTGTGCATTTTATTTTCATAGCTATTTAAAATCACGACGTTTATATAATACTAACAGCGCCTCGCGGTTTCAACCACGAAGTTCCCGTTCCCGTGGGAATTTCGGGATAAAGTAAAGCCTATACCACCCTCTGAAAAGTAAGCTTTCTAATGATGGAATAATTTTTTATATCGGTCTTGTAGATTCGGAGCCTATTCAATACAAACAAACAAATCTCTTCTCTTTATAATTTTTAGTAAAGATGTATTGTTCCATTCCTACTATGTCTTTAAGCTTTCGATCATTACCGACCAGCTGGTGGTGGTGCCTAATGGTCCTTTACAAGAGACAAACAAGTCGACTGGCCCTTTACCAGCTTCCTGGTTCAGACGGTGACTAATTCTTCGAGTACGTTTCATTACGACGTCATCGCCACTGATTTAGTTAATCAACGTTTAAGAAAAAGATGACTCAATTGGTTTAAATAAAGTTTGAGGCAATTTCCTATTTGCAAAAATAAATATAACAAAAATTGGCGAAATAATGTGCAATTTATACTATGTAACTGTAAATAATTGAGATAATGAGCTATGTATTTGTTCTAGCAATTTTGTCGGAATTTTTAATGGAGTTGATCAAAATAATTGTATGGATTGTAAGTTTGTAAGCCATCATCATCCACGCCGGGTCACAGTAATCACCACACAAGTAGTATAGCAGAACAAATCTTCTACGAAAACTGCGATCCCCAACCCGCATGCCCAGCGTGGGGATTATGGGTATTACCCCCCATGAGTTAAACGCCAATAAGGCGTTTATCAGGGGGAGGCCTGCGTCCAGCAGTGGACCGATACAGGCTGTGGATGGTGGATGGATGGAAGTAGTATAATGTAGAACAAATATACTTAGGTATGTACTTTTGTTATATTGTTGAGAAATAAAAAAAACCGTTGCCAATTGTCTTTATAAACATCTGTTCGCTGATATTTGCAACTCGTCGTCAGTGGTTGCGACAGTTACTAAATTACTTGTTCCATCATTGTCATTATGCTTATGACGGATCCCATCTGATGAACATCTTCTGGCGTTTTGTTACGAAAACTTCAGCCAATTTTCCACTATATGGTGAGTGGTGGGGTGATCACTTATTTTATTTATATCTATTAATTTTGTCAGTATTTTGTCATACGCAAAGAGGTAGGCAGTGTGCACCATTAGTTATTAAGTAAACACATTTGTGACTACACTTCTGGGCTTGTATTGTCACGATCACGGAATTGAACTTCATATCTACGTCACTACACTACCGATATAGCCCATTAATCACGGCGATCGTACATTACGTTTAAATTAATTGATGTATTTACAATTAATTAGATATATTTCTGTCTGTTTCTCCTTATTTCCTATCTAAACCAGTCTATGACGTAGATTCTACGCAAGTTTGCGAGTGACCTTTCCGTATTGAATTGTCTTCCAAGAAAGACCCATTGACAGTACGTTGAGGACATCGGCTGCATGGTGATCAGTTCTAAGAATGTTTTTGGGTGAAAGGTGAGCTCATCGTGGTTTGGACATGCGGACGACCGACGACGCGCGTATTTCACAAGATTTATACGAGTTTTTTTTTCGTGCAGAACACAGTTTATTATAGTTAATGTAAACTTCTAATGTCGATTACTACACCCAACATGCTGTTTTCTTAATATAAAAAAAATGTAGCAAAGGTTTACCGTCATCCAACCACAAGAATGCTGCGACAAGGGCAAATAACTTGGCAAACGCCTCACTGCGGTTTTATATTGCCAATACACATGCTGTCTTACAAGTCCGTGGATATGTAGCTCCATCTCCCTTGTATCAAAGTCGGCACTTACAAGGCAGCTTGTTGTTGATTAATGACCGACGTCCGTTAATTGGTGCTCAGAGACTGCACAATAAAGACGTTGCCCTAATAGGGACTAGGAATGTGCAGGGCTGGCTTTGAGGTCTGAGTTTTGGGGGAAAAGCAGCCCTTTGAATCCCTGAGGAATCGGTAAACTATAAATACACCCGTCAGATTATTTTGCTACGTCCATGTGACACAGATCTAAACTATTAAGTTCCCAGAGAATGATGCGTAGGATTGGATAGTGGGACAATATTTAATGATGGTAGAGATAAGTTTGAAGTAGGTATGTAGGTATAATAGTGCACAAGACTATGCCATGGATACAAACAACCGTTTGGTTACGTTACGTGGTCAAAATTATACTTTCTTTCAACCTTATCTTATCTGCACTCAAGTAAATGTCGTAGCAAGTATGCATGAATCACTGTCAGCGATTCTGTCACCGGTTGCGAAGGCTGCAGCCTTAATAAGTGCAACTGCATGTTATGTGCTGTGGGCGAGCGCTTCTGTATGTTAATGGCTCAGGTATTTTTGTCTATAGAGATATTTTTAGGTGACCTTGAATGGTTCAGTCAAGTTACCGCAAGCTATAGATACACCTACAGGGTGTAAAATCTGTCATCGCAAACGGCGTTTATGATGGCTTAATAACGCGCCAATATGTTCCTTTAGACGATTTTCAATTGAATAGTACAGAAAATTCTATTCCTGATGTTAGGAGTTATCCACTAAATCAGCATCCAAAACTGTAGGGTTTGTTCCATTCACGGTCTGCCTATCTCCAGGAATGTTCCAATCGACATTCGATCAGTCAGAGGCGGTAGTGGGACGTCGCTCGACTGTGACGAAAACAAGAATCTTTAATGAGTTTGTAACGAGAGCCAAAGGTTTATGAGCTTGGAACTGAGACCAGGTTAGACAATTATTATTGGGTGAGTAGGAATTAGAAGAAAGCTGGAAAGATCAATCGTTTTCTCATCATCAGTGGCCTTTACAACCACGGTACACGAATATAGACTTGAGGAGTATACGGGTTTTAAAAAACTTTCGTAGGCATTGTGTTAGGTACTATTTACGTTTTGAGAAAAGGTTAAAGATAGGTGGTAAGTAGTCGACCACATACCTAAATAAAACGGACGCAAAAACAAATCCACTTTGGTTAACAAGCTTAAGTTGGGCCTCTTGCGACAAATCCGGCGGATTTCCTCTTCGATGTATCAAGAAATTTATCGAGAAGAAAAATCCTTGGTCCTTCTTGACCTTACCTACCTAATTTGAATTCAGCTCTTGCTCTATTTATGGCTAGAAAAAGTACTGTAGTGGCAACCTGTTATCGTTTCGTGTGCTTGTGTTGTGGACGCGGATAGTCGACTCTCGCCTACAGCATCGCCCACACTGTAGGTCTTGTTGATGTCTTGTAGGCTATTGTTGCTACAGTTTTGCTGATGTTGTTCAACCCATTCGTTTATAAGCTTGTTAACACTACTTTCTGTTTTACTGTGGTTTAATGGATGATGGAAAAAGGTAAACCAGTTTAAATTAAAACATTCTCATGAGTTCTACTATATTTTTGTTTTTAATTTTGCGATTTTATATATGCTTTGCAGAGCCCTAGGTGCGCGTAAAGTTGACCTAAGCCGCATTTAGATCTAAGCTGTATAGTAAGTGTGATCAAAATAAATAAATTTCCCTAAAAGTGCCATGACATAGCATATAACTTTCAACTACAAAATCTGAACTCTACTAAATCACGTTGATGATAGGCATTTTTGCGAATAGCACGTGTTTCACATTATGAGGGTATTCATTATCTGTTGCTGAAGGCACAGCCATTTAGTCACGCACCTCTGCGGCTCCGATCCACGCCTTGTCTGCGTCTGCGCATCTTTACGCACCGCCTGGAAGGGCTAATTAAGTGAGTTTTAACGATGCTAAAACCCACGTTGGTTCTAGTTATATTGAAATAAATAAAAACTATTATTATGCACGGCATTGTAACACCAACCAAACAATGATTTGTGAATTACCGATTTATTACATTTCCTTTTGGTGTTTCACCGGCACCGTTAATTAATTAGAATTTTATAATCATTTTACCGGTAACGACATCAAAAATCAATTGATGGTTTCTCCCATCACCCATATCAAATTCGTCCTCGAACAAATCGAGGCATACCATGAAAGCAATCACAATTATTTCTTGATTGATGCGTTCGTTAATTCTACCCGGTTTCCTTTCAAGGCTTGCACAAGTAACTGAATTCTTAATTTGGTAATCGTTACTATGCGTTAACGTGCCAATTTGTGTCAGTACCTACAAAATGAAATTATCTATCTATAGCATGATTGATGAAATGATATGCCCGGATGTACGTACTTACGATCCAAAAATAGTAACGTTTACGGGAGATTTTTATTCCAATTAATTTAAATTTATAATTTGACCATTGCAACACCTTTAGAAAAATATATTATATTTAAAAGAAGATACGTTCCTCTGACTAATGGTAACCCTATGCCGGCAACAAGCTTCGTTTGTCAGTATTTGCAGCCACAATTTGCAGTTCAGTCTCGAGTTTCAGGACCTTTGAGAGCTGCCGCTGAAAGAACACCATTTATCTCTATTTGCGAACCGAGAACGATCCGTTTCATTACCCCTGTATGGATTGCTGTTGATTATTGTATTCAGTTACTTACCTTCACTGGATTTTAACCCAGTTATGTAGCAAATGCAATATAATCCAACTGACCATGGCATACGAGTTGATTGCCATTGTTTTAAGTATCGTCAGGTGGACTAGACATACTATATACTCTTGTACCTATATACTCATCTGAGGACCCATATCTCGTAGTTTTTTGTAGCCGCAAATGACATTACACTATCACACTAATATCATAAATGTAAAAGTTTGTATTGGATGGATGTAAGTTTGTTACCTCTTCACGCCTAAACTACTGAACGGATCTGGCTGAAATGTTCATACAGGTAATTCTAACCCTGGAATCAAACATAGGCTACTTTTTATCCCATAAATCGGATCCCGTGGGATAAAAATCACCTTTAAACGTTTCCATAGGAACAACGCGTGCGAAGCCGCGGGGCGAAGCTAGTTAATAATAATTGTGTTTCTACAAATTAAATGTTATTTACAACACATTTCATTCAACGAATGCGTAATAAGATAGTTACATCAATGTTTGATGTTTACCGAAAATAGGTCCCTGTTAAGACTACAATCGCCCATTATCATTGTATATACCTATAGCACCAAAGTAGGTTCAACTGCTAGTCAAACAAGCACATCCGGCTGTCCAAAACAGGAGTTTTTGTCTTGAACAATAAAGTTTTGTAGTAGTTTTTATAACAAACCCCCAGTGTTTTTAGGGACACTTTAGTATCTACCTTTTTATAAAGTAAAGTCTCTAATGTGAATAATGTGAATGCTCATTACATTTTCCTTAGTACCTACTTCTATTTGAATCTTTTATTTGGTTTAAATTTTCTTTCTCAATGAATATATTTAATTTCATTTCATTTAACTTAATGCCTATTTCTCTCTCTCTTTCTGTGAGATTGATTAGGCCTTATAATTAAATTATGCTATTAACAATCATCTGCAATGGTGCAGAGATTGTGGTTTTCCATCCAAAACAGATCTATTCTAAAACTACACTCTCACATCATTTGTAGTATCTATAAGATTTAAATGTTAACTCCTTCAGTGGATATTTCTATTTCAGCATCGGAAATCGGATGTTTCCTATTTAATAATTTAAATACATGTTTAAAAATAATTCACACATCAAAGCTTTGTAAAAACCGATCCTAAAGTGTAAACGATGCATGCATCCTTCAGATGTTGTTCTCGGTATCTGCCTCAATGACTGCTTATGATGGCTATTAACACTTTGTTGGGTTTTCATAGATTTTTAAACCATGACACTATTATTTAAACCAGAAGAGAGGTGTTAAGAGCTTAACTTGTATATTTGTGACTAGCAGCGCCTCGCGGTTTCACCCGCATAGTTCCCGTTCCCGTGGGAATTCCGTGTCCATGTCCTTCCTGAAAAGTAAGCTTTTTAATGATTTAAGAATTTTTTAAATCGGTCAAGTAGTTTCGGAGCCTATTCAATACAAACAATCAAACCTTTTCTATTTATAATACTGACTATCTGACTATGATATCTAGTATAGATATAGATTAGAATATATGAGTGTCTGTTAGTATCCACATACCTACAGATAATACAAACACACAACACAAGCACATTGTGGCTGCAAGATGGAGAACACGAATAAAAAAAAAATTGAAAATATCCATTCTTCTTGTTCAATCTTACACTAAACTATTTAGTAAATAAGTAAAGATGATAACTAAAGTGATTCCGTGAACATGTCAAATATTTATTTAAAAACACCTATAACGGCCGTAAAATTAACCCAGACATGGCGTGCGTCGATGAGAAAGCGAAACAAACACGTAAACTAGTATATTGGTTTATTTTGAAGTAATCGATGAAGTGAACAAAGGGAAAATATTGTCGAGCTTCGTGGGATCGATCTTTGATTTGTGTCAAGCTTTGAAACAACCGTATGAAACTCGGCTTTATAGTTACCGTCAGATAGAAGAAACACCTTACAGCTATATTCTGTTCCCTGATTTGTTGTGTAGTTTTCTGACCTCATTGCAAAATTCCACAGCATTTAGTTCATTTCGAGCGTGGTCGGTTAAATAATAACCCGTCGGTGATGGTGCTTGTGTTACCTGGTAATTGACACGCGTGCACTAATTGCAGCCCGATGCTTGCCTTGCAGGTGGAAATTTTAAACGTCAACAAGCTTACAGACATATGGGCTGGGGTTCAGGTGTTTACCTACTGTGAAACAGCTGTTTTCGTTATTATTTTTATTTTTGTGACCAGAAAAATATCAATTAATTATTTCTTATAATCTTTCGTTTAATGAACATCATCAAACGCTCTTGATTCTTGAACAATTAACATGTTAATTTAAATTTATATTGTATATGCCATCATCAGTCTCATATTAATTTAATTTATTTGTACCGGTATTGGTAGGTCAACAAAAATAAAAGTCATCCATCACTCACTTTATTTCTGCAGATCATCGGTCTAAGTTCGGACAAACGTTTTATAGTAGGCCAGTCTCTTCGTGACCGAACATTTGTCTGGCATGGCGTAATGGTGGTTTTATTAAAGCAAACAATTAGGCGAGCCGCTGAATTGCACATTGATTGGTTCAGCTGTGCGACCGGTTTCTTTTTATTCTGTCAGCTGATAACATTGTGATTGAGATCACAGAGCTTCAGTAACAGTTTATGACCTAGAAGCTTAGAACATAAGGCAGCTCCTGAAAGATAAGAAATAATCTATTTTTAATTCTATTGTAATAAGTTAAGCTGTGTGGTGCTAGTTTACAATTTGCACCACCCCAATTACCGAGGATGTCGTAAGAGGCGACTAAGGGATATCCATTGGGGGGGCAAGCAGCCGTGCCCCCTGCAGAACAAATCTTCCATCAAACTGCGAACTCCAATACGCATGCCCAGCGTGGGGATTATGGGCATTACCCCCCATGAGTTAAAAGCCAATAAGGCGTTTATCAGGAGGAGGCCTGCGTCGAGCAGTAGACTGATACAGGCTGTTGAGGTCGAGATAGTTAAGCTGATGGTAATTCAAATTAAATAAGTAAATAAACATAATAAACGATGACTTGTGAAATCATCGCAACGTTAAGCCTAGGATAAGTTTAGATTGAAAACGGTAACATATGGTATCAAAATCTCACCATATAAATCGCACACACGCAATAGCGTTAAACACATTGATGATAAGAATAATACTGGACCGTTCACACAGCATTATCTAGCCCCTACATTGTAAGTACTTCATAGCTAGGGATAATGTGTCTCTAATAGAAAGTACCCATTACAACACTGCTCCAGTTATCAATGTTTCTCAATCATAAATAGTGTTTGAAGACGATAAATTGTATTCGATTGATATTGATATCTACTGGTAAACACATCGATGCGGAAATATTTAGTTTATATTTAAGGTTCCACGTTGGGTACCTAATTCTTCTCTTTCGCTTGAGCTATGCTTCAATAAGCTTCGAAAAACTAATTGAGGATACATAATGTTAATTTAATGATATCATAAAGAAAACGTTTCACGTAGGAATTCTAGGAATGACACGTTAAAATTTTAACATCTGTAGTTTTTGTTCTAGCAAGATTATAAAAATGATCTGGATCACCATGATTCGTTTTTTTCTCGACTTCCTGCGCACCTGGCGCGCGCAGCACGTGCGCAGACGCAGCTTTGAACAAGCTTCCAGGGTTCCTTAGCTGAAACATGATCCTTTATTGCGCAGGCTTTGTTTGTTCAGGCAATACGTGTTTGAGTGGTTTTATTTTTTTTATCAACGTTCTCCCTCTTTTGCATACGTTCTTGCGAGTTTCTTGCAGCATCTCAATGTAAAAAGTTCGGTCTGCTGACGTATACTAGATGTTTAGGTCGTCATTGTTTAAAATCTACAGATAAATTCATGATTTCTTCATTTGTGTACTATAATATATCTGTGAATTGTTTTGTTATGTATTCGAAATCCGTTTTAGATATTTTTTGGTACCTATTCTGCAGCATTCTGAAACACTCTTAATAATTGAGTCCATTACAAACTTCCGTGCATTTTTTACCTTAGAAGGTCTAAGGCCCTTTGAGGTTCACGTTTTATTTTATGAAAATACCCTCCATAATAGCGTCTGCGCGCGCAGGTGAGATCGCAGCTGACAATTAGATGTCGTGTCGCTGATCACTTGATGAATAAACATAGTTCTGAGGATAAAAACTTTGTTCTTTTGCGGAGGTTGCGGTTGATTGTTCTAGTTTGCGGAGCATGTACAGTTATTTCAAGCTATTCATTGGCTCTGATTTATATTTTATTTACCTACTATAGAATGATAATCATCATATTCATAGCCTTATTATGATCAATCCATTTTATAAACCTCCCAAGTCCTCATTCATGCTTCTCAGTTCCTGGCGATTTTGAGCTTAGTTATAGCGTCCGTGTCGTCTTATACCATCCTCCTAAACGTTGGCGGCAAGACAATGATGTGCTTTATATCACATCTGTCCAACACCGCCACAAATCATTCCTTCAAATTACTAGCTCACTTCTCAAAGGGTTTACAAGATTATTTCGGATCACTTCACTGCTGTTGTTACAGTTGTCTGTAGTTTGAGGAACGATCTATAAAATATATATAAATAGGCCTGTCCGTCTGTGGCACGGGCGGAGCAGGTCAGGGCTCAAGAGGGCTCCCTTTGCGTGTTAAATTAGATTTGAAGTGCTAAGGTATGTTCGGTTTTTTTGTGGCATCTACACTAGACAAGGGAGTTTTGTCTGTTTTGAAGTTAGAGGGTTAGTACGTTACGTAGCTATAAGTTGGGGTAGATCAGCGGGACTATTCTAATTCAGGATTATAAAATTATTTAATGCACAAACAAGTTAAGCCTGAAAATAATAAAAAACAGCATTAGGTATGAATTGTCTTCACAAAAGTTCAATAACGGTGAACTTACCTACTTCGCTATACGTGCTAACAGCTGGCGCGCGTCCACATTACGTCGTCAGTACGTGACCGTTACATACAAGGGCTAGGCAATCTCTGCGACATGACAATTAAATAACAACCGCTACTCATAGACGGGAGAAGACAAACCCTTCTGAAATGGGAAACAAACTAACATTAACAACGTACGGTAATGCGGTTGAAATGTGTACCTAGTGATTGATAATAACTTCATAGTCGCCTTGTTGTGTGGTCATGTTGTCTTACAATATAAGTGAAAAAACAAGCAGCAATCACACAACGAAATAATAATTAAGTACAAGTTACCATGATTCTTATTCTGTTAAAATATGATGATGTTATAAATAAAGGGGAAATGATGTAACAAAATATTGCAAGCCATAACTAACTCGCCAAGTGTGTCGGCCAATCCCACAGCTAAACCCCCAAAACTCACAAATCTTCGTAAAGTTATCTTATCATTCCACTCCCCGCCGGTCGTTTGGCTCCCGGCCGACTCGGCCGAGCCACTCCAATCGAACTGAATGCTTTATGCTGAATACACGGAGAGAAGTAGGACTCCGCGCTATAGTATTTAAATAGAAGCATGATAAAGTTGGCTCGCTGTATCTGTATCACCACACCACATAGCGTGATTGCTGCGAAGCATATTTTGATTCAGTTTTTTTTACAATAAAATATTCAAACACAAGAAAAATAATGGTTAGTTAAAATATTCTATTCTGTGTGCTGACCCTGTCATCAGGTCAGATCCAGATTCCGCTAAAACTATTTATAACTTATTAAAAGAAATCACCTTCCGGCAGAAGATTTCTGTGTGATGCTGGCGTTAATGGTGATGAATTAAAATTTAAAACACAATGAACATCTTGCCGCGAAAGGAGCAATTTGAAATAACGCCAAATCAGAACTCTACTACTCTTGAAAAACGGCTTCATAATTTCACTGCTAAACGTGCCTCCCCTAAACGTTTTGCAAAATCACCAGTCTGGCCTAATATTGTGTCCTGCTCAACACTGCAATTCCAAAAAAGCTAACGTAGAACTTAAAATAAACTTACCTCCCAAATATAATATAGACTGTATACCTCTACAATGAAGGAGAAGGTAGTAAGAGTATTATAATCATGCCAAAGAGCAACATCCAAGTGGGTACTTTACTCACTCCTCTCCTGTTCTATGCGCAGCCACTGTGCAGCTAGTTGGTTGACAGGACGCCACTAAATTGGGTGAATGAGGTGTGACGGGCAGCGCAGGAAATTAGGAAATGGGAAGCACGCTCGATCGTAACGCTTTTTGTAGCGAGCTTATTATAGATCTGTTCGGTATCCGGTGCAAGAGATAATCAGTTCTGATTCGACTATTTGTTTAGATTCGTCTTCTTGCTTGCAATTGTTTAAGCACCGCGATGATCTTACTGAGGAAAAGAGAATATAGTCCACTGGGGAAAATATCGAGTTAGACGTGACTTCAGCTTAGTTTTATCATAATTACATAAATACTGCGGAATACCCAGAGCAATCCACCACGTTCAACCACCCTCGAATAGCATTGCATCACATCACACTATCACACTAATATTATAAATGCGAAAGTTTGTATGGATGTATGGATGGATGGATGGATGGACGAATGGATGGATGGATGGATGGATGGATGGATGTTTGTTACTTCTTCACGCCAAAGCTACTGGACGGATCTGAAATTTTGCATACAGGTAATTCTAATCCTGGAATCAAACAAAGGCTACTTTTTATCCCATAAACCAGTTCCCGTGGGATGAAAATCATCTTTTAGCGTTTCCATAGGAATAACGCGTGCGAAGCCGCGGGGCGCAGCTAGTATAGAATAAAGTGTGTTTGCCTTCGAAGCCCGTAACGTAAGCGTCTGCGACTGTTGGACAATTTGATCTTCATCAGCTAGTTGTAAGGAACAACTTTACAGAAGGACAATATAGGAAGATCCATTCTCGAGGCTGACATGGTCGTCTCCTTTAGGCCGGCTAATGATGATGAGGCCACTGATTGCTCTATTACTTTAGCATCCATTGCTTCACCCCAACACCTCATTATACGTTCAGTTTCACAGTCAATTGCATTACGCACTGAAGCGTCTTCGGTCGGAAGTCGTAATTGCACAAATTGCCGGAAAATCGTGTCGTGGCCTGCAAGCGCATGCGGCTAACTGTCAGGAATCGTGTTTTAGAGAGGTAGTAGTTGATGCGGATTCGGAAAAGTTACCCCAGGAAAAACAAACTTCCACGCGGAACCACGTGGAAATCTTACGCTCAGTTTTGATACAAAATCCAGGTAACATTTTAGGAAATGTCCTACTAACGCTGTTTACTTTCCTGATTAAGTTTTCCAAGATAAAGGCAAAGTTATTGTACATGCAATGAGTTCTATGTTTCTACAAGTATATAAGTTATTAATTTATTTGATGTACTATTTTTGGCCGAAAATCAGTTTTTACCATGTTCAGCATGCAGTATTTAATACAATTAGAACATAAGACGAACTTTTTTGCTATACTTCATGTCCTCATGTTATTTAAACATTTTTTTTCAAATTTTACATCTCATACCTTGCCTGGCTTGCCTTATTAAGTTCAGTTCCTATCATTAGTATCACGCCTCTCACATATTATCGAAACAGTTGAAAACAAAGTTAAATCTTTGGTTGAAAAACTTAAGAAACAAAAGAATGCGTTAAATTGGCACGTCACCTCTTGTCTTCCTAACGAAGGTTTATCTTCATTTCTAGCTTCCTCATTAAACCCCGCCTGACATTCGCATCCTGATGATGATTGAATCAGGCTAACCTTTGGACTCAACATTTTCTTTGATCGTGCCTCAAATGACACATTCGATAGGAATTGGCGACTTTCTCAACTCGGTGTACCTAATCTACTATAACATATAATATATACTATAACATATAGATACTATACATACCTTCCTAAATAGCAAGAAGTGTAGTTAGGTATTTGCATTTCCATTTCCAAATTGTATAAACAAGCGCTCTAAAGTTACTTCACTAACTGATAACAGCAAGCATTTCATAATTTTCCTCTAAAAGTCAAACTTTCCTAAGCATTATCATCCAGTGGTCATCATCCGACATCTTGACCCTATAAATGTTACAAATTACATTTGTCAATCAAAATTAGACGTTATTCCATTGTAACAAGCGTGTGGCGTGACGGCGCCAGTGTCGCAACGCCACGGATGCGCCTGCGCTTGTAATGGAGGTGATCGATGCGTTACGCTCTTGTTGACCCTTTAGATAATCCTGTTAAATTGTCTCCAATAACTGAAGATGGAGTGGGGACTGGGGATGAGGAACTTATTGCAGAACGTGGGTGGTTAATTCAGTGGGCATTACTTTTATTAATTTTTATCTGTTCATGTCTTACAGCTGGGCAAAGGCCTCCCGTTTTAGGGTTCCGTACCCAAAGGGTAAAACGGGACCGTATTAATAAGATTCCGTCTGTCTGTCCGTCTGTCACCAGGCTGTATTTAAGGAACCGTGATAGTTTGACAATTGACATTTCCATGTATTTCTGTTGCCGTTAAAACAAATAATAAAAAAACAATAAAACAAATATTTAAGGGGGCTCCCATACAATAGACATGATTTTTTGGTACCTACTGAACCCTTCGTGCGTGAGACCGACTTGCACTTGGCTTGGTTTTTTCTTTCACGCCTGGTGATCGGAAAATTTTAAAGGCATTTTTATTATAATTATAAATGTACCTCGAAAATTTTACTTTATAAACTTATCCTGCATGCCATCTTATTTATCTCATTGATAATAATATTAATAATTATATGCACTTATGTTGTTTAATTTTAGATTCCTGTTTTAAATTCCATTTATATTAGTTTCAACTAGCGCCATCTATGCTTATATCTGAGCACTTAAAACAATAGATTGTTTTCTTAACAACGCACTCCCGCGCACTCCGACCGTTGATTGTCTGTGACAATGAGCGAGTAGTGTAGTTCTGAACTTAGTTCATGTGTGTGCGCACATCCGACAGTGGCGTGGGAGAGCCCGTCAACATTTCACTCAGAAGTAAAGCAATGCAGTAGACCGTATTTTTTTGAAAACGATTAATTTAATACTAATCTTATATTGATTCCTAAAAAGGTTTTGGATTATAATTAAATATTATTATTATTTCTTCAATAATTGATTTTGTTTAAAAAAACCAACCAACAAACCAACTTCAATTATTTTTTTTTCATGGATCTGTCAAAACTGGATCAAATAAAAATGGGACCACACGGGAAGCATCATCTTACAAGTAAAAAATAATCATGAAAATCGGACCAGCCAGTCAAAAGTTCAGAGGTAACAAACATAAAAAAAAAACAAAAAAACATACAGTCAAATTGAGAACTGAGAAGAATTGAGAACCTCTTTTTTGAAGCCGGTTAAAAACTTTAACTACTAACCAAAATTTCTGAACAGGGTCGACTTCTCAAACCATGTCTAATAATAACCTACGAGGCAATTAACAATGATTTGGTAGTAATAAATTTGTAAAAATACTCTGAAATAAAAAAGTTCCAATATTTTTTGTCGTTGACTAACTATAACCACATAGCATACCATAACAGCCTTGACGATCCCGATTTCAAGAAAAATCTGCTCATTACGTCCTTAAACCCATTAAGTAACACTAAGCAACGCCGGCGCAAGGCAGCTCGGTACCGCATTCCGCTGCCATCCGTCCGGAGCGAGCTTTTTGCACACCTTCGTCCAAGGAGAAAGATGTCCACTTTTACCGACCACCTCGCTTTCCTTCGCGGATGCGGCCTTGCCTTTACTTGCAACTGTTGCAAGTGGTTTTATTCATACGGTTCTTATGCTCGGGCATCATTACGGCATCCCGTGCAGTGCAAACACAAATTAACTTCCACGTAAATGTATTTAAGTATGGATTTACCTGTTATAAAGTTTCTCTGACGTAGTTTCACCTATATTTTGTGATTTCTAATAATAGGGTATATGCATGTGATTTCAAAATGGCTAAAAATATATATACGTATTCTCTATTGATATAGAAACATATCTACATATTTATTTTTGCATTTTGAGATGTTTTTATTGTAGAATTTAACCATTGAAAAATTGATATTTTAAATCTCAATCGCAAAATTTCAAAACGCTACGCCATTGACTAGAGCGGACGTGACATCACTGTACACATTTCTTCTTTTTTTATTCTGCTTGCTGCACCATAATTTGACACTATTCTGCCCACTTGACATTTCGTATTGTGGTTATTTTCAGCTTTTTCGGAAAACATCTTTCCTGAGATGATCACTACCGAGGTCGTCGATTTGTTTTTTTTTACCTTGTTATTGCGAAATTCAGTGAGCGTCTTATTATTTCTCGGTTAAATATATAATGACCTAAAGAATCGATTAAAACAATAAAAAAAATCGATGCATATACCCTATTGGTGACTTGAAAGGCCGTCGCGAAGGTTGGAGTAAATATTATTTTTCGTTTAATTTCCATATTTGCTTAATTGGAAATACCGTAATAATTTGAAGCGCGTTTATGTCTTTTGTATTGGAGTACTGCCTTAGATCGAATCTTTACTTTAGTCTACATAACGAAGTGGCCGAAATTAAAAATACCACTTTATTTCCGTATCAGTGTAATTTTTTTATATAATTTGACCTTTTCTAAATGTACATTTATTGTGTTTATGGAAATAAAGGATTTTTGAATTTGATTCTACTCCTTTATTAACAACACGGAGGTACTTATGCAGTCACAAAAATAAACGTAAAAAGCTTGGTCGCTTAATGAAATTGCGGTCCCCGTTGTTGTCCCCTTTGAAACACAGAAACGTGAAAGTTGCAAACCACATGCGTAGTGCAAAATTTGCGATTGTTCGTCAAGCCTGAGTGCATGAGAACATTGGGTACATATCCTGGGAACGAATACTTCCTGGTCCGACAGGTGTCCCGACAGGTGGCGTCCCGGGTGGTTCCGTTTGTGGGATTCAATGGGAATGCTCCGAATCTGATTTAATTGTCTGTGCCTGGCATTTTATGGGAGAGTTAGGGTGTTTTATTTGTAGGTGTTCTGATGGATGGTGGTTTTGAAAAAAGCTTTTATTACTTAATCATAACAATGTGCTTCCTTTTGTGCGGATTCAATACTTAGTAAGTTGGTTTTTCAACTAATCCTAAGTCATATGTTGACTCTACATTTTACACACTAAAAATAGGTACTAACTATTTGTAACAATTATAATTATATTTGAAACTGAAAAGAAAACCTGTAAAAAATTAAGGAGTGAGAAATTAACCGTTACACTTTAAGCAACCATAACCATTTCATTAGCTTATCACTCAAATTCCCATAAATCCCTATCAATAACCGTACCGAACACCTTATCACAACAAACAAGTTTACCTACTACCGTACGCTCTCACCTCACCACATGTCTCCCTAGTCCCTTTCCGTTCCATTTGAGCCGCCCTTCCTTTCCCGTACTCAGTTTTCGTCCGACCGTCGTGAAGTCCACACGTGTCAACAATGCTTGCTCCTATACCGGTCCCAAGGACGCGCCTTACGCTACACCCCCATAATATCCATGTGAGTGTTCCTTTGCTACTGTTTAGTGGTTGTTGTGTATCTGTTCCTACTGTGTGAAAGTGTATTGTGATTTCGGAGTGTAGGGTTGGGTGAACCTGATTTTCTGCAATCCAAGCATTCTAGCTTTAGGTGTTGGATTGCGTTGCGATAGATAATCTGGTTTGTGAAGGGATTGGGTTGTAGGAAGTCTGATTGTGACAAGTGAATGGATTAAATTATTACGTGTTTCCTAACGCAACTGATTTCTGATCACAGATTCTGAAAAGGTCTATAAAGGTCCCTTGCCCATTAGATTAATATAAAATGTGTTTCGCTTTAAAATTTTAGCATGGTCTGGTGCTACTTAAGTTTCACTGTAACGGTTCCCAAAGCACAGTTACAATATTATGAATTTCTTCTTATTATAAATCCTGAATCTTGTTTAGTTTTTTCTTCAATGTCGTAAGAGGAAGTGGTCCTGGCAGCGCATGCCATTCCAGATTCTAAGTGGAAGGATAAAACATCCTGTGTCCATAAGGCTTCAAGCAGAAGCATCTTGAAAGTCTTGAACTTCCTGCATTCTTTCTTTCACCATTCTTGTCGTTATGTTAATTTCACTGCACATCCATTTTTTTCCTTTATACCAGTCTTTTAATTTTAACGACAAAACATGAATCAAGTTTCGTACTTTTCTACTAATCGTAGGTAATCTTGTAGAAATTATTCAGCGACAGCAATTAGAATATGCAAAACAACCTACGATTTTCCCTTGCCCGACTTTGCATAGATTCTATTTTCGATTTCTAAGCTATAGGAGTGTATTTTATTTTAAGTACATACTAAACTAAATCTTTCTTCTTCCCCAGACCACAATTAAAGTGTACGCCCGTTGTCTTCGACCTGACATCGAATACAAGACCCTCTCGGTAACATGGGGCACCCGCGCCCGAGAGGTGGTCGCCACCCTCCTCGGCAAGTTCCGGATGCGGCACCGGGACCCGAGGCTGTTCTACCTGAGCATGGAAGTCAGGGTCCGGACCGCGAATATGAAGACCACGCTGGTACTGGATGATGACGCTAGGCCGGCCGCGCTGCAGGCCTGCCATCCGAAAGGATACTCTAAGTAAGTTGTTCTAGAGATTATATGAACAACAATCAAATAAAAATAACATAATAAAACAAATACAACTAGTATTGATACTTGTAACTATTTCTAAAAATCTAGCCGTCACCAGAAGTTGTAGACCCAACCCAACTCGTTGTAGAGTTCCCATAATGCTGGCAGCATTGCCATTCTACATGGCAATTTAATCGCAATTCTTAGTTTTTTTGCAAGTCTCTTTTGAAGTACTGATACCCAAAGCTACGCTGCCGGAGTATGGTGGCATTTGTTATTTTCGGGTGATGGGTTTCAGCTCTTATTTTACACTAAGAACGTAAAATGTATTATTATAATATTTTACCTTGTGGGTGCAACACAAATTATGTAGGTAGAAAACCCATAAACCTACATTATTACTAAACAATATGACTCAGAAAATGACTAGGTAGTAACTTGTTATTTCAGTAGGTACGCTGAGCCAGCATTCACAAGTATCTACCTAATTCTCTGCATTGTGAAATCCAACATCTGTGTTTAGACAATTGTCCTGATAACAATAGACTCTACATTCGTTGCGAGTTTCCCTTATCGTGCAATTTAACATGCGAATTAGCATTATTAAACATACACAAGTCTTAAAGCTTCATCGTCCGTGTTGCACTTTTTTGGCTGTTCCTTTTATACCTAGTCAAATTGTTATAGATGGTTGTTTTTTGAATAAAGTTTTTTTTTATAATCATAGTTGCTTTTTAGCATACAAACAACCATTATACACCATTTATCACCTATTCTTAACCCTCCATCGGTCATCACAACCTGCTCAGACCACCGCGGACGAAAAAAGATCCACTTTTGTCCCACTCCTTCCGGCACGAGCTATTCCCGTCCCAAAACAAGCAAAACGTGAACTCTTTACTGACCATATGGATAAAGTTACTGTTGACAACTATTGCGTAGGGGACATAGGATAGTAACTTTAGCTGGGGCAATAAAGGGAGGGGTTTAAAGGGTTAACGCTTCGGAGCTGTTCTTTGTTGACTTTTCAATTTATTTTATGAAGTTCAAATAGATCGTAAAGTTTTGCCGCTGCATTTATAAATGTTTTGTAACGTTTATTACTGTTTGTGAAGTTCAAAAATATATTCTGATGCAACTAATTATTTGGCTTTACGATAAAAAACAGGAAAATTAAATTCATTTTAAAACATAATCTCATTGTTGCCTTCTGAATTTGCCCTGGTTTGTTTCATTACCAGACACTATTTTCCCTCTTCACTGCCTAATTAACCTAATACCATATCCAACCACCTTTGCAACATTGTCCTCTTTGCGGTAAGCAACAGGTGCGGTCATCATCCTGTAAAAACCGAAAGAAAACAACAGTTTACCGGTTCGACAGTAGGTACTTGTATCGAACCGATGGCGATGTAAGTACCTATTATCTCGGAACCTATAATTTGGCCCTATTCAACGTGAACTTATTTTGTTTGACAGCTGTAGGGTAATTCATAATTCTTATATTATACACCTGCTTGAATAGGTTTCTTGTAGAGTAGTTTCAGCAGTTGATCTATTTTCAGTCTATTTTGGATAATTCTATCATAAAATATTCAGTGAAGATGTAATGTGAACGATAATGTAGTAAGGTAACGGAGTAGATAAACGTTAGTCTTATACTAGCATCTGCCTATAGCTTCGGTCACCGGTTCTTAGATAATACGTAGCCCATAGGACCTATACTGAAGAGTAACCATAGCGACTGCAGCTGCCTTTAAGTGAATTTTTTGTTCGAGCCCCGAGTTTGGTTTGACGATAATATCGAGACGTCTCGTTTTTCTATAGGTTTTGGAAGAGCGACTCTATCGTGCGGAACATGGAACTACAAATCCCATACAAAAATAAGATCTTACGATGACGTCCGAATTCAGTATTTAATATGTATTGCATTCATAGAATCAGGTTTTAGTGATTGGGTGAGTTTAAGTTAAGATAACAGTATGTACCTCCCCATTTGGGGTGTTACAATGGAAAACGGACAAGTATTTTTTTACTTCTTCCGCTAGTGGACAAAAAATATAAGTGAATTGGAGTCAATTGCACAATATTTTTTTGATAGTAATTACTATTTATCAAGTTGTTTACATAGTAAAAATTTGACTTGTCTAAGTGCTTATTTTGTAAGTCTAAAGAAATAAACGATTTGACTCTGACTCTGACTCTATCGCGCCTTTCTAATAGAAATGAACTTACTACTTGGTACATTAATTTACAGTTCAAGTTGCGAGTCACCTATAGAATCGTTGAAGGTCGTCTCGATACTGTCGTCAAACTGAACTCGACCTAATAAGTAGCTTTAGAGGTCACAAACCTAGCACTTTTTTAAGAGTAAGCTAAATAATCAGCATCTACATACGGGACAAACGCCTCACTTACTCTTATACCATGCCTGACTTTTTCCATCAATTTCTGAACTGAATTTTCCATCAACTGAGAGCCCCTTACTTCCATGCATATATTTACTGATCTCCTCATTTCCTCCATTCCAGATTCGCCCTCCAGATGCGTCCAGGCGGGCTGGTGAAGATCTACGACTCGGCCCTGATGTCCTCCTCGCAGTACAAGTGCCTGCTCACCAGCGAACAGACCACGGCTGACGAGTTGCTGGCCATCCTGCTGCACTGCTATAACTCTACAGAGGGGGTGGAACGCTTCTCGCTCTATGAGGTAAGGGATATCAAGATCATAAAGCCTAAAGTTGAATTGTGTACAAATAGTGGAGTGTAGCAAGGGCCTCTACCGTGGCGAAGTGGCCATACCTACGTAAAACGATAATGATTTGTAGAATTTCGAAGGATGTACCTAGTAGCATTTTGATTTTATGATATCTCGAAGGCAGTTTAACAACATTATAGACTAAGTTTAGATAAGAGTGAGAGGCGACTAAGAGTTAATCGTTGGCGACAAGCAGCAGCGGCCTCTGAAGACCAATTCCACCGATCAGCGGTCCCTACTCACATGCCCAGAGTGGGGATTACATATATGCGATATCCGCCTCCCATAAGATAAAAGCCAATGAGGAGCTTATCAGGGAGAGGCTTGCGTTCAGCAGTAGACCAATATAGGCTGTTAGAGGAGGTTGAGACCAAGTTTAGAGACTTTAACTTTTAAACTTTCTAACGGGCTTTATGTTTATTTCCAGGTATGTCCCTCCCAAGAGTATGAGCGCAAGTTGCACCCCGATGACTTACCTCTGCTAGTGCAGCGCTCCTGGCCGACGGACACCGAGTGCCACTTCCGAGTGCGTCGCAACCCCCGCGCACCGCCGCTACCCCCTCGAACCTTGCCCTTGACCATTCCAAAAGAAACGTCTGAGGAGGAGGAACCCACCCGAGCGCTCTCAGCTCTCTCCCTCGAGTCAGAGGGAGACAAGAAGAGATACAGCCCTGTATATAAATTCCCCAGCATCAGTTATTGTCGGGAAACGAAAAACGACTATCTGTACATCTGACTAGCGCTCAGATTGCAGCGGTACAGCCGACTGGTTAGGACCAAGCGTTGGCGGAAAGACAATCGAATTTGTGAAGTGTAAATATGGAATGTGTAAATAATTTGGACGGGAGTTTACTAAGTGTGAAACCAAAGACGAGACCCGTGGAGGTAGAGACGATATCGTAAAGATACAGTTTTGATTGGTATCGAATTGAGTTGTAAACAGTGCTGCTACAGAAATTATGTAAATTTCATTGTTTTAAAGGACAGGTATGGGATAGCATAGTGCCTGCCTATAGCTATGACAGTAGGTAATCAATTTATTATGTAATTTTCTAGTCTTAATTTTTCATAAAGGCGACAGGAATTTAGTATCCAGTGTTAAGTATTTCATTTCAAGTTTCTGGTATAAAATTGTAAATAAATTAACTTAGATTCTAATTAGCTAGTAGACACCAAAGAGGCAAGCGAGAATATAAAAGTAGATTTATTTATCTGTTATTCATTATCATGTTTAATTTATTATTTGTGGACAATGTGTCATCTCTGTACGTTGAATTATTATCATCGAATTTACTTCACTCACGCCTGTAATAAACTGCGATAAATTTCTTAAATAAAGCTTTTTATTGATTCCTGCACAGCTTCCTGCATTATTGGCTAGAACTAATTATGTAAATCGATTTAGAGCAGAGGACTCTTTGCTAGGGGTGGGTGTCAAGTAAAAGAGTAAAATGGCAACATAGATATAAAGTATTTTATTTACAAATGATTGCAACAATGAAGTATAGACGATGCAATATAATTACAGAGTATGTTCAAAAAATGGGAAACGGATAATATCTAACGGTAGGTACTAAAATTATATTTTATTTTAGTATTTATTTAAAATTTATACAATCGCGAGCTCAGTACCGAGCGCGAGCTCGTCGGTACGCTAACCTATAACCACTGAACACGCTTTAGCACAGAGAAATACAAAACACCCTCACTCGGCTCATCGAGGGCACCGCCGCGACGCGCGCGCCTTAAGCTCAGCGAATCGAACAGCGTCCGGCGCGGGACACGCGCAACAACGAATGGACAACACGAGCGCGCGACGCCGGGCGGCTTCCTCTCAGCGGGCAAGCGCGCGCAGGCTGCAAGCACGGCCGCCGTATGTACAGGGGGGGCGGGGGGCGCGCCTCGCCGCCGTCCGCGAGCGTCACAGCGCCGTCTCGTCGCGGTCGGGGGCGGGGCGCGCGCGCGTTCACACGGCGTTGAGCGCGCGCCGCTCGCTGCGGTAGTCATCGGGGTCGGGTCGGTCGCGCGGATCGCGGTCGCGGCGCGGCGCGCGCTCCTCGCGGTAATCGCGGCCGTCGCGCGTGTAGTCGTGTCCGTACGCGTCCCGCTCGTACAAGTCTGGCGGCGGCGCGGCGTGGTCGCGGGGGTCAGGAGGCGGCCCGCCGCTGCGACCCGCGCGCCGCTCGTACTCGTAGTCGTCGTGGTAGTCGGTCCGGCGCGCGCGGTACGTATCCCGCTCCCGCGGGTAGCGCGGCGGGTACCGCTCGCGTTCGTAGTACTCCTCCGCGTTCTGCCGCTCGGCGCGATACGCTCGCGGTCGCCCTCCTGAGGAAAAACTCGCAGTCACTCTCACATTCGACACGCTATGACGATCGAGAAGCGTGAGCTGTTCCGGATCTGAAACCTTCATGCACGAAGCCTCTCCGGAATGAATCCTCCGGAACGTCTCACGCAACTCGACCGAACCAAAATGCAGAGCAAAACCAAAACCGAAAACTCAATCGCATTCCTGAAAACTTCACAGTGGGGAGCTTCGTCGACACACCGCAAACAGGAGGGGGTACACCACACCCTGACTTACGGTACGGGCTAGGAGTCGATAGGGGGTGTTACGGTCCCGAAAGCGCGCACTCTGCCGGAGCAGGGCATGACCACCTCGGCGGGCGCGGGCGCGGGGGGCGCCGCCTTGGCCGCCGTCGCCGGCGCTGCAGACAACCACACCGTCAGCCATCTCCCTCATCGACCACACGGTCACAAGGGGATGTTCAAACTGTTTCCATGGAAACTGGTGCGGGGTTAAATCGGAACGTGATCCAGGTAGTGCATTGAAATGCTCAATGAGATGCATCTTAGGATCTTGACATGCGAAAACATGCTCATTTCCTTGACCAAAATCGTCTGTTGATGCCTGACGGTCTGATGCTATTTTGTTCTTGTATTCACAAAACCCCCGTAAGCAGTTAGTAGAGCCAGATGCTAGATCATCCGAGGAAGAGTGTAAGCCGAGAGATCAAAACTTGAATTGGTTAGTAAAGCGTCACCCTGAATTCTGGTTAAACTTTATTTTCATGGTCCCGTAAAGTTTAATGAAATTCACATTCTGGAGAAACTGTTTTGATTGTGATGCTCCATTTATTTTTCAGCATATTTAGAGGACCATCAAACTGAATGAGTGAAACCCATCAGAGAAGCAGGTTAGGGTAGGGAGCCGCAAGAAAATGGTTGGAAAACCTGGGCAGGGGGCATCGCCGGTTCTGCAAAAATGGCAAACATCTGGACTTATCTTCCGCAGCACTTAGTGGGCTTGCCCAGATGCTTCGACTGAAATGAACGGAGCGGGTCAATCGTGAACTGTGTTCTGTGGTGCATAGGGTCCAATGTCGAGTGAGGGGACGACATCGATATACGACAATCCTATATTAGTAGACATTGATGGCTGTGAACCATGGTTATGAACCGTTCAGAATTATATGCGCATTGAGTGTTGTCAGTTGTAAATTCTGGAATTAAAAAGCTACAAGAGTCTTAGTAAGCTATACATAATATATAGGCATACGTTGTTTACAGGGCGAGAAGAAGTCGTTAATTATGTTAAGTTATGACTCCTTTTGACCTGCAAATAACGTTTAATTTTTGTGGCTAACAATTTATAAAACCTCGAGAGATTCAAAAATCTAAGTAAGCTTAACAAAAGGTGGGCAAACAAAATCTTATCTCCGCGAGTAGAAAGCAGTCTTCTAGAAAGGAGTCAACAAGGCAAAGACGTCCCATCCACAGAGCTGATAAATGTGTATTAAAGAGGCTAGGCAAGTACAAGAGTTCTTCTTGAGATTATTTAAGAGTGAATTTAGACCTTTGCTTGACCATAATCACACTTGACGGTAATGTTGCTGACGATAATAGTATCACAATGCCCAAAAATGGTAACTAAGTAAGCGTACGAACGACGTCAATGCCTGGAACCTGGCCATTGCCTGTATATGTCGAGTCTGTTCTCCAATTGAAAATGAGTCCTACTCCAGGGATGATAAGATGTTATTTGCCACTACGTTAGTTACCTCGATCCCGCTGGTCCCGGTCGTAGTTGGAGTACGAGTCGGAGCGCTCGCGGTGTCCGCCCGGGGGTGCGGGGGGGTCAGAAGAGGCAGTACACGTTATAACATTGCAGTGTTAGTAATACAGCTTAGTGAGTAGGTTTGTTAGTTAGTAATCTGAAGCAGGGTGTTGCCGTTGTCATATGACCCCTTGTTTTACGGATTAACGTATGTCGTGTCTATTGTCATCGATGAAGGCACCGTAGATAAAGAAGCAAATAATCTTCTTCTTCTTGAGTCGGTGGCCATTGGGCCAGGGTCAGCTATTTACTCACGCATATAAAACGTACTTCTGAAGAATCGCAGTCAAGCTCAAAATGCCGGCCGACCCCAGCTTTTCAGAGTATATCTCGCCCGTAGTTCCATGAAGGAAACTTAGAAGAAAGTTAAACATTAACAGCCGGTTGTTCGCACACTGATTGAGAAGAAAATCGATCACTGATTCAAACAGTTATTCCTCTTGGACAATAACGGTGACGAGAGGCTTGATCATTGATTAGTTAATTAATGTTATAGAAAATCAGCGTGCAAATAACCGACTATGGTAATACTTTTACATTAAGTATCTGAAGTATAATGTTATGTTTATGGAGATGCGAGGCGTGGAGCGGCGCCTCTGGCGGCACGTTAGGCGTTCTGCTGTGTATACAGAGCAGCGGTAAAATCGTGTAAAATCGTTTCTCCGTAAACACACTCTACCAACGCCATATGTTTGAATTAGGTGCGGGCCGCGCCTCTGCACGCGTCAACAAGGCCTCAGTAAGTGAAGTGTTAATGTGTGTGCGGGTAGTTGGAGACTCACCAGGCACGGCGTGCTGCGCGTTGTGCGCGTGCGGCGGCTGGTGCGGGTGCGGCGCGCGGGCCAGCGGCAGCGCCTCCGGGGGGTGCGTCGCGTTCCAGTACTTCTGGAAGGTGAGGACGGGGAATGTATCTGATTCACTGCTTTATTCTTAGCTTTCAGAGTCAGAGTCAGAGTCGTTTATTTCTTTAGACTTACAAAATAAGCACTCAGACAAGTCAAATGTTTACTATATGAAAATCTTGATAAATAGTTATTACTATCAAACAAGAAATAAGGTGCAATTGACTCCAATTTACTTAAATTTTTTGTCCACTAGCGGAAGAAGTTAAAAAGAAACCACTAGCAAGTTTATCGCTGATCAACTAATACAATCTTAGCATAACAAAGTCTAACTGTTCTTACATACTATTGACCTATCTAGGATATTAATATTATAATTAGCCTGTAACGTCCCTCATACATCACAATTCTGAGACAGACCCACGCTCTTTAGAAAGCTTCGTAAGTAACTCTGTCAGTCTGTTACGTTTTAACACCTCAAATGCTCTGCCTCTGCCATGCCTCTACATTAAACAAGCGGCAGAGCTAGTTAAACAGCATCCAGAACTTTTCAAAAAAAATGTTGACTTGAGATCTAGAAGACTAAGAGAAATTTCAAACAACAGATTACACACACCAAAATATAAACTAACAATGACACAGAAACAATCCTACTATATGACAATAAAAATATTCAATAATCTACCAGAGGATCTAAAGACCCTGTCTAGAAACTTATTCGATATACAAATAAAAAAACGGTTTCATAAAAAATGTTTTTATTCTATGAATCAATATTTTAACTACAGGGACTTAGAAGACTTCGAATATATTTATTAAAAATTTTTTTTTTTTAATATGTTATGCATTTTATTAATTAATTTAGTAATAGAAATAGTAATTGTACTTTAGTATTGTGTAAATAAGAAAATAATATTTGCATGCCTATGTTAGGTAGAATATAACTGGACATAATATAGTTTTAAGACCTACATTGTAACATATATTCTGGAAAATAAACATCTTTAATCTTTATTCTTTAATCTTTAATGGATCTTAATTATATTTGACAGACAGAAGTAGACTGTATCTCGAGGCCGAAGATACTGCTTAACGGGTGCGAAGCCGCAGGCAAAACCTAGTTGGCTATACAAGAATAATCCAAATTAAAGCGCAGACAGACCAAATGAAACATCAATCTTTCTCAATCAATCGACTACCTCTGTGGCGCGGTGGGCGAAGGTGCGCCAGCGACGTAGGAGTTTGTGGGTTCGATTCCCGCCTCGGGACAAATGTGTGTACGATATGCAGACATTTGTTCAGGGCGTTCTGGATGTTTTCTATGTATAATAAGAAATATGTATCTATGTAGTGTATCGTATTAAGTATATCAGTTATTTAGTACCCATAACACTTAGTACACACTTAGTACCCCACAGCTCTGCTTAGCTTGGGGGATAGGTTAACTTGAGGGCTGTGTGAATTGTTCAAAATTATTTATTAATTTTATTATAATCTTATTTAGAACAATCAAGTTAATTGCAAAATGAATCACCGCGAACTCTACGTTACCCGTTACAAAGAGACGGGTCAGAAGCAAGATGCCTGCATCGTTTTGTGGCGGAAACTAAGAACGCATCGAGTCTCTGCTTATTTAGCATGTAATAAAGACTTAAAGCTTCCCTCTCCCTCCCAAATTCAGAGACCGCTATATCCTCCACAACTGACCTCTAGATACTCCGCGATGTGCTCACACGCGTCCTCCAGCTGGTTCTCGTCTAGGATGACGTCGAACATGTCCGGCGGACACTGGCCGAGCTTCTCCGCCGCCACCAGCTGGACTGATAGGTTCTTGGCCTGGCCCTTGCCGCGGGACTTTACTAATCGGGTTAAAACCTGTTAAAGAAATAATGAGAAGGGTAATTAAGGTTGCGTTCCGATATACTCTTAATTGCTTATGTGCAAATAAAGTCGTTCCGTTTCTGCTTTGAGCGTGTTGAAAGACCGCACGGGAACACTTACCTACTTCGCCCCGCTCACACGCACGGGAGCTCTTTAACTGCTTCATTTTTCGAGACAAGGCAGCTCGTGCGCTCCTATGGTGAAGTCATTTGGATGCATTTCGCATTTAGCGACCAACAGACGACACCACAGGGACGCACAAAATTGCAAAAGTGGACGTGTTGTTTGATTATTTCTTAACTGAGACGCCATTGTTTTCCTGCGTAAACTAATCGAGTCAGATTATCGAAAGAATTGTCTTAAGTGTGTATTATTTTGTTTACCTTTGGACTAGTAATCTTGAGGTAGACTATCGTAGGAGCTAGCGAGGTCTTGGCGAGCTGCGACGGATGGTTGATCGTATCACAGTCTAGAACCACCAGTTGTAGCGTCCGCGCCAGGTCGAATATCCTCTCGATCTCCGCCTGAAGTTATAAAGACAAACCGTTTGAACGAAATTCAACACCGACAGGTACAAACGGACAGCTTTACGAGCATGCGGTTTAGTTGAGGTTTCGTAGCAAAGACAAAGTTGTTCGAAGACATTCACATACATTTAGATCAATAAAAACACTCTCACATTGGGTAAATTCTAAATAAGAGAGGGAAGTCTTGTTAGATTTTGAAACAATCAGGTCTGCAGGCAATGTTATCCACACTGAAAATAAGTTCTACTACAGGTTAGTCCGAGTATCCTGGTTAGAAGCGTCCTCGCACCTGGATCTCCGCCAAGCAATTGCTCCTGCTGTTCCCACGTTCCATCAAGGGTTTCTTTGGCTGCTGGTTATTGAGCAGGGATCGCTTCGCCAGCGATATGTCTGCGGAGACCCTGGTGATGATGATCCTGGAACAGCGGTGTTGAGACATGATTACCTGGATATCGACGATGCAGGTGTTGCGCGAGTTGGATCGCTCCATGCGTTTGTTCGGGTTCGCGAGGAGCGACCGCTTCGCGACAGAAATGTCGGCCATCACGCGAGTTATTATTATCCTGCAATTGGATCAGAGTTTCAAAACTAGAAGTTTACTTTGTATAGTGTCTTGTGTCAGCAAAAACTTAGGTTTACGGAGAAATTGTAGGTCTGTCAGTCTGATTGTCCAAGAGATTTGCTTCGAGATTTACCAGTTCTAAAGAGACTCTCGTTATATTTTTACACGCGTGAGGGTCAACCAAAATTTCGTTATGTTTATGAATGAGAATGGGTATGACTCTACGAACTGATAGACAGTTAGAAAGCACACTGTTGTTGTTTTTACACGCGTGAGGGTTCAAAATGTGGAAATGTTCATGAGAATGGTGTATTTAAAGTAGGAAACGGACTCACCAATGAAGACAGCAGTGGTCTTTTCCACTTAGCACTTACCTGCCCTCAAATCGCCTCTTCAGGAAGTCAAAGAGTGCTTTCTGCATCATATCCGTGACCTCATAGCCTTTGAGCGAAGGTCCCACGATGACCACTGGCCGCATGGAAGGCACTACGTCGTAGGGGGTACACGCCTCCTGCTTCTTGAAGAATGGTTTCCGTTTCTCCTTGCCGGGCAGCGCGCCGGCCGAGGCACCGCGCCCCCGCCCTGTATCTGACTCATCACCTGGAAATAAGGGTTCCTTTGTCTAAATTATGATCAATTAAAATGCAGGGTAAATCTGATAATAAATAAATTGAACTGGGTTTTCATCTCAGTACAGAAACGATTCTCGGGGAATATGCAACTGGGGCAGCCAGGTCATCGTTTAGTTCCAGGTAGGTTGGGGCTTGGGTTGGATCTCTGACAGCCTATAGAAAAAGCTCATAGACAGGACTGGATAGTCTTAGTTCACAACGGTCACATACACAGGACAAGACGTTTAAAAACATGTTTCTTGGCTTACACATTCAGGAAGGCGCAAAATACGTAGCTTTAAGTCCCATAACCACAAGACAACACTTAGAAGGAAATTCATAAATAATATAAAATTGTTTGCATCCAGCAAAGCAACGGTTAAAAGTTGGAAAGCTGAAAAATACATTAATAAAAATAAGATACTTGGTAATAAGAATACCATTTTTCTTTTAATAGCAATTGAATTATAACGATTATTGCTATCAAGAGAAAAATAAGTGGAGAGGGGTGGTCATGCGGAATGCAATGGATTCGGGTGAGGTCGAGGATAACAAATTAGTAATATTGTAAAACAACTCTATTCCAAATGGGGTAGGGGTGGATTTACAACATTTCCTGGTCTACTAATGATAGAAACTGCTTACCTCGATCGAAGGAAGGTACATCTGAAAAAAATTTATGAATGAGTGCAAAAGTCATTACTTACTATTCCTCTAATGCAATGACAACCAGGAAATTTTAGCAAATCTCACCGATATACTGATGAACAAGTGCTGTATGGCCGGTCGATGGAAGTACAAAGCAGTTATTCATTCCCACAAACCTAATTTTCATACTACCAATAAACATAAATACTTCACTATGAAGTATTAACCAAAATAGAGTTTAACCGAACCGTTATACGTTATTTACAAAATAAGAAAAAAAAGTGCAGAATACGATCCATGACCACAAACAAACCGTCTTCCTAAGAGTTAGGTAACTTTTGGATGCAAAGAATCTTTTGATTGTTAAAAAGCCAATTTCCGCTAATTCTATGAATAAAAATTTAGAGCAAGACGATGTTAAATCAAACACTAACTGCGTTGTACACAAATCACTAGAAAAATAGTAAAAATAAACACATTTTTATCACACTAATAGTCGGTTTCTGTTTAACATCCATACATAATAATAATCCATTTATAATTTGTTTTGCACCTTTTAAATTTCACTTGATTAGAAGTAAAGACTATTTTTCTGGTGATGTAAGCAACAAGCATTTCACAACATGTTACTAAGTAACAGCCAAACAATGACGGGCAGAAACAGTGATCTGACCATCATCATTTGAGGGTCAGCAAGGAACTGGTCAGTGACATGACGTCCAAAAGACGTCCATAGTTTTTTTCCAATTTCATTAATAAGCTGTTGACAACCAGTTCTTTCTTAACCCTATTACATCATCCAGCAGACAAACATCTGTCGTCTACGACAAGAGTACAATTTAAAAAGACGTACTATTGAATTAAATTTGCCCATGCTGTGGCAATCTGTATTTTAGACAAACACTAGACTTAAGACCTCTTTATTTTTATAACTCTGTATGCGATGTGTTTTTTCTGTTGAGTGTCCATAAATAAATAAATAAATTGCAACACAAAAGACAGAGATCAGGGCTTCAAAATGAGGGCCTTTTGTAGGCCAATACGAGTATTTCTCTCAAGTAAAAGGAGGTTCGAACGTTAGTTCTCTTGCGTTAGTTTGATCGCGTCAGTTAACCTTAAAGTAAGCTTTAGAAATAGAGAATAGTGGTTTTGACTGTTCGAAGTTTTTAGAGAAAGCGGTAGATGTGTCCCGCGCGCATGATGAGAAATTGACTACCACGAGGGCACAGCTGTAAACCATTGAAGAGGATATTGCACTCGTATCGTATCCCAGAGAAGTTCCTCTGCTGAAGGTGCTTGTATTCTAGTAGAGGGTTGGCGCGGGTGAGCAATGAGCGGGCTGGTGACGTACCGGGCGTGGGGGGCGTGCTACCTCGGGAGAGCGGCGGCGCGTGCGGGCGCGTCGCGTTGTACCGGCCGCGCGCCGCCAGCCCGGCGCGGACCGTCTCCAGCTTCACCGGCGACGGGATGAAGCCGATGTCGCAGCCTTCCTTCACGAGACGCCCGATCCACCAGTTGTTGTCGAACTTCTCCTGGAATTTTGTAATACTAATATTAGAAGATTTAAAAAATATCGGCCAAGTGAGAGACGGAACAGCGCATGAAGGATTCCGTACCATTATCTATAACATCTATAAAAACGGCAAAATAATCATGTATGTATGTTGTTTGGGAGCTCCTTAAATTATTTTATTCTGTTTTTCAGTATTTCTTGTTATAGCGGTAATAGAAATACATCATCTGTGAAAAATTTCACCTGTCTAACTATCCCGGTTTATGAGATACAATCTGGTGACAGACTATAGAAATAAGAAGGTATGGAAGGTGGGCTTGGGAAGAGGAAAAAGATACCAGCAGAAAAAACCATCAGGCAGTGATGACCCTCAAAGTTTCTGAAGATATAAATTGGCCATGAACCATGTAGTACCTTGAGCATGTGTAGTAACAAAAAGTCAACACTGGTTTCCACTACCAAGTTTGACATATCCCATGTCATAAAAACGTATGTAAAATATTCCGACTCAAATGTACCTACCTATTTGTTTGTGTTGAGAATAAAGAAACTGAAACTGAATACTTTCATAACACATGACCAGTACGAATTATTCGAGATTGGCTAACCCAACATGCAGCGCCGATTCGCTTGTAGTTTATTGGTACTCGTACACTTCTACGGTCCAATCTGTGGACTGGTGGTCTAGTGGCAATCGTTTGCTGATGATGTTTGGTTATAGTAAACCTGGGGATATACGAATGTCCGCCGGTCGTAAGAAACTGGCCATCCATCTAGAGGTAAATAAGAAAAAATAGCTTTTCTCTTAGTAGATGATCTTTCTGACCAAAATATCAGCCAGCGAACAACAAAAGGAAGGATTCCATTAATCACAGATTGTTTTCGGAACTCTCCTAAAGCTAGTTCGCAAACTATTCACAATTCAGCCAAAACGAAATATTGGAACTAATATGGAACGGAATGTTTGTGTACAGCAGCAAACCTTTCGCCTATGCGGAATTGGCACCCTGCCAGCTCGACTCAATATCAAAAGTAGACATTAGCAGCAACAAAGGCAATATTTGTATTACATACAGAATCAGCATTTATTACTGACCGATTTCTTTCTTTTTTTCTTTCTTTGGGTAGATTACGCTGGATCTGATCACGTTGCATCTGATCACAGCAAAATGCGCCAAAAAGTTTCATCTGATCACGCCGTACAAATTGTGCCTAACTTTATAATTTACGTTTGTTAGCATTTGAGTTGCTTTCTTGGAGGTTAAGAAATTACTAGCTGCGCCCGCGGCTTTGCACGCGTTGTTCCTATGGGAACGTTTAAAATTTTAGCTAGATCCTTTCAGTAGTTTTGGCGTGAAGAGGTAACAAACATCCATCCATCCAATCTTTCGTATTATAATTATGATGAGATTTCAGCCTTTCGTTTGATACATAACGAGAAAGTCACTTCTATTTAGAGAATTTTCAGATAAATTTGTTTGAGTCCTAGATCACGATATCATGGTTCCGATCATGGTATCAAGGTTGCCGGTATCTCTCAGATATAACTATACTTTGGAGTCATTATAATAACCAATCACTAGCCTGTTCAACCACTGCTCTAAATATAAACCTCTCCGAAGAAAGCCAAAGCATCCTGTCTACTACTTGTCGCAGCCAGCATCAATACTGGCATGCTTTTTTAAAATCACTTAAGGCCTAGTTAGTTTACCTTGATGTGGAGAAAATCTCGAACCTCGAAGGAGATGGCACTCCCATGCACCGGCGAGTCGTCGTCGAGATTGCCGTCGTACGCGACATTTGTGCGCACTGCGAACGCCACTGGCTTCGACTGGAAATAACAGATTTCAGTTTAAGTTATGCTTTTTATTTTACTTTGCTTTGTCCAAGAGCTTATTTTGTAACCCCTATCAAATAACAGTGATTGATTTTTGATTTCTGTAAAGCTAGCGCGACTACTTAGGCCGATAACATAGTGGTAAAAGATAGCACCGGACAGAAAGTGGCGAAAAACGATTAAATCTTTGTTTGTCCAAGAAGGTTGGTTTTTAATTATTAAATAATGTACAAAATAAGTGAAATAATGTACTTTTCCCCTCTTTTTGAAGCTTTTATTAAGTTTCAATAGTCCAGTGTCTGTAATGTTCAGTTTATCTTGCAATATAAATTTGACCCCGTTTCCGGTTTCCGGGATTGAGCTCAAATTTGGCAGCCTGACAAGCACTTTTGTAATTGATGTAAATGAATTTAATTATGATTAAAAACGAGGAAAAATTAAACGTAGGTACTCGAGGATATTAAAATTTGTCATTTAATAATTCATCAATACAATAATAACCAATAGTTTGCTTCATTTGTTTTTAAATGCATTCAAATTACTCTCGGAGCGTATTGGGGCAAAGGGATTTTGTTGTAGATGATCGGGGCCATGCAAAAACACTCTTTCTGAGTAAAACTGTTTTGAATGATTGGTGGTGGGTGTAGCATACCCTCTCGGCGAGTGCCAGGCCAGGGTATACATCAAAGCGATCAAGATTGATTTTTTCCAAAAATGCAGCATCGTATAGTTACCTATAGCGACGGCAGAGATGGAATTTTCCACTTTTTGAAAAGACCCTTACACGTCGGTCTGTCTCAAACCGAACATTGCTCTAACGCATCGCTTTTGTGCTTTTAATACCTTTGTTATATTTGTTGAGTTGCCCCAGAATATAACTCCATGTCTCAATTATGCTGCAGTGTGCCCGTAATACGCCGCAAGTTAGGGTGTGGAGTTAGCTATTTGCTTGTTTGTATAGAGCATACGAGTACTGGTAGAGTCGATTGCAAAGTGTTTCCGTATGTGTTTTCTAACTCAATTTAATGTCTATCTGCAGGCCTAAAAGTTCAACAAAATGCATCTCGTGCATTTCTTTAAGTTTATGATATAGGTTTATTAAATTTATTATATTTTAGCCAATTAATGATTAAAGTCACTGAATTGGTAGTGTCAATTTCCATATGAGTTAGTTTGTCATTAATAAATAGAAAATTCATAATAATGCATTGTCATGATAGAACGTATCATGACAGTGCATTATTATGAATTTTCCTATTGAGTTATTCATGGCGCTGATCTGATGAACGAGCCGAAAGGTTCTTAAAACTCTGTTATAAAACGACGTTATCTCATCGATTTTGGTGTCGTTTGATTTTTGTACAAAGTCTAGAAAAGCTAGGTAGAAATAAAAGGATATTTTGATTTTAACTATCTAAGTAGTCTTGTTCAATAATCTTAACATTGTCTTTGCCCAGCGACGACTTCTTCCTTAACAAGAACTAGAGAAGCACAGACCAGCAGGGGTATTTTAATTCATTCGATGCGTTTGCGAAGCTAAAAAGTCAAAATCGATTTTATATTAGCTATTTTGATTTGTCAAAAGTTCTGGTATCGAATCTGACGGCCTTTTCGACGAATTAAAATATAGGAGGGCAATTCTCATCATCACGTGATTATTTATCAGGTGATAAATGTAGAGCCTTAAAGATTAACCGATTGAAAATCATTGATACAATAACCGAACTAAACTATTTATTTTTAAATGATGTCATGATGTTTAAATATTGACTTTGTAATACAAATATAAAGATATCAAAATATTAACATAATAAATGATGTTGGACAATTCACGCTGCATCTATTATTATGCAGCATTATCTAGCCCTAAGCTTAGCAGAGCATCTGTAGACACATGGTTAGTGCAGAAAAGTCTGGCGCCGCCGGACAGGGAATTTATAAATAAAAAGCCTATAACTCGGAAACCATCGAAGATAGACATGATTTTGTGTTTTTTCTGGGGCGCCATGACCCGTCCTCTGTTTTCGACTTGACGTTGAGTTTTGGGACACCCTGTGTCGAGTGAGTATGGCGAGAATTGCCCTCCAGACTTAGACAGATATGGAAGATACTGACCCGTGCCTTGTCCAGCTGTGAGAGAGCCAACGCTTCCTTCTCGCGGCGCGAGGCCTCTTTTTCGTCGTCCACCGACAGCTCTGAAGACGGGTGCGAGTAGTTAGATTCAGCTGAGCCCTGCAATGCAAAAACAACCATTAGCTACGTGACGAAAGACTGAATTTAGCTTAATTAAATGTATATAGAGTACAAAAACCGTCAGCAAATAGACTTTAGTGTTGCAAGCTATGTTTAAATGGAGAAATACTTTGAGCAGCTTAGACGACGAAAATTCCTTTAAGGTTACCATCAAAAAGCACCTTACCGAGAGAACCTACACAAAAGGTTATCTCTCATACCTATCATAATTTTTGGATAGATATCGCATGAGTCAGCAATACTTTTTCGTGACTTTATGTACACCTATAATTTTAATTTATAGTGCAATGTGTGCCTGTGAGAAATATATTAATGAATTATGAAATTGACGGAGGTAATAAAACGCAAACTGCATGGCTATAAAAATATGTATGTCCATGTAGTCAAATATACATTTCTTTTCCCTGTAACCAGCAGCAACTCGATTACCTAACTTATGCTTAGTGACTTGGTGTTAAGTAAGACAACAATAGAACAAGCTCAGTAAACGGTAAGTATGTTAGAAAAAAGCTCTCAATCTATAAATAGTCTCGCTTAAAAAAGACGGTATCGTGAGTAGCTTAATTATTACGATTTTTTTACCACTGAGTAGCAATATGGAAACTACTCTGAAGATTTTAAACTCAGGTCACAAGGCATTCTATGTATCAATAATGTACCTACTGCTCACCTTAATAAAACCATAAGACGTTTATAAGTAGGTAAATTATTTTTGCAACTTCATATTTACACGATATTTATATTCAAGCACTAAAGAACCACTGCACTGAGAATTTTTAGGCACTATGCGGACTGTTGGTAGCCGTTGTCAATAAATCAACAATACGCATTGGATTGCTGCGCGCGCATCTCTGCACCAGACCACAGACCACCTAGCAGTGCGGACTGCAGGTCGCGGGTTATGAATGGAAGTTAATGACGTGGGGAGGGGCAGGGGGGGAGGGGGCACGTCATCGGTGCAATTAGAGCTAGTACACTACACATTGGGGTGTTGTAGAAAAGATAGGTTACCTATCTAGAGCCAATACCGCTTCGGAAGTTCCATTTCTTTTAATTCTAATATCTACGAATCTTTTCATTCGAAGATGAAGTCTTTTCATGTAGGTATGTATTTGGGACCCGTGAATAATTTAAAATGCCTACATTATTGAACCAATAAAGAAAACGGATTGAACCAAACTCAGTAAAGAAATGAGTGCCATTCATTTCTTACGTTTTTTGTACGTAGTGTTATAATAACAATAGAAAATACATGCTAGTTAACAAATATTCAATAGTAAATAAAACAAATAACAAAATCTGGGACACACAGTGGACATCATAAGAGCCTGCAGTGATGTGAACAGTCTGACAAACTGCAACAGTAAGACAAAAAACACCACATGCATTTTTTTGTGAAAATATGCGATAAATCAGCGACTTTTAAAACGGTATGATCTTCGAAAACATACAAGAAAACAAGAACTCTAAAATAATAGCTTTATCTTTTGTCTATTGCAATTTGTTCAGTATTTTCACACGAATTATGCAATCGCTAAATAAACTTTGAGTGCACAAATCAAAGCAAGAGCATAAACACACGGAATTTCACGGCAAAACATTATTAATCAATATCTCTTGTTCTGTATTTCCATGTGCTTAAGGTCTACTATTATAGGATACAGTATGAGTCCTTACTTACCCCAGTTCGTTCCAGGGGCTTGTAGCTAGTCATTGGAGTGCCCGGGCCTGAAGGTACGCATGCAATGCAGACCACACACAACACACAGTCAGACATGCTACGACATTACATTTCATGCTCAAGTATATTTTAATTTAGGATTTACTGTGTTGGGTTAGGGGTATTTCCTGATAAAAAAAAAAAAAACATATATATAGGTATATGAAAAGAATATAATAATCCTAGCTGTCGCCAGAACGAATCGGCTACGAACTTAGTCCAGTCTTATAGGAATACGTAAAGAAAAAAAACAAAATCAGGTAAAACTAACTAGCACCTAAAGTTATACGTACCTACTATAAATGCATGCATTACAAGGCAGTCTAAGAAAAACAACAGAAATCTAATCTTAAAATTCTAATCTAACACTACAAGTAAAAGCTCACCTTAGCTACAGCATCAAAGAGAAAACAAAAATAAATCGAATCATTCGAACTTAGAACACTCTATTTTTAAAACTCAAAACTAAATCGAATTAAAACCTTTTCAATCACGGCAATAAAAAACAAACGCTTCTATTTTTAAAAAGTACAACTCGCGTTCCCTCACAAGGAGGTCGGTACCAAACGCGCGGTGTTTTCAGGCTCACAAGCAAAGAGGTCGGTACCCAGCGCGCGATTGATCAAGGTCTGCAGCAGAGGTTTCGGCGGCGTGGCGGCGGCCCGTGACGTCAGTCGCCCACGCGCCGAGGTGGCACACTCCGTGCATATTTTACGTCCCGTTTTTGGGGCAAAGCCATCGTGCCGCTTATTTTTGTAAGCGGGGTTGATTCGTTTTTCATGTTGAGCTAAGGGTAGGTACGGAGGGAAATACAGAGTTTTCTTAACTTTGTAAAACTCTACCTATTGCTTTTATTAAAATGTAGCTTTGCGACGCAGTGCCTGGTCAAATAGGAAGATCCCAGACAAATCCTTATCCTTATGTCTGTGCGGGTTATTTTGTAACTAGGAAGCCAGACCTTTTAAAGCTTTTAGACCTACTGCCAATGAGGTCACGATCGATCTCACAATAAGCTTCCTACTGTGAAGGAATGTTTATCGCTCGATTTATATTTAATGTTTACGGCGAGTAGTAAAACGCTAAAGTAGTTATCCGTTCATGCTACCTGAAATTCCGGATAATTAAGACTTCAATTTTCATAGCTTATTCATATCTGCGAGAAATGCGAATAGTTATATTAGTAAGCCATGGCAATGAATTAGTAGTAAACAAACATCCAGACATACATTATCGGCCGGATAGAACATCAGCGAGATAAAACTGAACAAACACAAAAGCATTAGACAAGTCAAGTTCATATATCAAGCTGAAATTGTACAGTGCACCATAAACCTGACAATATGAACTCTGTTCCCTTGTGATACAGGTGTAGTTTGTTTTATCAGAATGTGGCTAGAGTAATGGATTTGATTGCTTTGGTCTATTTCTGGTGAGTTTCAGAGTTGCCGTCCCGTATGGATGGAAAGTATATACGTAACGGTTTATTGATTTTATCTAGAATTTTAAAATTGGTGAAAACTGTTTGGAGATAGGATAAATTATGAAGCTTGATAAAACAAATTACTAAGTAGGTACGGTATCTAAAGTTTTTTAAACTTAGTAAGTGATCAGAACGCATTATTATTTGTTTATTACAAGGAAAACCAGATGATTTTATATACAGAGTTATAAATTGATAAATTAAATACCAGTAAGCTTATCGAAGGTTTTCACGGGTAGTTATCAGAATAGTGCAACAAATTAAGACTATGAACAATGTGACTCATCTACATGTATCACCTTTAGATAGAGTTTTTGAGTTACAGGACAATATTTTTAAAATGATAACTAATGATAAGTATTGAAGGGGATCACTTTTATTTAGCTATTTTTCCCGACGTTTCAACAGGTTTACACTCTGTAATGTGTGTAAACTGTAACAGGTATATAAACGCGAAAAATACCCGTTTAAATATTTATTATAATGTCAACTTCTAGTAGAATTTCTTGAGAGCTTCTAATGATCTAAGAGAAAAATGGCGGATTTAAAAAAAAAACATTTCGATTCGCGTTGTTTTTTGCGGGCGTTTTTCACCAAAGCGAAGCGAGTAGAATCTACCAATTGAGAACCAACTTGAATAAAATAAACCGAGCTAAACATTCGTGTATTTATGTTTTATAAGTAAAATGAAAATGCAATTGGTTTTCGAGAATTTAGGGGACGTTTATTATTAATATCGTTAACATGTAAAAAATAAAAATTCGCTAACAAAATATCCAACACTAAACAATGATACACTCACATCTGCGTACGGATATCGACATCTTCAAGATATCAGCTGTGTCATCCTTATTCGAATATATATTTAGTAAAACAAATTGAAATAAATACGAACCCAAAAGTAATCCAACAGTTCCTCCATTGCCGATTCCCGCGGTTCGATCGGTAGCAAGGATCATTGTGGAATGGATATATTCGCTCCCTCTACATTGTTCTAATGTTACCTACCACTCGCACAATGGCTACATAGTACACACCTATCCGCATATTTACATTAACATTAGTACAATCGCGGCGTAAATGTAATTCGACGAAATGTTTTACGCCAACACGAAGGTTGGTCACGAACTTTGTAAGTGGAGCTGTAATCAAACTTTAGTTTTTCATAAATTAGTAAAATTATGTTTATTTTTTAACGTAGTTTTTTATCACGCACGATTTTGTTAATTGCTTTTCTGAATGGTATTAAACTTGGTCTTATAATTATTGCCTAAGTAAGGGCCCTACCTCACCGCGAGCGACGCCGCCACGGCGACGTTGCTGACAACGTATCATAACTACCTATTCATTCTATAATGTATGGCAGCTTGATGGTTTAGCAACATCGTATGCCAACAATAGTTTGGATACGTTGTCAGTGACGGTGTCGCCGTGGCGTCCCGGTGTGATAGGGCCCTCCAAGCCGGTTTTTCGTACGCTGATAAAAAAATAAGTTATCAAGAAAATTACTTAAGTTTATTAGTATTAAATCAATAAAATTCATTTGTTCTTCTCTACACCAAAGATATCTTTAAATAAAAAAATACAGATACCAGTTTGTGAGAGACTTGTGCCAGTTTTTAAAAGCTATGTTTATTATTTACTACCAATAGCATTTACAAATTTTAGTTTATCATTGATTTTTTTTCTATATATTTTTATTCAATACTAGCTGCGGCCTACGGCTTCGCACGCCTATTCCACAGGAACTGATTTATGGAATAAAAAGTATATGCCTAGCCTTTGTTAATCCAGGCCTAGAACTACCTGTATGCAAAATTTCAGCCCGATTAGTTCAGTTTTTTGCGTGAAAGAGCAACAAACACACGTTTACAGACATGTTTACAAACTTTCGCTTTTATAATATAAGTAGGATCTACCTCTACTGAATGTGATTAGATTTTTATAAAGTGGTTCCACTGTGTCACGCCGCATATCGATAGACTCGTAAGATTGCTTGCCATAAATACGAAATAAACTGTTTAAAGACAACTTCCGCGACTGTACCCGACATAAACAATACGTATAGACGGCGATTAGTCCCGAGAATGTATGAGTCATTGGTAAATGCAATCGGATTCAGGGTTTATTGGGAATAAACCGGGACTTAATGAGGAACGACCTCTGTGACGCAGTGGACGAAGGCCTGAAGGCCTTTGACGCAGGAAGTTCCGAGTTCTATTCCCAAATTTGGACAAGATTTTTGCGATTTGTATTTTTATATATTTTTCTGGAAGTTTTTATATGACCAATAAAATTATATCTATGTAATAGCTTCTTAGTCGGTATCCTTTAAGTAGGTAACCAAAAAAGAAAAACATTAAATATGAATGGGAGATATTTTCATAAAAAAAACCCATGAATGACGTAGGTAGAAGACAGATAACAGAAGCATGTACTCTCTCCAATTCATTAGCCTTATCTAATCACTTGTAAACAACAACACTATCACTTGTTGCTTACAAATTAAATACGTCACAGAAACAAACGACACATACCTACACTTCAAAGAAGCTTAGGAATGCGTAGGTCCACGTTTGTCGAAATATATGTTATGTTAACGCATTCACTGCCCAGCTCTGCGGTGCGACCAGCAGGAGCGCGCCGCAGCTCCACGCAGATAGAGACTGGCACCTGCGTCTTGGGCCATGAAGGTGTTAAAGAAATTGGTGAAAGTAAATTATAGTATGATATTTTACTTCTAAGTTATTTTAATTTTACATCACGCTGTAATTGGGTGGCTGTATGAATTGCATCAAACCAGACGCAGAAGCTATCACACAAGAAGTTGAGGATGGCTGTATAGAAGGTTCGGATGCATGGTTCCATAGAAATGTGAGGTGACAGCTGTCACTACTTGTCATTACTTTCATCCCGCTTCCCAGCAACCCTGCAACTACTACTTTCCGAGTACGAGTAATGGAAAAGTTTTTTTAATCGGTCCAGGTCCAGTAGTTTCGGAGCCTATTCTTCAATCTTTTCTCTTTATAATATTAGTATAGATTTACATTACTTGTCGATTTGAGATCGTTTCTTCAATAAAATATTGCTTCTATTAAATCTGAAACTTGACGCCAGGCAAGCGAGTTTTTGTCATTTGTGTTGTGGTTTGTTTACCAATATTCTACATGCTCGATGGATACGATATATTAGATATACCTGAAGGAACACACGAGCGACCAAGAAAAACACTTCAAACCATAGGCCTTTTTAATTTTGGGTTCGTCTGTAAGTACAAGGACAGTTCGTTTTCAAAATATTTAAAAGCATTGTAGTTTTTTTTTATTTTAGGATAAAAATATTAGGTGATAATTTAACGTAAAGCTTTCTCGCTAAGGCGCATACCCGAGCCAATATGACAGCGATAAAGTACCTATTTTATCATATTTTTACGTTTTACATAGAACATTTTAAAAATTATCATACAGTTTGTGATATCTATTATAAGCTATTTTATGATAACTCTGTAATAGTTTTATCTTATGTAGTTTAGGAGGAGATGGGAAAATAGAGTTTGGTGGCCAAAAAGCACAACTTCGTATCTCTTCCTAAGCTTCACAAAATAAAACTATTACAGAGGCAATAATTAATAACTTATAATAGATACCACAAACTGTACGATAGATTTTTAAAAATTCCTGTGTTTAACGAAATAATAAGATAAAATAAGTGGGGCACCACTTTCACTGGTTGGATTTATTCCTAACGACTCACGCACGACTATTCCCAGCGTCTAACGAAAAGTTTCACGTGAGTCTTTCATCACAATCGACATTACATATTTATAAACATCTTAACCATATTTTTCTTCAGTGATATGAATAAAGCACTGAACTGGTTTCATATATTTATATGGCGCTTATCAGCTTGCGTCCAGCAGTGGACTAATATAGGCTGTTGAGGTGTGGTACGGCACAAAGAATAATTGTGATTTTATTACTTGTTTTTGGGTTTCCATTCAATCACAGTTGCACGTTAATCTCTAAAATCATCTAAAGTAACAGACATGACGGGTTGGATTTTAAATTAATTCTATAAAGTTTTATTATAAAGTTTAACATAAATAAAAAAGAGTAGAGTGAAAAATTTACTTAAACTTTTCTATCGGAGTTGGACATAACATGACATACCTTTCCCGTATCAACTTTTTTATAAATAAAAACATCCTGTTACAATAGCTAAAAGCCCTTATATAAAATTCCTCTATCAATAGGAGACCTAAAGCCAGTGATATAGTTAATGTCAACAAAAAAGAAAGTTTCTAAAGCACTGTTGTCACGGAAGGCTCCAGCTCAACCTTTGAACAACAACATTGCAAGTTTGCGCGCGCACCTGAGTAAACAACTTGTTGTAACCATTGGTCTGGTTGTTGTATCCCATCCTGGGGGTGTGGTGGTCGCGGCGGACCACCAGCGGGATGGCTTCTTGCTCCTCCGTGGTGGCAACATGCGACGGGCGAGGCGGCCCGCCGGACCGACAGCACTGACTGACGCTCACTTCATGATACAGTATGGGGCTGCCAGCTGAGGTTCATTTGTTGGGAAAATGCACGTGTTCATTTTGGTGTTATATAAACTTTCATGTTAAGATAGATAGAAAAACAGATTTGGCATTTATTTTGATACTTTTCATATTGACAGATACAACACTTTAAACGCGATTTCATATTTTTTTTACTCAATCGTGTTTTCACAACTAAGGAACCGAAGAATAAATCTTAAGATTTTTGGTTAATATCGTCGATGCCGAAAATTTTTGTTGATTTTATTTGATTTTGAAGATTTTTTTTGTATATTATGTAATTTTTGTTTTTACTACGGGTATCCCCTGATTACTGAGATCTAGGCCTAGTTTGACAACCAAACCAGCTAGGTAAGAATATAAAATAATGTTCTTATTCAAAACTTTGAAAGAAAAAAATACAATAAAACGTAATAATCTGATGTTCTAAAATGATATCCTGAGTTAATTATTAGAAAAAGCTGTTGAAATAATGAACGCAAACGTAAAGCTATATAAATAACAAAAAAAAAAAAAGACGTGTGGCACTCGGGGACTGCCGCGGTAAAGCTATTGCAATGCCATCTAGAGGCGAGTTGCTGAACTAAAGAGACAAACGTCAAGGTTTTTTCGTTACGGAATTTCTGGATTCGGTCCCCGCGCTCAAGGCCCGCGATAGAAGCTATGCAATAGCTTAAAAAATGAGCTTTATTCCATATCAGATTTTGAATAAAAGTAATAATAGTCATTTAAAAAAAAAGACGTGTGGCACTCGGGGACTGCCGCGGTAAAGCTATTGCAATGCCATCTAGAGGCGAGTTGCTGAACTAAAGAGACAAACGTCAAGGTTTTTTCGTTACGGAATTTCTGGATTCGGTCCCCGCGCTCAAGGCCCGCGATAGAAGCTATGCAATAGCTTAAAAAATGAGCTTTATTCCATATCAGATTTTGAATAAAAGTAATAATAGTCATTTAAAAAAAAAGACGTGTGGCACTCGGGGACTGCCGCGGTAAAGCTATTGCAATGCCATCTAGAGGCGAGTTGCTGAACTAAAGAGACAAACGTCAAGGTTTTTTCGTTACGGAATTTCTGGATTCGGTCCCCGCGCTCAAGGCCCGCGATAGAAGCTATGCAATAGCTTAAAAAATGAGCTTTATTCCATATCAGATTTTGAATAAAAGTAATAATAGTCATTTAAAAAAAAAGACGTGTGGCACTCGGGGACTGCCGCGGTAAAGCTATTGCAATGCCATCTAGAGGCGAGTTGCTGAACTAAAGAGACAAACGTCAAGGTTTTTTCGTTACGGAATTTCTGGATTCGGTCCCCGCGCTCAAGGCCCGCGATAGAAGCTATGCAATAGCTTAAAAAATGAGCTTTATTCCATATCAGATTTTGAATAAAAGTAATAATAGTCATTTAAAAAAAAAGACGTGTGGCACTCGGGGACTGCCGCGGTAAAGCTATTGCAATGCCATCTAGAGGCGAGTTGCTGAACTAAAGAGACAAACGTCAAGGTTTTTTCGTTACGGAATTTCTGGATTCGGTCCCCGCGCTCAAGGCCCGCGATAGAAGCTATGCAATAGCTTAAAAAATGAGCTTTATTCCATATCAGATTTTGAATAAAAGTAATACTAGTCATTTAAAAAAAAAGACGTGTGGCACTCGGGGACTGCCGCGGTACAGCTATTGCAATGCCATCTAGAGGCGAGTTGCTGAACTAAAGAGACAAACGTCAAGGTTTTTTCGTTACGGAATTTCTGGATTCGGTCCCCGCGCTCAAGGCCCGCGATAGAAGCTATGCAATAGCTTAAAAAATGAGCTTTATTCCATATCAGATTTTGAATAAAAGTAATAATAGTCATTTAAAAAAAAAGACGTGTGGCACTCGGGGACTGCCGCGGTAAAGCTATTGCAATGCCATCTAGAGGCGAGTTGCTGAACTAAAGAGACAAACGTCAAGGTTTTTTCGTTACGGAATTTCTGGATTCGGTCCCCGCGCTCAAGGCCCGCGATAGAAGCTATGCAATAGCTTAAAAAATGAGCTTTATTCCATATCAGATTTTGAATAAAAGTAATAATAGTCATTTAAAAAAAAAGACGTGTGGCACTCGGGGACTGCCGCGGTAAAGCTATTGCAATGCCATCTAGAGGCGAGTTGCTGAACTAAAGAGACAAACGTCAAGGTTTTTTCGTTACGGAATTTCTGGATTCGGTCCCCGCGCTCAAGGCCCGCGAGCTTAAAAAATGAGCTTTATTCCATATCAGATTTTGAATAAAAGTAATAATAGTCATTTAAAAAAAAAGACGTGTGGCACTCGGGGACTGCCGCGGTAAAGCTATTGCAATGCCATCTAGAGGCGAGTTGCTGAACTAAAGAGACAAACGTCAAGGTTTTTTCGTTACGGAATTTCTGGATTCGGTCCCCGCGCTCAAGGCCTGCGATAGAAGCTATGCAATAGCTTAAAAAATGAGCTTTATTCCATATCAGATTTTGAATAAAAGTAATAATAGTCATTTAAAAAAAAAGACGTGTGGCACTCGGGGACTGCCGCGGTAAAGCTATTGCAATGCCATCTAGAGGCGAGTTGCTGAACTAAAGAGACAAACGTCAAGGTTTTTTCGTTACGGAATTTCTGGATTCGGTCCCCGCGCTCAAGGCCCGCGATAGAAGCTATGCAATAGCTTAAAAAATGAGCTTTATTCCATATCAGATTTTGAATAAAAGTAATAATAGTCATTTAAAAAAAAAGACGTGTGGCACTCGGGGACTGCCGCGGTAAAGCTATTGCAATGCCATCTAGAGGCGAGTTGCTGAACTAAAGAGACAAACGTCAAGGTTTTTTCGTTACGGAATTTCTGGATTCGGTCCCCGCGCTCAAGGCCCGCGATAGAAGCTATGCAATAGCTTAAAAAATGAGCTTTATTCCATATCAGATTTTGAATAAAAGTAATAATAGTCATTTAAAAAAAAAGACGTGTGGCACTCGGGGACTGCCGCGGTACAGCTATTGCAATGCCATCTAGAGGCGAGTTGCTGAACTAAAGAGACAAACGTCAAGGTTTTTTCGTTACGGAATTTCTGGATTCGGTCCCCGCGCTCAAGGCCCGCGATAGAAGCTATGCATAGCTTAAAAATGTTGTGCACATTTTAATTGTTGAGTCTATGTCCGGTGGATTATTTTCATACTACATATATCATGCGATGTCAGTTTTTTTCTTGATATGGACCGCTTTCGGCGGTTTTCCTCCACCTTTATTATTCGCACCGCAAATGAATGGAACTCGCTCCCTGCCTCTGTTTTTCCGGCCAATTACAACCTGGGTCTCTTCAAAACAAGGGTGAATAGGTATCTTCTAGACCTTCGTGATACACCGTCGGCCGCATCTTCACTTTCCATCAGGTGAGATCGCGGTCAAACAAAGGTCTATTTCCCGTAAAAAAAAAAAAAAAAAAAAAAAAAAAAAAAAGGTGTACGCCTCCTCCAAGGAAGCTATATAAACTTCTATAATTCTGCTTATCCCAGAAACCTATCATGAAATAACAGTATAAAAGATTTTTAATGCATACTCCGCATCGCATTAACACTTACTAGGTCCTCCCGAATATAGAAATCTGCCCAAAACCCAGCAACTTCCTCCCGCTGGCAACACTCCCGATGCGGTGCGCGCGCCGGTGAGCGATAGGACAACTAGGTCAGAAAGGATGTTGTGATGCCGAGGTGGAAGGATCAATGGCATTGTTGCTGCCAGCTCGGTGAATGAATCACAAGAGATTATGAGGTTATTGATAAACGAGATTAAATCTAAAATTAGCTTATCTATATAATACAAAACCATACTACCTCTTACTATAGATGAAAAACTAACGGACACAGATTGTACCATGTAGACATTTATCACTCTTTTGAATACCACTGCTAGGCAAACGCTTGACATAGGCTTTATTCGAGAAAAGCGCGAAACTATACCTACCGCTAATGTGTTTTGACTGAATGCCGCACTGCCGCTTTATAGTCAAATGAAGAGATGGATTGGCTTTGTGATACTCAATTACTAGGACTGGACGGTTTGCATCATAATTTTTTACGTAGGTCAATGTGTAAATGCTCACATAATTTTATCGCTAAGAATGCTACGTTTACTTACTTTGGCAGATCGCTACGAGACGGGAATGATTTGCTTAAAAATTGTATAGAATAAAAATCGCTTCGAGATGGAACGCTACGAGATGAGAATTATGAATCTGCTTTGTGTATAAAGTACGTTCCTTTTCTAAATAATAAAATTTATGTATGAATGTTTACTTTATAATCATCTAACTAAACGAACAACTTCTAATTATGGAGTAGGTAGGGTTATAAACAGATCTGTTGTTGTATATGGGTTATTTGGGTCGTGCAAATAAGGATCCTTGGAGGGGATTAGTCATGTTTTGATGCAAACTTTTCCACTCAATTAATAACAACAAGTTAAGAATCAAGGTCAACTAATTAATATCAACAAACTAAAATAGCTTCAATATTTGAACGGAGTATGAGTAACCTACACTTACAAATATTTTGTAACAGAAAATAACTGCGATTAGAAAATGTACGATGGATAAGAAAGTTTTCCCTTACAAGGCACCGTTAAGCCATCAACACGTTCGCGGCGAGGGTATTTTATTTGTGCTCAATAAAGCCCTAACGAGAATATTCTCATTAATATGTCACAAACAGCATGGTATTTTATAGGCTTTGAACTAGTCTTGACTGGAGATGGAAACGCAACTCCAACTTTCCACCTGTTTTGTCCATTTCAGTTAACATTTTTTATTATTTGAATCGAGATCCTTCCAACTATTAAAAAACAAAAATGGTTTCTTTATAGTATTTTTATAGAAACTCAGAGCATCAAGCACGTTTCTGACAATGTTCAATAGATATTTGTTGCGACTAGAAAAGCTCCATAAAAAATGCTTCCGAATCTCTTTTAACTAAGTTAAATAACATCATCGCATGGATAGGGAGCGATGGACGGAAGTGCTGGAGTGGAGAACTTTCATGGTCTCCACTTCAGCAGTCTTCGCACCAGACCGTGGAGAAGACCACAAGCTGGGTTGACGACACCAGACAACACGCTGGCCATGATTAGATGTCGAGGGCTCCAGGCCGTCTGGAGGGAAGGCGTTTGGAGGAGGCGTAACGCCATGTTGATGAAATAACATAGTTATATTGTACTAGCTGCGCCACAAGGCTTCGCACGCCTAGCCCAGCGGAAATGATTTATAGACCTAGAACTATCTGTATGCAAAATGTCAGCCCGATCCATTTAGTAGTTTTTGCGTGAAAGACAAAAACTACTGAACATACATACATGCATGTTTACAAATTGTCGCGTTTATAATATTATAATCGCGACAAATTGTCGCGTTTATAATATTGAATGCATCGGGCTGAAATTTTGCATACAGTAGGATTTCTATTGGTAAAGAAAATTACAATCAAATAATATAAATAAATTAAAACTAGTATTTACAAATGAAACCATTGAGCTAACTGGGATGCAACATTGGTTGTGCCTTTAGTTCCACTTAGGGAACCAGCTCACGGCCTAGAGTGGGACGCGATTGATGACTCATGTCATCTGGTCAAATTGTTTATGGACCATCGTAATACACGTGTTATGGCCGGCGAATATAATTGCACTTAGTTGATATTTACGTAGGTAGGAGCACATTGTAATAACCTCTTAAATACTAAATTTTATAGCATGTACTGTTATTACACAAAACTAATATGAAGCCTAAAAACCACCGGAAAATTATTTAAATTATGGAATATATTTACCTGATCGGGGCAATAATGCAGCCAGCGTATTGGAGAGCAAAAATATCATATCTCAAAAACGCGAAACTTAGTCGCTTCCACAACACGACCCATATCGCGTGGGGTCTACGCGCTACGGCCTACGCCGCTACGCCGTAGCACGTCGTAGCACGCCGTAGCACTCGTAGGCGGATACATACTGTGTGTACCGTGTAGAAACGACGACGCGACGACGACGCGACGTTTTCACTGCCTTGCATCTTCAGTTTACTTCACTTCCACGGTCAGCAGTGGCAATGAAAGTGTTAATTATTTTATTTATATTAAGTACCTGTAAAATGAATGTATCCTAAAAGCCGCAATAAGCGCGACGGTACGCGAGCGAACTGTTAACGAATTAAAATAGACCCTCGTTCCCAAGCTATTAGGAACCTTGACACGTCCTAATAAGGTCGAGCTTGAAATTAACCTCGAATGCCTACCCGGAAAGCTTCATTTAAAAGTCAACTTTTGTGTATCAATTAGGGCAAAATCAGCTTGTGCATTTAATTTTATTCGTAGCCAAGGTCTAAATGCTAATAAATTCATTTTAACACACCTGCTCAGAAAGTAGCTTTTTCCTTTTCCAAATTTAAAGTAGAAAACCCGTCTTTGCCGGGAGGACAAACTCTATGGAATTTAATTTCTCACGCGGTCATCGGGAGAGAAAATGTATGAAAATCCATTTCTAACGTGTTATTTTTTTGATTTTCCCTAATATCATCCGGTAGCTATGGTTATATTCATAATAGGTCAGACTTAATTTTTTTTACTCAAACTCGCCCTATGATATCGGCCTCTTCCGTATTCGGAACAATAATTCAAAAAAAGAACCATGTGCAAATCGTACGTGCGCGTCAAATTGTAAGCTCTAATGTAAACAACATTAGAGCTTACAATTTGAATTTACTCTTCGATTTTGAATATTTTTAACGATGATTTTCCTCGAAGGTGTAGTCAAAAGCAGTATGTATCACTCGGAAGAAAGTGCGATTCCTGCCTCGTGAGTTTAAGGCCCTCGGCTGAGTCTCGTGCCTCAAATGACTCACTCGATAGGAATTGTCGACTTTCTCATTTCAATTCTACTATTTCACTCACTTTGTACGTCGTCTATCTCTTACCGAATGCAAGTAATTCTATATAGCCCCGTTAGTTGCAAAAGGTGAAAGTTTTACCAAATTCATATAAATGGAATAAGATCTGTTAGTTTGAGTAGCCTTGGTCAACAAACATATGTTACGGGTTAAATCGTCTATACGACTAATTATTTATTCGTAGATATAAGCATACATTCCATAACAAGTTCACCAAGAAGATGCGTATAATGAGATCTTTATCAAAATTAGAACTGACCTCGAAAATCAAAGATTTAAATTGTTAGATGTGCCCTTTTGCACAGAAACTGATTGATGATGAAAAACTAAACACTGTCCAAATGAGAAATACTTACAAGCTTGGGAGCTCACAAACTTCGCTTGGCCACCACGGCGCTGTCTCACCATAGGAATGTATATGTATATAAAAGACCTAACTATCTAACGATTTAAATCTTTGCTAAAAAAATAAAAACATTTTTGTTATAACATTAAAAAACGAATGTCACGAAACGCGGAAAACCAAAAGACCCCATACATCAAACTACAACTAATTCGCTCACACTCATAATTGAATAAATTAAATTACTTGACTTGTGTACTACTATAGCTCCATGACGAGAGTACCAACATCCTGGACCCATACCATTTTTTTGCAATCAAAATCACTTGTCCCCTCTATACAACCCCTATAAAAGTTTTTATCCAAAATGGTCCGTGGGCAAGAAAGGGGGGAGGGGGGCGCTCTGTGGGTTTAGCTCTCAAAAAGTCGGAATTTTCCCTAGGTCCCCCAGGCATGAGAAATACATTTCCGCAAAAAAAAACCATACCTCTCCCTCCACCATCAAGGCAAACAATTATGTCAATGAGTCAGTGAGTCAGTCAATGGTAATCCAGCTATATTACGCCTTGCTGTGTGACGTTTTTACCCATCGTCGGATCTCGGTGTTCAGAATACAAACTTCGAAAGGAGTATACCCAGTGTGGGATATCCACTGGGGGCGTACCACTGAAGTGCGATCCCCAACCCGCATGCCCAGCGTGGGGATTATGGGCAATACACCCCCCCCCCCCATTAGATAAACGCCAACAAGGCGCTTATCAGGTCAGGGGGAGGCCTGCGCCTAGCAGTGGACCAATATAGGCTGATGATGATGTGTAATATAAACTCCCTGTGCACATGGCTAGTCTCCGTGAGGACTGGTCGCCTGCCCGATATAGCTAGGGAGTAGGGACCTTATGAGTTGACCCCATAAATCCATTCCATACTATAGATGCGAATGTAACTACGTAACTAGTATGTTTCTCTGTCTCTATATTACCTTTTCACAACAAGATGACAAAATGTCATAATGGATGTTAATGACCTAGTTTGTGTTGGAAGACACCAACGTTTTCTTTTAACGGGATATATTCTTAAGCTACTTTTTATCACAAAAAAAAAACGCACAAGAAGTATCTTAAATGACGACCATACGTCGTCGATTCCTTAATAGCTTACAACCCTAGGGGTCTCGTTTTACTCGTACTTCATAAAACTTTTTCGGCAGTTCTTCACCCAAATCTGTATGCAGCGCACGGCAGTTCATTGACACTGAAAATGAACTTTAAGCTGGTGGTGATAAGGTTGTGTTTTGTGCGCATGCGCGCGAGGAGAGGGGGGCGATCGATGCCCGACGCGCCGGCGACGTCGGTGACCCATTTGCGGCAGACGAACCAACTAACACTAGTGCTTACTTATTTACTTAACTTACATGAAAAGTACTTAGTACTGGAATGTATGTATTATTTAAGTTAAGACGAGTGGGATGGTCCATCTTTAAATGTTAAATGCGTTCGTTCTCGCCACGAACCATTACCTTGGCGTACCTGTAAAGGGCGGACCTTACCAAACATAAAACGAAGTTTAAGAAAATCTCTAACGATACTTAAAACTTTTAAATCCATTATAAACGTCTTTAATATTATCACTAAAGTAACCTTTATTTACATAAAAAATTACAGTAAATTAATAAAAATAAATTAGATCTTGTTTATAAAATTGAAATAATTAAGCTAACTGCAGGTAGCTCAACTGATCCAATCACTCAAGTCATTTTATATTGGATACAGTATTTTAAACTCAAAACTCAAATCATGGTGAATTTCCTGTTGTGAATGACTTTAGAATCTAATAGGAGTTCAAAAATTCCATAGTAGCATAGCAGCAATAAGTACTAGACTACAAGTGTGGACCGTTTGTTTACTTTAGAGTGCTTTTGACCATATAATAAGTTCTAAATTCCGACACAACTAAGATTGGTGTCAATTTAGATGTCGCCAAAACTAAAACAAAACTAATTTGACAGTACCTACTAAAAATGACACAATGTCAAAATAATAAGAATGGCATCATTTTTAGTCCTGTCAAATTAGTTTAGACGAGTTTTGGCAACATCTGAATAGACACCATTAACAGCTGTCAGCAGTAGAACTCACGGTATTAGTAGTTAAAAAGATCAAAAACGCAATAGATTATGAATTACAATAGAATGTGACATTATAACTACCAAAATATAGAAAAAAATATCCTACAAATAGGTACCGCATTCTTCCAACACAAATAAGGTTCGTAGTTAACCCGCTTACAACCGTAATGAGGAAGCTGTCAGTAACTCGAGCACCTCGTTTGATGAAACCGAGCCCTAGCCTCACTCGCGTGGTTCACCACTTCCTGGTTCTTCCGGCGTGCACTCGCTATTGGCTCCATTGCCGGCTCAGTGCGGGTCAACCGCCGCGGCCAGGCATTGACCCTGCGATGCTTGTGAACAATTGACTATCAACGCTATCGATTTATTATAGCTTGGTAGGTGGGGTGGGAAACTTTGCAGGCTTTTGTTTGTTGATTGCGTTTTCAGAGAAGCGATAGCGCAGAATATCTATACAGGGTGGATTTTTTAATGAGAGGGGTGGCCATATAACTAACCTTGACCGTTAGAGAAGTCATGAGAAGACACAATTTATGAAAAAATAAAAACAGCACACAGATCGGTACAATTTTTTTACAGAACTTTTCATTCAAGTTACAATTCTTCAATAGAATTGTAAATGTTTTTACGAATAGATGTTTTATCGAGGATAAACCGGATTATTATGTAAGATACTTAATCTTGGCTAGCAGCAAGTACCGACCTACACCAATTAGAAACAATAATTTAAAATCATCACATTGATGCTTAATTCTTACCCCTATCAAGTACTTATATTCAGAAATAGCCATTTCCTTTCATTTTCAATAGGTAGTTATTAAACAAAGATTAATTCTTAACAGTTACTGCCAATATACGGGTGACATATTAAAAAAAAAAATAAGACTAGTATTTATTCACGGTAACTCCCATTTGTTCTATATGACTATGACGTCATAGAACTGTAACCACTTTTTTATCCCTGCAGCTCCATGGTAGAACTCACGGTATTAGTAGTTAAAAAAGATCAAAAACTCAATAGAATATGAATTACAATAGAATGTGACATTATAACTACCAAAATATATTCCTACAAATACCGCATTCTACTTCAAGAATCAATACAAAATAATGTGTTCAAGGCAAAGTGAGCTCACAGCAGAACGTGACAAAGCACAAGTTGGCAATAACAGGCACTTCATCACAACACAGTCGAGGGCCGATGAGACGATCATTATAAATATGGATCGGCTAACCTTGTTATATCGAGAGAGGGCTCGTCTCGGGGAGTGCAAGCTAGGGTTTACATACAAAAACCACTAGTTCTAATACAAACAAGATAAAATAAACTTAAACGCGATTACGCGGTCACCGATAGTCCTTATTATATTTATTATATCAAATGTAGGACCAACCTACTTAAGTTTGCCCCCATGTCACTCGCTATAGATCTAGTCAAAGTATTGTCTGCGAACAACGTAGATACTTTATTCAATAACCTACCGAAACTCCTACAAATTGTACAGGTAGACATTGAAACCATGTGTTTAGATTAGTACCTACCTACTTATCATTTTGTATAATCCATTTAGTATATGATCGGCTTAGGATTAAAAAATAAACTGTTATGATGTTATATTGTCTATAAATAAATGAATAAAAAAAGACGTGTGGCACTCGGGGACTGCCGCGGTAAAGCTATTGCATAGCATAAGTCATTAAAAGTTCTGCTATTCATCGATAGATGGCAAAACTAAAAAGTATCACCGCTGTGTGCTTAAAAATAAATAAATATCTTAGACCCCGCTATCTCGTTAGACCCCCAATACAGTCTTCGGCGCAGAAGAAATAAAATAGTACTGGCTTCGGTCTATGTCAACTTATCGAAGTCGAAGCAAGGCAAACTTACATACAGACAAACATAGTACCTACCTACCGACTCGTCCATCTCATGTTTGGATCAAAAGTTTTGATCAATGTATACCTAGTTAAGAATATGGCACTGCATGTAACGTAACGTAGCTGAAGGAAACTGAGGAAAAAGTTTGAATGCAATAAGCGGGACCGTGGTGGTTTGGCCACTAAAACACGCTGTGTGTTGCTAGCTTAGAATTTGCACCACCCCATCTCTTCCCGTGGGTGTCGTAAGAGCGGGCAGCAGCGCCCCCTGCAGAACAATTCTACCACCGAACTGCGATCCCCAACCCACTTACCCAGCGTTGGGATTATGGGCCCACCATTAGATAAACGCCAACAGACGCTTATCAGGGGGAGGCCTGCGTCCAGCAGTGGACCGATACAGGCTGTTGAGGTTAAGGTTGAGGTTGGTGGGTTGGCATGGCACTAACTTCGAGAGACCTACATAACAGTCGATAAAATCCGAATTTGAATGATGATAAGTACAACACGAAATTTGAAATTTTCTCCCATGAACAGGAAATGAATTCCCGAGTCAAAATTTGTATCCAACGCGATACATTCAGATTCAGTGAATCATCAAGCTGTAAGAAGCCAGCAGCGGTATGATTCAGATCCATTTCGACCTTCTTTCAGCAAATATGGCAGGCAGCTTTCAGACACACGAGAAAGGAACCATAACTACCAACTAGAGGTATAATAAAGATTACTTTTTTCACCGAATTCGAAAAAAGGAGAAGGTCGGTGGAGGTTTCTAAGATTTCTGTATTATGTACAAGAGAGATAGAATGTGAGTATTCCTGCGAAGTCGGATGGGCAACCACTTGAGTTTAGCGCGATACTCGGATACGTGGCCATATTTGCGAACGAACGCAAATATGAACCTGATGCTGAAATTCAGATTTCACCGCTAGAACCAATTTAAATGATTCTTTTGCAGTTCTATACAGGACGAGGTGGTATTTTATTCACGAGGGATTACCTAGTGATTATCCGGCAAATCTTCAGTCGGTTTACAGTTTTCTCATAACAATCAAATCATGTTCGCATCGGCGGGCTCACTGCGGCGACTGCGCGATTTCCTTCCAACTTCCACTGAGGTGGAACACTCGCCCAGTCTCTTTTGCTCCCCATCCTTGATTACGCCGACGCCTGCTATCCGGATCTCACTGAAGTTTAACTAAATAAGCTTAGGCGCCTCCAGAATTTCAGCATCAGGTTCATATTTGCCTTCGCAAATATGGCCACGTACCCGAGTATCGCGCTAAAGTCAAGTGGTTGCCCATCCGACTTCGCAGAAATACTCACATTCTATCTCTCTTGTACAGTATCTTGTGCTATCCTCCCAGCCCATCTTATCTCAAAAAGCGCTTTGAATTTCTGTCCAACTCACACTGACACAAGAGAGATCTTTGCGTTCCTCTGAAACCCTTGTTTTAAAAGTTCCTGCTCACTCTACTAATTTCTATGAAAAATCATGTACTGTACAAGCTATTAGCCTATGGAATGCTCTTCCCCTGGACATCAGACGTGCAAAACACTCCCTATTAAAAAAAAAACTGTTTTCACAGCATTATTTTATCCGTGTAAAATTAATAATTAATAAAAAAAATGTTTATGTGTGTTAAGTTTTATCATTATATTCATTATGTATGTAGGTACCCAGTATAAATCATGTTAGGTATTGTAGTATGTAGTGTAGGTATATTAATATTGGTTTCTGTTCCTCAAGTTATTTTTTTATATGCCCGGTGGCATATAAAAAAATAACTTGAGGAACAGAAATTATTAATATACCTATATTGTTCTTTTATCTCCAGTCCATCCTAAGGTTGCCTGGAAGAGATCGCTCAAAGCGATAAGGCCGCCCTCTGTACTTCCATGATTCTGTATATTTCCTTCTGTATTGTATTTTATGTTTGTGTGGTACAATAAAGAGTTATCTATCTATCTATATATGTATGTATCTATCATTGGATCATGTAACTGTCAAACAAAAGATGTCATGGCTTTTCCCTTGGCAAATCTAGATGCCAGTAGGTATGAGCATTTCTCTATTTTAACCGACTTCAAAAAGAAGATAGTTCTCCATTCGACAGTTATTTCGTTATGTTTATGTTGGTTACCTCAGAACATTTGATTGGGTGATCTGATTTGGATGATTCGATTTTATTTGAAAGCTGGTGCTTTCCATGTGACCCCATTTCAATTTGGTTCAGTTTTGACAATGGCATCCATGAGAAAACCATATAATTGGAGTCGGTTAAGGCGCATAGCCGAGCCAATATGACAGCGTTACCTATTTTGTCATATTACGAGTATTACGTTTAACACAGGAAATTTTAAAAATCCAAAATGACAAAGACGGACTCGTGAAACAATTGAACCTTGTAAGGTGAAAACTATTACAGAGGTATTGAGAGACCTATTAAATGCCTATAAAACATCACCTATGCCCTGTCCCGTTCTCTCATCAGCTAACATCCGCGCACCTCCATTCAATTGACCTACTTCCGCCTGCGGTACTAAACACGTGCCCTCCCGTGCCCTCAAAAACCTTTAAAGTATTATGGCTGTAAGCACGACGTTTTCGGTGAAAACCGTGGTGATTATGGTGGCAAATGGTGTTGGGTATAAGTCAACTATCAAGGTGTCGATGTTGGTCTTATGTTTGGCAATTTAAATCTTTTAATCCATGCATAAACTATTAGGTACTGAAGGAGTATACACCAGTGAAAGCCTATTTTATCTTTATTACGTTACAAGCGCAACTTTGTATATCCGAGTAAGCTTTACAAAATGAAACTATTACAGAGGCATTAATTCATAGATACCACAAACTGTACGATGGATTTTTAAAATTTCCTATGTTAAACGTAATGAAATGATACAATAGGTCGCGCTGTCATATTGGCTCGGGTATGCGCCTTAACCGACCTAACAATAGAAATGCAAACTATGTATAGAATTTGAGAGCCTTAGGCCTTATTTTGAGAATTTGAGAGCGTTTGAGAGCGTCTCTGTAAACAGTGCAAAACGCTCAACGCGCCGCCCGAGCCGCTGCACGCCCCGCGTCTCCGTACACAAGGCCTCAGTGTGGCGCAGCGGACGAAGGCGAGTCCTTAACCTCAACCTCAACAGCCTGTATAAGTTCAATGCTGGATGCAGGCTTCCCCTTATACGCGCCTATATCTAAGGGGGGTAATGCCCATAATCCCCACGCTGGGCATGCTGATAAGATCGCAGGTGAAGGTGAATGGTACACAAGTTCTTTATTTTATTTGTGGAAATATTATCTATTGATTTTTAGCAAATAAGACATCAATTTGTAAAGCTTTTGAAACCGAAACTAGAACTTTTTCTGAAGAACATCCCGATTTTTCTGGTTATTGAGGCCTCCTGCAAAATTAAAGCTGATGACTTATTCATTTTTGTACTTATAGGTATCTGTAAATCATCAGTATTTAGGTTTTGATATTTTTTTGTCTTTTGTGAAACAGTTGTCACTATCTACTATGAAAATTGCATCAGCAGATATATCACATTGTGTCGCTAACATCTTCCTCAAGAAAGAGCTTTTGGCTTCTGTTTACCAACGACGCACGCAAACATCAACCCTAACATCAACACAACTACGCTTACAATCGAACTCACGACGCTACACATGAATGGAATCTCCAGCCAAACAAAAAGTACATGCGTATATTTGTAGTAACGTTATAACCTAGCTACCAGCAGCTTTTCACACGTAATATCTAGCTTATGGATTTGTTAATAGAGGTTATTTTCTATCGTGAATTCAACCGAATCTATAGCGTATCAGCGTTCAGTGGCAACAAACATTCGTCTCCTCGCTTCTTCTAAGTCATTGTGATGGGGGAAATAAATGTTGGTATTTACCCGCCTCCGTCCCAGCTTGTACCGTGGACGCCTGAAGTGGTCCATCGCAGCCTTCGTCATAAAGTCCACATCACCATCACTATCACTCCACTATTTGTCCATGATGATAACTGGCGTGTGCGCCGGCGGCGGGCGCGCTCGGCCGCTGCGCGCTAAAAATAACGTGCACCGAGGTTGTCCGCAAGGGAATCACTGCCGGAGTGAGTCCGATCATGACAGATTACTCATTAATTCAACAGCTGAAACTAATAAACGGCTTAGGTCGAACGATCGAGCGGAGACGGGTCCCGAGAAGGGTCAAACCGATTCGAATTATTCGCAAATAATTAAAGAAAAATTACAAACGGAGGTAGGTAAGTCAGAAATTAGTCTAGGAACTTTTTATCAATAATTGCTATATACATATATCTATCGATATTTTTTCAGTTCCTGAATTACTCACAATTCAAGATTCCCAAAATAGTTTTTTGAAGCTAATTAATTTAATTTGAAATTAGTTTTAATAAGTTATTTTGTAGCGCCCCAATGGGGTACATGTTTGAGACTATTACTTGACTGCTAAGATCTATGTCTATGTAACCTAACAACATGTAAACAAGTTAATAAATGATTCTAAATGGTTCAAAATGATTAATGCTATTATCTTAAAATTTGAGAAGTCTATAGTTTTGTTTCGTTGTAGAGTGACAGGGCTGAGACAAGTTCAATGAGATCAGTAAACGCAAGCAATGCACTCGATGCCCTCACTCAAGGCAACTATGTCTGTACTAAAGGCACTTTGAAAGGTAAAGACTAAACTGCACTTTTGGCACAGCTAGCGCTCACAAGTGTGGATACAAATTTTAAATATTAGGGATTCTAAAAAATATAAAAATGTTAACCCAGTGATTAAATACCTACTTACTTATCAGTAGATACGCATTTTTTTACCTACATTTACAATACCTGCTAGCCAAGGTAAAAAAAATAAGAACCTAGGATCAACCAAACAAAAGTAATATCCATTTTCTCAAAAAAAAAATGGAATCGCTAAGTGTTACATCTTTCTATAACCACTCTTGGCTACGAATTTGTGTTGGTCCCGACACCTACTATTTCATCCGCAAACTAAATACTTGACACTGCACGTTCAAAGAAGCGAGAACCTCCTTGGTTCTTGAATCGTTGAGACGGAAGAGTTGACATCGTAGTTCGCAGGAACGACAACAGGTGGCGCTGCTCAGATATTTAGTTCCATGAGAAAGAAAACATTGTAGATGGCGCTACTAGTCCACAATCGGAAAGAAAAAAACAACTTGTCAAGTAAATAAGCTATGTATAAGGTTTGTGTCCACGGATACCGGGATCGGATTGAATTAGCCACTGATCCCGCTAAGTTTTATCCACTGATACCTACCGGGATCGGTTTCCAACCAAAAACGGAAAAATGTTTTTACCCGCTGATCCCGGTATCCGTGGCTACAAGAAATGAAATAAAGTTGTTTTGGAAACAGATCCCGGCTGCAGTGTTTAGAAGTTTAAATAAAAACAATATGTTTAATGTTGAGTCTGAAATAATTCAACAATAAATTATTTTAATTAAATCTAAAATCACAGGAATCATTACATCATTATTGCTCTGTCTAATTCACAATTGTTTTATTATGACTACGATAACTTTGTATTTCTAGCTTAAGTAATATATTTTCAAACTAACATAACCCTATAAGATGATTCCTTGACAAACTCAGAAAATGTTTGCACTCAATATAATTAAGGTGGTATCCAATTCAAAATTTCGTCCTATCAATGAATGAAAGTCCATCAAAAACACTTTCGTTTATGCGATCTGGCACTGGTCCAGCCGCTCTAGTGGGTGTCGTAGTACTAAACATTATTTGCGCAACATAACCGTCAAATTGAATATTTTCTACGTGTTTCAAAGAGGAATTTTACGTGTTGGCTGGCCTTTTGCCCGTGGCGCCGGAGTTAAGAAGTTTGTTGATTGAACTAGAGTTTTGGTTATCAATACTTATATTATAAAGAGGAAAAATTTGATTGTTTGTTTTGATTAGGCTTCGAAACTACGGGACCGATTTGAAAAATTGTTTCATCATTAAAAATGTTACTTTTCATGGAGTGACATGACATAGGCTATATATTATCCCGGAATTCCCACGGGAACAGGAAATCGCGAGGCGTTGTTCGTTATAATTAAAAGAGCTTCTTACAAATTTCCACACTTTTCTCTCTCCTAAGCAAAGCAATGTCTATTACTTCTTTATACTCGTACTATATTATGACAGATTCTTTCTCCTTGATCTGACTCAAGCTAGTTCTTCCTCGTCTTCCTTCTAGGATGTTACTTATGAAGTTCTCTCGCCGTATAAAATGTCTAATCATTCTCTCTTCTGTTTTGAAAGCTTGTTAATCATTAATCTTTTCTGGTCAACTCTTATCAACTTCTCCTTATTAGTAACCTTTCCCATTTAGCTAATCATTAAAATGAAAGGAACTGCTGGTAGATGCTGCATGCGACAAGCTGAAAAAGACGCTTCGTCATTTTAATGACTAGATGTTGAAAAGAGTTGAGACTGAAGGGCAGCAGACTAGCGATAGATTAGCATAGGCTGATGATGATGATGATGATAACATACTCGACTTTTTTTGGTTCACGGCGTAACGTATTAGGGTCGCTGCGAATGGTAAACTACGTCAGTACCGGTTAGCACCGGATTTTACAACAACAGTAGAACGTAACATTCGTTCTCAGTAGGTATTGTGAATATCAAGGATCAACTTCGAAAATGTACCTACTTTGACTTTTCTCCATAGCTTACTTGTTTAAATCATTGTCTACCTAGAACAAGATCCACTAATTAATCCAGAATTGTATACTTAGATATAACTATATATATTTGTATTTTTATCGTACCTTTTTTTACGTACAATCGACCTTCGTTTGACCACCAATCTCACCTAATGGAAAGCGAAGATGCGGCCGACGGTGTATCGCGAAGTCTAAACTAGAAGATACCTATTCACCCTTGTCTTGAAGAGACTCAGGTTGCAACTGTAATTAAAACCTTTTGTTTATCCGATGTTCTCAATCGCGTAACTAGCGATCGTGTTACTTCAATTTAGTAAAATTTCTGTAAAATTGTGTCCAACTAGTACTTTATTATGTTTTTGTTTTGTTTACAATATAAATATTAATTTTAAACCAACTGATTATGTTTGACTTTAGCTTTTTAACTGCAACCTGTTATGTAATTCTAATTTTAATTATTTAAATCATCTCATATTTGAATTTGACATTACTAGTTTATCCTATTGTTCATTTAATTATGCCAGTTTATTGTTTTAATTGTATTTATATGACGTAGCCTCTTTACAGCTGAACATTTTATCAACTATGTACCTACTTACTACTTTTTGTGTGAAAATGTATGTATCTATTATTTATTATTTAGACATAAGAATTAATTTAAACTTATTGATATTTAGACATAGGCAAACATGTAATTTTTGACATAACTAAGTGCTCCTTGTGTTCCTATGGTTGAAATAAATGAAATGAAATGAAAAGTTTTCGAATGGCAAAAAAGTTTAAAAACTTGTAATAACTAATTGCTGTCACATTTTATCCCCCTCCCTTGTGAATATCTGAAAGTGGAAATGCATCAGGCACCTTGCAGCTCACGACGTTCCACTAAGTGTCTCGCAATCCAAACGTGGAGTTAACCAAATATGTCCCCGGGTGAACGACACCGTCTATTTCAGTGCTAGTAATTATACATAAGAGGAAGGACTTGTCTGTCTGTGCGCAATGCTATCGCGTGCTTCTTTAATTGGATGTTTACAGATTTTGATGTCGTGGCTTGGATTAAGACGGTTTTAGATGTCGGCGCTCGGTGAAGATTTCATTTCATTTCATTTATTCCACCATGGTACATTTATAAATACAGTTGATGTCGTTGTAATCTTATTTCACATAATTAAATAAATCATATTATAAGACAAAACACACAAAAGAGTTTTTGAAAGGACGCACCATAAGGGATTGTAAGCAGGAGAAGACTAATGATAGCAAAAATAAAATAACTGCCAGAGGGTAAATTTGAATTAACACATACTCGTACCTATCTATTATAAATAACAAATGGTTGGCCGTAAAAGTGCTTAAAATAGATGATACTTGGTTAAGTAGACAAGTACCTAATAAGAAAATAATGTATTTTTTTGTTGGTGGCCAAAATACACTTCAGTTGACGAAACTACTATTGTAGTTTTTTAGTAGGGAAAGCTGCGAAAAGCTTATTTTGGATGATTGAATAAACTTACTAGCACTTTCTTATAATCACTGTGATAAAGAATTTCTATCCAACAGAAGTTTACCAGTCACTTTTGTGAGCATGTGAGAACAGTCACAATGCGATAGAGTCTAAAGGGGTATGAAAATTTTAGCCCTAACATATTGTCACCATTTGTTTTTTTTTTATCGCCGCGCGCTATTTGGATCTAACACTAAAGAAATATATGAAGTTATTTTACTCTGTGAGTATTTCAGAAACCTGACGCTTTAAGGACATTATTTTATAAGAAAAATACAATCAAAGAAAATTAATAAATCCAAACTAGTATTAAACTAGTGTTTTGTAAGACATTTATTTTAGTGTCTTCTATAAATAATGTTACTTCAATTGTGCGCGGGGATTTAAAAAAAAACTAAATCCTACGCCTCCATCTCCATACAAAAATTGTAATTTAGCACACAGGTATTTAGCCCAGGTTCCTGGGCCAAATACCTGTGTTCAAATAAATGTTTTTTCTATTCTATACTATTCCACTGCCAGCACCTGAAATCAGTAAAGTCTACATGTTCGTTTCAGAGCACGTGGCGCGGCGGCGGCGGCGGCGCGCGCGCTCGCTGGGCGGGCGGCGCGGTGGGCGGATTATAACGACGAGTTGCATTGCACCGAGAACGAGCGGGAATTACTTTTATAACCACGCTTTACTGGTTCTTCAATTAATTTGATTCATGCTGCTGATTTATGGGAGATATATCATAATGAACGAGTTTAATCATATAATTTATTGAAAGAATCTTTATATTTTATACTTATTGAATCAAAAATCTGCCAGTTATGTACAGTGTGGTTAATTGTTATCTTGTTAAGTTTGAAGTCAATTTCTATGACTACAGAACGAGTTTAAAAGTAGAATATTTCGGTAAAATTAAGATAGCAACCCATATACTAACACAATAAATTTAATAATATAAAACCATTACTGATGTAATAACGATACTTGGAACCTGTCAGGGGGGCCACCCGACGATGAACGACTGTACTGTACAAGTGTAAGTACATGGGTTGACTAATAAGGTTTTTTTTTATTGTTTTTTGAGATCGAAGTGTGCACGAACGTGAGTGGATGGCCAAGTCGAAAAGCGTGTAGAGAAAAGTCGTGAAAGGGTTCAACGTATAAAATTCAAATTATTATAAAAAATTCCGGCTAATTTTGATAACCGAATAATTCATTACAGTTTTCTAAATTCATGCAAAATAGAAGTTTTATGGAGTATAAACTCGATTTATATACAGGCTAGTACAGTTGTTCGTATATTTTTAACCGACTTCAAAAAAGGAGGAGTCTCTCAATTCGACTGTATTTTTTTATGTTTGATACCTCAGAACTTTTGACGGGGTGGTCCGATTTTCATGATTCTTTTTTTTATTTAAAAGCTGGTGCTTCCCGTGTGGTACCACATTTTAATGTCGTACAGTTCTAACAATGGGCTCCATATAAATTGAAGTTGGTTTACAGTTATATTAAACAAAATCACATTGACGTCTTTTAGGAAGTATTAAAACTAAAATTGAAAAATGCTTTTTCTTTCATCAATAATGCATTTCTATGCAAAGATTGTCCATTATTAGCAACCGAATCAGTTTTTTAGTTTTTTCAAAAATACCCTGTGTTTTTGCTACGTTTACGGATGTTTGTTACCTCTTCACGCCAAAACTACTGAACGGACCGGGCTGAAATCATAATGTAATGTAATTTTGCATACAGCTAAATCTAATCCTGAAATCAAATATATAGGTTTCTTTTTATCCCATAAACTAGTTTTCATGGAATGGAAATCATAGGAACAACGCGCGAAGCCGCCGGGCGCAGCTCGTAGTTTATAAACGAATTGCCAAGTAAGCAAAACTACTATATATTCCTCAGACGTAGGTAAAGGAAAACGAATATTGATTGCAAGCAATTATTAGGAACCTATAGGTATTCTTATTCCCGGAACAATTTCCACTTCACGTAACATAAACCGTTCCGTTACCCTCCAATGCTTGAATAATGTACTAGAAGAAAATAATTAAACTGTTGAAAAAACTAAAAACCATCGATTCTCTAATTAGTGTAGTTTTATTTATGTAGTTTAAACAGATTTTTAAGTTTTACAGGATAAATACACTCTCTTCTCATATTATGTAAAATGCTACGTAAAATGCTAGGGCAAACAATTATTTTCTGTTCTAATTACTAAATTCAGATACTGACAGTTTGTTATTATTATCGATAGACCTTCGTTTGACCACAATCTCACCTGATGGAGAGCAGCTATTTGGCCGAAGATGCGACACCAAGGTCTAAAATATACCTATTCACTATTGGTACCCACACTGCTGCATTATCACACGGTATCTTGCAAACACAACAGTGTACGAGAACCAGTCGAAATCTAGAATCACGTACATTTTATTCGTCGTGCGTGAGTCAGTTCCCTTCGGCGAGAGGGCGCGCGACACCTCTATTTCTAGACGCTGCAATAACAGTACCAATGGTATTTTTATTACGTTCCCGTTTTATTTCAGCTTACAATTTGACAAAATAAAAATAAGAAGGGCCGAAACGCGACACGCGCTGCGCGTTCCATCGCCGGCCTCGTTCAAGCTGGCTTAGATTTCGTAATACAAATGCTGCAGTGGAAAGCGAAGTTGGTTTAAAACCAGCGGCCCTTTAATGAGAGAGCGTTCACCTCAAAGTGGTTTAAGTTTAAAGTAGTGCGTTTTTGGACAGAGCGTGTCGCCCGTTTCCGTATTACAGTTTTTCAGTGTGTAATGGGCTGCGAGGAGCAACGAGCTTTGAAGATTAGTTTCAGAGCTTTTTGGAAGTTGACGAAACGTTGCTTACGAGGGCCATTTTGTTTTAGGGCTGTTTTTTTTTATATGCAGGTCCACGGTGAATGACACAAACTTCGCAAGTGCTCGGGTCAAATCCGGCTGCAGATGATGACGATGATGTGAATTTTTCAGCTTTGTTTCAAATATTATAACACAAGCTCTGCTTAGCTTGGAGCTAGACAATGCTGTGTGAATTGTCCAACATTATTTATTATTATTAATTATTCAGACCTTTCAGTAGGCTGTTACCAGTTTTCTTTCTAATAACATTAAATGGATAGACTGTCTGAGGAGCGCTAACAGATCTGGCTATTATCACCTATTACCAACGTCCAGTTATAACGTACTCATCATTATCATCGCCTCAATAAGCAAAAAATATAGCAATATTCATAAAACCCCATCAACACCATAAAGCGGGCCCCGCTACTGCGATACAATCGGACATAAACACGCCAAAACTTCCTTCCAACTCGAATAAATTTAACACCTGTCCGCTTCAAAACTATCCAAAAAAGTGGATTTATCGCACCACGTGACGTACATTGCCACTTTAGTTGGGGAGGAGTTCCGCCCCGGCTAAGACAGGCGGGAAGCGTGCCGCGGCTGCCGTGAGGAAGGTGATCACGCAACGCGACCGCACCTCGCCGGTTATTTCCTCCTAAATAATTGTTGCCATCAACGATTCCGAATGTTTCTGCGTTACGGTTGCGCCACGTTCTCAGAAAAAGCAGGCAAGACAGTCGTTTTCGGTTGGTCTACGCATAAGTTTAAATTAAACATCCGATTGCCTAATATTATGTTAATTACCTGATTTACACGTGTAAATATCGATATTTTATTCAATTTAATCAAATATAATCATACAAAATCTTTTCAAAAAATAAACATTAAACAGGGCAGGATCGTGGTGGATGGAACACACTTCCGCAGGTAGATAGAGTGGTCAAATTGTAGTGGCTAATGGTGGCGATGAAACGTGTGTTTTAGTTGCAATTTAAGACACTAGTTTGTTGATAGATAATAAGAATAAAGTTCTCGAATTTGTTTCTTCGCCTAGGAATCCCGCTTCTCGTGTGACCGAGGCGATCCAGTAAAGAGTACTTACGTGTTATGACTGTGGCTATTTTCAGTTTGATTGTTACGTGCTTTCAAAGTGCGTAAGTTTCTTTTATTGGCGCGTGTGAGCTTTCTTATAAATTGGAGTGACCTTATTCCCGGTGATAATGATACAAATCTTCCCAGCAGTGGTAACATTTTTAAGTCCATAGCTGTAAGGAGTCTATGGTGTGGAAATAAGGACCGGATTTAGTTAAATGTCTAATATCTAGAACTAACAATAAAGCTCGACCTGCTCCAATGGCGATATCAGAGAAACAAGAGCTTACAAATTCTTATTGCTTCACTTTTGAGCCAGAATAGAATGTATTCTAAATTATTCTTCTAGGCCTGTCCAATTAGCTAGATGCCATTTTGTTTTCCATGATGGAACCTCATTATTTAACGTAATATCCCTTGAGCTCTTTTCCAAAGTTTCCGACACTACAGCAGAAGCGATTACGACCCGAATAACCATTCAGAGCCTTACGTGCCCATAAACAGAAATACTTTCCAAAAGACAAGCATTAAAACACTGGAAAGGATAGTAAAACGGCAATAATATTCAAGTTTATTAGTCCATTTCTAATGGTATATAACCGAGGTGCTAGCAGTGTCTATTTCACACAATACTACAGTTTCATACAAACTTAGTCATGTAAGTATTGGAAGCACGCACTTTGCGTGAGGGGTTGTTTTCACGAGGGAGTCGCTGGTACGAGTAGAAAGCGTGCAAGTCCATTATTGCCACTATATTATCGTGAACGGTAAGGGCAAGACAGCGGGTTGAATATGGCCACAAACCAAAAAATATATTTTAGTTGATTTCGGATAGTACTGTCTTGTTCGTCAGTGGTATTACAAGCACATGCTTTTAGTGCCAAAAGTGGACAAGTATTTATAGGGTAAGGTCTTCTCTTACTTATTGCATGATGTAAACACATTGTAAAAACATCACAGATCAAAATGACATTTTAATCCATAAAAACTCAGCGCTCAAAGCAAACTCATGTAGTACACCATCTGAAAATAAACACCCGACCGACGGTTTGTTACAAGCTTTTATAAGACAGAAAGATCTAAATCATATTATGTAATGTCCTAAATCAAGTGGTAACGCGTTTTATTTCATTCCGTTATGATTTATGAAGCATTTGGATTAATTAAATTGAAAATTGAAATGTTGCAGCCGTTGGCATTGATGTGAATGTGATGGACGGTGGGAATCAGGATGTGGCCTTGACAGATGATGAATATGTTGATGCAACTTTACAAATTTCTGCTCTCACAGCCGGTGCTGACCTGAGTTCTGCTAATAAAGACCCAGGATCTGCATGGGTCAGTCTCCTTTCCGAACTTATTGACATACTGTGACCAACCATAACCCTGATAAGCTGGGATTTTGAAGGAAAAGATGTCGTTCGCCAGGCACAAAACGGGTCTGAAGTGTCTCATTGAGGAATCAACTCCATCCATACCCACAGAAAAGGTGAAACGAAGCTTTTAGTCATCTAATATCCAATACTTCAAGGCAGGGGGATTATGCACAATACACTCCCCTACCAGAAGACGACCCAGATATATTATTTTATATTATCTCTTTATTTCAGATTTAAAATCCATATAACAAATATATACATACCTCTACATAATATGTGCCATGCAGTGATGGGTCATAAATGGCTGATTAGGTAGCTATAATCACCGAAATAACTGTTATAGAGTCTGTTCAAAAAGAGAAGAATCGTGGGAGTTGAGGGCGCTCGTGTGCCAATTGAAAATTTTTGTTGCTTTGAGTACGACTAAAAGTGTTAGTCCATCGTAACGCCACGACTCTTCTCTTTTTGAACAGACTTTAACTGGTCACCCAGTTAAGCCATAAAAGCAAGTAAGCCATCCAGTAGCGGGTTCTAAACGCGGCTCCTGGCTAAAAACACAGATACAGAGTTCAGCAATTAAGGAGCGGCACGCGAGGCGCCGACGTCCCCGCCGCCACCTGCACCCAAAGTGTCCAAATTACTAGCGGGGATTCTTCATTAATGTTTACTGTGACTTCGGAGTTCTAAGGTGCGTGGATAAAGATAAAGGTTCTTTATTGCCATTTTGGAATCATTGAATTTAATATCACAACTACTCATTTACACTGTGAAATCAAGAAGAAGTAGAAGTGGATCAGAAGGTAGTCCACTATTTCTTGGCATTACAGTCAGACAGCATTGTCAAGATGAGCCAGGCAATATACCCCCAGTTTTCATACAACGTTTGCCATATGAAAATTAGGGGTAGGTGAAACCAAATGCAATAGCTTGGTGGCTTATTTAACTCTCAAAAGCCTCCCGCATATTATTAGGATTTTTTATAAGCATTCGATTTTTTTCCTAAGTTTAAACTATACCTATAGTACCAAATAAAATGGTTGTAAAATGGCCCCCAGTTTTCATATGGCAAACGTTGTACCAAACACGTAGAGTGAAGACCTATCTATTTATACTTAGCATTTTGTTAACATTGTGCATATGTTTAATGGTAAAATTCAGGTTTCGTTTTAAGATGAGGAGACAAGGATAGAACTAAGATTTCTCTTTTTTGAGTATTATCCGTATATAAACACTGAGCAAGCTTTTTCGGATATCCAAATCCCAGCTGGATGTCGTTCGCCAATAATTTTAAAACGACCCACTATCACTTTACAACTCCAATTACCCACCCAATAAAACTCAAACTCAGTACTAGACAGACTATTTTTAACACAGCATCGAGCAATTAATCGAAGTAGTTTCAGGTTCAATAAAAAGGATCATAACATACAACAGTCGTCATAAAAATTGTTATATTGTAAGTCTGGTGCGGGGATTGCTGATTTTATTGTGGAGGTATTAATATCAGGAGTGATTTCTGGCTTCGAGAACAAACAGATCATGGAAACCAGTTACTGGGAATAATAAATGAGAAACTGTAATAAGTGAGTGTAATAACAAAGCACAGACTTTTTCCAGTTGAATTCATTGCAGCAAGGTTCTTCTAGTCAGAATCAAATTAACGTTAGTACTCAGGCTTACAAAAAGCACATTGGAACTTTGAAATTCAGAGAGAGCAAAGAAATAATGTATCAATCGATTCTCTTCACGCTATGAAGACTTAGAATAGCTTAGTCTAATTCTCGTTTAACTGTAGGAAAACCTAGAGAGACTAATACACTAACCCCTTATTCATAATGGTCTGCTAACTTACCATACTGCTAAATCTCGCTCTGTCTTCTTCTATTGACATAAGTCAGACTGAGAAATAACACTACTTAGCAGCCGTTTTATGTTAGCAGACTATTATGATTATGAATTGTAGGCTTAGTACTCAGAGAGTTTATGAATTTAACCTTTTTGCGGAGTGAGAACTATAAGCTCAGTCAAAAACATAGAATCGGTCTCTTCACCAAAGTGGAGCGTATCATACATAGAAACCATAAGCCCTAGTACCAATGTAATCTTGAATGCTGGACATAGGTCTCCAAGCTCTTATCCTATAGTGGAAAGTTTAACACTATCTGCGCATAAGTGAAAACAGACTTTAACACTTATTTAGATGCGCATAGACATACTATTATTTACTCTGTGTCTAGACAGAGACTAGGTAATATTTAATAGGTTTATTGCAGACGATAAAGCATGGATTGATGCTCACCACAAGTACTTTTAACTAATTGGAATAATTGGAATTTATTACTTGCCAATTGAGATCCTCTCTAGTCGAATTCAATTACAATATTACAAATGCAATTAAGAATATTGCAAATCATTTGCAAATTCTCGTTTTTTTCCATGATTCTAGGTACCCACTTGTTATTTTTGCTTCGTTAATTAAAATGTACAGTTATTTTTCTACAATTAATAATTTTAACATCAAATTAGACAGGTAAGTACTAATCTACTCACATTTCGATATAAGTTTATTAGATTGATGGTTGACTAGCTGAGCCCCGCGGCTTAGCACGCGTTCATATTATATGCCTATGTTTGATTCCAGAATTAGGATTACCTGTATGCAAAATTTCAGACCGATTCGTTTAGTAGTTTTAGCGTCAAGAGATAACAAACATCCATCCAGCCACACATCCATACAAACTTTCGCATTTATAATATTTGTGTGATGATGTGATATGTGATAAATCAGTGGGTGATTAATTTTTCAATTAAAAGATGCACTAAACTTATGTATATTAATAGCCTCATGAATGAACTTTATTTAAAAATTAATATTTTCGATTGAGATGCTTTGATATTGATGCAAACCTATCTTTGACTCGTAATCCGTACAGACACGAGTACAAACTCTTCTATTAATACGCGTTTGCGCACATTTCTCGTAATTCGTATTTGTCACATTTTTACCGTGCGCGGGCGCACGTGGCGCCGCCATCTTGGATTACTTATGATTTATTTAATCCGTACATGATTCAGAATAAACGGTAGGTACAGTCGAATATACGCTTCAACGAATATAAATATGGAAGACACGTGTAATGAGTATTTTTTAATTTATTACCTACCTATATTTTGGTTTAAGTTATAAGCTTGTTTTGATTGAGATAAATCTTCTATAAAACTGAAAACTATCGGATCAGCCATCTTAAAAGAATGTAACATAAGTAGACCTAGGCCACCGTATATGTATATGAAAGTTACTCAGTCATCGACATATGCATTAGAGACGCATATTTCATAGAGAAGCGTTACTCATACTCAAGCATAGCTCTATGACTGAACTAGCTTTAATAATAGGGACCCCAGAGATGTCCCCACGTATCCACGATTTCTGTAAAGCAATGGAAAGATTGAAAAATAAAAACACAATATGTTGGAACTAATTATAGACAAAATTCATGTATAGTGCTAGCGAGTAGAACTTTCAATGAATTCAGCAGGATATTGAACATTGAACCTTTCAATACTAGCATTCACAGGGCAAGGCGATGCATGAATCTCAACTTCTTTTGCACAAGATGTTATTATTTTTTCTTAATTATCAGCTATTGTTTCTTTTTATATGTTAATTTAAATAATTTAAAATAATAAGGTACCTACTGACGCAATCGTCGACGACAAGAATTTTAGTGTTCACACTTAGGTAATTTGTTATGATTCTATCAGCTAATGCATATAAACAGCTTTCTGTCACTATTTTAATTAGTTAAGCTGATGGCAATTCGAATTAAAAAAAAAACAATTTACGCAATCAATGAGCCGATGTACAATTATTGCATTACTATCCTAACAAGGCAAAGTAATTGGTTGTATGTGGACTCAATAATAATGTAGTTAAGTAGGCATATCTCACCTTACACCAATTTATATCTAAGCGATCTATTTATGGTCCAGGTAGAGTATTTCACACTACATGGTGTAGGCGCCCGTTACGATATATCACGGCAATAGAAACCCGAACATGTAACGTTTCGAGTAAAAAGCAAAAATATATCGCTCAACGTGAACGTGAATTATCGTAGAGACGAAATAAAAGTATACTGAGACATTATAAAAATAGTGATGTGTGAAGAAAAAGGGCTAAAAGATGGATGCGGCAACCTATGCGAAGTTTTGTTCAAGAGGTGAGAGGACACTGCATGATTCTACTTTCTTTTACATTTCTACTAATTCATGCTAAGTAGAATCCACAGAACAATCATATATTTGTTAAATTCTTCATCTCCTTAATGGGGGTTTGCCCTGTCCTTCTTTTTTCTCATCTATCAAAAATAAAACCGATTTATTTTCCACTCACACTAAGAAGAACCTAGGCACCTTCTTTCTGACTCCATTTATCCACACATTCATGTTTGCTCCTACGTTTTGGCATTAGATGTTGAGTTTTCTATAATTCGTATTTCTTTTAGGTGCGTTACAATTAGCTATGTCAGAATGTCTTAACTTGTGTGTCTTCGTAGTTCTTCGTAATCCATGTATTGAGTGCATCCCACTCACCGCGAGCGCGCATCGCGACAGTGTTGCCACATCGCGAGTTATGTGCTGTGCGCTACTTGCCGGCCATTTCTACAATTTATAAAGATTACGGATACGCCGGTGTTGCCTAATACGTACAGAGATTAGAGCTCGGTTATGTACTTGCGACGCTGGGATCGTGTGAGCTTGTTTATTTGGACATTAATTTTTATGGCTGTGATTGTACTGTACTAACCTACGTCTTACATGTTTTATTTTAGTTGTTGAATGTCATCGAAGCTGGTTTTTGTAATCAAAATCCCACGTTCATACAAACCCTACCCAATAAGACCACAAACATTATTATTCAGATAATCGTATGTAATTATTCATTCAGTCATAAAAATACGAACAGAAATCAATATGATTATTTCCAGATCCTTCTAACAAGCATTTAAGAATTCACCCACACCAATAAAACATACAAATAAGTTAAAATAATCACACAAAAACATTTATTACAAAATACCTCAATAAATAAACTCACGGATATAATAAAAATCTCAATGATATGACCAATCACAGTCTGTATAAGAGACATTGCCACGTGCTTCCCGCGACGGAAGCGTCCCCCCTCCCCCTCCCCAAGTCCTTTCTCCCCCCCCCCCCCCCCACAATGTCTACTCGCTGCTATTTCTAGTAAGAGAGACACTTGCCTTGTACTTCACTGAATGTTTATATGTGACTTTTCTCTAAGTAGAGCTACGAATGGTGTAGAATTGACCACGATTTTATTGTACAGTTTACCTCTCATAAATAAAAATAAATAAGTAATTGCCATAGCCTCGTCTTACGTTTACTCAACTCACTATTACTTTATTTAAAGAATCGGATTAGGTTGCACTCATGTAACCTATAGTTAGGTTACACTGGTTAACTAATGTAACGTAAGTTAGGTTACCCATAGTTAGGTTTAACGTAAAGCGATGAAACTGGATGAGACTAGCGCAGGACAATAGAAAGTAGCTCAACAGCAGGCGAAGTCAGGCTTTGAACGCGGATGAAATCAATCAATATGGAGTTCCTCAGAATGGGTGATCTGAAACATTGAATATGAAGACAATGCATGTTCTTGATGTTACATGAGTTCATAGGCTGCTATATACTATTCAACATTATCATTTTAGTGGTACGAGTGGTTATTAGTATTACGTCACACTGTTATAAATACGAAAGTTTGGATGTTTTTTTATCTCCTTACGCCAAATCTACAGAACGGATCAGGCTGTAATTGATGTGCAGCGACTTGTGGGCAAAGACCACGACAAAGTAGAACCACCCAACGCTAGCAGGCAACGAGGAAGGCCCAGGCTGAGATGGCGAGATAAGCTTGACGCGCATCATCTATCATGGCAGCGTTAAATTGAGAGGACTGGGAGGAGAAAACAGAGGCTTTTGCCCAGCAGTGGGACAGCAATGACTGATAAAAAAATGTAGACGATACAAACTAACCCCCCTATTCAATAGTCTGCCAACTAGCTAACGCAGCAGTGTGCTAAATCTCGTGTCTTTTTCTATTGACTAAATATAATAAGTCAGACTGAGAAACAACACTACTAAGCAGCTGTTTTATGTTAGCAGACCATTATGAATAAGGGGGTAAATGTTTTATGCCGGCTCTATGAGTTTCATCAGCCCCCGCCGCGGCATGCGCGTCGCGCGCAGCATCCGGCGCCCTGCGCACGCGCACACGCCTGATTCATCGCAACAACTTCCTTTTATTTATACATCGACTTCATTATATTATTGCTTTTATCCGTTACAAATGTTTATACATTATTATTATTATTATTTGTAGTCCTTATTATTACATTTATTTCAGATAAAATAATTTAAATAATCCATAACACATTATTAAAACTTGAAATTACACATTATAATATTATTTTTTTCTTGGAAGAGCGGGATTCCCTAACACAGGTATATCTATCTCTTACTTAAAAGGAAATCTCAAACACTGTTATATTATGTACATTAATTTAAGGAAATAAATATTTTGTATTTGTATTTTGTATAAATATTAGAAGAACTCTGTATCATTCAGGATTGAAATGAAAATAATCAATCAACACTTAATATCTTAATATTATCTGTACTGTACTGTATCAAAATATCTTGAATCTGTTTTTGTTGAAACATGTGAAAAAAATCGAATTAATTTAATATTTAGGTAAATTTAAACAAATAATGTCACTACGTAACGTGTTTGTATGTAAAAAGCTTCTTCAGTTATTTTATATATTTAAAAACCAAAAATTTATCAATCTATCTCACAGAAATCGTAATAATAGTTATGGTTTATCCATTTTGAATGAAGCAAACAAAATACGACACAAGTAACAAAATCTCACTTGCTTGGCGTCGAGTTTCAGATATAATTGTAAGCAATTTTTATTGAAGGGAGGATCTAAAATCAACAAGTAATGTAAATTACGTATAAAAGGACGCGCCAACAAAGTGAATTTTAGGTTAAGTATGGGCGGTTTGTTTACGTTTATGCTTCATTTAAAATGGACACGGTGTAGGTATTATTACGATTTTTGTGTGTTCTATCCGCTAATGATGATGAATTATAATGTCCTAGTAACCGAATTTCGGCCACGGGCGGCGATCAGTTCAAACGGAGAATATACATATTAGCAAACACAGAAGATGAACTCGCTGTTCCCTCACTCTAATATTCCAATGAGACGAACCGACATACCATGGCGAGGTCCGGCGCAGGTCCAACAGCGTAATCTGGGGGCCTACTCGGAAAAGAAAAATCGAAGTTTCGTTTTCGTTGTCGTGCAAAACCAACGCTTATGTCGCTTACATAAGATTAGCGTTTGCACGAAAACAAATCAGAAACTTCGAATTTGTTTTTAAGAGTATAAATCCTGAACTAATACTTTCATGGAGCAGCTAGTGGCGGGCAGTAAATGCTTCAACGTGCTTGAGCACGGCACATGGTTGTAAAAGCGCCATCTACCTGAAGCTTGGGTTACTAAGCTTTTTCTGATGACGAAGTAAAAATAAAATTTATGAAAAATGTTAACTCCTTTAATCTAAGCATCATCTTAGTAAACGTGCGATGACTAGTACCTATACCTACCTACTTCGTAAGCACAAGTAGCTGTGTAAGTTACTCAGGCACTCAAGTATGAGTAAGCCAAAACGGATGCAATTGTAGGACCTCGTCATACAGATGTGAAATCTCAATGTTCTTACTAAGTACTAGATGAGTAATTCAGTGACAAAACTACCTAAGTATAGCTATTTAAGCCCGTGTTATGAAAGTTTTGGCTAAAGCTAGAGCTGTGTGGTGCTGGCTTAGAATTACCATCCCAACTCTTCCGCGGGTGTCGTAAGAGGCGATTGAAGGATATACACCGGGGGGGCTGGCGCAGCGCCCCCTGCAAAACAATTATACCACCAAACTGCGATCCCCAACCCGCATGCCCGCGTGGGGATTATGGGTTTTGGCAAAAAGCGCAACTTCGTATCTCTGCCTAAGCTTTACAAAATGCTTATAATAGATATCACAAACTGAACGATGGATTTTTAAAACTACCTGTGTTTAACGTAATAATAAGAAAAAACAGAAGGAGGCGCCACTTTCACTGCTGTATGCGCCTTAAGGCACGATTTTTTGACAGTATTTTTCAATCAAAATCTGTCAAAAACGTGTTACTTGAGACGTGCTTAAATCTGAGTTGCGTTTGAGTACCTACGGAAGTTGGTGTGGTATCATATTTTAATCCAAGCACTAATCGTCATCATTACGATTGAAGATCGTTATTCACAATTTTATTCAAACTTCTCAGAATTAGCGGCTGATTTTATTTAATATTTAGCGCAAAGCTCATGACTAAAGTTCACTTTGTCACGCCGACTTATTTGAGTACTTTTAAAACCGGAAATAGCATTTCAGTGAGATAACTTCTTACACATGTCTTGTTTTATAGTTCCTTTTATTTTGTTCTACGTTTTTTGATTCCTATGTCTATTTATGAAGGAGTTATGCATCCAGCAAGTAAGCTTATTATCTCTTTATGGTGAGTGGTCAGGAGACCATTTCTGCGTATAACTCGATATTTTATCGAGTGAGACGGGATATAATATCGTAAGATAAATATCACTTATGTATCGAGTCCCGCCAAAAACTGCATTCCCGTCTCAATTTTTTTTTTAAATTACTTTATTTATTTTGTAATCCATTTTTCATTTTGCCAAACAAATATGTTATCTGTACATTTTGCTGAGATTTCAGTTATTGTTCCCTAAATATTGACCTTAGGTTATAAGAATTAAATAAATTAGTTAATCTACTACTAAAAGATCAATATTAAAGTTACCATGATATTTTTATCAGATTCTGATATCACACTAATATTATAAATGCGAAAGTTTGTATGGATGTATGGATGTAGGTATGTTTGTTACTTCTTCACGCCAAAACTACTAGACGGATCTGGCTTGCATACAGGTAATTCTAATCCTGGAATCAATCATAGGTTACTTTTATCCCATAAATCAGTTTCCGTGGGATGAAAATCACCTTTTAACGTTTCTATAGGAACAACGCGTGCGAAGCCGCGGGGCGCAACTAGTTTTATACAATATATCATCCATGATTCTCTCTAATATTTCAAAGGAGGCTGATGGTGGGCTGTTTACGCTTAGACAATACTTTGCTCCAGCTCAACACATGCTATGCTACTACGATGTGACTTTAAACGGCTAAGCATATTATGTCTTTACGTTATTTGAACTTTATGACATCCTACATACATATCCTATAAACACCTGAGATGTAGGCATCGAAGATCTGATCAGAGCTTTCTTAATAAAACTTCAAACTACTCACAAAATAAATATTATTACAAATTGCAACCTAATCTGGGTTAGCCAGAGTTAGCAGCCAGTTAGCCCTAGCCACAGACAATATTAACACTATTTAAGCCCTGGCATAAAATAGGCTATTAGGTAACCTAAATCCTATTACGGTACGGACGCTTTCGAATTCATTCCAGTCCAGTCCAATTATTGCAATCTAGGCAACAATCTAGGCGTTACTTATAGCTAGAACAGCAATCATGGCGTTACTTATGGGTAGAATAAATGGGCTGTTCTTGTAATAACTAACTATTCCACAGTTCACGGGCAGTGAAGACAGTTAACGCCTTCAGGGTGATATATGGTGTGAAAACTTCACACCTGACCTACTGGTAGGTATCGCCTATACTTAAATCCATTTTGTTTGCTAGGGGAATTAGGTTCCCCTAAATACATAGCTTAAATGGTTGTTTTTTGTCTATGCATATAGACACAACATGGATGGCATGTATATAATATATGAGAGTCTTTAAAAATCGCAATCGTTAAAATAGTGGTAAGTACTCAGTAACTTATAAAATGTAATTCGTATTTTGGTTTTGCATTTTATACATTTATAAATTATATAACACAAAAAAAAACACGGAGCTGAGCAACAAAACATCGACTAAAAAATGCGAAATTTTATATAAGTATATTTTAGTTTTTGGATAACAATACATGTGTACATGAATTCGACGAGGACGAATGTTGTTCACATGCTTTCGTAATTTGCTTTCGTAAATACAATTCAAACTCACATGTTATATTAACATGGACTCAAAAACTTTCCGAAACTGAAATCGAACTGAAATCGAACAGATTTCAGTTTAGATCAAAACATTTTAAATCTTAAATCAGATCCAGTATGCGTTAACAATGAATTAATCTTGGAACCAATGAGTGCTTTGAATTATCCGTATTCTGGGACAAAAAACTAAATATTTATACATAAAATTGCCTAAATAGTACCAAATCAACAAACCCTTTATAAAAAGCCAGTAGCAGAATATCAAGAGAGAAAATCAAAGCCATAAGGGTAAGTTTGGTATTGTCTCCCATTAACGTCAAGACGTTATTAACGTCAACGATTATAACAATATAGGCGACTCCTGTTAAAAAAACAATATACCCCATGCACCCTTGAAAAACCACGTGAAAGAAAGAGTCTGGAAGAAATAACTATATTTAAAGACATAGGAGAAAGAAGAGTCATGCAAAAGCGGAGTCGCAGTAAATAGAGCTCAAAGAAGACCATGTGGGACGATGACGCTGAAATAATGAACATAATCCTATATTAATATTAACACAGCTAATTTCAACAATATTTGCGAGAATATAATGAGTTGAATTTATTTTTGAGATACCTAAAAAGCGTTGCCCTTTTGACACAGCACCACCATCAACATTTTTGAATCGTTTTTTAATATCTTCACCGATAGATAAGTCATCAAATACATCACTATAAACAGTATCGTTGATAAAGATGTGGTTAACGATAGTATAGATATAAGTATTATATCTTGCTGCGGTTACAACAACCCTCTGTCTGACGCACTGATACACTCATTAAAACTTCCAGATTGTAATTGCATGAATCATGCGCTACATACTTTTATTTTCCCACATTTCTTGTCGAAAGCAACTCTAAGAGGAAAATCATGCAGTGCGTCATCCATACAATTCCTAGTAGACATCTTTTTACTTTTATTTATAAGATCCAGGGTGATTGGGGACGCATTCACGGGACGCTCGATTGTTTCGAGAAACTCACAGTGACCGGATCGAATCAAAATAATAAATGTTTATATACATCTATAAAAACCAGTGTTGCGCGCAATTAGACTCGATAAATACAGCATATCAATTTCAAACTCAGTACCTACCTATTATTTGAATTAGCAACACTCAAAACAAAGCACCGCAAAAAACGAGACAAAAACAATGGAACCTTCAAATCGCATGCGCGAAGCAGCCCGCGAACAAAACGAAACAATAATCTAAACCACTCTTCCTTTCTTAAATTATCCTGTCACGCTCACCTATAAAATGCAATTGGTTTTATAAAATTGGAACTCGTTAGAATAACAGCTTTGGTTTCAAGTCATTTTATAACCAACTCTACCAACATGCTTATACAATTCAAAATTGCAGAAGGGGTATACGCAGGTTGTGTTTTGGTGTCAGGTTGCGCGGACAATAGACGCACGCGCAGTACCTGCGCAAGGTGACCCGGTGAAGGGCACGGGGCTGCCCTCGCGCCCCCCACCACCCGGTCCCGCGGGGTCCTGCATTCGCATACATTGTCCGACACGCCATTACCGAAATGACCATTATGGTTATGCTGTAGGCATTGCTAAATTATCGATAATTTTCCATCGACATACGATATTCAACGCGTTCTGTGCAGTTTATAAAAAAAATAAAAAAAACGTGTGTAAGTAGGTGAGTTTCTAATCCCATCTGGTAATTGAATCAAGTGGTGCCAGTAAGTATGTAACATAACTTTTTTCTAACTAACCATTTGTAGGTGAATGTAGACTGTTTAGACAGATGGGAACTTGACACAAACGCGACAACACTGTGAATTTGACTAATTTAAAATGATAAAAAGATACAGTTTTCCGGTTCGGGAGAATGCACAAGCCATGCTAGGCCATAAACGAAAAGTGCCATCGATCGTTACATTTACTGCGGAACGGTGATTTATTATTCTGTCACCGTTGTTATTTATACACTTTTATCCAATAACGTACACTATTTTAACAATGTCACGTTAATGACCTAACGGACGTGATTCTTAATCAGACTGATCTCCCATCTGATTAATTAATCACAATTGTAAACAAGGACAGTGTCATATTTTAAAGCGGCTGATGACATGCGTGCCCGCCCATTGATTTATCTGTCATCTGAATTGGGAGAAATAGACCAGTTCCATGATCCAACAGAACTATTCAAGAACAATTAATAAAAGATGAACCACCCACGCTTTTCTGTTCATAATTGAAAAGCTTAATTAATAGCAAATATTTTTTCTGAATTAACATATTGATTAAGTTATCAAGAGATTTCACTTTTCGAGTTTACCGTAATTCCAATCAATTAAGTAACAAATTATCGATATCGATTAGCGGATCCTCCCATCACTAGTTGCCGAATTGAGCAGATAGTGCTTGCAGCGACAGGTGCGGATCGAGGATCGGTGCAGACGAATTACTATGATAATGAACGTTGCAAAAAGCCAGGCATTGCGTGAGGACGCAGGCAGACTAATCGAGGGGAAAATGAGCAATCGACGACGATTCAGTAGGTACCTACATACCAACATTTCGTGAATATTCGTGAAGACCCGAGTTATTTGTAAATATTCGACTGGTATAGGACTTCTTAGATTTTCGTGAACTTTCGTAAAAACCCGTCTGATTCTATTGGTGAGAACGTGAGGATAGCTTGTGCAAAACTACATTAATATGAGTTTATAATGGCGTGCGTCAGTAGTAGTAGTAGGTAATATTAAACTGGTATTATGTTTATAATTATGTCTGGAGATGTCAACGTACCGAACATCTTGACTTTTTGTTTCTTTTAAAATCTTAAAATGTTTTAAATTGTTATGATTGAATTATTTTTATTTTATACCAGACCATGTTAAGGATCTATTTACTAGTACATGTTTGTATAATAATTTATTCAAGTTAATTTCTTTATGTTTATTAATAGGTAGATAATCACAAGGAATGTCAGGACAGGAAACTTGTGGCTAAAACTAAAACGATTTTATAGGCTCTACCAATCATAGATAGAGAGAAAAGACTTAAATGTACCACTCAAAGAAAGAAACAATACAAAATACATGCTTAGAATAGGGGAAGTATAAAAGGCGGCCTAATCGTTATAAGAGATCTTTTCCAGGCAACCGTGAGATGGACTGAATACGAAAAAATAATATAGATGAAATAAGTATAGAAAAAAATAAAACAAATGTATTTACACGAAATACTTCAATATTATAAAAACTATCGTAGTTTGACGAATTCATTACGGATGTAAGTGTTGTTCCAACACAAATAAGGTTCGTAGTTAACCCGCTTACATCCGTAATGGAATACTTCAATAGCCTACATGTATTACAAAAACTTACATGAATAAAAATAAAACAAGATTGTCTAAAACTTTTGATACTATAATACTTTTGCAGGTAATAATTGGCTTCAAGTCATAAAATACTAAAGCCGACAATCCGACATACTCGTAGTATAGTATACATATATGTACATCCTCACCGAGGCATTTAGCTGCAAAAACTCGTCTGGGAACTAGAGTAACCCTTTCAAATATTTTATGCGCGATAAAGTTTCGGCGCAATAATTTGATCCCTATATTACATGCCGACTGATTTCTAGCGAACAGGCAGGTAGTGGAGGGTTAGTCCTTGTTTAGGTCTAGTTTTGAACAACCTTCATTGTTACAAGCGGTTCATCTTACATAGTTTTTGCACTTTATTGTGATAGGCTAATGTAGCTCTTATTTACGATTGAACAAAGAAACTATTATACGATATTCTAGGGTTTATACGAGGTTAAATCTCATTCAATCTAGATTGTTTCATCAAATCTCTATGTGAAGTAATTTCATGTTGTTTTAAACGAGTTTAGACTGTCAATTCTAAATAGTAGAACATCTTCTAGCTTTTCCGTTTCAGTCACTTCTAATTTCAAAGACATGGCAAAGGAAAGCGCGATTGAAAAGTGCAGCAATGAGGCCACGAGGGGCTGAAATGACCTACATACAGGACCGTAGTAAGGGATCGGGTTGAGTTATGAAAAATATTATTACAACACATCTAACCCAAAGCTCATTCCAATCAGTTTCGGATTTTAATTCAAGTACTCTACCTACTAATTAAATCAATTGTGTGAAAATATTCAGCAAGATTTATTTACTTCTGCTGAATAGTGCACAAATAGGTAAGTACAAAAAGTAACAAATAAAACCATTCTTATAACCACTTAATTAATAAATCTAGAATATAATAATATATATAAAAATAATATATAAATTTTATAGTTTTTAATTAATAATAGCCATAAATTTTAGAATAGGTCTAGTTAAAGGCATGGATTTTTCTTGAATGTATCAAAGTTTATTTAATTTAATAGTCGAAGACGGACTATTTTGTTAACCACCCCCTTAGAACTACCCTAGCTACAGCCCTGTCTTCGTAGACGTGCTTCCGGCCGCGCCCCCACCCCCGCTGAATTATGAAGGCTGCGTTAATTTTAACCGCAGGTAAGTTATCAAGTTAGTACTGTTGTAGTCTATCAGCCTCTGTATTTATGAAGAAATAACAGTTAGAAGGCCTTTTCAAATCTTGTTTGATAGGTTTTACTTCTATACCCTAAAGAAGTATTCTTTTGTGGCATAATGCGCTACTATGAATTACTCTAATTGTTGACAAGTGATTTTGAAGTACAGAATGAAGTATTTCAACGTTTTTTTTTGAGAGATAGAGATGAAATACTTTATTCTATATCTACAAATCAATTGTCAACAATTAGATAAATTTATAGTGGTACTTTTGCCTCGAGAAACAAAATATGACGCGATCGTTATTTGTTTTTGTCAAATATTAGGTCCTTACATATAAAGACTCACGCACACGGCGGAGCCCTGAATGCTATAAATTTCAATAACAACTGATAATAACGAGCATTCTTTTCATTGATCGGTCTAAGATGGTCCTCGTTGTTTGCTAACCGCCATCATAGCTCCCAATCCGGAAAGACCACTCGACAGTTGTCAATATTGAACGTCGTATCCGTTTCATAAAGATTGTCTGTTACATTCAGAACCTCTTCAGAACCGTTGATTTGGACGAACAGAACCATAAACACCCAAATATTGCAAAGGCTTACTGCAAAGAGGTTAATCAGCCTTAGAATTGTCTATCATACAACCCCTGTAGGCTACCTAGAATACAGGCCTCGTCTACACGGCCAATGCCTGACAATGCGTCAGTCCACGGACGCCATAGGGTAACTAATACAGCTTTTGGCCACCACGCCAGCAGACGTATCAGAACCGACACAGTTGGCCGACCTTACGATACTTAGATTACATCCGGTTGATCCAAAATAATTTCCCCTTGCCCTTCGACAGGCGCAAGGTCGATTCGAGACGGTGGTTTCTCTTCCATCTTGAGTCTCACATATGAGTAATCTGGATTCGCTTGAAGCAGCTCCACTTCTTCCACCACAGGCTGATACTTATTAGAACGGTCAAAACAGTGCATGAGGACTTGCCCCGAATTGGTTAGCCATGTTGGAATACTGTGACCATTCATTGATCTTTGCGGATGTGTGAACAGGCTCATGTGGCGTGCAGTTAGTAGCTGTGCATAAGAGCGATCTAATCTAGTGGAGAGCCACATTAAGTACATGCTCCCAATTTTCTATAGGCATGTTGAGCGAACGCAGAGAGAGCTGTACTGTTTTCCATAGCGTGGAATTCAATTTCTCGACTTGGCCGTTGCCTTGAGGATTGTAGGCCGTAGTTCTGCTAGTCGCAATGCCACGTGAATGTAGAAACTAATATCATATCTGTATGGTGCCAGTTCCAGCCGCCATCTCTGGATCTTCTCATTTTTAATTTTACTTGTATGTTTTGCAACAAACATGAAGGAAACCGATCGTTGGTCCGTGATGAGTTTGAACGGTCTACCGATAAGAACATGGCGCCATTTCTTCAGAGCTTCAACGATGTCATAGGCTTTTTTCTCTACCGCTGAGTGATTTCGCTCGCTCTGATTGAGGGTCCTTGAGTGAAAGGAGATGGGCCTCGAATTCTGTGATAATGTAGCGGCGATGGAATGCCCGGAAGCGTCAGTCTCGACACTAAAAGGTAACTTGTCGTCTATGGCGTGACTTTGCTATAACAGATTTCAGGTCCTCGAAACATTTTACTGCGTCTGAGCTTAAGGGGAAACTTTTGGTATGCACCATAGGATAGATTCTCTATGAAAAACTAGGAAACCACTACAAATAGTGTGCGAACATACCGAGAGTCCTTCGAAGAGAAACTACATCATTGGGTGGGGGCATATTTAGAAGCGGTTTCAGTCGCTCACTAACTGGCATAATAACATGATTTTCAAATGTATAGCCAAGAATGTTTATAGTCGACTGTGTGAACTTGCTCTTTTCTTTGTTTAGGGTAAGGTTGTACTTCTCCACAGCTTTGACAAATAGTCTAAGATTTTTATCGTGCTCTTCCTGTGTCTTTCCACATACAGTAATATTATAAATGTAGGCAAAAGTACCGTTTAGGTTTTCGGTTCTGATGAGCCAGTCGACAGTTCTTTGGAAACTAGACACACCGTTGGTAACACCAAACGGAATTCTACGAAAATGAGACAGGTTACCACATGTCTCGAAAGCTGTGAAGGTTTTTTTTTTTGTCAGGCAAGATGGGCACGTGGTGGTATGCGCTCTGTAAATCTATAGCGCTAATAATCGCGTATTTAGCTACCTTTGTTATCATCTCTTCAATGTTGGGTAACGAGTAGGCAAAGGCATCCAATTGTGTATATTTGTTGATGGTTTGCGAGTAATCTATTACCATCCGCCTCTTGTGATTGCATTTTTCGTGATTAAAACCTGCGCTCGCCAAGGTGACAGACCTTCTTCTATGATTCCTTCCTTTTTTTTTTTTTTTTTTTTTTTTTTTTTTTTCCTTCATTTCGCAGCGATAGGTTTGCAGTCCGCCGTGACATTAGAAAATAGGGGTACAGCAGGGACAGAGGCTGCAGCTACGCTGCAAACCTTTAACTTATCTTTCGGTCCACCAAATTTGAATTCTAGAGTCGAGTGTGATTCTAAGACGTCATGGCCAATTATAACGTCGGCACATAAGTTATTCACAATCGGGAGATTGACGTTGTTAAAGGCATTGTCTCCGATCCTAACATTCTGGAGAGTCGAGCCGTTAACCTATGACTTGTGAGATAAGGAAGCCATAGAAATAGTTTGGTCGCAACGCCTCTTCTTCAGTTGACAGAGACTGGCAGAGTCCTCATTGACGAAGCTCAGGGAGCTCCCGGTGTCAATCAAGGCTTCTGCTCGAACTCCCTTAGTAATAACTGTCACCATTGCCTTGCGCAGTGAAGTCGGTGCCGCCGCAGATATTATACTGCAGTGGCCGCAGTCATCTGTTTCCGTTGTTGAAGCAGGTGTCGGTGTCCTGCTACGACAGACTTTTCCATAGTGGCCCTTTCTATTACACTTTATGCATGTAGCATCTCGAGCTGGAATGTCGTTGCGAGGGTGTATAGATGATGCTCCACAAAAAAGCATTTTCGTTTGGGGACCGCAGCGGCAGTAGAAGTAAGCACAACACTGCCAGATCCATGCCTGCACTCCGGAGAACGAAACAGCTATCGCCTCGGCCAACCGCCGCGAGTAGAAATGGCCTCGTTAACAAACTTAGCGTATAGTTTGTTTTTGTTGAACATTGCAATACAATTGAAGATAATAAAAACAGACTCACCCTGGAGCATCTGCACTCCCTGTACTTACCACGGGCGCACAAATAATTAATAAAGAACGGCAGGCTCCGATAAAGTCATAAAATCGCTCGTCCAACCTGACATCATTCTTCTAGGTATGATCAATGCACAGACCAGCAAACGCATGTCTGCACCGTCGCGTCGCTCTTGTCACCGCAGCCCGGTTACTCCACCAATTCCCTACACCTAGCTTCAGTCAGCTGCAAACAGACAAATCATCAATATACAACAAACATAAGAACTCCGGCCAATTGTTTCATTTCTCGAGAACAACGTACTCTAGGCACGAACATACCAACAGATCAACCAATGGTAGTTACCGACCACAGATGAGATCCGCGGTGGCACCACCAGATATATCAGGGGACCCAAAACAAGGAACTGCTTGACCACAAGCCAACAACAAATTTACTAAACATGACACTAGGTCAGACGACAACAAACTTACAATAAGCAACTCAATGCCACAAAACAACATCTAGCCAGACATCCACCGTGTATGTCTGGAGTCTTGGGTGTAGGGACCCAAGACGCCCACAACAGCTCTGCCAAGCAACGCCGTATGCTTGTAGAACTAATATTGAGACACCGTCCTCAATACGCACACACACATCCAAGCAGACGGACACCGTTCACGTCTGAAGGATAATCTTGGGTGTAGCAACCCAAGATGCTCACAACTGTTCTGCCAAGCAACACCGTATGCTTGTAGAACTAATATTGAGACACCGTACTCAATACGCACACACACATCCAAGCAGACAGCCACCGTGCATGTCTGAAGGATAATCTTGGGTGTAGCAACCCAAGATGCTCACAACTGTTCTGCCAAGCAACACCGTATGCTTGTAGAACTAATATTGAGACACCGTACTCAATATGCTCACACGCGTCTAAGCAGACGGCTACCAATCACATCTCAAGGATCTATTCTGAGTGTAAAAACCCAAGATGTTCACACCAGTTCTGCTAATCACCACCATGTCCAAGATGCCACAAAAAGACCTCAACTTCCAGCAAAAACAGCATAGCAGAAACAAAGATCAAAACCAAACAAGTAAATACAAGAGTGTTACAAAATAACACACAACAGAACAACATAATGCGAGACAATATTAAGCAGTAGGGCAGTAGGTATAACAAAATAATCAACACAAACAAATTTTATTGTTTCACTTTTTTTTTCAAATGAACAACCACTAACTTTGGAACTGAAACCATTCAGAAGTAGGTAGGTGTGCGCTTAGCGTTGTGATGAGGACCCTTAATTCCCAGTCGTTCCAGGCAAAGTTAATCCTCTGGCTGGTATCATCACCCGTAGTTTTGGCTCCAACCAATGTCAATCACAAAATCTTTATTTGCCTCTATGATCCATGTGACCTGCAAGCATGTACTGTCTGGCATCCTCCACTTCTACTGAAGCCTGAAACCAATAAATCACAACAGAAAAATGCATCCGACAGGCATGTTGTGCAATTGACACGACACAGGCTATCATCAATAACACTATAGGACATAATTATCTTTACCTGCTATGCTTTATCCTTGGGAAAAGCCACTTCATCAGCTTTGGCTAGCTAGGTACGAACTGTACGAGATATTTGAGTCATTTCTTTCTCAAGATTAATTAACATCAAGCAAACGTTGGTTCATATCACAATAAAACTCATGAAAATTGAACTGCTTACATAGTAATAACCATGCTACCTAGTCTAGGTACCTACGTACAAATCAATCCAGGTGCATTATAAAAACCGGTAATTTTAGTGTAAAACAGCCATACCCTTATCAGTCATCACATCATTACAAACCAATTGTATTACTGTACATCCATAAAACTTCTTAGTTAAATTCTCGTAAGAATTCAGGTTTGGTCGCCAGCTCAGATTTGTCACAGCATAAAATGTCGACCTGTTGAGTGTCATCATTTTGATGTGAATCCATCGAACTTTTCCATTCTTGGTAAAACATCTGTGAGCGTAAAACATGGGTTTATCCCACTTCTGATAAAGACTCACGCACACGGCGGAGCCCTGAATGCTATAAATTTCAATAACAACTGATAATAACGAGCATTCTTTTCATTGATCGGTCTAAGATGGTCCTCGTTGTTTGCTAACCGCCATCATAGCTCCCAATCCGGAAAGACCACTCGACAGTTGTCAATATTGAACGTCGTATCCGTTTCATAAAGATTGTCTGTTACATTCAGAACCTCTTCAGAACCGTTGATTTGGACGAACAGAACCATAAACACCCAAATATTGCAAAGGCTTACTGCAAAGAGGTTAATCAGCCTTAGAATTGTCTATCATACAACCCCTGTAGGCTACCTAGAATACAGGCCTCGTCTACACATATGAAATTGGCGTTTTTCGTACTGGCCACTTTAATCACAAATTTCTCCTCTTTGGTAAGGAATTCCAAATTCAAATTTGTACAGCTATAGACTCATGTATTTGTGCTTCGATGATCGTCATTCATTTGTTTTTTTCTTCTGTTTTTTTCTGTTTGCGTCACTCATTTTACAAAATGGAAAACTTAAAATATCGCATTATTTACGAGTACGAGTTCCGCCGTGGCACTAGTGCTGCGGAAACAACTCGAAGGGTGAATGTTGTGTATGGCGGTCGTGTTGCAAAAGAAAACACAGTTCGTTTTTGGTTCCAACGTTTTCGTTCTGGAAATTTCGACCTGCAGAACAAGCCCCGTGGACGGCCTGAGACTCAAGTTGATAATGAAGAGTTGAAGGCTATTGTGGAAGCGGATCCATCGCAAACCACGTCCGAGTTAGCTGCAGGCTGCGATGTTAGTGATAAAACTGTTTTAATTCACTTGAAGCAAATTGGGAAGATTAAAAAGCTTGAAAGGTGGGTACCTCACGAATTGACTGAAGCAAACCGGCAAACGCGCGTCGACTGCTGCGTTACATTACTAAACCGGCACAATAATGAAGGTATTTTAAACCGAATCATTACCTGTGATGAAAAATGGGTTCTTTACGATAATCGGAAGCGCTCAGCGCAATGGTTGGATCCTGGCCAGCCAGCCAAATCCTGCCCCAAGCGAAAATTAACCCCAAAAAAGTTACTTGTAAGCGTTTGGTGGACTAGTGCCGGTATTGTTCATTACAGTTTTCTCAAATCTGGCCAGACTATTACGGCTGATGTCTATTGTCAGCAATTGCAAACCATGATGGAAAAGCTAGCGGCTAAACAACCTAGGCTGGTCAATCGCTCCACGCCACTGCTGCTTCACGACAACGCTAGACCACACACTGCGCAACAGACGGCTACTAAATTAGAAGAGCTTCAATTGGAAAGTCTAAGACATCCTCCGTACTCCCCGGACCTTGCTCCAACAGATTACCATTTTTTTCGAAATTTGGATAACTTCTTGCAAGGGAAAAAATTCAACTCCGATGGGGCAGTCCAAATCGCCTTCAAAGATTTTATTGATTCCCGTCCGACTGGTTTTTTTTAGTAAAGGGATCAATGAACTACCTATAAGATGGCAAAAGTGCATAGAAAATAATGGTTCATACTTTGATTAATTAAATATATTATATTAAAAAATATTCGACTTTTTGTTCCTCCCATACAAAACGCCAATTTCATATGTAAGGACCTAATATTGCTTGAAGTAGTGTATCGCTAATATCGCTACTTTTCCTCTTTTATAATATAACATGGAGACGGGAAGGAGGCTAATTTGTTCAGTCAAAACAAACCAACAACTTACCCATTTTCATGTTTTCAGGGATAGTTACAAAAGTTGTTTGTGTTGAAAACAACACAAGCTATTGTTTATTAAATATCAGATTATTTAGTGGATAAAAAAGCTTGGATCAGATTTTGCTCCAACTCGAAAAATAACAACTAACAGGCTAAAGGTTTCTTCGTCGTTTCTTTACTTTAGTCTACATACCGAAGCGATCGAAATCAAAAATACCACTTTATTTCCGTGTCAGTGTATTTTTTAATATGATTTGACCTTTTCTAAGTGTAAATTTATTGTATTTATGGAAATAAAGCATTTTTGAGTTTGAGTTTAATCCTCAATTGACCGTAGATTTTACTTAAAATAGGTTCTAAATACACCGACTCACCTTTCATCAATCTATTTATATTTGATAGCATAATACCTGCGAATTAAATCGGCACATGCCAAATCGGGCGTTGGCTTGCACGAAATTAAAATCTTATGAGAACTACTTAAGACTGTTAATCCCCTGGCAGGATTTGCAGCTGACCAGGGCAGGTGATGCTTAGAAATCATTTTTATGACTTTTTTGCGAACCCTACATATACGATTCACGTACGATTTAGAATTTAAGATTCTAAGGTCGAGTAATTGCAATGTAGCGTTGGAACAAAAAGCCGACTGTCGGTATCGGTTGATTTAGCACGAACTTTATAATTAGTGGATTTAGACGATTGCGGCAAAAAATATTAAGTGTTTCCTTAAACTAACCGCCATTGTAATTATGACCGCGTATGATCTGGGTAATATTTTCGCCTTCTTATTTCCTGACATCACAAAATTTATGATATTGTTTGTTTATAATTTATAATTATATCATACCAATAATGTGACGAGACATATTGACGAACACACTTCGATCAAAAGCCACCAATTCCTTTTCAGAAAAATGCATAAAAATATTTTGCCTTAAAACAAAAGTAAGTTGGCTAACTTCAAATCGCCCTCACCCCAGCGATGAAACATAAAGTTGCCCTATTAAATGTTTACAGCCTTCTAAAACTTAACGCCGACTGCAAGGGCGGGTCGGCGATAAAAACACTTTTGTTACTTTATAAATATATGTTATGACGTAAAAATCTACATGAGAAATTGTTTTTATCACTTTTTGAATAGTTACCTGACTTTCCGTTTTGGTTTTTTATTGTTCATAGTTTCATCGTTCGATGGGTTAAGATAAAAGACGTCTCCTATAAAATTGGACATAAAAAAGTAATGTTGGATTGATCAGATTACTTACGTGGTTTAAGCACCAAGCATGCGCTACTAAAGTCTTATCACCAACCCACGATCAGCGTTACAAATATTTGTAAGTCTATTACCTCAGACTTCATGAGATGAACCTTCAGGCTTTACTCATGAACAGACTTTCTGGTTTAGATGATTTAAATTTAATTTATTGAGCCGGAAGCGTTCCTAAGATTCTGCTTCAATTGCATTGACTAGTTTTTAGAAATCAATTAGAACTAGTCAATGCAATTGACTTGAATATCAATTAAATTATTCATAATTTTCTTTTTCAATAAAGTTGTATCTCACAACTTTTTATTTAGTAGTCTTACAACCACTACACATAACATTTCTACCTGGACGTTTTCCTGTCTCTGTGTGGTTAAATAAAGTGTTGTCTATCTATTTATCTATAACATATTCAAAAAAAGTTTTCCATAATCCGGATCTACATACATAAAAAAGTCATCTGACCAATTCGACTCATCCGTAGAACAAAGTCCGTTCTGTAGAGTTGATAGTTTTCAGTAGACGTCAGAGAAGTTGTTGACTTGTGTAACTTTTAAACGGTGAGACTTTTCATTGAGAATTTTTGGTATGTTGTTACAATGCCCCGGCTTAGATATACGCTTTTCGGTATATATTTATTATGCTTTTATTTCTGGAGATAGAGCGTTCCATGTTAATATAGGACGTTTTATGGCGGAAGTAGTGGGGTCCGTTGTGAACATTAAACGTTGTTTTACGGAAACGTCTTAGTTAATTGACGTTCTTTGTTAACATGGGACGTTTTTTGTTGAAATTACATGTCCCGTTAGAGTCCTATATGCTTTTTTACCCTAAAATAATGTTAGTGATATTATAACTACCCTCCATTAAAATTAATTATTAAATTAAGGTTATTATTTAAAACTGTTTATGAATTTAAAACATCTCAAATTAGGTATAAAGACTATTAAATGGCATCACTTTGAATAGCAAAAAGTCACTTAAAATAAGCTTATTAGAATTTATCATTATGCTTTTAGGACAATGCAGGAGACGCGCAATTAAGAAAATTTAAACTACGCATTAGTTTAATTAATAAACTAACAGTTACATAATTTTTTATTGTTTATTTTACATCAAAACCATATTTGATATAAAATTTTATATTACATTAAAACACAATCTTTACAATTTTACTAATAAGAATCTACTAACTTAAACTGTCTCGGTGGTATTATAATTAAAATTTAAAATAGCAATGGATGATGTTTATTTATTTTTTTGCTTATTTCAGAGAAACATTGATAAAATACACAAAATTGATTGAAATTGATTGGTATATTATAATATGGTAGCTAGGTCAGCAACATTACAGGTAACAAGTGTTACCTGTAATGTTTAGTTTATCATTCGATCTTCTGAAGTATCAGAAGCTCAGAAGCTATTATATTTTAGTGATTCGCCGTTCACCAGGAACTCGGTATAAACTGAACTTAAAGCTCTGTACCGCTCGGCGCTCTCTGAGCGGCACATATCCATAATATCATAATATTTAGCAGCAAGAATCCATAATAGGTTCACCATAATGCAGCTTTACCTTCAGTTTATACCGAGTTCCTGGTGTACTGCTAATCACCAAAATATCATAGTCAGGTTGAATTAGATCATATTCAAAAACCAATTTATTTGGGTTAATACCGTCTCTAAATCAACTTCTCAAATGTTACTCCAAGTAATCTTCTTGTCCTTGCTTCTTTCGCAGTTGCGAAAGAAGCAAGGACAAGAGTTATAAATGTCTCTCATACAAACCTTTCCCTCGAAACCTAATAATAATAATGCTAGACAATCCACACGGAACCATCTAGCCCCAAGCTAAGCAGAGCTTGTGTTATGGGTACTAGATGACTATTTTACTTAATACAATAGGTACATTACATGGATAGATATTTTTACTATACAAAGAAAATACCCAAAACATAACAATAACCATATACAACAATACCTTTCAAGTCGAACACGTCAATCTGGGTTACACTGTGAACAACATGGGCTCTCCTTCATTCTTGGCCCATCTTAGTAACAAACGCCACTTATGAGGGGTGTAATATAGTTTTGGTTTGAGAAGCTCTCTCGATACAGACCTGACACTGGCCCCCCTAATTTTGGACGTGTCCCTTCTGTAAGAACCTGTGTGTTATACGTATGTTGAACTTTTTTGCGACTAAGCTTTTGGCCAGCACAATTATTGTCCGACCAATGATGAAACTCTTTGGAACCTTGCTCAACATTAGGGCTCTTATACACGGACTGCACGTCTCAAAAACATGGACTGCAAGTTACCGACTGCAAGACAATTGCACCGGTAGCAGTCGACGGCAGTCGTTCACTGCAGTTAAATGCAAACGACGGGTGCAGTTGTTTTGCAGTCCGCAACTTGCAGTCCGTGTACATGAGCTCTTAACCTGGATAAAATTTCAGAAGCCACTAATTTAACTAAAGAGTTTAATTAATTGCTTTAGTAGCTGTATTAATCTACAACTAGAAGGCATTTCCAAAGAAAATATACTAGGTTAATTGCTGCAAACCCGCACAGCCGACAGATTAGACTTGATAATTTGGTATTGAGCTGTTGCAGGTAATTTTCTTAGTCCTACCATCTTCATACAGTATTTCTTCCTATATATATTATGTAGTTTTTGGGTGATTTCGTCTGAATCAGGAGGCAAGGTGACGTTTATTATGACATGTAGTTTTCATCAATATGTACATCTGAAAGTGAAAAAAACCGGTATATATAAAATACTTTTTATATTTATGAGTAGTGCAAAACAATGTAAGTAGATAGCAAATGATTAGACAAATTTTAAAGAAAAACCCTCATTATTTATCGATAATTTAAAACGAACAACGTCCTAAACGATTTCCTTATTCCAGTAACAACGTCCTACCTCAACATCGAACCAACAAATTGTATGACATTTACCAGAGAAAAACGTCCGATATTCACATGAAATCCTTAAAAGTTCAATGGTTTTCACATAAAATGGTCCTAAAATATCATAAGACTTATATTTATTCATGTATTATTATTACTAAAAAACTATTATACTGTGAGTTTGCACTACGCCAATCGTATTTTCGTACTTAAACGCGTTTCTCTTTAGTTTTCCGTCAAAAAGTGTCTTATATAAACATCGATCGCCCGCAACCGTTTACAGAGAAAATAAAGCAATATTATAGGTAATTTTAATGTTTATTAATTACAAAACTAAATAAAGCGTGTATTACGAAATAGTACAACCGAAAAATGGTCAACTTACCAGCATTTACACTTTTCTTCATACAAACAACAGAAACATTAGAAAATGATGAACTAAATTCAGACTCCCCTGCATCTTTTCTAAGCATTTCTAACCTTTTATGCGCTCATGACATTTCTAAACATATGATTTGTTCATGAAAAAACCTTACCATATTGTTTTTTCATCAAATCTAAAAAAAACTAAGCTCCAGAGACAAATACGCCCTCCTTCCATCAAACAACGGCCGAACGGATGAACAGGCCGCGCACTCGCGGCCCGCGCGGCGTCTTTTGGTCACATCATGCGTTTTTTTGCGGAGCTAATGTCAGATAGAACGTTATTCGATTTCATATTTCAGAAACTAAATAAGATACAAAAATTCTATAAATGTACGTCTGTAGTGTTTGTTCTCCTTATCCCGTCTAGCTATATAACTCATTTTTGCTCTATGATCACATCGGACTCTGTTCTACGGTTAGGTCGAATTGTACATGAATATTTATGTTTGTTACCTAAAATTATAACCCCAAATTACTAACAAATTCAGAGTTATAAAAGTTGCTAAGCTTAATAATAGTGGTGGGTAACAGTAGAAGTTGAAAACAAGATCAAGAGAGCAGACGGAGGCTGGAGGAGCGCAGAAAAAGGTAACGAATAACGGCCTGAGGGTTAGGGCGAGATATACTGTGCTAAAACTTAACAAGTTGTTAGATGGGCTGAAATGTCTAAGAATAAGATTACATTCTAAAAAACATTGATCAAAGAGCTATGGCGCACTCGATGGCAGAATTCGTAAAATTTTAGACATTTCAAAACCAAAATAAGAAGAAATAGTTGTGGTCCATTCTGAAATGTTAGTAATATACATCTACATAAACTTTTACGAAAGCAAAAAAACCAACACACGATACTAGAAATAATTTCGATACACCTAAGAATATTTATTGTTCTGTAAGAAATACAATTGCTCTAAGACCGAGTAAAAGAAGATTATGCACCGAAGGCAAATCAGTGTCCTACATCACGGATGTCATTTAAACCCGAGCGCAACTCAGGCAGGATTCTAGAATAACTGACGAGCAAAGCGAAACTTACTAGAATCCTGAGTGCGAAAGGGATTTCGTCAATGTTAATCTCTTATCCGCCGTAAGTTAGATAATAAAGGTTAGAACAGTTTTTATTTAAGGGCTGTGGATGATGTAAGAACTTAATATAAAGTGAAATTTAATCACGCTCAAGACGAAATTCATTTCAATTTGGAACCTCAAAATGTTTACCTATGAATACATATTGGCAGAGTAATGGCCAACGCGAGCGTAGGCAAATTGATTTAAGGCAAGTGCCGTGTAGACGTTTGGCAAGTCTACGCAAACTATTGCCAAATAACTATTGACAAACTATTGCAAACATGTGGACACGAATAGCCGAGCGCAGGCAAGCGCCTTTGATTTGTGCAGAAAAACCTACACGACTCCGAAGTAGGGCGAGTGGCCGCGAGTGGTGTCAAGTCACTGCAAATTACTTCTTGTATAGAAGTAATTTGCAGTAATTTGCGTTGGCGCTTGTATTCACTCGGCCATCTAGGCGAGCGATACCGAGCGATGGATGGCAAGGCAATACAAACGTGGCGTCCACACGTTGGTATTGGCTTTCACTCTGCAACGATGGACCAACATTTATTTAGAAGCATAAAAATTATGACCAAGGAGACTAAGGCCCGTATTATGAAAGCTTGCTTAGTCATAGAGCTATGCTTGAGTGACGTTTATGCCATTGAAAAGCGTTGCTCAAGCATAGATCGATGACTGAGCAAGCTTTCATAATATGGGCCTTAAGCTAAAAGATCTCATGCGATTTGTTTAAATTTGGTTCACCTTTTTAAGCTAACAGGGCACAATATGGTCATCCTAAAAGCAGCCCTTCGCAAGGTGTAGCCGCAGTCTTAGCGCAGGCAATGCGGGCGTCAAGGACGCCCGCTCCCAAAGTGACCCAATGCGCTACATACGCGCACAGCCTGCGATCGGCGCGTGACTGAGTTTCCGGACTGCTCGCGCTTTCGGCCAGTGTTGCCCGTAACAGGAATCTTTCACAGGAATATACTGTATCTGGAGATAAAAAATTTAAATGTTTACTATGGGTGAAAGTAATACTTATCCTTGATTAGACTGGATTATGGTGAGGCAAATTTACACGTTTTAATAATTTCTACTTACAGATAGATGGAATAGAACATAAATCCATTAGATACCCTAGACAAAACAGGTTGAAAATTAGTTATATTTTGAGAAAAAAATCAGGGAATATAATTTATGTGGGTAGGTAAGGCAAATGGCAATATGTAATTTGCATGTAACATGAATACATATAACGCATGCGATTGGTATATAACAATATGTCAGATGGCAGACATATGGCAGATCTGAGATTTATAAACGGTCAATCATTTAAACTTTTGTAAGAGTAGAATAAGTCGTGAAACTCTGGTTCATCAGATAGAACTAATGTATGGCTAGAAATGAAATGAGACATTTGAGATAAGATCGTTTAGTCACATCAGAATACTTAATTAAGATTTATGGCCCGCTTTTAAAACAAAACTGTGTGATGCCATTTTTTTTTAGGCAGGTAGATAATTCTTGATGACTTAATCATCATCATCATCAACATCAGCTTATATTAGTCCATAGCTGGACATAGACCTCCCCTAATGAGTGTCATAGTGCCCATAGGATGCATAGGTTAGGTATGTTTTTATTTTAAGACAATCTCAAGTAGTGCCACTGTCTGTGAATGAAAATTCAATGTCTCTGCAACTAAAGTACTTACTTTCTTGTGAATTCAGAGGTCTCTCATATAACACTGGCCAAATGTAATAAAAATATTCAATAGCACAAAATTCCATCACGATGCAAGAAGTCCCATACAAACCCCATTAGTGCACTTCGCGAAGACCCTTAATGCTCCCTCTCACTTGCACACCCACAAAAAATAAGTACCTAACTGAAACGCAATCTGATGCATTCCATACCCTTAGAATTACATCAAAACAAAGCTGGAGATCAGGGAAATGTGTCTCTCACCACCTTGACATAGAGTCCAACAGCTTTGTGTTATTTTTTTAAAGATACTTTTGGATTTATTCTGTGTCCAAGTGCAAGGGTCTCGGCAATTCGACCAGCATTACTTTTAAGTGACCATGAAAATTCAGATCTATTTCAAAGGTCTCAAGATTGAAAGTTCTATGGGTGTGTTTTTCAAAACATACGCTTCGGGTCGGCAATTCGGACAGTATTAATATAAATAACAATAACGAGTGTGTCGGGCTAAAGAAGCTTTAAACTAAGGTCTGACTGATGAGGATATCGCATCTTCGGCTTCGGATTTTGTACGTTTAAAAGCATTATTGTTTTATACCGTGTTGTGAGAACATTGCGTATTTTGGCTTCTTGTTGCACCCTTAAATCAAATCAATTATTTGTAGACAACAGGTAACAAGTTGATTATGCTTATTTTCAAATATACCTTGCGATGGTTTACCAGCTAGACAGCTTTGGTGTGAAAAAATTATATAATAATAGCATATAGACATGCAGATCGGATAAAATATTAAAAATAGTGTACAAACCATTCAAACGACATACCTACATGACAAAAAAAATAAACATTAGTCCATACAAAATTACAATTTTTTTTGCAAATTTCAATTCTGCTTATCAACTGAATTCTTAAATTGACTAAATCTATAGTATCATCAGTAGATCTATTTAGGCTAGTCCTGGATAAGAAGTCGAGGTTGATAGCTGAGCATCTTCAGTAATGGAGGGGGCTATAAGAAGTAGTAACATTGACAAGTGGTTTTTGAGGTACCCTAGGTCTGTAAACATTGAAAGCTTTTAGTTTCGGGCGATCTCTTATTCGACCATTAGAAAAATATTAGAAATTTGACAGAAGTAGTAAGAAGTAGTACCATCTTATAAATGTTTAATACATTCAAAACAAATGTAAAATACAAGAACACAAGTATTTCTGAGTAGGCGACGTTCGATCATAGCGACCAATCAGTAACAGCCACAGAAGTAGTCCAATAAGAAACGATTGTGAAACTCTAGAAGACATAAACACCGTTAGCAAATAAAATTCTAAGCACTAAATTTGCGCCCGCGCAACCATCCTATTATAGCCAGTGGCTACCAGTGGCGGATTAGGCCAGCGCGGGGCCCGTAGCAAATGTGAACTGGGGGCCCATGACTGATAAATTATAAATAAATAAATATAAATAATGCTGGACAATTCACACAGCATTATCTAGCCCCAAGCTAAGCAGAGCTTGTGTTATGGGTACTAGATAACTGATATACATAATACAATACACTACATAGATAGATATTTTTTATTATACATAGAAAAACATCCAGAACGCCCTGAACAAATGTCTGCAGATCGTACATACATTTGTCCCGAGGCGGGAATCGAACCCGCAACCTGCGTCCAGGCAGACCTTCGCCCACCGCGCCACAGAGGTCGTCAAAAATTGATAATTCATTATTGTTTAAAATTTAGGAAAAAGTATTTATTGAAAACGAAAATTACAATCATTTAAAACTAGTATTTACAATTGAAACAATTGAGCTAACTGTAGACTGTTGCGAATAATCTGCAGGAAAAAACTTAATTTCAATAATGAGAATTTGAACGGTAGTGGATAAAGTTACCTTCTACCAGAGTTCAGAATCAAGTTTTCTTTTAGCAAAGGGTACATATTATATTTTAATGATTAAGGACCTGACTTATTTTTAATTTACTTTAAATGTAATTTTATCCGTGGCACAGTGGCAGAAATAATTAAATATAAATAACCTAAAATGTTTTAAAATTTTATTATTTGGACACAAACCGACGGTCCCCACGTAAATTATCGAAACTGCAAAAAAGCCATTTTCGTTTTATTGCACCAATAGGAAGTAAAGATAAAGATTTATGATTCTATTATTTTTATTTTATTAAATATTTATTATTTCAACTATTTTGCAATCGAAAAGAATCGAAATTGCATAAAATTAACACATTAAAACATCGAACCTGCCGCTTTCGATGTTATTCGTAGTCAGTGGTACCCGGGCGACAATCGAAACTACCTGTTTCGTCAGTGTTGAATAAATTGTGAGCGAGGGCTTACGTGCGCTCTCACTGAGAACCAGATAAGCAAGCACTTTTTTTTAAATATTTTTTTTACAATATATTGTTATTTTTGTTATATTTGGTTTAAACTATCGGAAGTGGTAGATTCTATATTATACTAGGGCAATGAGCCCCTTTGTTCTATCGAATCTACCACTTTCAATAGTATTCTCTGGTTTTTGTACTGATAAATTTATCGAAAGTGGTACATACGATACTTTTCTCTGCTATGAACATATCGAAAGTACCATTTTCGATACTTTACTACGTCAAAGTAATAGTTTCACCTGTATTTTCGATAGATGTAATTTGTTACAAAGTTTTTATACTTTATTTTTAGCATCTCCTGTGCGATGTGAGTTTACCAACGAGGAGAGGAAATATTAAAATGACATTTACGAAGAAAGTGCGGTGGTAGATGGCTAGATAGGCTAGATAGGCTAGGACAAAATTATTCTAAAATCGAAATTTTTGGTAATAATTTATTTATTTATTAACTTGTGGACACCCAACAGAAAAAACACATCGCATACAGAGTTAAAAATTAAAGTGGTTTTAAGTCTAGAGTTTTTCTAAAATACAGAGTGCCTCAGCATGGGCATGGTAATTAATGTACTCTTATTCTATCTCTTAACTCTGAAGCTTGTGGCATTCCAAGTGTCATAACTACAGCAATGCAGTACAAACGGAAAGACCGTACTATAGTTAATGGCAACATCAACGTCGCATACCATATGCCGAAAATAGATTAATGCGACTAGTGTCATTCGTTTGATAACACAGAAAGACCTACCGAAGAAGCAAGAGTCTCACGCCAAGCATCTTTCGAATAAACAGACTGGACAAAAATACAAAGCTGAGGATAAAGAACAAGCTATTCAAAACCCTGGACAAATAGTACCTATGCGCAACTTACGACTTTCAGAAGTTAATTCACTGCCCTTGTGTAGAGATTTCATTATTTTATTATAAAAGAAAGGTGTCACTTATGTATCTGACAGTATTCGACTGGAAAGAAGTAAGCATCTTGTTACATGTGGCCTGAAAATATAGCTTAACGTAGGGCCAATAAGGTTGCTAGCTGCTTCTTCCGCTAGTGGACAAAAAATTGAAGTGAATTAAAGTCAATTGCATCTTATTTCTTGTTTGATAGTAATAACTATTTATCAAGCTGTTTATATAGTAAAAATTTGACTTGTCTAAGTACTTATTTTGTAAGTCTAAAGAAATGAACGATTTGACTTTGACTTTGACTTGCTAGATTTTATCCAGCTTAAAGTAGCAGATGGTGCACATTACTTTAGATTTTGGTCCGGTAACTGCACCGGCCAAAACCCTGACAGGACAGTCTACAACCTCTACATGCACGCTAGCAGAAAATTCAACATCGATTTCACGCACCGATTTTTAGAGTTTAAACTGTACATAAAACGAAATCTTACCAAGAAAGCCTATTACTCCTTATATGATTTCAGTAATGATGAAAATGCTTGGCTGGATGTCGCCCAGTTCCACACCGACAATAGTATGTAAGAACAGTTAGACTTAGTTATGCTAAGATTGTATTAGTTGATAAGCGATAAACTCGCTAGTGGTTTCTTTTTCACTTCTCCCGCTAGTGGACAAAAAATTGAAGTGAATTAGAGTCAATTGCACCTTATTTCTTGTTTGATAGTAATAACTATTTATCAAGCTGTTTATATAGTAAAAATTTGACTTGTCAAGTGTTTATTTTGTAAGACTAAAGAAATAAACGATTTGACTCTGACTCATGCTCTTATTGAGAGATCTTCTAAAGAGAAAAATAATTTACACTCCTGATCAAAATGGTACGCATTAGTTCGTTGGGCGAATACAAACAATTCTTCTTACAAAGTAACTGAAGTGTGCGTGACCGTGGCTGTTTTGACATTTTATAATTGATTTCATAGTGACAGTATAAAAGTCTAAGATACCTCTGCGGAGACACTACAGCATGCCGTTCCTAATATTTGTATGGAAAATCGATCGTCTTAGGGCGTACTGACTTTGGCTTAACCTAAACTCTTACGTCGAGAGGCGTACTGTCGTATCGCTTTTTAAATCTTTACGTCTGTGGGTCCAGCAATGTGTTACTACAAATTTCCCTCTTTTAATAATTTATCATTGTTTTATTCTTATTTATCGCAAATATCCATTGAAAATTACTTAGAAGTCTGATATAAATTAATATCAGAGAGTTATCTCATAGCGAAACTAGTTTGTGTTACCTTATCTTGAAAAAAAACAATTCAATTTAACAAAGTATACAATCGAAAGTACCACATTAACTAGTTGAGTAACATTTCTTGTCGCAGAAAAGAATCGAAAGGGGCACATTCGATAGTAGTCTTAAATATTTTGTCACAGAACAATATCGAAACTGGCACATTCGATAAAAATATAACCAGCAGGAACCGAGGAAAGTATCGAATGTGTAATATCACTTAAAATATGAAAATTATGAAAAACTCTAGTACATGTTAGAAAAATATACAATTTTCTTATAAATATACACTTCTTATATTGAATATTCGAATTAAATTTTTGTCAAAAATCAAAATCTAAACTTAGATTTGCTCCCCTGTAAAGTACGGTTTTTGCAGTTTCGATAGATTACGTGGGGGCCGTCGAAACGTGGGGCCCCTCTAAGCGCGGGGCCCGTTTGCTATTCCTGCAATATGGCTAGTCCGCCACCATACTTAATTTAAATGAACTCTATCTCAAAATGTTGAAATTAACATAAAATGACGATAATATTTTTACAATTGCCGATGTCATCGCAATCAAAGCAACGAGTATGGAAATTTTACTCAATCTGTTTGTTATTATATATTATTGGCTGTGCTTGTTAAACGAAACAACTTGGGAAATATATTTGCATTTTATTTAACATTTTATATAAACAAGCTTTTGATTATGTGTTGTCGTTCTTCTAAACAAGATGGCAGCACAATACAATTTTCAATGGTCTAAATCTCCACCTGTAGTCATTCATACCGTCAACAGAAAAATAGCGAAGCATCGACGTATGTTTTGCTAGATTCGTAGAAACAGAGCTTCGTGATCGTGAAATAGAGTAATTTCAGTCTAGGCTTGTCATAGGAGTAAGTTCTTCTATGCTAATCATAGAAGATTGAGTGCTATCTTAGCAAAAAAGATAAAATCCAACTAAATATTTTTTTCCACATTATTTTTTTATAATAGGTTCATAATAGCTCAGGTTAACTGTAGTGTATTTTTAGCCCATACTGCACCCAGCAATGAAAGTGCCTAGGCATATTTTGGCTTTAAATCAGGTAACTTTTCAAAACATTTTCTAAAAGTGTTGCAAGCATTTTGTTCGGAACTGATGGTGTGTTATAAACTTATATGACTGATTAAGCAGGCCAGCATTAAAACTACTAGTAACGCAACTTTTAAATTAAACTCGATGGCAATAATAAAATAATTCGTGCCATACTCGGTTGCCATCTTGAATTGTACAGTTAAGATTTTAACCGGTGTTGCCACATGCTCCATAAATTAGTATAGATTTTGTGTAAGTAGCAATTCATACCTACAGCCCAAAATCTCATGCTCTGTAGAAATCATTAATTTCAATTAAAAAAACGCTTTCAGTATGATCCGGAAAAAGTTATTGTAATTAATAAAAAATATATGTAATGCATCGTAATAAGTAAATAATATATGAGTGTTTAAGTACCCATAACACAAATTATATATTAAATTCCATCTGCTTAGTCCTGCTTAGCTCGGGGCTAGGTGAATCTGTGTGGTTAGTCCAGCATTATTTGATATGTATATATATTTTTTCAATTTTCAGTTAGCTTAAGTTTTCAAATTATTTCCTTGCCTCTCTTATTATGCAAAGATTATTAATTACCTATTACGATATTTTTTTCTAGCTATGCAAGTAAAAATAGATACCAAATTAACATTTATAATTATTATACCTGTTATTTTATATTGGGGGTTTTCGCTATAGGACTTATTTTTGTTTCGTATAGAATTAAATAATATCGTTATCGAAAATGCATAAACAGAGTCATATCTTTCCGATAATCCAAGGAATCCTTACTAAAAACGTGATTAATATTTAAATTTGATTAGTACTTAATATTTATTACTGGTTTTTGTACAGATTTTATGATCTCTCGAGCCAGATGCAATCAACTTATAGGTTAGTACATTTAAAAATATAGAAACTAATTTCATTAATCAGGCACTTTAGTGGGACGAGTTATTCGAGTTACTTTGATTATAGTAATTACTTCTACTAATTCTGAGTGATCAGAAGTGTTGATGGGTCAATCAACATTATTTATTAATGAAATTATGTATTTCCTGATTATTAGATCTTACTTGGCACATGTAAATACTTCGTAGCCAATAATAATGATGACAGACTTACCAGTATTCCCAGTTCTGTCGCCGAAAGAATCTGTGTACAGTACAGTGCGTATATTTTTTAAACTTAATCAATCCCAAAAAATCAAGTTCGGTGTGTTGTGAAAATATTGGGTCCAATTATACTCGTAGATAACTTTTTCCTTATTTAAAAAACAGACTGTGTACATTTGGTAATAATTTGATTCAATAATAATAAATAAATATAAATAAATAATGCTGGACAATTCACACAGCATTATCTAGCCCCAAGCTAAGCAGAGCTTGTGTTATGGGTACTAGATAACTGATATACATAATACAATACACTACATAGACTATTTTTTATTATACATAGCAAACATCCAGAACGCCCTGAACAAATGTCTGCAGATCGTACACACATTTGTCCCGAGGCGGGAATCGAACCCGCAACCTCCTGCGTCGCAGGCGGACCTTCGCCCACCGCACCACAGAGATCGTAAATAAACAGACTATGTACATTTGGTAATAATTTAATACAATAATGAATAAGTTCACTATTTAATATTGATAAAAATTTAATAATTGTGTATAAAATGCAATAATTCCCCGAGTAGTTTTTTATTTAAATGCTCTCGATGTCATTTCTCAAAGTGTAGAGCATCGCTTCCGGCGCTGAAGAGTTGGTATTAATTAAATGTATCAGAGATGAACTGGGCAGATTAGCATACCTGCTCGCCATATCCACCAAAGAGCAGAGAAACATGTCCCAATGATACGACCGACAGTAGAGACGCTCTTGGTGTTTGGAATGATTCTCAATAATGACTAGTACCAACGCAAACAAGCCACATATAGGAGCGAAAACTCACTTTAATGTTACCCTTGTCCGATTTTGGCGCTCGATTATGGCGCTGGTATCTGTGCTGCCTGAAATGTACGAAAATTCAAGACGACAAAAATCATTGACGTTATTTGATATAAACTTATTTCTCGTTTTAGCTTGATACAGACTTATTTTTTATATTACCGATGTGTTGTTATTTACATTAACCGGGTAATAAATTACTGGACATAAATAGACTAACATTTGTCTTAGCGGCTTTACTGCATAATAGTTCTATATTTTATCTTATGATAGGTCGCTTTCAATCAAACAACCCATGCTGAAGCAGAGACCATTTTGTGCCGCCGGACTTAATTTTCTAAGCAGAAGAATTGAAGAATTAGAAGAAATATATTGTTTAAAACTGTAAAGTTACAAATAAATAAATTTTATTTTTATTCTTTATTCTTTCGCCTCTATATTTGCAAATTTTACTTGCTTCTTTAGTACCTACTGCATTTTACGTAAGCACACCAGTTATGTTCATCTTCAACAAGTTTGGGTGTTTTATTATTTTATCCTAGATAGCTGAGCTGAGGCGCAATATCGGTTTCTAAACGCTTTCAAGTATTTGATTTCACATACATTTGCATAATTGTAACATTTATAGTGACAATATACACAGCAAATCTCAGTGTTGAGACAAACCACTTTTTATAATAGCCAATTTGCGGACAGAGTGCTTTCCAATAACGAACATTGAACTTTGCGAATGCTTTGTCCCTGCAATTAAAGCCATTATTTAGATTTTGTCTTTTTTTGTTGTACCTAACAAGTTTTTGCACGGCGCGTCGATGTAAATGCATCAATTTGTATCAATTTGCACAGACTTTTAACGGTTTTAATTAACAAACGCGAACGCTCCATCAATATTGAAGTCGAAAAGCTGCAACAGTATCAGTACTTGGATTCGTTAAGCAGCGTAACTACATCGTGTACCCACTATGTAGGTAATATGTATTTCTTATGTGCTACTAGGTACTAAAGAATGTCACCTTATATAGTGAAAAACCGCATTATAATCTTATAAATAAACTTCGGCTGTTATTTTATGAGCCCCAGCCATCTCATTCCAAGTATCATCCCCCAATTTACTCGAAATTCCATTACCATTATCTCAGTGCGTTAAAAAACGCTCTTCTTTCTTCGACTGCTTCCCGCATAGACAATAGAGGCCATTATATCGTGACAGTGCGCTCATTACCGCGTTTTTGCGGCTGTCTATGGTTGCATTGTTCCCGCCTTTACCTGCGCCTATCGTTACATCGCCCGTTCAAACTTAGAACGGGTGATGTGTTTTTATTTTAAAACTGTTGTCTATGGGTGTGGATATCAAAACTTAAATTGTTGAGCGTAAGTAGAGGGACGTAATTATTTTGACCATAAGTGGCTATACGTAGTTTATGGAACCTCTAAGATTTTATTCTTTTTTCATTTATTTGTGTTTTAGATGCTATATAATTTTAAAATATTGTAATTTCGTATTTTAGTTCGTAAACATTGACACATTCTTGAAAAGACAAGCAAGAACGTATTGCATTATTAAAATGCATAATGTCAGCAGCTCAAGTCATTTCAAACGGGGTTCCAGTAATTTGTAAGAGAATAAAACTCCCCTTTGTTGTTTTATCTATATTTCACTGACACAGAGACAGTGGCCCACCAGCGATATCCTTTTAATAAAAACATATTGCCTTTACTTTTTTCTGAGGACGTGTGCACAATATTGGGTTACAATCTCCTCTTCAAATCGTCTGTGACAAGACCCCTTCTTATTAGAAAATCGTATCAAACGAATTTATTCTCTAATCCATGCGATATAAAAAGTAATTTAGCATTACAATGGTCTACAAATTCGATTGCATACAATGGATATTTTATTTGAAACAAAGTTATAAGTATTGCACTTTTATGGTTGATTTTGAGCTTTATAGTATTGATGTAGAGCTGAAACTAGTTTTAGATGCGTATAAACAAATGTATATATGGGCTCACGAGTCACAGGTAGCGTTTTTTGTGATATATTTACGGATATAGCACTGGGTCGTTACTTCTTGCTATTATTTCTATTCCATAAAATACGAACAAAGCAGGTAGACATAATACTCGCTAATTCTCTAATAATATCACATCACAGCTACGCTGTGTTATTTACGATATTATTATTATTGTTTTTTTCAAGTAGAGATGTCAGATATTAATACAGAACACAAACAATGATGTATAAAATCACGAAAATTTACTCAGATGAGTGATTGAGATGTTTTTTTTACTTATAAGTAGCTAAATTTAACTTTAAACCCCGTGGAGTCCTAAGATGTATTCTGGTACATACATACATACGTTGCGAGCAAACTCTGGGGCAGAAGCTTCCACTATTATATTATGCTCAACTCAGACCAATAACTATAAAAATACATATTTTGTGACATTCATCGCGATATGAGGATCTATTAAATGATAACAGAATTATTAAAAATAATATAAATGTTCTATTTGGACGGATTTATAACTATTTGATTTGGTTCTTTGCATTACTTCCATTTGCATAGCTTTCTATTTTTTATGTTATATATTATAAGTCGGTATTCGGTATCATTTGGTAAGCGACTTACTCGTAGATGAGTAGATTTTATAATGTTTAAGAACTAATTCGCAAATAAAACTTTTAAATCCATCATGGTTATTAATACTAAAGTTATTTACAACGGGATATTTACCATGATTTGAGTTTTGAGCTTTCCAATATTTCGGCACAGTTTCATGCGCCGTGATCATCACGGAATATATTGGAATAATATTGGAAAGCTCAAAACTCAAATCATGGTAAATATCCCGTTGTAAATAACTTTAGTAATTCGCAAATGTTATGCAATTACAGTAACCTAAAAAAAATCGTAAAATTTTTGTAAATTTGACAAAATATTATTATCTTTTTAATAAATTTTTGACAGCTTTAATAAATTTAAGCAAGGGCCTTATTTAGGAAGGATATCTGAAAATAATCTTTTGAAGGTACATAATCCAAAGATTATTTTCAGATATACCAGGTCAGCATGACACGGTCAACTATGGAATATATCAACTTTAGTAAACCAAAATATACCTACACGTGGCGTTGTGTAGGTAGCTACAATCCACCACCGATGGCGTCGCAGTTCGTTGTTCTCTCGATATCCGCGACTTATATCTACAGTTCAGAGGTCAACACACTTTCAAATTATTCACCGGTAATCTAAAATGTTGCCGTTTTAGCTATTGAGTTTTTTTCTTTTTAAAATCCTGTCTTTTACCAGAAATAATCGCCTAGAGTTTGCATTATTATGTATTGTTTCTGTATAATCTGCAAATAGACGAATAAAATAGATGGCAATATTATGTTTGTTGATTTGAATGAAATTAACATTTAACTTTAACTTCTTCTTCAACCGATTTTTGTCTTGTGTAGGTTTCTAGGACACTATTATACTAAATTGGTCTGATTATTAAAGATTTATTCCATACAACGTATGCTTTCATTAAGAAAATTCTGAATTAGATTAAAATAATCACTAAAATGTATATATTCCAATTTAAGGAATACAAAGCAGATATAGTTTACATAGACAGGACTCGTCTGAATGAATCAACCGGTTTCAAATCGAACGATCTATAAATCAATCAATTAATAATATTCTCAGATTTCTCCATTCACCATAAAGCACTACCTATTGCATTTATTAATGAAATCATTCTTGTAGATATCACATATCTTCACGTTTTTTAGTTGCTACATATATGTTTATCTATTTCCTACATTTTACACCAACGAAATAAAAGGTTACATGGTATAACATCATCTTTACAATTGGGTTCTTCTTTTCTTAAAAGACTTATTAGTGTACAAGATACCTACTTATATTTTAGTTGGATAATAAGGTACTTATCTTTAAAAGCATAGCCTCTCACATTTTTGATGGCATTAAGACATTGTACATAATGTTATGTACAATGTCTTAAACAGTCTTAATATCAGTCATATACGTTGTCGTTAAAATACTTTAAAATTAAGGCCCGCGAAGTGTTTATTTCTATTTAATCCATACATTTTTGATTGATAGTCTTATACAGCGCAAAAAGTCATGAGAATCTTTGCATAGACTCAAATTGTAAAAAATATCATTTATTCCTTTTTCTCACGAAAATAAGATCGTTGTCAAGCAAATTTGGGCTGAATTCCTTATGGATAAGATTTTAAATTCAGCGGAGGATGCTGACCCGTGTCGCGACTCCGCATTGCGATTACTTTACGTAAAGTTTTTGCGCAAAAACGCTTTGAATGTGACTTGCAAGGGTGGCAGGACTCGAGTCAATGACAGTGCATTCGATGCCAAAGTATTTAACATTGCGCATTCCTCTTCGCAGAATAATTAGACGATCTTTGCTCGAACTGATCCACTTTCCCGCTAGATCGGAATGCTTATGACAAAAGGAAAGCCCAAGAGTGGTATATAATTAAATAGAATTGCCTTTGCTTATCAATATTTTAATAGCCGTACAATGCGAAGAAATTATATTTATGGTTATGATGGTACCTTCTTTTTTTCAATTAAAGTATCTAACCGGACTTTTATTTTAAATAAGCGTGTTTCATAATGAATATGCTAATAATGTTTATTAGGTATATTTGATCTTCTTTCCCCAAATATCAAATGCCGCCATGTGCCGATGTTTATGCGGCTAGTTATGTATCATAAAAACGGTTTTCTTTTAATAAACAAATAACGGTTTTTCTCGTTTTGAAGGTACAATAAAAGTGTATCTTCAGCATCATCTAATGAAGTGCTAAGTCGTTAATTAACATTTTTGCTTATTTTTTCCACATTTTGTACTTTATTGAGCCTATTAAATCGCCAAGCGTTTAAATAACTGTATAAATTAACGTTCATAATTACGGGAAATTAATGAATTATCAAAATCAATAAGAGAAGTTTCGGAATGTGATGTATGTTTATGATAAATAGTGATATGACTAACTGTTATTATGTTTGAATATTTTTATGAAGATTAATATCATTATACCGCTTCCCAGGTGGTTTAACGTTGAAGTCTCAAAACGTGTAGTTTATCATAACTCGTCAGATTTTTTGTTACTTATGTCTTCAGATAGGTATTTTCTCATACTATAGTTTTGTTCCATCTAACTATGTGTCACAACACAAAGCATTTTCTGTCCATAAGTAGGTATCAAACGCGGCATCCTCAACGGGAGCAGGCTAGGGGTCGCTCGCGGGGGTGAATTCGCCTCGCTCGCGTCGATAAATCACGTGCTTTTTGTTCGCGCGTGAGAACGGCACTTGCAGTGCACGTGTGCTGCATATGGACAGTGCACTTTTTGTGCACTATACACCAACTTTTGTGTAAGGTCAGATGCTATGCTAGTTGTTCCGGGTAGTGATTGGTGTGCAGATGGTAAACATGAGCAAAGTAATAAAACTTACCTACCTATGAGTTTGGTGGTGGATTGGTATTATTTTGGTGGATTTATTCTTCAATGGTTTAACGCCATATTTTTTTATTATGAAGTTTGAAGAAGTTCTTGCTAGAAACTCGGCGAATCCGACAAATCGTCGGGATTCATTATTTTTATTTGATTTTTTCAAGTCCATCGATGCGCTGGCTCAGCAGTTTGCAATCTGAATAATCCACCAAAGTTTTGCCCCTTTAGATCGGTCTAGAGAGCAGTGAGAAGCTTAAACTATTATATAAGCGACCGATACGTCGGTAGCTCCGTATACTGAAGGGCCTTAGTTCGTTCACAGCTCACGTACCATAAAATTCATGTCCCGAAAATGCATCGCAACACAACACAATATTACCCGAATGAGTGCACAACTGTCGCGTCATGTCGATGTCGTAGGTAGTCGTTACTGTTTGTTTAGGACGCCAATACGCAGTCACTCCAATTATATCCCTCTTCTTGCGATAATGTAGGTACGAACTTGCTATGTGCCGGTGCTATGTTCAGCCAGGTAGAGATTGCTTCGAACTCTGTTTGAGTTTGAATAGTTTCTTATAATATTCAATGCGATGAAAAGGGCAGATCAAGTGTTTGTTTTACCGGCACTTTGTATAATTTAAGGCATCGGAATAGGATCATTCGATTTCGTAATAATATCATCAGTTGCGATGTTATTGAAGAAGACATTTGGAGTTGTCTTCGCGGATGGGGTGTTGGAGTGCAATAGTCGATTTTAAAGTTTTAGTCAACTAACCACTGTTTATCCAATCAACAATTAGGCACAAGGGTTCTTCAGCCAGAAAAGTCAGTAAGCTTCTGCCTGTAGTCTCATATTCATTGAAGAAAATACTTAACTTGAAACACAACGGTGCAAAGATCAACCAAACAATTAACATCACAGCAAAACCATAGAGACACGAAAGCAAAACGCTGAAAAGACACGAAGGTACTCGTAAAGCTCAACATAGATCTAGGCATTTAGCAGAGAACTGCCTCGACCCTACTTATAGCGTCACATCTGTACGGAGGAGCTCTCGTGCTAAGTGTGCCACTGTGCACTGACCCAGTTCGCCACAAAGAGCTCGTGTGCACATCTCAGTGCCTAGACCTTGTGCATCTATGTCATGAGCGCAGCTATTTTCATAAGTCAATGGTTGGAAAAGCTGAAGTTTTTTTCTAAGGGTTTTTAGTTGAATGCGCTAATCTTCTGCTTGTTTATGTGCCTATAACTACCTTCTCTGTTTACAAAGAGTATCGCATATCGGTTAAACTAGAACGGACGGAATTAGAAGGTGTAAGTTTTTGCTGAGGCAGCACTTAAACAACAAATGACGATCATTATAATTTTGTAGACGTTTCTGTGGTTCGTAGATTGGACAATAATGGTTGGGATATTTTCAGGAACACTTTAGAATTCCCTTGATGTCAAATTTCGATTCTTACGTAGGTATTAGTAGACCATTACTACTGCTGAAATGTTTTCAGTAGCAATTAATTATCTTTCTAGCAAGGCTTTAAATTGTTCTAATTTTGGCTGAAAATAGTGGAAAAACTATAAACAATAGAATTTCCACTAAATTCCCGAAGAACTAAGTTCAATGCCCCGCCTTGTGATTGAATCGCAAATACAAGTGAACGCACTGCCAATAAGAATTGCAAACGAGTAAATCCATCTTGCTCTTGGCAATAATACCTCCATTTTGTACAACTGTAACTTGACACCTACTTTATATTCACTTTTCAGACTTTAGAATATTAAATTAGAGTTCAGTGAGAACTTGTGAAGTTTAAATCAAACAGAGGTTGTTGACTTTGTATAATTATTTCAATTCCTACGAAGGAATACTCTACCACGCATTTACGATGAGAAATCAATAGGAAATGCTTTTGAGATTTTAGAAAATAGATAAGAGATAGATTTAAGAAAATACTTTTACTTGAGAAATGATCATGTTCAAATAATTTGCAAGTAAAAATGAGCATTTCCTGAATCAAATTAACATGACGGAAGTTTACACGCCCGCTTTCGAAGAATGCATTTTTTAGTTTTAATGAAAGCTCTTTATTTAGAAATTCCTTATCAAACGATAGGAAATTTTTGAGCCACAATTAGCTCTGTGTCGTTATCAAAAGCCACAATATAACATAACATCTTATAACTATAGGCACGGCTTGTTTCCTTAAAAAAACTGTCTCTACCTTTGTACTTTTTACGAATAATACAGTTGCACATTGCACAATACAACAAAAACATTTACAAATCCTACCATTACCATTACGTTCATGGTGGATTAGAAACCACATATTTCAGGGCTACTCTCAACCTTATTCGAAGGCGGTAGGGAACTGTGATAATCGCGTTAAGTTTACGGCATTAGTAGTGTAACCGAGTGTAAGTAAAGTAAGTAATGCTTTTAGCGATGGTTCAGCCAGTTCTATTGAAAAGATTTTAACCTAAGTCGATTGTTGAAATTGCACGGGATATAACGAACTTTGTGGATACATGTCACGATCTTTGTTATTGGATAATAAGCTTTATCTTCTTGACTTATTCTAACAAAACGAAACAGAGAAGCTATATATTTCTAGATGAAACAACAAAGCAAGCAAATAAGTTCAGACCAATCCATCGACATTGTGCATTGAAGTTCTGGAGTTTAGAAAATACATAAAATATATTACTTACTCAACTCCAGAACTTCAATAAATAAATAAAATAAATAAAAAACCACTCAAAATAATGTGTTGAGTTTTTTTCTTTTCCACCTTTACTAGTTCCTTAGGTACCAACCAGGCCTTGCTCACATATTTTCATAGCTGATTTTAAAGTAAGTAGTAATTATAACAGGCAACTATTATTGAAGAGGACAAAACCTTGTAGGCATACGTTAAATCAACCACTTTGAAGTTTCCCAGAAGGTCGTCACCCTCTCCTAACACAATAAAACCTAGATGCAGTCTGCAGTATTGAATCGTCTGCGTCTGTGTATCAAAGCCTTCTCCAACGATTTGCAAGCGGATTGGCAAGTGCCTCGCCTTTGATCCGGTGCAGTGCCTCTAATGCCCGCTCTTTTGTAGCCGAGCGCGTCTCCTTTGAGGCTGATCGAGCGAGACGTCTGTGAGGGGAAGTAGGCATTCGTCTGATTATTTATTAATATATTTGTGCAAAAGCTTCTTTAAAGTAATCATCATCATTATCGGCCTATATTAATCCACGGCTGGACAAAGGCCTCCCCTAATGTGCGCCATAGCGCCCTGTCTTCAGCTTGACGCATCCAGTATCTGCCAGCGGATAGTCATCCCAGGTGGTCAGCGTCCTACACTACGTATTTGCGGTCTCCACACAAGAACTCGTTTACCCCAGCCAGCGGTTGTCGGTTCTTTGCGAGATATGGCCGACCCACTGTCACTTCGGCTTGCTAATTTTTTGAGCTGTGTCTATAGCTTTGGTTCTTTGTCAGATGTATTTGTTACGAATCCTATCCTTCAGAGATACCCCAAACATAGCTCTTCTTTAAAGTACCGGTATTATATTCAAGCTCAAATCCTTAAGAGTTTTAATAGACCTTAACGGTTGTTCCATGTTCGTCAATGGATAAACTGCTCAGTGGTAAAATCTCATGAGTGATATAGTTATATTTAAGTTTATCTGTTATATAGCTAGTACACACAACACAAGCTCGCTTAGCTGCTTACAGCTACAACATAAGTGCGATTTTCGTTTCTATTAACTTCAATGTAAGGAACGTTCTTGCATTTTCTTGCTCTCCCTTGATAGGAATACGATTGGCAAGTGCCTGGGCCTTTGATGCGGTAGTGACTCTAATGGCCGATCACTGCTTTGTAGGCGAGCGCATCTCCTTTGAGACTGATCGAGATGCCTGTGAACGAAAATCGTCTGACTACTTCATACGTCTTTCATCTGATAACATCGTATACGTATACATAAACGTCTTTCGTCTGATTAACTCATATTAAAGCCTTGTCCAAAGTAAACGCACACATAAGACATCAAGACAAACTGCCCAAGCTCATTCCTCTGCTAGGTAAAGTACTGAAATAAAATACATATTCCAACAATTTGCAGATACATAGATAGGTCTGTTACTCAGAGCAGACGTGTACATATCTAATGTGTCATAAAAGACTAATTTTAAAATTCAATTCACTCGCCCCTCGGTGCGTTTTTATTCTCTGTTACAAAGTTTTCCTCGTTTATCCTGTTTTGCAGTACAAATGATCTCACTTCCTTTCGAATTTTTCACGCAAGTTTGTTTCATTTTATATTAATTGAACTGGATCACTTTCCCACACTCATAATTGCAAAATTACGAATCCCTTGTTTACTAAGAAACGTACTACTCTTTCCTTAGATCTGCAATAACTTTTAGACCCTTTCGGGTAACTCATTTTCAGCTTTCTGTTCCTTACAAGAAAATTTAAATTGGTAAATCTTGAATTGGTAGGTACGATGTTTTGAATTCAGCGTTTGTAACAAGGAAAATTCGAGCAAAAGCCTTCTGAATGAAACAGAGATGTAACCTGTTTTGAGAATGCAGTCTGCGCCAAAATGCGACCCACTGGCCGAATGACTCACACCTCTCAGAAATTAAAAAGAAATGGAGGAATGATGTCCAAAACATCGCATACTATTTTGAAATTTCTTGTATCGTATATCGTAACTTGGAACTGCGTCAATGATGAAAGATCATCGCAGCCCTTTGCCCGGCTACAGAATGTCTACTTCACCTCTACGAAGTTTCTATACATTATGGTATTTAGGTACTCTTCTCATTCATGTGCCGATTTTTTTGCAACCTATTGACACGCTAGCTTGTATTTTGCAGATTTATACTAATTTACTTTGGAGCTGCATTATGTGCTCTTTCGGTGTTTTAAAGCGAAACTGATACAAAAATGTTAATAACCAATAGTCCGATTCCTCAAACTTCTTCATCAGAATATCCCACTTATAGCTCTAACCTTGCACTTATAACATTGATTGCCGTTTTATCGCAAGCAAATAATTTCGATCGCCTTTAAATTACAAATCGGTGCTAAATAAACCCATAATAATACAAATACCGAATCATAAAATTAAGGGTATCGTTCTCAGACTCAAAATAAGTAGTTCTCCGCTGGCATTATGTGAGGTATTCGGATTTAAACTACAAATAAAAGGTTGAATTAATACAGGTCGGTTTACCCTTTTCAATCACTATTGCCCATAATCGTGCTCGATTTAGTTTATACTTAGAGACGTGGGCAGAGTACCGGCGGGGAATAACGATGCGATCGTTTTAACTTCCTGTCTTCTAAAGAAAATATATTTCAAATAGCTAAGAGCCGCCAAAAACATGAGCACTCAGAGATAACTCTCGTGTTTTTGGCAAATCGTAGGTTCAAGTGCGGTATTTTTTTTCGGCTATTCTGTGCATAGTGCCGTCGAAAGTCAAAAGTTCTACATAGGTATCTATTGTCAAAAAAAACGCTATTGCTGTCCACCGAAAATGCACTCGGAATACCTGTTTTCTGTTATACACAGAAAAAAAAGTTTGAAAAGATTATTTTGTTTCTTCAAGAATGAGTTGGTCCGCTGAGAGCTCAGAGGTAAAGCCAACCTCTGGCACTGCGGCCGCGCCCGCTAGGCCGCCTAACGCCATATGTAAATGTACCGACACGGGACCTTCCGAGAACCATCCCGCTCCCTAATTATTTTTAATTGCCGCAAGCACTCGGCCTTCAATTTAACTTTTAATTTTTTTCGCGTCTAGTCTTCGAATCACTTGGATTACGCTATAAATGACTCATGAGACTGACTTCTTCCGACAAAGACTGCACGCGATGCTAAAACAAGTGAGTTTTATTTTGTTACCTGTTCTTAGAATAATGGTGGGATCGTAAATCAGTAATGGCGCCCTATTATTTGAGTTGTTCGCATAAATTTGGGGATCGAAGCTGTAATTGCGAGTATTTGGCGGTAGTTTAGTTCTAGCCGGCCGGGGGACGGGGGGCGGCCGATGGAACGCTGCGGGGGTTATGGAACTGTAAAAATGCAAGGTTATGGAATCCTAATGAGTTTTGGACTACTGTTGCCTTTGTTGTTCTCTGTTGCTGCTTTGTGCAGTAATATAGCGCGAAATCGTTTGACAGAACACTGCCGTGCAACATCCGAAGAGGTTATTTTTACGCATTTCTTTTATATCCTCGATAGAAATTCAAGAGCATCTAGATTATTGATTATAAAATTTACTAAAATAGAGTATGTACCTATCTCATACTGTATATAACGCATATATATAATGTTATCACTGTGGGCTACACGGCGAATATTTCTTATCTTTACTTAGTTAAGTATTAACACAAATGTATAAAAGTTTAATGTTCTCTTAGTCGTTAGTTATTACTTATTAAATAAATAAATATATCATCATCACTATATTTATTTACTTTTTTTATTTACAAACTCACTTCAATCATTTCAACTATCAATTCTTTACAACTAAAGCACAAAGTAGTGCCTATCGTCAATGAAGATAATAAGGAATGAATTCCTCATTATCCATTCCTCACTGCACCCGCCTATACCACCAACGGTAGCCTTGCATTACCTACTGCCCCCAGGCTACTCTAAAACAAAACCATTCCTAAACCCATTGCCATGGCCACATGTCCGTAAAGCCGCCATGCTGTTTTTATTACTTTTTTTTGAACCCCCGTTTTTGCAAGCCATTGTCGAAGTGAGAGCACTTTCGTCTGGTCAATTTACTTTTGTATTTCGAACGTTATCTGATTTATTTTTAAATGCGTTTTGAATAGACGCGTCAGGGTGTAATTTTACTTTTTCAAGTTTTTTTTCACTTAGGCGTACATATTTGCGACATGGTATGCTCTATTTTATTTCGACCCTGATTATGGAGATGAGATAGAATAACTTACATACTGGAAACTCACAACATACTTTTGAGGGTTGTAGGTACCTATCTAAGCTATTTCTGTAGGTACTTACCTACCTACACTAAATACATATCTACATAAAGAAGCTGAGGTCAGGAACTCGCACAGTCACATTAAAAATCAAAACACAGAGCCTGACACGCCAAGTATTCATGAATCAGATTATGCACTTAATGCCGCATAAAAACCTCTAAAGCTCGACATAAATTCCGAATTCCTTTTACCATTTATCTTTACCCTAAAGTTATACAAAGTGTCCGTAACACCCCCGTGTTTGCGCAAGTGCTACACACACACATACAATATGAACACATGCGCAGGTACCACACATGCGTATGCGCAGGTACCAAAAGTTAATTGCCTTCGTATGTTCAATGCTCATTCTACCTGCGGGATGAGGGTAAAAAGGAATCATTTTTATATTTTTACCACTCTGGCAAAACAATTAGAATCAGACGTCGAAAAGATAATAAGTTATTTTTGTGTTAAATTTCAGCTTATGCATGGCCATCTTTGCAAATTATAGCGTATAACACAATATTGTTTAAATGAATAAAATGCTAAAAACTAAGAATCAAAAGCACGATTGAAATGTCATCCTTCTTGAGAACAGAGACAGAACTTTAGTGCAGTCTCAAATAGGTATCATACACCTACATACGAAGGAAGGTGCCCGATCTGGCCCAGATCAAATCCGATCACTTCACACGTCGATAATTCCAGCCATTATCGGATCAAAGTCTGCTCTTTCACTCTCCAAGCTTTAGAAAGAGACGGCATATTCTTCAGCTCTTTCGCGTGGTTTATTGAGAGTGTACCTGCCAGAGTCTCCCGACGGTAATTTTTAATTGACAAAAAAACATGACCCAACCGAATTTATATGTGGAATTTATTTTATTACGTGGCAGTGGTGTGCGTGGGTTAGTTATTATTCTTTACAATGGCTTTGAAGAAACGTCTGAGTTTATGGCGTCTACTTAGATCGGGTTGCGTTGTGATTGTAAAATACTTAGAGGCATCTCAAATTGAAATGACTTTCAGAAACGACTAGTAGAATAATAATTGGTTTGTTTACGAACCTAAGACTGACTTTTTTATTTATTTATTCTTATTTTTTTGTCATGTATATTTATGTTATCCATTAGCAGGAAAATATGATAGAAAAATTTTGCTCTACATTTTAAACTTTTATTATGTACCTAGCTTTAACACAATAAAAAACAAAATACTTTATTGTACAGAAGAAACGATCTCTTCCAGGTCATTTTTATTGCAGGGTAGGTACTAGGTACATAAAGAGAAAAATTAATAAAGTACCTACCTAATTAAAAAGTATTAATAATAATCTGTTTATCGAATGAGTTTTCCCATTCTCGGATTCTCCTACGTGAACACAAGTTAATACGTTCTTTTTGCAAAAAGCTTGCTCTACCTTAAGCCACATCTACACTCCCCTATTCAAAAGAAACGCTTGACCGTGATCAATAAAAAAAGATAAAAACTACATTTTAATTTCCAATAAAAAATCTGCTGATATCGAAACTAGCTAGATAACTCAAATCACGGGCAAGATGAAAAAAAGTTAAAAGCAATGCACGCAATACGGGTACCTGACTTTAGCACAAAAAATTATGATTAATGAAGGTAGAAATTAAATGATTTCGACTCAGGTAACGTACCCCGGGGGTAAAGTGGCGATTTTTTAAGCATTGTCCCGGGCTGCCAGTCCCGGGGACGCTTCTTGGTAATTATGGATCTGTCAAGGTATTGTACGGTGGATAAATCGTTTTGCTACTTTGATTAAAATTGTTTTTAATAGATTGCGTTGAAAAAATAACATGTTTTTGACCATATTTTAAGATTGTCAATCTGTCAAGGTAAATAATATAACTTATGAAAATCTTGTTAATTATATTTTTGGTAAGAGAAATATCCAAAAATGGTAATATTTTTATGAATTTTCTATTTTTATGAAGGTTCTTTAGTTAAGATTTAAAGGTTCTTTAGTTAAAAGACTTTACTTAAGTTAGCTCATTGGACAAAGTGTATTTTTATAATTAAGATTTTGATTTTGTTCTCCTCACACTGCATAATATTTTGATGTTAGGTACATCAAAATATTATGCAGTGTGAGGAGAACAAAATCTGTTCAAACACAATTGTATGGTTGTTTCTGCATAAATGATTTATGATTATGTTTTTCCGTCAATGTTGAGACAACCTTATACGAGTCAAATGACAACGACTTGACAAATTTGGCGCAAAACCTTATCTACAAGATGCCTTCAAGCCTTCTTACAAACAAAACAATAACCTACAAGATCTACGACTAAAACAATCATCAGGGCCCTAACTCCACTAAATTAATCGCCTTACTCTAATGATCACAGAATTACTCCTTTCAGCATTTCACCTTTGATGAAACATAAGAAACAATTCAAAACGAGAAAAGTCGTGGGAATTGAGGGCGATCGTGTGCCAATTGACAACTTTTGATGCGTTGACAATACTGCTCTATCATGCAGTACCTACGACTAAAAGTGTTAGTTCACCGTAACGTCACGACGACGCTGATCTTTTAGAACAGACTCTAGGACAGACGGACGGACGCGTATCAAAAGTGTCAAGGTAGATACCATTCTATCAATCTTTTCGTGCTAATAGCACCCCGTTCTATGTATCTAGATTTGAGTTTCTACCATCTATAGACGATTCTCTGACGATACCATAGTCATAAAGCGATTGATTAGCAGAATTAGGCCCCAAATTTGCAAACCTAGTATACCCATTAAAATTGCAGAGTTTAACACTGTTCTGTCTTGATACCTAATTGACCGTTGCGATAACAAACGTTAATCACCGACAAGTTGTTTTGTTCTACTCACTTACATTTTTTGTTCGTCAATACGAGACTACGAGTACCTATTGTAATTATATCGATATGTCTCACGACTACATAAGCATTTAAAAACAAGATGTATGCTAATGGAATAAAGCTCAGTTTTGTTTTATAGTTTATGGAATTAATATAGAGCTGTTGATGACGATGCTACACAACATTTGCAAAAACAGAGTTGGAACACATAGAGCGATTAGTTTGATTGCAATAATTGTCGATATGGATGTATGTATGTATGTACAGTATGCGAATTGTGTAAAAAGTGCTAGTTGTGTGAGGACTGGGGATGGACTCGAGGTTCAAGGATCTAGTGATGTAGGGTAAGGGCATCCTTAGGAAAATCTTGAAAATATGTTATTCCAGCTAAGAGTTCTGTGTAATCAATAATGTTATAAGGGGTTTGACAGTGAAATGAGCAACACGCAGAATAGAAAAGAAGTAATGGATTTTTTTTTAAAGAAAAGTTTATGATTGTGAAAAGCGCGAACTTGCGTATACTTTTTGTTCAGCAAATTCAGAAAAAAATCTGAATTGTGTGCAAACAACGAGCCGTGTGGCGCTGGCTTAGAATTTGCACCACCTCAACTCTTTCCGTGGGTGACATTCACCGGGGGGCGGGCAGCAGCACCCCTTGTAGAATAATTCTACCACCGAACTGCGATCCCCAACCCGCATGCCCAGCGTGATGATTATGGGCATTAAACCCCCCATGAGATACGCCAATAAGGCGCTCTTCAGGGAGAGGCAGGACGCAGGTCCAACAGTGGACCAATACAGGCTGTTGTGTTTGTGTGGCTATCCAAAGCTCAGGTTTACTCATTGGAAAGTTCATTCATCAAGGCAATGAACCTTTTCCGCTCTTTTACCTTTTCCCCTCATTGCCAACCCTCACTCCACCCCTGGACTCAAGTATTACCAAATCACACGACAATAAACAAAAAACGCAATAAAGCCGAAGTACGTTAACGAATACATGTTAATAACGAGCGGCCCACCAATATGCTTTGATAATAAAATTTAACAATTACCAGGCTGATTGTAAAATTTAACAATCAATAGGATGCGCATTGTTGGGGCTCGATAAAAAATTTGGACATGTTTAGCACCTCCGCTTACTCGTACTTGTCGGGTTTATTTTATTGAGAGGACCGAGTTCAGACTCAGTCCACTGGCACAGGCGGAGAGTCTGACAAAAAAAATGGAGATGGAGAAGATGGAGTCAGGATATAGCGTTAACGGATTCACTGTCCAGTCCGCTACACGGGGACGTAGTGGGACACCTGCGTCCTGGGATATGAAGGTGTTAACCAATCTAAACTTTAAGTGGAGAGGAAGACGGAAGAAAAAAATATGGATTGTGTGAAAGAGTGTGGTGCCGGCGGCATAGAATTTGCACCACCCCTACTCTTACCGCGGGTCGTAAGGGTTTATGGGATATTTACCGGTGGCGGGCCGCAGTGCCTCCTGCCGAAAAATTCTGTCACCAAATTGCGATCCCAACCCGCATGCCCAGCGTGGGGATAGTGGGCATTACTGCCATGAGATAACAGCCAATAAAGGCGCTTATCAGCGGGAGGCTTGCGTCCAGCAGTGAACCAATATAGGCTGTTGAAGAATTTGAAGAAGTTGAAGAAGTGAGAGAAGACATGGCAAAAAAGGTGCAAGTAGAGATGACGGCTGATAGAGGAGAGTGGGAGAGAAATACATGTAGTGACGACCCCACCTAGCGTGGCATAAGGACCGGAAGGTACACTTACAGTAGAAGATATAACATATCTACTTATTATATTTACCAAAGAAGCTCGAAGTCCGATCGAAACAACTCAGGTATGTGTGCCGTGTAAATTGTGCTAGGAAGCAATATATCGTAGAAGATCTTTTAAACGACGTTCTAAGTGCTTATTTTGTAAGTCTACAGAAATAAACGATTGTACTCTGACTCTGACTCTGTTCCGGATTCCTCATCATCAAAAAACTGCTAGTAATTTGCGAGCAACGAAAAGATAAAGTGGAATATACTTGACAAGACTGTATTGCGGACATAAACTGACAATAATGTCACATGTCAGAGGCTCCGGCGGGTCACCCTGTAACCCGACCCGCCAGATGGCACGCTCTTTGCACTTCCGAAAATTTACAAAAAAACTCTCAACGCGAGCAAAAAGTCAGTATGGAACATATTGCTCTTGATTTTGGGTGTAAGTTCCGTATATTATTTTTTATAGTGAGAGGAGTTAGAGCGAGCTTGACAACTAGTGGCCAGTGTGGTAGTTTGAACTACGCCAATATGTAATAGGAAAAGAGGCTTTTGAACAGCAGAACGGATTTGATGAGATAGAATAAGAATATTGATTTTTAGTTTGTTGATCGATTACAGGATAAATAAAGTCAAGTGTTCAATTTTGTAAGGATAAAACACTATAACAATAACACTTATTAGGGAAGAATCACCGAAACTGCAGCTATACTAAAAACAAAGTAAACTAGTGTTATGTATGTAATGGATCTACTATCGGTTACCGGTTAATAATGATCAGAAAAAGACAATTTATTTAAATAAATCAAAAGTTTTGTTTAAATTTATAAACCCACGGATCTCTGAAACTAAATGAACATCAAACGTACTCAAACTGCATGTGCGGAACACTTGGTAAGAACATCCGCATAACGTCCATCTGCTATTCACAAAAACTATGCATTTACCAGAAAAGTTACAAAAAAATCATAACATTCTGCTTTAGTTGTCGGAATAGTTTAACGAAATATTTAAATAATAAATAATAATATTAATAATTTTGTAGTTTTATCATTATCACTTAAACTACAAAATGTTTATTTTCCGTTGTTTGAGAAAAAGTGTATCATTTTATACAAACGAAAATAATTTTTTTAGAGGATGGTACTCCTCAATTCGACAGTAGTGTCATTGACCCTCTGCCTTGTCAGCTGTAGGTACTAATCAGGAGCTGGCGATGATCTGACCTCGATTGCGATGCTCTTGACATTCTTCAGTTTCAGAATCATAGTTGACTTGGCTACAACCTATTTGGTTGAGTTTAGTAAACCCTTCATGACCCTTCATAACTTTACTTCAATAAAGATTTCTTCGAAGACACGCACCACTATGAATTTCTCCAATTGTTGACAAGTCATTTTCAAATACAGAATGAAGTATTTCATAGACAAAGTTTCTTTTGACAGATAGAGATGAATATATACTTCATTCTGTATTTGAAAATTCGATTAGAAAAATTCACAGTGGTGCATTATGCCAAAAAACATCCTGTTCTGAAGTCTTATTTGCAAAATACCTAGCAAGTAAAATGCTGAAACTTCATTGGATAAGGTCCAATGAAGTATCAGCATTATCGGATACGTCTTTAGCAGTCGTATTTCACCTCCGTTTACTCATAATTTCCATTTCAGAGTCAACGGTCGGTCATCAAAACAAGGTAACGAATCACGGTAATCACCGCGCCATAAAATTAAAAAACAAACTTTCTACGTTTACAAAAACAAACCTATCAATGTCCCGGATAATAGAGGCAAGTTTTAGAATAAATTACGCATTTCCAATGGCTATTTACAAGCTGTCATTAGCGAACATTCAATTTTCGTAGTTTTATCGCGATCAGTATGTCACGAGAGCTATAAACAAGAAGATGAAGGTGATCGTAAGAACAGTTAGAAAGGCCCATGTTACATGTAAATGATATAAATCTCTCGGCTTAATTAAAATCATTTAATCCGCAATCTGAATATATTATTATTATTAAAGTACGACGGCCAATAAACCACGGTTTTTTAGAAAACACACGAGACAAAATAGTAGCCGCTTCTATAACGCAGCCTATCCAAAATTTCAGCACGGTCATTTCAGTAGTTTTGGTAGTAGTAGTAGTGTAAAGAAGAAACAAAATATCAAAACATTCGCATTTTTAAAATCAGTGTGATTTTATTTAAGGTTTTAAATGTATCTACATCACACCAAGAAGCTAGAAGTCTGCTAATCGGGTATGGAGCGAGGCATGCTTGGAAAAAGAAAATTAGATAAAGTTAGCAACCAAACACTTCGAACTAAAATAGAAGACGTGACGTCTTCTATTTTAGTTCGAAGCCTCTAAGTATAGAAACAGAAATGGAGCTGCACTGGACATACTGCAAGAGGAATAAACAAATGGAGCAGAACGTTGATGGACTGGTTTCCAAAATATAACAAAAGAAAACGAGGGCGACAGTTTAAAAGATAGAAAGAGAGAAAGAGCTGAACGAAACGGCAGGATAAGGCTAACGAGAGATAGGGTGAAGTGGAAGGAATTGGAGAAGGCCTTTGCCAAAAGAGGGCAAACAAACTAAATTGATGTCGTGACAACAGCGAAAATATTTACATTTTGTTACTTAAATACCATGGTATTTAAGTAACAAAATGTTACCTAAATACCGTGATATTTAAGTAACAAAATGTAAATATTTTCGTTTGAATAAAAAGGCCTGAAATGAAATGAATGTATCTACGTTCTTCGACCGCATTTCTAGAAATGTTGTTCTCCCGTGAGTCGCCTCGATGGGACAAGTTATTTCGATATATGGCCACAGTCGTAATAGCGCTTGTGTTTCCGACACTCCCAATCCCAACATCAGCATATTCATGATAATGTACAATCTAGAACACTATAATTTGCACATACCTAATACTCTCACTAGTTGGCTACCCCACATACCCTTTATGGTTTAATATATTGATAAACGTTTTGAAAACTTTTTGCTGAAAATATGTACGTTGTATTTGGATAAACGTAAATTTTTTGATGTATCCTTCTTATTGATTTTTTTAAGATTAGAAAAAAAACATATTGCGGTCATCTACTTTTACCAGTGGAAGCTCGACGTTTTTATTAATGAAATATTTTGAATATCTATAAAACTATTTTGCATTTTTACACCTTTTTTACACACATCACAATTATTACGAGTGGAATTTAGCAGCGGTTTAAATAAATTGATGCTACATTTTCTGCGTGACAGTACCAGGGCCCAAATTGGAAAGTACACTCGGCGAGACATCCACCGAACTACGCAATTAGAAATGGGCCCACTAAACATTTTACGACGCTGTCATAATTACCCAGTCGCATCTTCCCCGGCTGACCTTATCTTATTGGTGTTATATACAAGGAAATTTTAATTTGTTTTTTTAATTAAAAGAAAATTATAATCCGGCTTTTGATTGGGCCAGGTCCAGTATCGAAATTATTGAGATTGTAAAAGAAGATAGCTTGAATTAACGAACTGGTTGCAATCAAAACTGTTTACTTAAAACATTATTTTGATTGCACATTACATTAAGATCACAGACAGCGGCTTAGGTCATTATTTGAATGAAGCTGTGGGAACATTTTATTAGAAATATGTGATTATACAGTGAACAACATGATGCCCAACAGTCTACTAAACTCTGCCTACATAGCCATGCCCCTGATACATATACATCAAGCATATGCAACTCGAGAAGTACCTATGCAATCATCATCATCATCATCATCAGCCTGTATCAGTCCATTGCTCGACAAAAGCCTCCCCAAATGAGCGCCAATGCGCCCTTCATCTTGAAGCATCCATCAGCTGCCTACAGTCTTTCACAGATCGTCATCCCGGAGGGCGTCCAACACTTACTTAGGCCCGTATTATGAAAGCTGGCTCAGTCACAGGTCTATACTTGTTAGACGTTTGTGCCATAGAAAACCGTTACTCAAGCATAGTTCGATAACCGAGCAGACTTTCATAATACGGGCCTAAGTTTGCCGTGGTCTTCACTCAAGAACGCGTTTACCCCAAACCGTCGGTTCGAGATATGGCCAATTCATCTTGCTAGTTCTTTGATCAATGTCGATAACTTTGGTTCTTTGTCTGATGTATTCGTTTCGAATCCTATCTTTCAGAGTGATTCCGAGCATAGCCCTTTCCATAGCTCGCGACTGTGAACTGGTGGACCCGACTTATCATATCCACGTCTCAGCTCCGTAGGCCATGTCACCTATGCAATATCTCCTACAAATTTCTCATTTGGAACATTTAATTTAACGAGTCGACTCATACGCATATTCAACGATCGGTGACAGTTAGGTAACTCATCAAAGTACTAATCGTTGAAATCATTATTGCTATTACGTACTTTGATGACGCGATAATAAAGTCTAAAGTTGAAGAGCCGGTGGCGAGGAAAATGTACTCATCTGTCACGGGACACGATGGTCAAGATACGGCTAAGTAGACATCGGTAACTATTGAAGTGTTAAATCCGATAAATCACCTACAACCTGGTGATTAATTACTAGAGCAACAAACTTAACCCTTTGCCTACACCATGACTCGTAGGGCTGAAGACATAAAGATCAAATTTGTAATGAAGAAGGCAGGTATATATTGGCATTTCCATATTTTTATTGGTTAGTTTATGGATGTTTTATAGAGGCATGTAAAATGGGAAAGTCCGGCGAAAGGTCGTAGATATATTGTTTCGTATTAAAGTATAATTTATTAATATATAATGAAGTACAGCTAGTTCAAATATTGCGCAAGCGAATTTGATTTATAGGCGGAAACTTTGTTTGCTGTTGATGGTTGTAAAATTTGATTTGGACGGATGGAGTTGATAAAACTTATTTTAATATTCATCAAAATACATAACATACAGGGCACAAAACGGGCATAAATCAAAACAACGTTATGGATTCCATCAGAATAAGTCAGAATAATTTATCTATGGGTGTCGTAAGATACGACTCAGGGATATCCACCGGGGGCGGGCTGCACCGTCTCCTGTACAACCTTTCTACCATCGAACTACACTACGATCCCCAAACCGCATACCTAGCGCATGCCAATTATGGACATTACCCCTCATTTGATAAAATCCTCAACAGCCTGTATTAGTCCACTGCTGGACGCAGACCACCCCCCGATAAGCGACTTATTGTCATTTGTCTTATGGGGGTAATGCCCATAATCCCCACGCTGGGCATGCGGGTTGGGGATCTCAGTTCAGTGGTAGAGTTGTTCTGCAGAGGGTGCTGCTGTCCCCGATATGTCCCCTCAGTCGCCTCTTACGACACCCACGGGAAGAGTTGGGTTTGATGCAATTTCTAAGCCAGCACACAGCTAAAACCACTTATCAGGGGGAGGCCTGCGTCCAGCAGTGGACCAATATAGGCTGTTGAGGTTGGGATATGGTGCTAAATATTCGGATGTAACGAGTACGTATGGCGCAAGAGCCCATACACATACTTTGTCTAACCACAAACAGAATGTATTCGCTAGAGTATCTCAAACATAATTTATGTCGACGGAAAAATAATTGAATACGTAGAAAAGCTCATTACTGATTAATAAATAAAGTGTGGCCGTGAGCAGTTTCGTTAAGCCCATCGTAAACTCAGCCGATATTAATTGTAATCGAGACCGGTTCGTACTTGATAGGTGAAGGTGGACACCGCGTCTCTAATATACGAAGAGTAGTGATTTGAAAAGTGATCCTGGAATAGAAATTAGAGGCTTAAAGCCTCAAATACAAATGTTGGCCCAACGTTGCCGAGAGAAAGATAATACCAACGTGTAGACGGCACGTTTGTATTACCTTGCCAACGCTCGGTATCGCTCGCCTAGCTGGCGGGTGAATACAACCGCCAGCCACCGTGTATAGAGGTCATTTGCAGTCACCGCTCGCGGTCGCTCGCGGCCACTCGCCTCACTTCGGAGCCATGTTGGTTTTTCTGCACAAATCAAAGGCCTGCACTTGGACAATCGTGTCCACATGTTTGTGTAGTTTGTGATGCAATAGTTTGCGTAAACTTGCCAAACGTCTAGCTAGACGGTGGCACTTGCCTTGTATCGACTTGCCTACGCTACATATATGGGGTATTTTATATTACGAACGTGCGTTGTGTTTGATTACCTACTATGTATAAGTACAGTTATATAAGTTTAACACATTTACTGCCCAGCCGCAGGAGGTGGTTATCTGCGCCTTGGGCCATGTACTTGTTAGTTTAGTTTATTCACTATCTCAGTCGAAAATAACTCAGCCTTCTCAGCTTTCCAGGTCTTTCTTTTCTTTGAGTGTATGTCATTTCTAACTTCCATTCTGTCTTCCTCCTACGTGAGTTTTACATTCTAAATCACGAGATCTATATAAACGAGAGTCCTATTTGTCTCGTCTGTGTCTATAAATATAAGTAATAAATTACAAGTGTCCAGTGAATTATTCTTACGAGAGCCGTGTATGTTCGTTGTGTAATGCTTGTTTTAGTTTCTGAAGAAGGCGTTTCGAACTAGACTATGTTTTTTCTATTATATTAAATTATCTATTATTTATAAAGCTTTCATTCTAAAATGATTCATGCAGATTCATAGGAATATTAATACTGAGGATTCTTTAAAGGCTATTTACACGAAGCGCAGACAAAAAGTTTTCGATCCAGCATAAAACAATTAGCAAACGAAAGCATAAAACCTACACGATGAGTTGACGATCTCTGTGGTGTGGTGGGCGAAGGCCCGCCTGCAACGCAGGAGGTTGCGGTTTCTATTCCCGCCCCGGGACAAATGTGTATACGATCTGCAGATATTTGTTCAGGGCTTTCTGGGTGATTCTATATATAATTAAAAAAAATCTATCTATGTAGTGTATTGTGCTATGTATATCAGTTATCTAGTACCCATAACACAAGCTCTGCTTAGCTTGGGGAATTTACCAACATTTTTTTCTATATAATGAAAAATTGACGCTGATTTTGAACGGTTTTTTTTAACTATAAGTTTGGAATAGCCACCACCTGCTTACCAGACTGTGTACGGCTCTTGGCATAGTTAAATATAAATATCAATAATTTGGCACATATTTAGTAATAAGTCAAAAACCGGAGTTAGAGATGGCCCTCCGGCAATTACGAACAAGGTGCGAGAGGAGAGGCGCGAACTGTTACAGCTGTAGCCCTGTTCGCACGCTCGCTCATTCATAAATACCTCACTCTACGTTATACTGCCCATTCATTATCACATCCAACGAGTCAGATATCTTTGCGCGTGAACACCACTAGAAGGTTATAGATGGTGTTGATAGGAGAAGCCAACATATGACCAAGAATATGCCTTACAACGAGCTATATACAAACGAACTAATCATGGAAGCAGAACAAATCTTCCACCAAACTGCGATCCCCAACCCCCACGCTGGGGGGGGGGGTAATCCCCCCCCCCCATGACTTAAACGCCAATAATAACGCCAATCAGGAGGAGGCCTGCGTCCAGCAGTGGACCGATACAGGCTGTGGATGGATGGAATCATGGAATATCAAAAAAGTGCGTTCTTGTCATAATAACGAGTTTCCTGGAGAGTCATAGCGATCTTAAGGGTCTTACACACGGCAAGCACGTCTCCTATACACTGACGGCACGTAGACAGACAACTGCAGTCAACTGCAGTTAACTGCAGTCGATGGTAATTATCGACGGGTGCAGTTTTCTTGTAGTCGGCAACGTGCCGGCCGTGTATGCCCTTACCCGCTTTTGTTTTTGAATCTTGCGATTGCTTGTTTTGATTAGGAAAGCCTACTCATTCAAAACAAGAGAAAATCGCGCCAGCTTCTGTTCATTTCAGTAGTTGAACTATAGCGGCACCAATATGCATGTGACTTCAAAAAAGTAGTTATTTTTTTACGTATTCTCTATTGATATAGAAATATATAGATTTTTTTGTATTTTAAATGTTTTTATTGTGAAATTTAGTCATTAAAAGTAGATATTTTAAATCTCAAACGCAAAATTTCTAAACGCAACGCTATTGGCAACCGAACCGTGACGTCACACTTGTACATTTTTGTATGGTCATGAAGCCTCGACTTTGAGTTGACATAGGGGATTCAATGAAACGTGACGTCATAAAATGCAAGGGCTAACATGGCAACGTTTTTATCAACCGAAACTGAGTGCAGTTTTACTTTTGGTTTTTTTACCTCAATCATTTAAAATTTTGTGGATGTTATATTTTTTTCGCTTATGAATTAATCTAAATGATCAATTTAAAAAAAACATGCATATACCCTATTACCTACAGACGCAAAGAACTTTGAAACACACCTCGAGAGTCGAGTTCCAAGCTCATAAATCTGTAGTTAAATCCGTCATCGAGCCCGCTAGGAAAACTGCTGATTCCACTAAATTAATCGCCTCGTGGGCAGATTCGACGTTACTTTCGAAACGATCTATTTTACTGTTTTCGACAAAATCTGATTCCGAGTGATCTATGGGGTCTGATTGGGGATTGGCTCGTACGGTGCTTGTATCATTTTCATGTTTGCCGCTAAGAGTTATGATGCATTTCAGTAAGTAGGTCTCATTTTCCTTTTACAAAGAAGGCCTTAGCCAAATCAAAGCAATTTATTGATTTCACTCTCTTTTACCATATCTACTTTATTAGTGTGTGAGTTGTAGTGAGTTCTGCCTCTGTACTCCTACGAGTAGGTATAATATTAATATCCGGAACCATTTCCAAGAATGCGGTTTTGGTCATAATATGAAATTACATATTCCTATTCTATTTTGGGAATAGACAACCTGTATCCTGATTTCAAAGAGACTATAATTATTTTTTTCCAATAAAAAGAAAGCAACGGATATAGTTCTATTTAAAACAAACAAGAAGCTTTGTTCTACAAACACGACATCAAGGCAGAGATGTACCAACCGATAAGCTCTAAGGTGGGTTGATATTATAATAAAAATGTGTAATAAATGCGGAAAGTGATACATCAATACATTTAGTATTCAAGCAGTAAAGCTCCCACGCGGAGATCGCTTGTGTAATAGATACATACAGATCCACAGACATAGTATGAAGTTCGTAGTGGCGCTAGTGATCTACACTTCTTTAGAATCAGAGAGTAATTTCAAGTAAGCTGTTTAGTTCCAACTTTGCCCACCCGAATAGATAACTTGGCCGCACTGCACGGACAATTCTACAATCCACGATACATATGTCAAATTTTATGTTTCCACTTTTGGTGGCTTTGGAGTGATGTCATGTTTCTAACAATGGTTATAAGTACAAAATATGGGTATGTCTTATTTAAATCATTTGAATTTGTTACGGATGTACTAAGTTGGACTTATGGAGGTATTTGTTGTGCAACACGGAGAGAGATTTAAGTAAATACGGTGTGTTTCTGTACTTTAAAAGCATCACCTTGCATTTACCTTTATTTGAGCAATTTTTCCGATGATATGCCTGTAATTTAACTGGCACTGGAAGGAGCTAGGTGATAAAGTGATAATTCGTAAACAAACTAAAGCTTTACGGACCCCTAAAGTCTAAGTGCTTTCATTGTTGTTTCGCCTCAAAGATGTTGCTAATTTTGTTTGGTTTAGTTTTGGTGATATCTGAATAGACACCTTATCATAATTATTAAGTTAATCCAAGAATAAAACAGAATAGAAATGTTTGCTAGAGTTACAATGTCCCTGTCTCAGCATCAACGCTGGTCTTCCGACCGAGCGATTTCGTGACGTCACGGAGTATAGAAGATAGGCAAAAAGACAAATATGTTGAAGGAAATACATTGACAATACACCAGTATTAAATACACAGCTAAAGAAAACCAGTATCACAACAGCATAAACACACCCTATAGACAGTTTAGGTATTCCAAATAGCAACGAGTTTCATGAAGCTCTACATTTCCCAACAGACATACCTAGATAGTTTCGAAAGGCAGATGACACCGAGCTCTGTGCCGATGACGACACTGATGCAACGGTTACGTGTCGGTAAACCACCCGGTTCTACAATATCGATCTCACGTTACACTTACGACCGGTTACATTTATATTATTCATTTATGGATCATTTATGCTGTCTATGAATTTTATTTTCTTATTTTGTTTTAATTTGCAATCTGTTTAATTATCTTTGGGTCTCTTCGGGGGTTTTAGATATACAAGGCAACTCCTTGATGATGTGAGATTTTTCATTTTTTTATAATTCATTTATCAATAGAGTAGGTATTTCTTTATTTTCAACCCAATCGATCATTAACTGGGCAAGTCAAACAAGGCCTGTCCATGTCCATACTTCACGTGTTCAATCGTGTAACTGACCACGTAGTTGTTAATGTCCAGTAATTATAAAGTGTCGTAAACTTACTCAGTGACATTTATCGTTCAAGTTTTTAATTAAAATTATATTAAAACCGTCACTCAAGTGGAAAAATCATTACATTTTATGGACGCGTAAAAACCATATAGCACTGAATTAGAAGCGGTAAAATGGGTTCGCATCTGATTAGGTAAGTACGTTATTATGTTCTTGCGGGTTATTATTACCACAAATGACAAACTGATGGTACAGTTTTGGAAAATACTTATTTTAATTATTAAATAAGTGATCAGTAGTTTATTTTGGTCTTGAAAACATCTTCTAAAATTGAGTCTCAAAAAAAACAAACATCAAGCACACAAAAGCGGGCGATGAACAAAATGCCAACAGACAATATTACAAACTGTTAGAAGTGGAAAATGCAACTTGCAGAAACGCTCCTAAAAAGGTAAAATAATTAAACAATTTACGAAACACCGTACCTACCTGAATGAGGTAAAACTCTTAATTAATAATATCGCTAAAGACAACCCGCTATCAGGTTTAAGACAAAATCAAAATTAATTAAGTAAATTATAGAAGATAATCAGTGAAATGCCCAATCTTAGACAAAGTAGGGGTGCAATTAAAGACTCGGACCGGTTCGTCGCCATGTAGATACGGGATGCTTGTAAAAGAGTAAACCACATCTACTTATCTGTTTCAATTATTATTCTAATGTAGATTGTTGATGAATATTTATATTAGTGTAGTCGTGAGAGAATCGAGAGCTTAGAATCCTTAAGAGCATTCACTTCCACAGCTGAACACAACTTTAAATAGATACAATTTATTGGTCAAATTAATTTGCATTACAGATTTTCTTAAAGCTTGTTCAAATTTAAATTTCAGCATTGCCATACAGCGGGACAATGCGCCATAGCGCCCTGTCTTCAGCTCGACGCATCCAGCATTAGCCTGCAGTATTTCGCAGATCGTCATCCCACCTGGCTAGAGGGCGTCCTACACTACGTTTGCCAAGTCGCGGTCTCCACTCAAGAACTCGTTTACCCCAGCGCGGTTGTCGGTTCGTCAGAGTCAGTTGTCGTGGGTCATGACGGGTAGGACGCACTGATTTAGAAAACTTTAGTTTTCAAGCATTGCGGTGTGGGTGACGAGAAGATTCGTTTTTTTACCCTTTTTACTGTACCAAGTACAATCCCATACAAAAAGGAGGCGTCACGATCAGATCTCGATACTAACTCCAACCGTACTCGGAGCTAAGGCATTTTAATGCTATAGATGGTGTTGTATGAAAAAGCAGAAAGAATGAGATAAGTTATGACGAGAAACGAGAGTAACTTGCAAAATCTATGCATTTGTTTAACATATTTTAAATAGTTGGAATATTTCTCCGCTTTTTACCACCGATAGCATCTTGAAGTGTGAGAACTAATTAACACTAAACTGAATTAATTTCTAATTGGATTCTTCACGTTAATTAAGAGCATTGCATATTGATTAAATTGATTAGAGGTCTTTGCAATATGCTAACCGTAACTTGGTACATACTTACATAATTACGTATGATATAGTATATACATCTGATAGGGTCTGAAATCTACTTTAACAGCCTATATTGATTGGTCCACTGCTGGACTCAACCCTCTCCTAGATAAGCGCCTTATTGGCTTATCTCATAAGGGTTAGAGCCCATAATACCCAGGCTGGGCGTGCGGAAATTAACAGCTGGTTAATTATTACATTAGCTAATTGATTTTATTAGGTAATCTTAGAGTCAATTGCACCTAATTTCTTATTTGATAGTAATTTCCATTTATCAAGCTTTTTATATAGTTAAAAATTTGACTCTGACTCTGAAACTGAACTGAATCTCTTATTTATATAAAAAAATCTGCTACCGTTTTCTGCATTATTAACCAAGAAAATTAGACATTAAAAATTGAAACAAGTTTGAACTAGTAAGAGATGAGCTAACTGCAGCCTGTTGCCACTATGTAAACTATGTGCCTTTAGACTAACTAGCTCAACTAATCCATAACAATACCAAAGAAAAAAGTTATGTCTTAAATAATAAAATAGCATAAAAATCAGCAACGCCACGACACCCTGAAGTCTACGATGTAGCTTGTTCATATCATCCAGAAATCAAAAGTGCTCTTCCTCATCCAAATAACTCAGTATTCAGACAAAAGATCAGTTCATCCAAGAGCGGTACTGTCAGCCAACGCAACCGACGTGTCGCAACGAACGCGACATTACGTATTCATACAATAAAACAGAAATAATGAGATGTCCCAAAACAGTCGCCAGTATATCTCAAATTCTTCAATATTGTACACATACGTACGTATGTACAGGGTGATTCGTGCAACTTGAAACATCAAGACAAATTCGAGGTCATATGAGATTAGCTTTGTGACCGACCAATCAACGTTTGATTGTCGAGGATGGGACATCAAGGCAAATTATTTTGTTGGACAATCAGATAATAGAAAAGGTTTTTAATTTTTTTTTTAAGATAGAAGAAAAGGTGCAAAATACATAGAATATTTATAAGTGAATCTGTAGAATCGAATAGTATAGGAATAGTATTTTTTGAATAGTTTAATCGAACCCAATATTATCGCAACACCCTGTTCAATTTATATGGCAATGTCTACTAATTTACGAAACGGCTAAGCACATAAATTCGACATTATCTCTCGGAACAAGTTTTAATGAGAATTAAGTAAAAATATATTGTTTCACGATTCATTCTGGTAATTAGAATAATCTTCGGTATTTTTCCGCATAATCGAGCGATGAACTGGATTCGTTCTGACGCAAGCGGCCCGAGACATCTTTACATCTATTCTAGTTTATTCTAGATATTTATGCTAGAAGATGGCGCCCGGTACTTACTTTTCTAGAAGCTAATTTCTTATACTAACCACTTCTCAACATAATTTATTGTATCGCGAGGTGACTCTTTAGCTCTTTAGCTTTCTTCAATCTGACTACTTTAGACGAACTCTGTGGCGCAGCGGGCGAAGGTCCGCCTGCGACACCGGAGGCTGTTGGTGGGTTCGATTCCCGCCTCGGGGCAAATTTTAGTACAATCTGCAGATATTTGTTCTGGGTGTTGTGGGTATTTTCTATCTATATACTAATATTTAAAAGAGGAAAGATTTGATTGTTTGTTTGCTAGTTTGTTTGTATTTAATAGGCTCCAAAAATCCTTGACTGATTTCAAACATTATTTCACCATTAAAAAGCTTACTTTTCAGTGAGCGACAGGCTATATTTTATCCCGGAGTTCCCACGGGCACGGGAACTACGCGGGTGAAACCGCGAGGCGCTGCTAGTGAGTAATGTAGTGTATAATGTATTCAGTATATCAGTTATCTAGTATCCATAACCCAAGCTCTGCTCAGTTTGGGGCTAGGTTATACGTGAAGTGAAATGAAGATACCACTGTATTTCAGTATCAATTATTTTGTTCATTTCATCAATTATTTTGACCGTTTACTGTGTGAATATTTACTGTATTTGTGGAAATAACAAAACTTTTTACTTTAAATGCTGTGTGAATTGTCCAGCATTATCTATTTATTTACTTTGAACCTATTCAACTCGTTGACTGAACACTGAATTGTTTTGTACACTTTGTTTGCCTCAGGTTAGTTGACAACAGATATAAACTTCTTTGTATCACGATAGTTAATTGTCAAAACTCTCAAGCATAATGTTTATAGTCAGGTAATCGGCACATAAAAGTCCAAAGTACCGTCCACGTCCATTACCATCTTCACAGACGACATAAACCGAACAAGGCCATAAGCACACTGTAAACTCGATAGACGTTGCCCAATACCGCCAGATTCGAAGATAAACAGATCGCATCAAAACATTATAAAAATGTACTTTATATCGGTTATTATAGTACAATAAACATTTGAGGGGGAGTGCAGTTAACGGCAAGACAATCCGATCTGATAATGGCCTGTTGGAATGGTATAAAAATTGTTTACCGTGATGGTCGCGGCGGCCCGGCTGGCAGGCGATTTTATGTGCTGATGGGTAGGGTTCCTCGAGCTAGCTGTGATCGGAAATTTAGAAAATGACCTAACATTGATGGACAAAATTTCATCAGACCTCTACTCTAGGTGTAATCTTTCTACTAGATGGCCAAGACCAAAAATCTGTGTGTCTACCATGAGTTGCCACAGTTAAATCGCCTGACGTTACTACAGTACCTAGTTACGTAAATACGCAGATAGTTATCTACGCAACTCATACTGCTCATTTTAGTACCCTACTATCCGCTAGAGGCGATTTAAAAGTTTCCATACATTTTTTTAACTACAGACGCTAGCGAGTAAGCATTGTAAAAACTCATGGTAGACACTGAACAAAGGAACAAATAATTACTAAGTTATTGTAATTGAACCTGTACTGTACACGGCTCTAGGAACTGAGTAAGTTCAAAATCTAGACATAACATTGGCAAACTTTCCAGGAAAATAAAAAATCAACAATCGGTCAACACAATTCTTAAATTAATCCACCCTAACTCATCGCACTAATAAGTTCATGATTTAACGTCGTGTACTAAATCGTCTGATTCCTATAAACCTATAACCCAACCCTCATCGAAACAAACATGTTTATCTCTACGGAACCCATTTCAACCGATCCACCTTAACGGCCTCCACAATAACCTCTCAGCGTCCACATATCAGTACACATCGCTTAACCAACTAATTAACAAAACTAGGCGCATATAAAACACTATGATCGTTAAAACTTGTATAAAACCTCATCGGTAAGTAGCCATCAACTAGCAATAAACCCTTACATTTGATACCTACAGATGTATGGAATAGTTTTTTATTGACAAGGGTATAAAAAAGTTTACACGTTAAACGTTATGTTGCATAAAATTGAACGGTCGTATTCGTGTTTGATGGTGTAAAGCTGCAGAACAGGTAAGTAGTTAAAAAATAATTTTAAGGAGTTCTAGGATGACGGGAAAATAGTGAATGCGAGGTGAAAACGCTTTTTTTCTATCAAAGGAGAGTAAATAAATCAAAGATTTAAATAGTTTTTAGTCTTTCAAATAAATAGATTTTTAAACTATAATTAATACCTATTCATAATTGTAGTATAAACGCAACTATACATATTTTTCCTCGGTTTGATTACCGAGGACATTAAGGGAAAAACCCAACTTTCAGGTGTGGTTGAGAACCCCCCTTGAAAGTTTGATCCTTAATTTTTATTACATCCTGTATCGAATAAAAATATTTTATTTCAATCCCATAGTAAGTCTATAGACACATTAAAATAGGTACACAAAGACAATTCAAGTTTTAATAGATGTTGATATTGAAGTCATCTTTAATTTAAGAGATATAATTCTCTGAGAGATAAATACATTTTTGATTGGCATTTTTCTAATAGACGCTAACTACGACTAGTATTTACATAAACGTATATCAATCCCCTCAAAATCTAAGCCAGCAGCATTCTGGCTATTAATTAGTATTAAATTCAATAAGATGGCTTCTAAAATTAAACACAAAACCCATAAAACATGTAAACAATAGTTACGTTACTCATTCCCAAGTAAGTACACCAAGTCAAGAATTCCCGAAAGTCGATACAGTGTACGTAGATAGGTAGTCTTCGCGTGTGGTCTTCCAATTAAAACTTATTCTAATTTATACCGAGTGTCGCTATCTAGATAATTTATCTGTACTGCTTGTTTCCTACATTAGCGATATTACTAAACTTGACGCTGGGTTAAGGAGGATTTAGTTCACAGTTTTTACCGACTTCAGGAGGTGGTTTTATTGTCGTCTGTGCGATTTTTTTGTATGTGTACCTATGTTTAAATTATTTCACTGTTGTATAGAGAATAGTTCCGCCTATCGAAGCGACAGAAATCAAAAATACCGATTTATTTCCATATCTGTGTTTTATTTTAAGAATTTGACCTTGTGATTTCCAGTGATTGTATTTATTGAAATAAAGAGTTTTTGACTCTTGATTCTCACCGTCCCAAGCTTTACAAATATAGGTAATTTTTCAAACCCATATTAAAATATATATATATATATATACCAAAATAATGTTAACCACAATTTTCATCAAATTTATCCATTAGCTGTGTGGCTATGGATAAATTTGTTGGCTTGAAGTTGCACCACCGCATCTCTTTCCATGGGTGTCGTAAGAGGCGTCTAAGAGATATCCACCGGGAGGCGGGCAGCAACATTAGGTAAACGCCATAAGGTGCTTATAAGGGGAAGGCCTGCGTCCAGCAGTGGACATTAGTCGGGCTGTTGAGGTTGAAGTTATCCATTCGTATTGCGTTGATATACTTATATTTCTGACGTCTCAAAAGGTTTAAGTTGCTTCTGCCACGAGAGGACAAAATTTAAATAGGATTATTTGTGAGTTGTACAGTTGCCCACAAAGACGTCGAGATGCAATATAAAACGAACGGCTTCTGCTTATTAAAGTTGCACTAATTTAACTTTAAAACTTCCTTCTTTTTGTCAAGCTTACTTACATCTCTTTGTGCTACTTGCACAGGAGATGTAAGTGTACCCACAGTAACTAATCGCCTTAAGTGTTCATGTTAGAACAAGAAGCTTCGTTCATAATGAGTTACTTAAATGCGTTTTCATGTTACGAAGTTTTTCTATTTTAAAGTAGGCAAGGATTTGTTTTGAAGGTTTATTGTTTTGTTTATTTTCCTGTTTTTTGGTAGCTCCGTGTGCAATAAATCCTGTGTTTCTAAAAACTTTCACGTTTAAGTGTAGGCTTTACTTACAGACATTTTAAGTTTTTAGCGTAATATGTTTATTGTTCAGATAAATAATAAACGCCTTTATTATGAAAGAAAATTACCAATAAAGAAAATAAACTAATCAGAACCATACACTTTTAACAGTTGAAACAGTTGAGCTCACTGCAGACTGTAGCAAACAATCTAAAGGTATGTTACAATACCTATCGAAAACGTCCCCGAAAAACTATGTATATGTTCAGATAATGTAGGTATTTGTCTTATTTTAGAATTTCTTTTTACTACTGTTGAAATAAAAACCTTACTTTATTTACGATATCGTAAATAAAAGTAGATACCTAAGTATCAACCCACACACATTTAAACACCAATTCCGGAACATTCAAAACAGTTTTTCTCCGAAAACGAACTACATAATGCAAACCATAACTATTGCCGCGATAATTAAAAACATAATCACTTCTAAACACAATTATCTTCGGGTCCATTGCACAAACAGGCCGTTGAGAGTCGGATCTGAGAAGGCTACAGTACTTACCGCCAACCTAATTTCGAGGATTTTACAGAGGTTAGTAAAGCAGCATAGAAACGAAACTCAATTTTTTTGCAGTTTCAGATGACACAGTTTGTCTACCATGAGTTGTCACGGTTAAATCGCCTAACGTTACTACAGTAGTTACGTAAATACGTAGATATTTATCTACGCGACTCACACGGCGCGTTTTAAAACCCAACTATCCGCTAGAGGCGCTGTAGAATCCATACATTTCCATACATTTTTTACTACATTCTCTAGTTAGATTGTGAAAACTCATAGTAGACACATTGATTTCAGCTGGGTTAAATATAGGGCATAGATAAGATACTCAATAGAATGTTGATATTACCATTCTGATATGAAACAAATATTATACCTTATTTATCGCGTTTAAATACTTTTTAATGGCTTTTTAAGGATCACCTAAAAGATTTTATGGAGTAACATTTTAATATAGTCTGAAGAGACTTGCAACTTGAGGAAATACCTATTAAATTGTATAAAAAACTCTCCAAAATATTTTCATTGCATTCTTCTCAGAGGATCCAAATCTCGAGACCCATTGATCCAGTTTCTTCAACAAAAGAGTTTCAGTTCTACATCACTATACTAGTCTCGGGTAGTTATAATGAGGTCCGGCGCGTCTCGGCCGCACTAGACATAAATCATGGCAACAAAGGAGCGGCCGATACCACTCGCTAATTGCGCGTCACGCGGCGGTTCTGGACCTAGGGGTACGGCTGCGATGATTGTGGAGTCTGGGAGCTCCAGTTGTGGAAAATCGGCTAAATAATAATGCTAGTCAGTATAAACGTCCTGAAAAATGCAGGGACGGGGAAAGTGCGCGATCCCACTTCGTCACAGGGGGTGAAACATTGGTGTTCTTCCAAGACATGAATTCTGGGCAAGGTTTCGTCTTGAATGATAAAGAAGAAAAGTTATGAAATGTATTCAATAACAAGATTAAAATAAACTGAAAGCCGATACGGTATTCACCGATGATATAAACAACTAGCAGTCGTGTAAAAATACCAACGCTCTCTATTCTGACGTTCTGAGGCCCAACTCAAATAGAGGTCAATTCAATCCCAAATCCGAGAAAATACGAATGTCTGTCTTTCATAGAGAGAGGACACTGCCTTAATAACTACTTAGCCATAAAGTAAAAAGAACTTTATGGCACATGAGCTAGCTATAAATTACCTCGCCGCACCTTTATTCTCAAAATTCAAAGAAGTTAGCCGATGACCCACCTTGTAATTTGACTCGGTAGGTACTGCGAAATAACATAAAGCTACACTACATTTTGACAGTAACAAAAAAGCCTAATTTTAGAAAACAGATGAATACAAAAAGGTCAAATAAGTAGGTGGACCGAGTTAAGGGAGAATGTATTGGCTCCTCCGGCACCTGTATGTATGGTTTTTTGATGAAAATGGCTAAAAATCCTTTTTTTTAAACTGCAGTCCGTGATTGGAATTCTTAAATCAGTATATGACGAGTTCTTAAATAACAAGTCTCAAAATCAAACATAAACAGTTCCGTCGTTAATCAACAAGTAACAGTATCAGTGTCGACTTAGTGCGCACGATGCGCCCGCGCTACACACACACAAACACATCCACAAACATGCACATAAACAAAAATGTGCTAGGTAAAAAATATTATTATAGCATAATGCGCCCTAAAACACAGAATCGGTTAGGACAGCGATTCTCAAACTAAAACGCTACGAGTGCTACGCGCGTAGAGGGTCTACGAGCGTAGAGGTGGCGTAGCTTCGTAGCTTGCTTTCTTTTGACATTTTGAAGACAATTTTTTTGTTGAAAATTTATAACGTTTTCAGCTTTAGTAAGCTAAGCAAGCTTTTTGTCTAAAAGTTCATTTTGGGAATACAATAGATTTATTATTATATTATTGAGATATTTTCAGTACCGCCGAAGATTTTATCATTACAAAATGTTACATCCATATAAGTACAGATTGGACAACAATTCTAATTTTCTAACATATTACTTTGTCGAGGTTCAATCCCATTATGATAGCGTCCCGAACAAAATATAGAGTTAAAGCCAGTCCTCACCCAATGTCATTGTTAGAACTTATCATACGACCAAATTATCATTATAATTATAATTATAATCCAATATTAGAAGAGAGGTTAAAAAATTGCAAAATAGAAAAAAACTTTGAGAGCCCCATACAAGACGGTACCGATAAACAATGTCAATGGTTTCTATTAAAATGTTTCGGCATTCGAAATACAAATTATAATAACGTCTGGGAACGTCCACGCAATGCGCAATAAATATCACATGGACAGCTACAACGGGATCTTTCCATAACCACTATGCATATACACATAAGGTTGATAATGTGCGAAATTCTAACCTGCATATGAAGATGATCTTTACTAGCCACATATAGTCACTAAAGTCATGCTGATAAGGTTCATTTTGAGTAGGATGTGATCGTAACTTTTACAAGATGCATTCAAAGTTTAAGGACGTCAAATGATCTAATAATGTTTCTTGGAAATTACTTCAGCTTAGGCTGAAGACGTACTGGTAAAAGACATTGAGAAAACATAAAAAATAAGTCAAAGCTTTTTAATATTTGTTTTTTATTTCTGTCGTTTTCATGATGTTGTCAGCTGCCATTGCCTGCCATTAGCTGAATTTTTATTCTCACAAGTTAGTTGTCATGGATGACATACTTCTAACCTTGAATACAGAAGCATGTATTTTTTCAACATCAAACTGTTTGGCTTATCGAGAGGGCGTACAATAAAGTCGAGGATTTTCGTGACAAAAAACTGTGATGTGACATATATTTTATCTATCTGAAATCAATTTACTCATTGTATTAATTATTATTGTACTCCGTAATGAATTCAATCTATTTTTTAAATTAGGTACCTACCTACATTGAAAATTTAATCATTATTTTAGTATGTAATTCTATTATTTTATTTGTATTTATGTACCAATTTTAATTATGTGACTTGTAAATGATTTACCAGTAAGCTAAAGTGTAACGTTAGCTTTATCGAGGTACCTAATTGAATGCCTCGGTCTTAAATACCCGTTATTTGCGAACATTCAAAAGTCTAGGTCATTTTTAATGTTTTTGTTTGCGTCTTCTTATTTTGTATATCAATTGAGTTGAGATTTATTTATCTTTAATCTATTACGTTTTAAATATTAAAATTCGAGATATGTCGTTTAGAAGAATGTGTTTCCTGGGATTTATGAATTCTTATCTTGCTGTGAAATATAAGAATGCATTTAGAATTTGGTGAATAAAAACATAAAATTTGCATTATTTATACAGTGCCATGCTACTATATGCATAAGAAAATGTCTTCACATGCACAATACCAAAAAAAGAAATTAAAAAAACGCTTGTTTCTTTTTTAAGATTTTGGTATTTTTACGATGAGTGAATAAGGCGATTATCAGGGGAAGCCTATGTCCAGCGATGGATACTGATTCGTTAATGTAGCTGAAATGCAAGTGCAGTTTATAATGCGTGACATTAATGTTGGAAGCTGATAAGGAAAAATATTTTAAGCACGAAAGCACTTTGAGCTCGCATAACACACGATCTGCTTAGCTAGGGGCCAGATAATGCTGTGTGAATTGTCCAAAATCCCTGTATTTAAATACATAGCTTTCTTCCTTGATCGCTTGTCCACAGAGCGAAGATATTAAAAACAATGAGCCTAATTGGTTGACATCCTTATCTAAGCAGCTCATTAAACATCAGTAAGAAAAGTAAATCCGTTTTGAAGGGTTAAAAGATTGTGTCCTCACACGGTAAGCGTTGAGATCAAAATATACTGCTTTGCTAAGGTGTTGTTTCTCTAGTGGAATAGCAGTCTCATCGAACAATACACGCAGGACCAGAATGGAGAAGGACCTTTTCAAACTAAGAACCGCGCGTTTAGTAGCATCTGCAAGCTCTCGTCGATGCTTGCCTGGTGATGAAGGCTGAACAGAACAACATTTTTTGGTTATTGTTCAGAAATTTTTCGAGAGTCGCTCGAGCACTGTCAATTTTCTAATATTTACTTTGACGAGATTCCATCCCATTCTGATAGCACCCCTAATATAAAAAGTTAGAAGCGCGTCCTCACCTACTAAGCGTTGAGAATTGAAGGAGACGTCCTTTAGCTGCATAAGCACATTCTGTTAAAAAAGCAGTAGAATTATAAATAGTTAAAAGCCAGTCCTCACCCAGTACGCGTTGAGGTTCGTCGCCAGCCGAGCCTGCAGGTCGGTGTCGGAGTGCGCCCCGCGGAAGGACGCGTCGGATCCCGAGGCCCGCGCGCGCCGCTCGCCACCCTGCCACCACCATCGTTACCACCAGCCTCACGCGATCACACACTTCGACACCTTATCATCACAACACTGGAGGACCTGAGCTACACTAATACTGTTCGACGACGAACCTCGTGCAAGATGTCACAAGACGTTGAGGATCTGAATTTGGAGCTAAAGCTACGACTTTTGGAAGCCGACTTTCGTGCAAGGTATTATAATAACATTGGAGGGTCTGAATTTGGAGCTCATGCTGGCGCTAAGGCTCGTGCGTGATATCTCAACATTGGTTGATACAGGACGTAACATTGGAGCTAATCCTTTGACGTTTTGGAGCCAAACTTCGTGCAAGATATCACAAGACTGGAGGATCTGACTTTGGAGGTACTACACAACATTTAGGCGCCGACCATCGTGCATACGTATAGTATCCCAACATTGGAAGACAGTAGACCTGACTTTGGAGGACGTAACAGTACGATTTTATGCGAGATGTATACAGTTACCGTGCGTAGACATCTGCTATTCGAGTTTACTGAAATATATGTAATGCAATGGTTAGATTCATTAAACGCTTGTAATAGCGGTCAAATTATCACGGCCCTTTACAGGAAAGTTCATTGTCGGATGATTAAAAGAAGCAATTCGTGTAAGTATTTTAATCTAAATTGAATGGAGAACCGTTAATTTGACCATTTCCCAAGCGAATGCTTTCGCGGAAAGATATATGTACAATATTTTTGAGCATAATATTGTACCTATACGATAAACTGATTCATTACAATCTTACCGTGTACAACGATTGGAATATAACTGTTAACTTACTAAAAACCCGGGATGTTTCTAAACCGTTTATACCGCAGCGGGACTCCTTAGGGTGCTATCGAGGGTTCTTAAAACTCTGGAATTACCATTCTGGTCTCCTAGGGATCAGGAGGCTCGACCAGACCACCATTGGATAGAAACTTAAAAGGATAACTACACGGTTTGTGACACTTTTACAATTTTGTCTGATAATGATGACACCAGCTATGTGGTGCTGGCTTAGAATTTGCACCACCCCATCTCTTCCCGTGGGTGTCGTAAGAGGCGACTAAGGGATATCATATAGGGATACAGGGGGCGGGCAGCAGCGCCCCTGCAGATCAATTCTACCACCGAACTGCGATCCCCAACCCGCATGCTTAGCGTGGGGATTATGGGTATTACCCCCCACTAGATAAACGCTAACAAGGCGAGTATCAGAGGGAGGCCTGCGTCCAGTAGTGGACCAATACAGGCTGTTGAAGTAGAGGTTGAGGATGATGACACCCAACATCGTTCTGGGGCATTGTATCGACGGAGGATAGGTTTAAATCTAGGTACCTACGTACGCAATGGATAGCCTCGATTTCTAAAAATCTTCCGGCAAGAGGTGTCTTCCGAATGGCGATCTAAGCTATTTCAAAGGAAAATACAAAGTTTTCTCTAGCAAGACAAGACTCACACAAACCTCCTTATTCTTATCACAACGCTGTTAAATCTACTTTCTAATAACTATTAAACAAATCGTGGCTAAACCACAATGTAGGTACTAAAAGACCAATCTAGTGTGGTATCTAAGATGAACATCTATTCTAAGGCAGACAAGTAGAAGACAGGTGGGGACATATAATACATAACATGCATACTATGGACAGTTATAGGTATGTATAGAGTTCAGTGAGTGATAGTAGAAGCATCGAAATGTGTGATCGTGTTGCGTCTAGAAGCATCTAGGTTTGTTTAGTATCTATACAGACAGCAGAGTTTCTAAACTACAAATATCGACTCTACTTTCTTGGGAAATGGTTTGATATTGCATTGAAAGAGTGATGTAGTAGAAACTATGCTGCTGTTAAACATTTGAAATTTAACATGTGTATATAGTTAGTTATCTATCGGTATAGATTTAGAGGCGGGCGGCTTGTTAGGTACAACAATAATATAAAATATATATTGAGATAAGGGTGACTTAACACTTCAAATATATTAAAAATGAATCTATAAATACTACGCACTCCATAATCTATGCCGATAGTTTTTTAGTGTAGACACGAGATAGCAAGAAAAAATGTGCACATAAAATTTACCTACTAGACCTAGCAAGACATTTGCATCTAAATAGTATTTAATCATTTATTTAATTTAGTATTATGATTTTAATTGCACCTTGAAACATAAAAAAGAACCGATAAACCATGAGAATTATTATAGTGACTAAAATAATCTGTAAGTATAGGTATTGAAAGAAAATAGATTCAAGTTATCTTAACGGTTGCTCTTCTATTACCATCATAGGTTACTCTGCAAGTTTTACTGCCAGTAAAAGCTGTAAGGACCAGTGGTAGATTTAGAGGGCCATTAGCTGGCAACACCGATGGATCGCTCGATCTGCCGCACTATTTACCCTCTTCACTTGTGATAGAATACCGCTGTTAAATGAATTTGTTGCGGTTTGAGTACCGATCCACCTTTTGGGTATGGTAAAAGTATTGGGAATACTTTATATATAGCCTTATTTGGTTTGATTATTTTATTTCTACGTTTGTTTTTTGTCAGTGCGTGAATCGACGACGCCTAATGTGATTAGTAATATTGTCTCTCTAGGCTCTACTCTCTAAACTAGAAAGACCTAGGGTTAGTAGAGTAGACAGGGATAATATCCACCTACTTTTCTGGGTCCATGAGACATATTCTACGACCTATTCTGTACATACCTACATTATTTCTCTAACCTTTAATAGGTATTTATTGAGGTTTAAAACGATTACCTGTACAAATACCTATCTAGTAGTAAGTAAAAGAGAATATTTAATCAATTATGCGACCAAAATATAATTTCCAACACGCGTCCTAACTGCATTTGATTTTATGTAAGATTGATTATTATGTGCTCATCTATCGAAAAATAACAACTAACAGACTAAAGGCTTTTTCAATGTATATGCTCGATAAGTGCGTTTTCTGAGGAAATCGTGCGGAAAGTGCCACTTTTCCGCACTGGTGCTTTATACTTTTCAAATTCGACGTCAGCCCTAAACAAAAAGTACTCACTACTAGATTTTACTTGCTTTTTATTTACTCGCACAGTGTATAAATCATTGTATGATACACGTGGGTAAAGATAATTTCCGACTCGTGTCGGCTTATACACTCGCTCGCTACGCTCGCTCATGAATAATAATGTTCTCGTCGGAAATCACCTACTTTCCGCACTTGTTGCATAAATAGCTATTTTCGTCGCTTCTTTACTTTACTCTACGAAGCGAAAGAAATAAAAAATATCACTATTTCCGAGTCGGTGTTTAATTTTATAACTTGACCGTTTCTAAGTGTAGGTACATTTGTTGTATTTATGTAAAAAGATAAATTTTAATATTAAATTTTCAATAATCTCATTATTACTAAAAAATATTTTCTAGTTAATCTACGTAGGAAAACAATAAGGTTCGGTCACCCCAGTCTAGATCGGTACAATCGGTGTCAAAACAATTTGAGTCAAAATTTACAATTTTCTATCGTTTCCGGTGACGATCCTAATACGATATTCATAGGTGTGGTGATTATGCCGATCGAGTCCATCTCGCGAGACCGAGACCTGTTTGTGATACTTGAATCTAATCCGAACTCATTGATTTGAGTCACAGGAACAGCTGTTTTGGAATATTTTTTAAATCTATTTTTATTTAGAAACTTTACAAAAACCCGAACATTCCACTTCGGCAAATACAGTCTACATAATTATTGATGTTTTTCCTGTACACGTAGGGTTTCTTTGCAACAATCAAGTTTTCCGATAAGTAAGTAAATCTTGCATCAGAGGGAAAATCCCATGCAATTATTTCAATAACACTTAAATTTCAATTTACTCATACAAATATTACCAAACTTATTTTATGGCAATGCTATAAAAACTAAATTTATGGCATACGTTCTATTACAATGGAAATATTATACTAGTGTTGTGATGTCATCCCACAAAAAAACCATACAATTACGAGTAGGTACGCCGAAATGAAGAAGACAGAACCATTATGGCGACAAGGCGAAACCGGTAAATACATAAAATTGAAAAACCCGAGCCCACACTCTGTGAATTATCGTATTCAATAGATACACAAATTCATTACAACACTTATTGGCTAGAGAGCGAATAAAACCATTTTCGTCTAGGACTAGTGACGTCAATATATCCATAATTGTTTAGATATGTTATCGATAAAATCTGATGCTGGAGCTAAGGTTTGCAGATAAAGAAACTAGTGATTATGAGAAGTAAGGTATACTTAGTTTATTCTGATGCACTGAGTCTGTACTGGATCAAAATTACCTGAAAACAAAAATAATCTATTAATAACGTAAACAAATATAGTTTTACTCCACGTAGCCAGTTAAAGTTTGAAATTATTTCTTCTCAACTCAATTTGAGAAAATGCGTTACTTATTTAGGTAAACTTTGCTAACTCCTAAATCAAAATCAGTATGACACAATTAAAAGTAATAATAATAACAGGAAGATATTTATTACCAAGTTTTGTTTTACCCGATGCCGATACTAAAAGGAGCTTGTTTTATCCCGTTTATTATGTCGAAATAATAATAATAGGTACGTCATTTCTCCTAGTATTTACCATACTAGAAGAAAAAGCATATTATTATAATCACAATAACATGGAGATTAAAATACCAACTAAATACCAACCTGTAATTTTGTATCGCAATAACTTCGGAGCAACATCCCCGTTGTAGGAATTTTAGAAAACTTTAGAAATAAAAAAAAATTGAATAAAAATTCTATCACATGGAGCAATAAGTTCCAATTTGTTTTTTTTATTACTAATGGGGACTTGACTGCTCTGGACTATGGTAAATTATACTCTAAACTTGTAACTAAAACGTAGACGACGATAGTATGAGAGGCTAACTCGTAGTTATTATCGTTTGTCACAATCGATAACTGTCCCATCCCTAGCAAACCAGTTGTCGTGTTAATTGCTGTACCAAATCCGTATCTGAATCATTTGAATATCCGTAATTTATGGACACAGAGTATCATCTCGGTGCTATAAGTATTTGTGTTAATGTTCGCATACATTATAATGAATATACTTTGGACCTCATAATGTTTTTACACATATTTTTAGATGAAAACGACTGAGTTGAGATAGTGAGGTTAAATGGTAATTTTATTTGAATGTCTTTAAATTTTATTCTATAGTTAGTACATGAGAATTCACGAAAATGTATTATAGCTATGGCAAATACAGTAAATAATTATTTTTTATTGTTATGAATACATTATTATTGAGATAGATGTTTGTAGTAGTTTAGGTCGTCAGGTCTCGTCCCTTCTGGTGAAATGCCGGGTCCGTAGTGTGTTGGCAATATACGCCAAAACACTAAAACTATTCCAATCCTCACAAATTCCACAAAAACCCGTAGTTTTAACTCCATTTTGTCCACATCTAAAAATAAACAAGCGAGCTTTTGTTCAAAACCGCAACAATGGCCGTCATATTGCATCACGTCACAAAAAACAAAACCGACCGTTCCATTTTTAAAAACTACACTTTTTAACTACCTGACTTCCAACACTTTTCGGCCAGTATCATCCGTAGATTTTTTCTGAATTTACCGCGGGCACAATACACCGAGAGATAAATTAAATGGAGCTTTATTTTTTTCAGATCTGACCCCAGTTTTGGGATTGTTCAAGGTTCTGTATAGAATATATTTTATGTTTAAACCTGGTTACTCTAATGACATATTTATATAAATAAATGTAAAAATAATAAGTAAATTAAAATAATATAGACAATTCACACAGCATTATCTAGCCCCAAGTTAAGCAGAACTTAAGTTATGGGTACTACATAACTGTTATAAATAATACACCAGATACATAATATAATAAAAACTATCGTAGTCATTTTATTATAAAAACTATTAGTCGTTGGTGTTCTTCCAACACAAATAAGGTTCGTAGTTAACTCGCTTACATCCGTTACGAATACATAGATATTGTTGATTATACATAGAAGACATCCAGAACACCCTGAACAAATATCTGCAGATCGTATAAACATTTGACCCGAGGCAGGAATCGATCTCGCAACCTCCTGCGCCACAGAGGTCGTGAACTTACACATAAGTATTGAAAGTACTGAGGTACTACTACATTACCTACTTTACACAGTACACTACCTTTATTGAAAGCAAAACCTGAGGTCCCAGTCCCAACACTTTTTCATAGCTAAAGTCACACACATCTAGCTATATCATCCGATTATAACAATAGACAGATTTCAGAGATTTCGAGATATGACATTATACTTTTTGTACCGCGGGGGTGCGGGGGTGAGTTTACATGCGAGGGGTGCAGGGAGTCAGGTGGCCATTGTGATACTTTTGTTAATATTTTGTTAAGTTATCGCAAAATATAGCCATGACGATAATTTATGAAGGTTGAGACGTGAGAACCGAAGGTGCAATATTTGTGATTTCGGTATTTTATGAAAGGTATTATGTTTAGTTAGGAACTGAGAATTTGTTGAGGTAAAGTATTTTTTTACATACAGCGTCAGAAACATTTTATTTGAAGAGCTATACAGGTAACTGTACCCTGAAACTAAAGCACATACAAACAAAATGCACGAATATAGAAATAAATTCAAATTTTGTAAAGCTAAGCTACAAATAATGCAAAAAGCTTAAGTTAGCAAAAATATTCGTATATTAAGTTTCTTCTGTTGTTATAAATAAATGTATTTCTTTCTTTTCTTTCTTAAAAACAGAATGATGGAGGAAGACGATCGGATGGCGCGCGTGCAGGGAATCTCTGATACCTTCGAATTACGAACCTTTGGCGTGGCTTTTGTTCAGGGCTGGCAACACTTATATATTTACAGCAAATGGCAATAGTATTATTTAATATTATTAATCAATTAATAATATGCGATACTGTAATCTAAAAAACCAATGCTTACAAAAGAAACACTATTTATAAAAAGGTTTAGGAACCTAACCTACATACATGTATAGTCTTTGGTGGATAGGTGCCCAAAAATAATTATTATTATGTAGTTCTTCTTCTTAACTTATAAAATACTACACAAATATTTAATAAAAGTACCTAGTAAGTTAAAACTGTAGTTTTAAGTAAGCAAGCCGTAATTTAGTTTTTTTATAAGTTTCAGAACAAACTTTATTAATAATATTAAAGTAACAACCATAGACCTTAAATAAAAATCAAAACTACATGCAGGTGCCACCCAGCCGGCGTTTGGCAACCCTACACAAACTGACAGGTACAACTTATCGCGCCATCTTTCCACCCGGATTGTTTACTTCTCTAAGTACACCACAAACCGGCCCATTCGAAAACAAACCCTAACACCACCAGCAGTAGGAACGATTGTTAATGAATTGATATTATGTTATACAAGGAGGTTTGTCGCGTCGTCGTGGAGTTTCATTAGAGCTTTGAGATTAACTTATTAGGGTTCGTCTCTTTTTATTCGGTTGGTCTCTTTTTATTCGGAATACTTGAATGTGTTTTGAAGTTTTGATTCACTTAAATATTCATTACCTACCATTAGGTACCACTTTAGTCAATATTTCAATGAGACAAGTTTTTGAAATGTTTTTGCGAAGTGTCTCATGCATGAGGCACAAGACCAAACAGTATAGGTAGAGGCCAATACATTGCCAATATAACGTAGAGCTGATATGATATACAGGGTGGTACTAATGGTATTGTTTATTATGCATAGAAAACATCCAGAACGCCCTGAACAAATGTCTGGAAGGTAAGGTATGAAGATAGGTCGCCAAAAGAATAATGTAAAAGAGTTCTTAAGGCGCATACCCGAGCCAATATGACAGCGATACCTATTTTATCATATATTTACGTTTATCATAGGAATTTTTAAAAATCCTACGTTCAGTTTGTGGTATCTATTATAAGCTATTTTTTAATACCTCTGTAATAATTTTATCTCATAGGTATAGTTTATGCGAAAATAGAGTTTGGTGGTCAAAAAGCGCAATTTCGTGTCTCTGCCTAAGCTTTACGAAATGAAACAATTACAGAGGCATTAATAAATAACTTATAATAGATACCACAAACTGAACGATGGATTTTTAAAACTAGCTGCGTTTAACGTAATAATAAGATAAAATAGTTGGGGGCGCCACTTTCACTGCTGTATGCGCCTTAAAAGAGAATTTAAGGTATACAATGTAGCGATCGGTACTCTACAATTTGACTTTGGGCAATCTTCAGGTCAACAACTTGAACATCAAGCGCCGAACCAGATATCAAACAAATGTTGTTGTGTACAAAAACTTCCTTTCAATGAAAAATAAGGAAAAAGAGTCTTTATTTAAGAAGGTACTCAAGTAATAAACCTTATTAAACTTGGTATAAGTGTTAACAAAAAATATCTGATTTAAATTCTCATTTAACATTGAGTAACTTTTATTTAAATTAATACGAAACATGTACATGATTATTGACATGATTATTATGATGTATCTAGTAAATGAGGCCAGATATAAATCACTCAAGTTTCGTCCAAATTAATACTCCATTTGTCCACTCCTCGCTGGCTGGTAAATAAATTACGTTTTCGTTACTTCCTAATATTAGTAAAAATAATTGATTTGTTTTAAAAAACTATAAACCGACTTCAATTATATAGTTTTATCATGGATCCCATTGTCAGAACTGAACTAAATTAAAATGTAACCACGCGGGAAGCACCTGACTTCAAATAAAAAGAGAAATATGAAAATCGGACCACCCAGTGAAAAGTTCTGAGGTAACAAACATTTAAAAACCGTCGAATTGAGAACCCCCTCCATTTTTAAAGTCGGTTAAAAAGCTACGAGCACACTACACTTTTTATTAGATGAAGTAGGAACGTGCGTTCTTACTTGATCTAATTAAAGCGTGATTCGATCCTCACGTCCATCGGTCGACATAAAACACTTATCAATTAACGAAACTCACTCATTTTATTAATTCGTAATTGGCATTAAACTCATTTGCGTTGTAAATCATAATTTAACGCGTTATAGTACCGTTTCTATTCAATTTTACTATGTTAAGTTAGACTAGTTTACACGAAGACAGTAGACAGGACAGTAGGCAAGAAAACGTCATTGTATTTTAGCTCTGATTTAATATAGAAGAAATAATTAAATTTTAAATAAGTATAACTGAACACAGAAAAAATGCCATAAATTGACGTCACGGCTCAAATTTTCCCAAAAAGAAATCAGGCTACAATAAAAAAAGTGTAGGAACTTAAACTAACCTATGTATTATGTTTGAGAAATGTTATTTTACTCCTAAATGCAATTTCTGTAAAATATTATTGTCCTATAATTTATACGCTACATCAAGACTAAATCCTTGTTTAATATTAAGTACTATCTCTAATATTATCCACTAGCCTTAAGTGTACTAACAATATAGACTTAATTATCTGAATAGATAAATTTTATCATTATTTAGCATATTAATAAAAAAATAGTTTACTTTAAAATCTTATTACAATAGTAACAAAAGTTTAGATTTGTACCTGTTATTTAACCAAAGATCAGTTTAGCCTAGGATTCCTAGGATCAATATTCTTTTGAAGCTTTTATTTTCTGACGTATTTCCTATCATTTTAACTATTATAATATACCTATAAGTATGTATTATTGGTACACTTCACTATATTATAAATAAATTTACGTATCTATTAACTGTCTTCTTCTTTTATGTACGTGTATATATTCTATTAGAATTTTCTGAGGATAGATTTAATTTGGTTCTCTGTTTCATAGAACTCAATAACATTATATTTTACATTGTATGCAAAAATTATGATGCATTAAGCATCAAAATTTATATCCATGTAGTTAAGTATTATCTTGTTAAGTTTAACACATTTAAATACTATTCCTGCATTATATTAGGTCCTTACATATGAAATTGGCGTTTTTCGTACTGGCCACTTTAATCACAAATTTCTCCTCTTTGGTAAGGAATTCCAAATTCAAATTTGTACAGCTATAGACTCATGTATTTGTGCTTCGATGATCGTCATTCATTTGTTTTTTTTCTTCTGTTTTTTTCTGTTTGCGTCACTCATTTTACAAAATGGAAAACTTAAAATATCGCATTATTTACGAGTACGAGTTCCGCCGTGGCACTAGTGCTGCGGAAACAACTCGAAGGGTGAATGATGTGTATGGCGGACGTGTTGCAAAAGAAAACACAGTTCGGTTTTGGTTCCAACGTTTTCGTTCTGGAAATTTCGACCTGCAGAACAAGCCCCGTGGACGGCCTGAGACTCAAGTTGATAATGAAGAGTTGAAGGCTATTGTGGAAGCGGTTCCATCGCAAACCACGTCCGAGTTAGCTGCAGGCTGCGATGTTAGTGATAAAACTGTTTTAATTCACTTGAAGCTAATTGGGAAGATTAAAAAGCTTGAAAGGTGGGTACCTCACGAATTGACTAAAGCAAACCGGCAAACGCGCGTCGACTGCTGCGTTACATTACTAAACCGGCACAATAATGAAGGTATTTTAAACCGAATCATTACCTGTGATGAAAAATGGGTTCTTTACGATAATCGGAAGCGCTCAGCGCAATGGTTGGATCCTGGCCAGCCAGCCAAATCCTGCCCCAAGCGAAAATTAACCCCAAAAAAGTTACTTGTAAGCGTTTGGTGGACTAGTGCCGGTATTGTTCATTACAGTTTTCTCAAATCTGGCCAGACTATTACGGCTGATGTCTATTGTCAGCAATTGCAAACCATGATGGAAAAGCTAGCGGCTAAACAACCTAGGCTGGTCAATCGCTCCACGCCACTGCTGCTTCACGACAACGCTAGACCAGACACTGCGCAACAGACGGCTACTAAATTAGAAAGAAGAGCTTCAATTGGAAAGTCTAAGACATCCTCCGTACTCCCCGGACCTTGCTCCAACAGATTACCATTTTTTTCGAAATTTGGATAACTTCTTGCAAGGGAAAAAATTCAACTCCGATGGGGCAGTCCAAATCGCCTTCAAAGATTTTATTGATTCCCGTCCGACTGGTTTTTTTAGTAAAGGGATCAATGAACTACCTATAAGATGGCAAAAGTGCATAGAAAATAATGGTTCATACTTTGATTAATTAAATATATTATATTAAAAAATATTCGACTTTTTGTTCCTCCCATACAAAACGCCAATTTCATATGTAAGGACCTAATATTTCTTCTATCATTATCTTTTAGATAGTTCTACATAGTCTATTAAAGACAAACTTGTTAATTAATAGGAGAACCCTTGTGTCCTGTTGTAATACAGTTTAGGCTAGTTCGGGATCCTGCGGGCTCAATATTATATTGTAAACATTTTGTTGTGTCAGAAATAAACGATTTGTATTTTATTTTGCACCTTATTACAAGGAAGATATCGTGTGCTAGTTACTTGCCGCAATTTTACTGTCCCGATCCACTGGAACAGTGTAACTCAGCCTTACAGTGGTTGTGCTTGCCCACATAATCCCGTGTGAAGAGCATTACCAATGATTTGTTACGTCGCTAAATGCCTGAACTGAACGTATGGGAATATTCTTATATTACTTACGGTAGCTCAGATTACTGCTCGATGATTGGGAGCTTAACGCCATAACGATATTAAATTATAATTTTAGTGCTAGTCTTTTATAATTGAATAATAAGAAGAACTCGGTCTTCCCTGGGAACTCGTACCAGGGAGGATTGAGTTCTCATTCTAATGAAGTGCTAAGTTGCTAGTTACCATGGTAAAGCTCTCATAAATGCCTTCACTTTTATGTCGGTGAGTGGGGTAAATTCTTTATACAAAAAGCTTTAAGGTTTCCCCTATACCCTATATTTCTATGGAACTAAATTATTGAATAAAAGGTAGCCTATGTTTGATTCCAAAATTAAAATTACCTGTTTGGAATATCAGCCCGATCGCCCGATCTGTTCAGTAGTTTTGGGGTGAAGAGGTAACAACCATTCATCCAAACTTTCACATTTATAATTTTAGTGTGATGCGAAAGTTTTACCCTTTGTGACATGTTTACTACATGACTACCTAGTGAAAGGCTGGAATTTTGCACTGCACGGGAAGCACCAGCTTTCATATAAAAAAAGAATCATAAAAATCGGAGGTCAAAAGTTCTGAGGTAACAAACATAAAAAACAGTCTAATTGAGAACCTCCTCCTTTTTTGAAGTCGGTTAAAAAACAGGAACTACCTGTAGTTTGGTTTGCTTACGCTAAATATTAATCTGTCGGTAGCCGGTGAATGGTCCTCTTTCAGTGTGTTGCACTGATTTGGAAACTGCTACTTATTGAACTGTAAAAACATGCGTAGACTGGGTGGAGGCTAAACTAGCTTAGTCATATTGTATTTCCAGTATGGAAAAGAAGAAATATCCCAGCAGTAGGACAAAATAGGCTCATAAAAAAATTACAATTATTTAACGCAGCACGCGCTCTTCGCAGCAATAAATTATCAGCACAGGCTGGTAACGCCAACAAACAGGCTGCTCAAGTCGAAGAGGTCAGTGTGCATTCCGGGCCCGTCTATTTACAATAGACTATCCACGCACTTGTATCCGTAATGCAGCATCCAGCGTTTAAGAGTTATCTGACTGAAGTGGTAAAGAGTGTTTTCTACAGCATGAGTGAATTCCTCGGATTACCCAAACTGCAGAGGACACCCTCTATTATTAAGATATTAAGATTAATAACATACAGTGAATGTTTAAAGTATGATAATGATAAACAAATTGCAATGTTGTATAATTATGAAACAATATACTCGTACGTGTAAAATATAATTTAAGTAATGAATTCTTGTATTCTAAAGCGTTCACTTCAAAGCTTTGCGAAAATCAAAGTTTTTTATGGTAGGTTTGAAAGCACTAAACACTAAACCAGCTTGGGTGCTCGTTCGCAGGCTGCGCGTAAGTGGGTCGTGCCCTTGGTGCGCCCGCGCGGGAGCGTGGCCTTGGCACTGGACTTGCGGTTCTTGTGTTGCCAGACGCCTTGCTTTTTTTGCCCAGTTTATGTGAGCGGTAGATATTCAAAGGTGTGTACTGTGGTCGTGTTGCCATAGGTTTTGTTATTTTTATCGAGTGCGGGCGGTAGAGGGAAGTTGGGGGATATAAAGCTCTTTAGTAGATAGAGTGTAAGACGCAATGGAAGAGGGCTATGTTAGAAGACAACCTGACTCGGCCGGTGTCAATTAAACAAATTCCGTTAGATAGATATTAAGTAACTATACCTATAGTAATATTGGAAATACTTATCAGTGAATAAAGGCATTTTTTTTCTAGATCGAGTAGTTTTGGCTAACACTGACTTGGGGTATTTGTGTTGCCAGATATCTTGCTCTTTTTAAGGATTTAGGCAGTCAATAGAGAGAGGTAGAGGCATTCAAAACTGTGAAGTATGTACTATTGGGAGTAACCTTGGCACTGGCTCGAAATGCTGGTGTTGGCAGACGCCTTGCTCTTTTTGCCCAGTTTATGCGAGATTGCGAACGGTAAAAGGATTTAAAGCTTTGTAACGTTTAGAGCTTTCTTGGCACTGGATGGAATTTTGAGGCTTATGAGTTTATGCACGATTGATTTGATTGTGAGAGCAGTAGGTATGAGCTGTATAAAAAAAGTTTATGTTTATGGAACCTTTTATTTATTAATTTTCTTTTCATATGCTAACATAATAATAAATCTTAAAGCACTTTTTACAAAATATATCATCCAAAAAATATTGCTCATGATTTGAAATTTGAAACACTGACAAAAACCGTGAACAAAAACCTTCCAAGTCGCTATCGTTCTTCATAATCAAGTATTGCGGAAAGCTGGCAACTCCGTCCTTGTGGGGGTCACCTCTGCACGCGATGATTGCACGTGATTGTCGATGACGGCGGCGTCACGGCAGGTGCGTGCGCGTGCTTGATTCACGATCAACTCTTGCGCATGCCAGGCGCTAATTGTTGCACCCTCATGGTGATGAATACTTAAATAATGTGCTTTTAATGTTCATGAGGTAGGTATGTAAGTAAGATTATTTAGCCACCACGATACAACTTTTTTTGAAGAAGTTAACCCACTTAATCTAGAAGCATGATCCAAGTATAGTTTTAAGTAATTTAATTCATTTTCATCAGATGCTGTATCTTTGTTCCGTATAAATTGAACTAGGAGATCGAACATATCGTGGAGAATGACGTTACTTCAAAATAAAACGTCAAGTGCGAGTCAGACGCAATCTTAGCGCGCTATCTAGATTACTTGTGGAACTTGGAAAATAGTAAAAACCCGAAGATTTATACCTAGATGAGGAGTAAGATGTTTCCTTAAAATGTCATCTTTAATTTAGAGTTAAATAGGATGGGATTTCCCATTCGTTCTACGTATAATAATAAGTGTTACATGTAATAAACTTGTTTCTGCTTCAATACTTAAATGGTTTAAAATTATTTTGTTTATACTGATGATTACTCATATACAAATTGTTGTCTTCATTAAAAATGCGCCAATTTTCACGGTCAAAACCTACGGTCAAGAAGGTAAGTTTGACAGAGCTTTTTTTAACAAAGAAGTCTTAAACACTAAAAACAAAGAATATGAAAGCTCATCGAACCGTCTAAATCGATATGTAGTATGTACCGTCTAAAATGAATCTACTTTAAAAAATAAGCTGAAACCTAATGATAATAAGTGGAAACAAAAACGGCGCAAGCAGATGTATGACATCTGCAACCCATGTGGCGCAAACAATTCACAAATCGCTGCTATTATACTGCAAATACTGGAATAGTGCATATTATTATCCTATTCTTGAGGATACTATAAAATTCAAAAGATCGTGACAAGTGGCTAGAGGGAGAGAGAGAGACAGAACCGAGATGCATGGAGATGTCTAGAGTTGGAGGTAAGAACCGCTGCTCTAAAAGAGTAAAGCGGCAGGTGGTCAGATTTGAGAATGTCAATAAAGGTTAAACTATAATATACCTATAGTATGGATAAACGATACAACATGATCGCAATAAAAATCTTGAATCTTGATATTTTAGTTACAATTAATTGTAAAACCTTCTACGATGAGATTCAACAAAATGGTATTGGCGTGCACCGCCTCCCATCGCTCCCTTAAATTAGTATATCAGAGAGGTAAAAAACAGACTTGTGCAATATTATATAGCTGAGTAACTTCAAGTACTCACACAATTTTTATGTAGAAAAGCCCCACCACAATAGAAAAATTCATCAAAGTAAGTCGTCAACTAGTTTCGTATCTCTACAAGACATAATTCATGAAAAAGTATACCAATTTACACTATTTGTTTATTATCAGCAGACCACACACAATGTTCTCAGTGATGTTACCTCTCTGATCTCCTTGCGTAAGATGCTCAGAGAAGCAACATCAGTGGCAGGACTAAGTCGTTGACTAAGTTATTTGTTTGTATTACAAATATTTGAATCGGTTTTCGGTTTATTTAATCTATTTGATTTAACAAACAGCAGATCAAAAACGTCATGGTACCTACTAAACCTGATAAACCTACCCATTTCCATTTCAATTCTATACATAGAGTACTTGCTAGATTCAGGTCAAAACAAGAGGAGAATGTCACATGTCACCAATACCATCGGAATTCTAAAACTAGCTCAACTACTCCGACCCTTGGCCTCTGGGCAATTCGAATAAAACTTCTAATGCATAAAATATCAATCAAAAAACCCGTTGCGTTAAACCATACGCTTTTCTAAAACCACTTGTTTGTCGCTTGAGCGACACGAGCTGGTCCATGGTGGAGGTACAATACTGCGAAAATTGACTGTTTAAGTCGATCAAAATTGACTGTAACTACAGAATTTCTTTCTAAACGAGCGCCATCACATCAGTGATGATGAATAAAGCGAAGGGAAATTTTATCAAGCGATTGTTTTGGTTACTTTTTTATTTTAATCATCCAGAACAAAGTTATTTTGTTATTTGATTATTTATTGCGATATAGTTCATTTGATGTACTTATTATTTATAACTGGTTCTGATGGAAATTTCTTAGACTAACCTAATATAAAAGCACTAATTGTTATAGGATGGTGAATAAATAAACTCTGAATATCTGTAATCTTGACATATATCGCATCTTATCAAGCTACAAGGTCCCAAGACTCGCACACAACAGAACGTACTCTCGACAGCAGCGCTAGTGTAGCCTGGTAGTATTGTTCTGTGAGCCTGGCTGTCAACTAGATAAGTTGTCGGCACTGTAGCGCGTCTGCTGTCTACATGCGACATTCCGTAGAATCAATAAGCACACTTTCCACGTCTCGCAGACTATTTCCGCACTTGCGCCACATTTTTCTCAACAAATAAATGTCACATTCGTAACTCAGAATCCGCATTAAGTTCCCAAACGGCGATAAATAAGCTATGTAACGGCGTACCCAATAAGCGAACAGATAGATTTGAATAAAAAACGCAGTACAGACGTACAGTTGGAACTATTTATATTATAATATTGGAAATAATGTGTTTTCTGTCCGGCGCGACGCGGGTGTGCGACTTTCTATTGTGATATTGAAATTTATTTAATTTGCTTGGTGCGAGGTGGCTGGACGCGGGCTTTACTGTTTAATCCACTTACCAGATCTCTAGGATTTGCATATAAATCGGTTTTCTAAGAAGTCAATACATATTTTTCCTTGATATTTTGTATGATTGAAGAGGTATTAAGTAGGCAGGCATATTCAATCACAGAGTTTGACCGCTTAGGTGCATCTCTAATATATAATCTCGCAAACTCTATAATAGACCTTCCTTAGCTTTTACTTCGTTATTGGAACCAGATTGATCTATTCGTAGGTAATTCTAAAACGTTGGTTTCTTCAATGGAATTTCACCTGTTACAGGCAAATTGTTGTTTCGCAAAAACCTTAATGGCAGCAGTTAGTAGTACCTTACCTACCCACCACAGGTTTTAATGAACGTTTCAAATAATTCACAGAAACGCGTTTATTTGTTAGTTTTATATTTCCCACACCTGCCTGATATTAATATGAATGAGATTATTGTATGGCAGCGAATATATTAGTGGCTGACTGGTTGTATTTAAATTGTGACGTTCACGGACCTATCTCAACGGCGGGTGGCATAACCTAAATTAGGAGACACGAGGCTGCTGTTTTCTATAGCGTTTATTTAAACAGACTTTTTCTGTTGTTTATTTATGTACAGCAAGCAATAAAGAAACGATTGAGTTGAAATCTTTAAAAATTTTAAGCTAGGCACTACATGTAACAAATACTAAAACTAAAATGTTTCGTAGTCAGCTAGTGAGAAGACATATCCTATTAGAAGTATACTTAGATAGATAGATAGATAGAATATACTTTATTGCACAACAGTTGTACATAGGCGAACATAATACTAGATAGTATTCTCTACCTGCTAACCTTTGGGTAGTGTGAACAACAATTTAGTAGGTAGTGCTATAAACAGAACAAAGAAGAAAGCTAATAATAAATCATAACACTAAAATAAATAAATACACATAAAAATATATGTATACATATTCCCTACTCGCATAAATACTTAAAATACCTGTAATATATAAATAATAAGTATATTACGTACCCGATTTTTCCTGAGAAAGAAAGTGATTTATGACTAGATCTGAAGATATTTACAGAGGATACCTCGCGGTATTCCATTGGAAGACTGTTCCATAAACGAGTGGCCTGGACGGCAAAGGTTTTATGGTAACCCACAGTACAGTGATCTGGTGTTCTAAGCTGCAGTCGTTTTGAGTGTCTTGCGGTGCGTCCAGAGGTGTAAAGTTGGGAAAACAGTTCGGACAGATAACAGATATACTTAGTGAATAGAAACATGAATTTAAACAAAGCTTCCGTTTTCCGTAGGCAATAAGGCGGAAGCGGATTTTTACAGATTTCAAGGGTCAATCTGCAAAGCCCACCTCACACTTTATTGCTTTTGAAATTGTTAAAATGCACAGTCAAAGAGTCCTCCCCTTTCACTCAATACGCCCACTGAATGAGCAAGAATCTGCGCACACAACGTTAAGGTGCGTCATCCTTAATAACCTCTCCCAACATCGCTCAAAAAAGGAAAAGCCCATCGAGAGTGAAAGTCTCAGGGAAAAGGAGTGCGTACGCACGGTCCCGTTGCGCAGGACCGGTTCCGCACGCACCGCCACGCACCACCCGGAGTTACGTACCGGGAACGCAACTTTAGAAGCTCCAGATCGCGATATCTAGAAGGGTGGGCCTTTGACCAGCAGTGGGATGACCAACTATTGCAATAATTTTAATCAATTGCATTTCTGGGACTTATTAGGAAACTGGTGGAGAATTATGTGGCAACATTATTGAACTGCATTCGTTACGAAAAGTTTTGCCAACATTATGGACAGGAGAAGTAGGTAAATCAGATGTGTAAAGATATTCGATTTCTAAAGTTCTATTGAGCCAAAGTATCTCAGTGAACTATTAAATACTATCGTAGCGGCACGGGTTGAGTATCTGACACTGTTGCGTGTTGCATTTGAGTATACCCCCAAATACTCAGACTTGAGCAAGTTTAGTGACCCATTTTTTCATTTAAAGTCTAAAAAATCGCAGCTTGAGACGTGCTCAAATTTAAGTTTCCTTTATGTATTCGGGCGTTAGTGTACCTTACAGTCACTAGCGAGGTAAAGCAACAAAACAATACTGTTAGATCTCCTTTGAAAAGCTTTTGACTAAACTTTAAGTTCTATTTTCTGTTACAGATACAAATAACGAAAAACATGGATCGTCCGTCTACACCCCTGTCCTCGCTGACGAACCCCATCATTAGCTCCTCTAATGGCAACATTCTCAACTTAATTGCAATTTGCACATAAAACTGAAAACGAACGGTGTTGCCACTTTATTATTTCTGCACAATTTGTGGTAATTTCAGCGGGCACGGGTAATTGCAATACATTAGAGCCCTTTGAAGTTAATTAGCATCGGCTAGCAGTTAATGAGTTTATAAATATAGGTTACTGTGATGTTCGCCAGTGCCGTGCCGTAGTGCAACTGAAGCACTTCTTGGTAAATCGAAGGTCGATGCGGTGGAACTCTTGTTAGTTGTCTTATGCACTCGGTGGCGGGTTTAGATGACGAGATTAAGCGGCAGTTAACATTCCAGTACAGCGAAAAAATTATGCTGCATTCCAAAACCTGGTGCGCTGTTTGGCAAAGAACTACGTGATTTCTGTGTAGAACAAGACTGGCGGTGTGCGGACATTGAGCTCCTGGGCCTGGATTCGCACTCGTATACATTTGTGAGTGATATTCATGGTACTACAAGCTGGTTAGATCATTGTTTAGTTTCCGAAGCAGCGTGGAGATCTATTCTAGATGCTAAGATTCTCTATGATGTCAACTGGTCTAATCACTTTCCTCTAGAAATAACTTGCAACCTGGATATACTTAGAACAAAATATAAAAGCATTCACATAGAACATAACACAGTGATATGGGGGGATAGGAACCCTGAACAGATTGAAACCTATAAAGAGTACTGTAATAATAAACATAGGGACATACACTTTCCAACAGAATTTCAGGAGTGTAGTGATAGACTCTGTACTAACCTAGAACATAGGACAATAATAAATGAAATGTATGCTAATGTTGTTGACATCCTGAGATCTGGGGCTAGTCATAGTTTTGGTAGGGTGACTCCCATCAGGAAAAAGCAGGTGATAGGATGGAACAAACATGTTAAGCAGGCACATGCAGACGCTCGACTTGAATTTCAAAACTGGGTTCTGTTCGGTAAACCAAAGACCGGGGACTTGTATGATATGATGACAACAACTAGGAAATTATTTAAACAAAAACTCAAATGCTGTCAGGAAAATTTGGAACAAATAAAAAAAAACATTACCCCAAATTAAGTAGAACTTGTGTTAAGGGATCTAGAATAGAATAGAAAACACTTGATTGCACACTTAAATCTAATAAAAATTATTTACTACAAGACAACTTAAAACTAAGCGACAATTGGGGGTCTTATCGGCCAACAGCGATCTCTACCAGATAAACATGGATGGATAGGATCATTTAACAATACAAGAGGATCTGTGTAGGTTTTATAATATAAATAGACGGCTGATTTAGTCAAAGTCAAAGTCAAAATCATTTATTGCCAGTATGTACATTGATAGGTAGCTTAAGTTCTAATTACAGCTAAAGTTGGAACATACACCATGTTAGATTGGTATAGCAATGTCTTAGTGTCTATCATCTTACACTATATATGTCTTAGTGTCTGTAATCTTACACTATAATAATATCTTACTATATAGCAATTTATTACGAACACTTTTAACAGTTTTAAGAAAATCAGTCGTTGTAAATACTAATTTATTTTCAGTCTTCATGCTGTTATTTCCTTTATATAAATTATATAAAAATAGGTTTGCTAGTTATTAATAATTATATTTAAACAATTCTTGAGATAATTTACTTGACAACTTTTTTGTTTCTTTTTTCTTATTTTTAATTAATTGAGTACCATAATCTCTGAACATTTAAAAACCTCTGGCCTGTATAAAATGTAGGTACCAGGGAATTTTCTATGCATTACCCGGACCCGGAACGTGTAGGTATTCAGTTGCTGGATTCGAAAACCTAGCCTAGAAAATATTAAGAGGTATAAAAATTCAATAAAACGTAATCATCTAAGCATACCAAAAGATACCTGATTGTTTTCACAAGCTTCTAAATCTCGCGACCGTTCCATCAAAACCATAAAACAATAACCATTAGATAGTACGCACGTATCTAGAGGTGACACATTCACTCGATCCCACGTTAATAACCTATCTCGGCTCATTGCGATATCTTGTACATAAATAACGAGTAATGGCGGAGAATACAGCCTCTATGTGATGTCATTGAACCAAAGAGTACACTAATGGTTTCAGATAGAGACGAAATATTTTGAAAGTTGACACGAGGACCTTAACGTGACTCTACCTAAGGAATGGCAGTAGAGGTTTTTATTTAGTAGAATTCAATTGAGTTTAGTTGTTTTTAGTGGGTCTTGAAAGTCCTTGAAACACAAGCTTATTAATCTATCTACAAACTTTTGCCCGCGGCTCCACACGCTCTCTTCAAGTATCCTGTCTGTCTCCTTGTTCTTCCACCAATTTTCAGCCAAATCGGTTCAGCCGTTCTTGAGTTATAAATAGTGTAACTTACAAGACTTTCTTTTACATTTATTGTATTTATTATTAAAAAAAATGGTTAAATCTGACTGTGAATGGTGATGACTGTGATCTTAAAAAGTAGAATGTAAATAAAATTAATGTGTTGTAAAATTATAATTAATATCCAAAATAAGTCAAGTTTTCGTCTCTATGTATAACGCTAAGCTTAAAAGTTCAACCAACGCTCTACGAATTTTACTATTCCATTGAACCCAGTAATTCTGGAAAGGAATAAAAAGCGTAAACACCTCTCATAAAGGTGGCCACACCGGCTAATGAGTCGCGTCGATTTATAGCCGATAAATAATGTTGCCAGCTCTATAACGGCCTTATGCGCATGTCGGTACTTACCTTCGTGCACTAAAGCTCGCTGGGTAAACTTTGAACTTGGACGCCGTAAAAAGGGAAGGTGGAAAATAGTGGGTGGCCAGTAAAGTCACGAGTAAACTAACTGCGCCCCGCGGCTTCGCACGCGTTCTTCCTATGAAAAGGATAATGAATGCTATCCCACGGGAACTGATTTATGGGATAAAAAGTAAAGTAAGCCTATGTTTGATTACAGGATTAGAATTACCTGTAAAATTCAGCTGGATGCCTTCAGTAGATTTGGCATAGAGAGGTAACAAACATCCATCCAAACTTTCGCATTTATAATGTTAGTGCGATTGTGTAGTAGGTAATACGTAAGGGGACAAAACACACGAAAGTGTGTACGATCTGCAGATATTTGTCCTTGATGTTCTAGGTGTTTACAATAAATTACAATTACAATTAGCCTATAGTGTCCCAGTGTAGGGAATAGGCCTCCCCGGATCCCTCTATGCATCACGATTTACAAATAATAAACAAAAATTTGTTATATTCCGTATATCTCTCTTCCTGTATTTTTTTTATTGGTTTGCAATACAATGTCTTGTATTATTCATTATGAATGTAAGCGGGTTAACTACGAACCTTGTTTGTGTTGGAAGTTGTCCCTCGTTAAGGGATGAAACGTTGGTGCTCTTCCAACACAAACAAGGTTCCTAGTTAACCCGCTTACATTCATAATGAATTCGTCAAACTACGAAAGTTTCTATAGTATTGTATTATATTGTATATCAGTCATCTAGTGCGCATAACGCCAGCTCTGCTTAGTTTGGGGCTACTGTGAAATGGTCCAGCATTATCGCATTACGAGTACCAATGATGATAGGTTGAGTATATAATTGAGACCTGTGGAGTTGACAAGATACGAGTATAATAAACTAAAACCCGACTTCAGCGTTTACCGATTGTGCTTATTATTTTAACAATAAAATTTTCGACTCTTACTTAGACTCCGCTAACTTGTTAGACCCCCAATATCGCCTGACGTCATATACCCTATAACCACCGTGGTATTGAGACGAATCAATCGATACCCCATTTGTTGTGATCAAACGAGTAGTTTCAGCGCTACGTGGGAACATAAAAATCGACTACATAACTACGAACAACCATAAGGTGCCAACCTCATCATAACCCTCCTGCGTCGGTTGTCGGGTAAAAATGCTCTAAGTTCCAATTTCACAAGGTAACATAAAGTACAGTGCTAAAAGGGTCTAATTGCAGCAATAGAGCATCGAAGTACGATCCAATAAATCAAACTACGATAAACGGAGCCCTGCTGTTTATACCTTTCCGCTTTACAGCAATTACAACTCTATTTTATGGCAACACAGGGTTTGTTGTTTGAAGTTGGTTGTGAAATCAGAGCGTGGGTAGATCTATTCTAGAGTTGCCATAAATTTCAGTTTTTCCCAATCAAACCTTTTTAAGTTTGCACGGAGTATCTTCGCGTAAAAGCAAGTATTTTTATTTTTGTGTCGTCGTCTGAAATTAATTATGGCTGGCATTCCCTACACTCAACTGTCACAGTTGTATCTTGATGTTTAATTGCTTTCTATAGAGTTAAAAAAAATGTGCAGAATTATTTTTATTTTCACGAGGTTAAAGGCTTCATCACACTCACGAGTACCAAGTAATTTAAATTCAAGAAATTGTTTATAAGTACGTACATAAAGAAGTTATGGGTACCTATCACCCTCCCTGCTTTGGTCTAGCTAGACGTCAATTTACTTTTTATAATTATATTTGAGAGAGCTGTAAATAAATCTGTTTAATATTTTTCTTTATTCATAGCTGGTGATCTGCTGCTAGATTGATAAGAGCGACTTAGTTCTAAAAAGTTAAAGTACTAAAATAACCACAGCTGGCCAAGCCTATAAAACGTGGGTAATAGATACTCCGGTGCGATGATTTTTTTCCCACTGACCACAATTTATTGCATACCAATTAGTAATTTACGTTTATTTTATTTATACAATTATAAGTGATTACAGTTTGGGTACATTAATTACCGCATTACAGAGAGTGTAGACAAGTGGTTATCGACCACGAAGATGTAAGGATTAAAATTTTGTAACAAAAGGCGTATCTGTTTACTTTTTTTTAAATATCTGCAAAAATTCCCTTGTCTACAAAATATACATAATTTTATTAATTGAACTTTTACAAAGCGTAATAAATATACCAGACTAGCTTTTGCCCGTGGCTTCGCACGCTCTATTCAAGTAGCCTATGCCCGTTCCCGGGATACCGTTTACCTCCCTGCCAAATTTTATCAAGATTCGTTCAGCCGGGAACGAAATAAAAACTATACTATGTCCGTCTCCTGGTTCTAAGCTACCTCCCCGCATATTTTCAGCCAAATCGGTTCAGCCGTTCTTGAGTTATAAATAGTGTAACTAACACGACTTTCTTTTATAAATATATACGAGTAACTATATTATATTTACCCTTTGTGGAAGTTCAATTAATAAAAGGTAAGGTCGCCGAATATTGCCTCTACTTATTGTTTTTTTCCGTATTTTATTGAGTGGTTCAAAAACACAAAGTGAGAACAAAAATAGTTAAGTCGGTATTTAACTCATATCCAGCTAGCCTGTAGCTATTTCGTTCGTACCTATAGGTATCGTTTTTGTTTTTTATCCGCTTGTCGCCGGTCTAGCGCCGGGTCTTCGAACTCTAGCCAATAATTCTGATTTGGGTATGTCCAAATTACTTTTGTACATAAATTGTAGCTGAGTCATGACCTCATAGCTAAAACAGCTAAACGTATCCTCGAATTTAGTCATATTTAGTCATTCTTGTAAGTGGTACGATGATTCGATGACACAGATTGCGAAATGCGAAATATTTTACATCTAGGTACATAGGCAGATGTAGCGATTTTTGTATCGCAATTCGTACTTTCTCATTTGACTGTAAAATGGTTCAAAGTACTGCTGTATGTCAAAGTAAGCATGGCCTTGCCGACGACGGCCGACCATGATTTTGGTGAAAACTTTGGCTAACCCTAGAAACCTATCATAACAATATCGATTTTCTGGCAACGACACTACCAGCCGCACTACCAGTAGGCCAAGTACCTACCTAGTGCAAGTATTGCAGATTTGATTAGTACAGTTACTGTACTTATTAAATCTGCAATAAACATCAGTCGCTTCACTTTGATAACAAGATCAGAAGTTTTGAATTGAAAAGGGTACCTTTAACGGATGAGTTTAAGACTGTCTTAATCCTTGTGTATGGAGGACCGCCTGTGGCCTTGGAAAACTAATCTAAACGTTTTCAATCAGTTCTGTTTCTAACAGCCCTAGACCAGAATTTCCTGCAGCCATTTATATTTACGGTCTAATCTCCTCAAAATAACTTCTTCGCCCACAGTAAAAGACACACACAAATAAAAGACAGTAATCAGAGAGAAGCAAAAATATTCATAGTTCTCTTCTCTCTAACTAACATTAAATGTCAAAAATTCAAACATGTGTTGCGCAAGAACCTCAAATAAGGCAAGTACAGATAGACCCACCTATTGGTGGATTACCCTTTACCATCTCGTTACCAATCATAAATAACGATGGCTCTAAACCGTTTATTGCCATGAAATCTGGCCCTTTGAACTCGGCGACAACTGGCCGCAGGAATATTTACCAGTCGCTCGCATATACCACGAGAAGAAAAAATAAATAAAGCTCCTCGTGGCGAGATCTCCTGAACTCTATGTAGAGCCCAATATAGTTAAGAGATTGCGAATATTTACTATAAATAATAGATTCAGGCGTTACTTTGCATAATATTGAACGCTTTTACATCGGTGCTGGCTTATAATTTGCACCCCAACTCTTCCCGTGGGTATCGTAAGAGGCGACTAAGGGATATCCATCGGGGGGCGGGCAGCAGCACCTTCTAATGAACAATTCTACCATCGAACTGCGATCCCCAAGGCGCATGCCCAGCGTGGGGATTATGGGCATTACCCCCATGAGGTAAACGCCAATAAGGCGCTTATCAGGAGGAGGTCTGCATCCAGCAGTGGACAGCCTAGCACTTAAAATACCTACAATAAACCTCAAAAATTTCCACTGCATCACTTAAAACAAGCTTCAAACTTCACAGGCCATAGTTTAGAAAACAACGATAGAAAATACCTTACCAAATAGGTAGCTAGGAATGTAAGCATTAAAACCGCGCTCTGTAAAGCGTTTCTAACAGTTAAACATTAAAATAACTCTAAAAACTATCGTTTTAGCCAGCGCCCATCTTTGCCGCATTTAATTGACAAAGGATAGTCGGAATAATGTTAGTCGTTTTGTTGTCCTTTGTGCTTGGCTGTGAAGGTCTGGTTTCCGCGTCGAGTTGTTCCAGCGACGACAAAGGTGTGGAGACGACATTGTATCGTATAGATGTTTAAAGTGGTGATCGACTCCGAAATGACTTTATGACTTCAGGACAACCTAGGCCCATTAGCTAAGAAGCCAATAAACCTTCCAGAGTTAAAAAGTAGGTGAATAAAACGAGATATATACAAGCAGCTGTGTGGTGCTGACTTAGAATTTGCACCACCCCAACTCTTCCCTTGGGTGTATATCCACCAGGGAGCGGGCAGCAGCGCTCCCTACAGAACAATTCTACCACCGAACTGCGCTCCCCAACCCGCATACCCAGCGTGGGGATTATGATGGGCATTAGACTCCATAATATAAACGCCAATAAGGCATTTATCATGGAAAGGGTCTGCGTCCAGCAGTGAACCGATAAATGCTGTTGAGGTTGAGATTGACACAACACGAGGGGCAGGCTATTAGTCTATAGTCCGGCAGTGGTTAAATATAGACTGATGATGATAATAACACAATACTTGCCTATGTTCCGCTTTTGCCCAAAAACAAAAGACAAGCGATTAGTTTAGAGAAACTGGCGGCGGCGCTTGAACTAATCAGGATTCGAATCGAATTGCCGGCGGTAAGAAAGAGTACCTTTCTACAAAAGATGGCGTCTAGACAGTGACGGTCTTCTAAATTATCAACACAATCACGATCCACAGAAGCCATCGACGCCAAATCTAGAAGTTACACTTGAACAAAAACATTACAAATAACATACGACCTCTCCACAGCATCGAGGCCGGGCGTAAAACAATAGTCAATTCTAAGCTTTTTATTCGGCAAACTGTAAGGTCGAGGAATGTAGGCTGTACAGCATAATGAGGGCCTGGTGCGGACGGACTGAGGGCAACGTCTGGTGGGGCAGAGGGGGGGAAAACAAACAAAAGTCTTCTGTTTGCTTTTCCTTCAGTCGTTTAAATTATGTTTGTAATTTATTTTAAATCTTAATTTTTACATAGCTGGTTTTAGATAGGGAAACAAAATTGCATTAAAATATTTTTGCCCCAATCATGTTTTATATTCGTAACTGATAGACTGTACTTAAAAAATAAAACGACCTCAGTGGCGCAGTGGGTGGAGGTCCATCTGCGATGCTCCCGCATTGCAGCAATCGAAAATCGAACCCGCAACCGGGGGGTTACGGGTTCGATTTCCACCTCGGGACAAATATTTTTACGATCTGCAGATAGTTCAGGGTGTTACTGCCAGTTTAAGAGCGGCTTTCTTTTAGTGCTTGTAAACTATGCACGAGCGGGAAGGATACAAGGGGATTAAGCCAACAGTGGGATATGACATCGTTCTAAATGTAATCAGATGCACACTTGATAGTAATTTGACTTTGGCAGATTACCCTTGTATTTTGTAGAGGATTTATAGGCTGATGATGATAATTATGATGAGGCATGATAGAGTTTAGTTATATTTAATATATGCATATCAGGCGAAACCTACAAATTATGGTTATTAAAATGTGCGCTCTTTCTCTGACACTACTACGACACTGAAATAAAGTTATAAACACATGAAGTCATTTCTAAAGATTTAAAGATGGTCATCATCAATCACTTCAGCTAGACCGTCTTCTATCTTCACCGGTCACTTTGTCAATCCCGTCCCTTTCAGTTACTCGTCTAACCCCCAGCTGGCCCCTAGCACCCCTAGCGCAGCGCTAGCCCCCGCCCCCCTAGCCCTAGTCCTAAGTCCGTGCCCATCCTTGCCAAATTTATTGCAGGACGGCTATCTTTCTCGGAAACTGCTGAATTATTCGGCAGCCGCTGCCGAGGCATGCGGGTTCGGTTCCCGTGTGCCGATGCACAGTTATGATCGCTATTCTTACGTAACTATTGTTCGCAAAAACTAATAAGATTTGTTGCGGGACATTTAATTGGACTTAAGTATTTATGGTCGTGTGTGTAGAGAAATGAACTGCTTTGTTTTGTAGTTCTAAGAAATGGTCCTGGTGAATATTTTGATATAGAATTCTAGAGAATCGCCGTCGTCGCCTCTTATATCTCAAATCTCAATAGTTAAAAAGCAGCTCAAGATGGTTCCTTATAAATTTCGCATAGATATAGAAAACTAAGTATCGAAAGTACAAATACATACTAACATTGCCTACTTTGTATTTAACAATAAACAATGGGTACACATAACCTGTATCGAATTAACTTAACCCTAAACCTGCCGCAACAAAAACTGACCATACATACGTAATTACAACCGCGGACGGTCAGACGGACAAAGAAATTATATCAGTGGGTCAGACGGCCTTGTAGGATTCACGGAACGGCGCGCGCGCAAGTCTGACACGCCCCCCTCGACCCCCCTCTAGTGGGGGAGGGGGGGGGGATAGACTATCATAGTGAGACATGATGGATGGGTATGAATGGGTTGTATGAATGATGACTTGTGGAGTTGTAAGGTGTGACGTGACCGATTTTGAATGAGCCTAGGCTACTTTAGGATTCTTAAAAACGTATTATTGAATAGTAGAAAAAAGTATGTTGCGACAGAATCGAAGTCAAAGTCAAGAGTTGAAACCATTGAAGCGGAAAATCGAAAACAATCACAGCAAATCAAATAGCGAAACTTATTTGCAAGTCAAGTAAGTATGAGTCAAAAGCCTAAAACTGGTGAAATTACGGTCAAGCCAAATATGGTTTTAACGGCAAAAACCTGTCCTTAGAAGAAAGATCTATTTGCTGCAATTATTTTAATTGGTTTAGCACCGGAAAGACCGCGACCTCGCCAGATCCTGTTAAGGCTCTTTCATCTTATAAAACGAACGAATAGATTGATGGAGCTCTTTATTCATTTCAGCACCACTTCGTTAGCTTCGTTCAAAAATCTAGATTTCAGAATCTTGAGAGATGCCTAAAGGCCTAATGACTAAATCTGTTTTGACTAATGGCATATTGAGCTGACAGAGAACCTTCGTTGAATTAGATTTCGACTTTTTTCCGAGTCAGATCGTTTATTTTCATACAATCTGCAGTTAGGTCAATTGATTCAATTGTAAATACTACTTTAATTTATTTAATTGTAATTTTCTTTTTCAATAAAGAAATATATATATTTTAATATATCATACTAATAAAAAAAAAACAAAATAATAGCTATTTGACTTTTAACTTCTGGTTCGCATTATGCTCGAGCTTGTATAGTTGCAATTGCAACCACATACCTAAGGCAGCCAAATAAATGATAAGGCCTTCAAAATCCAACATGCTATTTTACATTCACATTACGTTTTCAGAAAATATTTCAGAAGGTACATGCCTTTTTGTGATATCTTATAGTTCAGAGTCAGAGTCAAATCGTTTATTTCTTTAGACTTACAAAATAAGTACCTACTTAGACAAGTCAAATTTTTACTATATAAACAGCTTGATAAATAGTTATTACTATCAAACAAGAAATAAGGTGCAATTGACTCTAATTTACTTCAAGTTCTTTTTTCCTATTCTCTCAAAATAGGTATATAAATTAATAAGTACGCTATCGCCTTAACGCAGTGTGGGTGTTGCAAAACGACCAGTTGATTATACCTCTTTGTATTCACTTTGGTTGTTTTAATTGTAAATCTGTGTTTGTTCATTAAAATCGAACGGAACTTAGATTTATATCGTTGCCGTAATTGTACACTATTTGCCGGCGGGGTCATTGCTGTGGGCTTAGGGCCTTGCCTCGCGTGCCGAAGTATTAGTTCCGTTTGAAAGAAGTCGGGGACAGAGCGATAAGGTTCTGTTGTACCTACTGCAATCAGGGACAATATCCAACCACAAATACAGTAGAACACCAGACCAGACTTGATGTTGATGATTGGTGTGCTGAACGAATGTTAGGATCGTCAACGATCACCATAGTGGTGGTCAAGCTGGGTCAAGGACTTTGAAAAAATTGCCTGAACAGAGAAGACTAGCAAAACTTAAAGAAAATAGAAAAGCCCGCCCATCAGTGTCGCCTTCTAACTCTGGAAATTGGTATTTTATTATTATTATAGGTTGTTAAAAGCATGACTTAGTAAGATCTATTTTGTTCAATTCAATGCGCGTTGCAATTTTTTAAACCGCACCGACTAGTGAGGAAAAGCCTAAGGCTATCTCAAAAAGGTATATTTTAGTTAAATAGCAGTAATTTTATGAAACGAATGGTCCTAGTTGGTGAAACATTGACGGATTAAGTGTTAGTTTCGATAGTTCTATGGGTCATATTTCAACCTGTGCGTTTGCTTTGGAAAGTTATTGATTTAGAGTTGTTCATTGAAGCATCTAGAACTGTTTGGCTGCATTGCCTTGTTTATTGAGCAGCAGCTAGATTGGTGTACGCTCGCAGTTGCACTACCGATTCCAGTTTTGGGCTACAAAGCTCCGTAACAGCAGTTGATGTTTGTTAGTCAGTTTCATTTCATGCGGCCATTTATAATTGCGTTATGATATAAGTTTCAGTATTAGGGACAGGGTATGTGATACTGATATTTATATTTATATTTTGGTAGCCGTTCCCTTCAAAGGGTGTCAAGCAAAAAGGCAAGCTTGGATTCTCAACCACCTTCAATAGTTAACAAAATAGATCTAAACTAATAAAGTTAAGTAAGGCTCGAAGTCAAATCAATGGCGATTTAAGAATTTCTGTAGAATTAGCTTGTTACCAAAATCAGCGGGCTAATATTTGCCTGCTACGCACAAAAATTAAGTATATGTCTAGATTATTTTAGTGAAGTTAAATATTGTATTGTGTAGTTTTAAGGCAAATATTTTTCTTTAGTTCTTCTTTGAAAATGTTGAAAACAGAGGGTAGTGATAGTTACCTCAGGGAGCGTGCGGTTCGGGCGCGGGGGGTCGCGGGGGTCGGGCGCGCGCGCCGCGCTCATGCTCTAGCGACGCCGGCGCATGCCCCCTGTGCCGCCGTCGTCGCCGCGCTAGAAAGAGAAACAGAAAAGCCTGTAGTTTAGAATCCATATATTTATATTATGTAGGTACTTACCTTCTAATGTTTTGGAGGTTAGTTTACGCTTTGTGCTGTTTTATTCATTGATAATTTAATTGCTTATTATACCTACCTACCTCGCTTCTTTTTCAAAATATTAAATTATGTTTAATCCTGTACAATAAACGAAACAAACCTACCAAATAGGAATATGTTTTTGTTTTGATTACGACGTTATGCCAATAGATTTCTTACGCAACCTAAGCTATTCTTTGAGTCCTAAAACGCATAAATTAACACGCATTAATGATTTAGAAATCTATAGACACACACGAGCCGAAAATAACTAATTTATCTTTTTATATTCCTCGAAAAGAATTCATTCAATTTGGTCGTAATATTTTATATTAAATAAACTTTCACGGCACTCCCACCTCATTGCCGAATTTAATAAGAAAGTAAACATAAAAATAAATAAAATGCGTGGTAATAAATTTATTTGATTGTAATTCATTTACGTGCGTTGAGCATAGATTCTTTTAGAGCAGGGGTCAGAGCGCGGAGGGGTACTCAGCAAGCTATGGACTTGCCTTCAATGGTGTCTATGAACAAGTTCGATAACTAAGTATTTACAAGAACTCCAAATTTATTTCGAGTAATTAAAAAAATCAGTAGTCGCAAAACACAAATATGGATCAATGCAAAGACTTTTTAATCTCTTCACGCCAAACGAATTGATGTATTTTTTCCCAACCGCATTGATGAGAAAGTCAATGGGTGGTTGGGAAAAAATCCCATCCACCCCATTACTCAAGATAAATGGTGTGAATAGATGGAACTGAAACTTTGCGTAGATGTAGTTTCGAAACTGGAATAACATAGGTGTTTTAACGCATAAAATTTCTTTATTAGAGACAGTAATTATGGTATTTTACATACAATAATCTGTGAATTGCGCCAGGGGCTGCATTATTATAATCTATGTAAACCTTGTTATATAACTACTAGCTGCGCCCCGCGGCATCGCACGCCTGTCCCACCGGAAAAAAAGGAGCCTATGCCTATAGAACTAACTACCTGTATGCAAAATTCAGCCCGATCCGTTCAGTAGTTTTTGCGTGAAAGAGCAACAAACATACATAAAGACATGTTTACAAACTTACACAATTATAATTCATTAATTTTTATTTATATATTTATTGAAACACAAGATATAACAGGACAGGAGGATTTCGCGAATCTTATGTCGGCCTCTATAGACCATACCTCTATAGATTATAGGACCTTTAGTTTATTGTACCTCCGCGGGTCAGTTGATGCTCGGTTATGTATGCCCATTTGAAAGTTGTTTGTCCGGCGTACGATATTATCTCGATATGTCGCCGTGATCCGTGGGTCAGGCATTTCACGAATTATACTTATGGTCCCGTACATTAGAATGGTGATTAAACTGACTATTTAAGGTGTCGTCGACTTTAAGAGATTAAAATATTTTAATTAGGTATTTCTGGCGCAGTGTGTGGTTTCAAAAGATGTCGCATTTGAATACGAGGTAGGTATTATGAACTAAATTGGTTTATATAAACTCATTGAGGAATTTCCATCTCTACACCACTTCTGTGAATGTGGATATTTTTCTGTGTAACGAAATAGGATTGTGTACATACGAGTAATTAATTCATCATCAATAGTATAGGACCTGTCAAAAGTGACCAATAATTTATCAGAATTTGCCAAACGGAAAAAAAATATATTCGCGAATTTTAGATGTTTAGCGACGTTCAAACATACCTGCTTTCTCCTAAGAACTCTACCTATACTTTCATAAAGACAACAGAGGTTAATCATTGATGATATAATTGATCATATAAAATAACCCTTTTCCCGCTGAGAGCAACTGTCACATTGACAGCTGACAGCTTCCGTCGGCCAGTTCTTTGGGAGCTGTCACAGCGGGTGGGGGCGACCGGAAAGGGGTCAGGCTATTTTGGACGATGCCGCAGTGCAGCCTCCCGCAGCCCTGTATGTAACCCGGTCAAGGTCAGCGGAGTCAGAATAGGCTGTCTGGACAGTTCAGGGGTTAATTAATATGTCTGCGAAATGGACGGAACTGGGACGAACGGCAAACGGGTAATTGGTACCTGAATGTCTGATGTGACCGAAATTAGCTGGTGGACCGTACACCCAATACCGACAGGTAGCTTCTAACTGGACGAGGGAGCAATTACCTTGGCCATGAAATACACGAACCAACTGACAGGTTAATCTTAATGCGAACGGTTTATATTGGACCGAGCACAGCTCAAGTATAGATGAGATTCGTTTGTTTAAAGTGGTTGTAAAATGATCTTGCAATTCTCAGAATGTATGGTGTACTGAAACACATTCAATAAAATCTTTAAGAAACCTGAAAATGCTTCATAAATAGAAAAGACCGGAGAATAAAGCAGGTATGACGCAGAGCAGGTAAACTCTACGCATGCGCAACACGTCTGTCCCTGTAATAATCGTATTAATGTATTTATCGAGTGTTTTCTTCAGAATTATAACCGTAAAAGGCTCGTTAATAGAAACAAATGAGCATATATGATTCACCAATACCAACTTCACAGGTTCTACGGAGGTAATCTGGAAAGAAGTGGCTGTCAGAGCTCGTTTTATTGACGATCAATGCTAATGCTACCCTGGAGCAAAATACTACTTTGTCACGCCCAAAACAATCTGATTAGAAAGTTATTTAGCTAATGTCTTCCTCCTGGAAGAAAGGAAACTCCTGGAGCACTCTATTGCTGACAATATTGACGTTTATGTGGGCAAGCCTGCTCTCAAACAATACGCTGTATAATACTCACATCGAACAATAGCACAAGCACTTGATCACTGAATATCCACGAGTCTAGCACAGCACAGTGAGCACACTACGTCCCGATAATATGCACTTTTTACACAATTTTTCCAGTTTTCAGGGTGGCCTGAAGGCTGCAGAGCCGTCTCACGATGACACTTGTCATTTACCGCGCATGCTCGGATATCCTCGGCGGCGCTCGGGTCCGGTCGGGTATCGACCCGGCTCCTCCGGCGCCCGTCCGGCCGCCGCCGCTGGCGCCCCCTCGCGCCGCTAATGAGACCTGATGGCCATCCATTATTTAGCAGCCTCCAAGACTGTGCGGTGCGCGAAATTAATGGACTATTTATTGATTTATTGCAAGAGAAATTAAAGATTGATTGGCTAAGTGAGGTTTGTCTGTTAATCTATTTATCAGCTAGGCTTTGACTTTGATACGTCTGGACAGGACAGACTGGGGAGTGCCTTCTCATATCTTACCTATACATATATTGTTTGCTTTTCAACTAGCTATTAATGTTTAAGTAATTTTTTGCGTAAAAGGATTTAGCCGATTGCCTTAACGGGTTTAACGTGAGCTCTACCTACGTAAAGATAAACTATCAAGAGTACCCCCCGGCCCGAAAAATTGGAAAAGATTGGCTATTTTAATAGTTTGCATCCTGGTCAGATAATAATTGATTTTGTTTTAATAAAACGGACTTCAATTATATGGATACCATTGTCAGAACTGGACCAAATTAAAATGGAACCACACCAACTTTCAAACAAAAAAAGAATCATGAAAATCGGACCTCCTAGACAAAAGTTCTGAGGTAACAAACATAAAGAAACAGAAGAATTGAGAACTTCCTCCATTTTTGAAGTCGGTTAAAAATATACGTACTTATGTACAAATTGATGTACCTAAGAAAAGAAACACAATGATAAGTGGCAGTCATGGTAGAGCATCCATTCTGCCGCATCAGCAGCTGTCGATGGATGAGCGCTTCAGTGTCGAGTGCACTCCACTACTGCAGGGGTCGATACTGCATTATGTATGCCGTTGCAAACAGAATCTAAGGTTACTTTACTGAGCATAGAGACTACAATTGAAAAACTAATTGCCGGTTCTCTCGGTATATCAATTTTGGGGTTATAATATTACAGGAAATGTGGAAAACGAAAGCTCTACTAAGAGTGTTTTTCAACCAGAGCTAAGCTTTCCCAGCCAACCCGCTCAAGTTCATAGCTAGGCGATCCTACTCGTAGCTATTGGATGTTTTTAGCTACGGAGCTAGGATCTAAACCGAATTTCTCGTGTTAAAAAAACACCCTTTGACACTAAACGTAATTTCCAGACAATAAGAGAAGCCAAACCCTTGTAATCAATACAAAGCTCTTCACTATAGATAGGTACAAGTCTGTATTCCGCTAGGTCGCGTTATCGACGTTAACGCTCCGCTGCCGGGAGTAGATCGAGTGCACTTGTTTCTCACTGTCTGCGGGGCTAATTGCGCCATTTTTCATTTGCCCTTCGCCCCCACCGGGCGGGCGCCGTGGGCCCGGGGGCGCCGCCCGCCCTGGACACTGCTATTCTTAGCCTTGACGGGGCACGGACGTTTTTACTAATTGAATGAGATTTTTTGGTGGATAATGAATTAAAGTGTCTGGCGGGCTCTGTCGCTTTTATCAACGCCATCCATAACCTGACTAAGTGAGCTTGCAGCTGCGCAAAATAAATTAATTTATGAATACAAATCTTGGGTAGTTTGTTCCATTTTAATGGTTATCTTTGTATGGGCACAATATGTACCTTTCCAAAATGGGATAAAGCACTGGCTCCCGATGTACAGTTTCTTAAAAACTAGTTCTCATGGATTCATTTTATGATTTGACTATCCTGCGTCAATATTTTTTACTTGTACTTTATTTTTTTTTCAATATTCACTACCTACTTATTTAGTTATATACAAAATAAGTAGTGACCATACCAACAAAGAAAATAGTATTTTTTACAAATGAAGTATTTAAATGATTTTAAGAAAAATCATTAAAACGTTAATGGGTTCGGGATATTAATGCAGTCGTACATTAGTTGGCGTGTGTGGATGCTATAATTTAGTCTAAATTCAAATAAGTAAACTAAAATACAATCTAAAAAATAACTGTTCCATCCCATAACATTTGAGATAAAGTAAGTGTACTGTTAGTTTTATTACGGAGGTGTGTTATGAATGCATTTTAATGTAACTTCATAGTCCAAGTCATATAAATTGTAAGATAAGTATCCAAAGTATCAAAAAACATACGTCTAGCAGTTTTCAAAAGAATAAATACTTTTCTGAATTCATTTCGTTCGGAAATTTTATGTTATTTGTCGGCAATGCTCAATGCCAACACTTTTTGTTACCGCACCTTTACCGTTTCACCATAACCCTGTGAATTGTATCAATTTTGCCTTATTTTCAATTTTTCAACATAAATAATTTCAACAATCTCAAGTAAGTGGTCCACAGCCATTCCAATAACGTTAACAGCCTCCACCTAAGTCATATCATATCGCACCGGAAACATATCTCAGGTTTTAATGTCCCCACTTCTAATTGGGGATACTAGTTTCGTCGGAGGTCTTATTAAGGCCGTCGTCAGAAAATTTGGTTGCAGTAGTCGATGAGTTACAGAAGCGCAACTGACGCATGTTTCAGCTTTTCGCTATTGTTCTGGGTCCTACAAAAACGTTTTACCAAAGAAAAATTAGTGTTGTGTCACACAACACTAATTTTTCTTTGGTAAAACAGTACATATATTGTTATTTTTATTTTGTCAAGCTATTCGGTTATATTTTTTATTTCAGTCGCTTCGGCATGTAGACAAGTAAGGACTTATTATGAGTAGGAAAATAAGTCCCAAGCTTTTTTATCCTTTAGCTACGAGTAGATAATTGTACATACAGTAAGTACCTACAACTTCACTAAACTCAATCGGTTTTTAAAGGCTCATGAGAAGAACAGCCTATCAGATCCAAATGCAAAATATTGCAATGAAACAACGATCGTGCTAGTCAAAGTTGTGATATTGCGCTCCTCAAACACGTGCTACGCTGGCAGCTCGTGCTCGAGAGCGCTCGAGAGCTACGAGATCGTAGCGGCTCTACGAGTTGCGCTACTGGTCCGACCCTCCACTATGCCACCAGTTTACGATGCCCATTCCAATATTGCGCGATAGTTGTGGTCTAACGGTTCAATGAATATAATTAGTGATGTACCAGTTCTGTTTTATTAGAAGAAACTGAACATTATCATTTTAGAAAGTTAGTTATTTCGGAACAGATATTGTTTTTATCTTATGAGGTCGTTTACGTTACTGTTCGCGGATATGCTAATTCTGTTACGTGTTGATGAATCGTTTAAAGCTCGTTAGGTTTCATTGAATTTGTAAAAGCGTTTAAGATGGCAGATTCCGGTTCGAAGGACCATTTTGTTTTAAGATTATGTTATAAATCGTGCAGTTTGATTATGGAAACGTTTCATTAATTCAACCCTATGATTATTTAGTAGTTTGACAGAGTCGGTTATTTATTTATTTCATTCACAGAATGTTTTATTCAGTGGACGTATATTATTCAGCAAAGCAATATTTCTAGTTTATTAATAACAGTAATACATTCACGATGTAATCCGTCTCGTAACAGTCTAGCGAGCTAGCGACCCTAGCTAATCCGGGAAACCGGTCGCTTTTAAGACCATTGCCATGAACGTTATTGGAACTTAACGATTTGTGCAATACGAGTACCAACTTTCTTATTTTTATAACAGTATAGTAGCACCAGTGATTTTCATTTTTTATGAACCGAAGTCATTAAGGAGAGTGTCGTTAATATCACGACGTCAATTAACCTGCCTGTCCCGGGTCCCACCCGAAACAATATCACGGCACTTAGCAAATAAAACATCGTCCGACAATAAGTCGGTAGATGTCGTGACGGACGAGCATTACGCGAAGACAACGCGAGGTGCGGCTCGGCCCTATTGACCGCGGCTTGCGCGTAAACACCACCCCGGAACACCATCCGCCCTGCAAACTATTGTCATTCCCAAACGCGCAATGTACATCGACCTTTTATAAGCGAAGCTGGCTCCAGTGATACCAGTGAAGCAGCAATGGATGCGGACTCAACGCGAATATCAGTTGAAGGAACTTTCGGCGGGCCGCAAGCTAACCTCTAGATGAGTGCGTACAAATCACGTTTCGCGCGAATCAATACTTAAGTTCAGGCGATCGCCCCCCTGCAATAAACAGTGGGGGAGTAGTTAGGGTCGCAGGGCGGCCGACGCGCGGCGGGCGCGCTATCGACCGGGCGCTCACCTGACCGGCACTAATCAGGGCTCATCCCGCGGACACCTACAGCAATTGTACGCACTTTATAGCGACGTACTCGCGGGCCGGATTTACAAAGCCTTGTGTAGCAGTGTGCGTAGGACTTGTTACCGCGACCCTGTTTAGATTATTAGGGTGCTTGCCTATGATAATTAGGGGTGTTCGCCTTTAACAATGGAAATGAAAGGTTACCGATAAAATGGAACATAAATGCTGTATTAGATTATTGTTATACACACGAGCGAAACATTTTAGCGGTTTGAGGATCGTCTAAGAGCATTGTAAGTTGATGTCGTCAATAGATTATGTACCTAAGTATGTACCTATGTATGTAGTGTAGACAGGTAGGTTAGGTTAGTAGGTATATTTTTGTAAATTTTGTAAATGTTCCTTACTTTGAGGCTAGAGGATGCTGAATAAATTGTCCAGAATTTCGTTCAACAATAAATTCAGGCGTTACTTTGCGGAAATCCATAGCATAATAAAGGATGAAAAATAATTAATAGGTTACAGTTCTGCGCAAAACCTTCTCGAATTGAATTTTCTTGGATCCAAGACAATTCAAGTCGCGCCCGGTTCAGCACGTACTGAAAATAACTATATTTTTTCTTGTTGTGTGAATATTTCGGAAATTTGACGCTTTAGGAACTGAAGTTATAGATTTTTTTTTATTATTTAATATCCTCTATCAAAACATTACGAAAATTCTAAGATTTCGAAAAATATACTAAAACAGCAAATACACACAGTTTAAATGACATTGTAAAATATACAGTTGTACCTAAAATTATTTTTGAAATATCTCGAAAATGTCGAAAAAGTACCTCACACTCTACGGATCATGTTTAATTCAGCAACACATTATTATAATAAATAATAAATAATGCTGGACAATTCACACAGCATTATCTAGCCCCAAGCTAAGCAGAGCTTGTGTTATGGGTACTAGATAACTGATATACATACATAATACAGTACACTACATAGATAAATATTTATTATTACAAGAAAAAACGTCTTCCAAATAGTTTAGCTTCCGGCATGTTCGCCTCTGTAACGCAGGCAAGGCGCGATTCCATCGTAACGGCCCTAAATCTACTTCCCGCCGCAATACAGATTGTAATTTAGTCGCGGAAGTAAACAGAAGTCATGTTGTACGCAATCGCGCCATCGGCGGCGGCGGTGGAAGCCGGCGGGCGCGTGTACCGCCGCGCGGCACGCGACGGACGAAATTAACAGCGGTTCCGCCAACACCGATTTATTAGGCACTTTTTTGCTGCTGCAACGTGACTCTTATTTTTAACCGACTTCAAAAAAAGGAGGTTCTCAATTCGATCTCAGAACTTTTAACTGGATTTTCATGATTTTTTTTATATAAAACCTGGTGCTTCCTTAATCTAGGGCATTCTGGGAAAAAATGAAAACAAAATAAATGTTTAGCAGAGCACAGGATTATAAATGTAGGACGCAGGTTTTAATGAACTAGCATCGTGGTAAACATGGTCCTTAGAGACGGATACAGACCAGAAGGACCATGTTGAAACAAACAAGAAATTTATTACGGATGAAAGTGGGTTAACTACGAACCTTATTTGTGTTGGAAGAACCCTTAAGATGAAGCGTTGGTGTGATGACTGAAGAAGAAGCCTCACTACAGAGTCTTCTTCTCCAGTCATCTTCAAAAGATAATTAATGTATAGATACTAGTTTAATATATCTAATAAAAAAAATCTCTCAAAAAAGATACAACATCAAGCTTAAATGGTAGGTGCTAAGACTAGGTAGTGTAAAAGCTAACTTACCACTACTACTAACTATTCGTTATTTATTTTATTATTTTTCTGAAACGCGCAATGGTTTTTTGTTCTGAGCCGGGGAGCATGCACGAAAACTTTGGACAGAAGCTGTTCCGGAAATTATTCAGTGTGATGTATTGACAGCAGCAGTCAGTCGGAAGTCATGTGCGCAGAGCCGAATGGCGAAGTGTTTGCAACGCACGCGAACTAACTCTAAACAACGCAAAAATAATGACAAATGTTGTAATACCTACCTGCCTATAGGGACCTACAGTCAGGTCTGAAACTGCATTGTTAATTGAATACACCCTTTTATTAATTACTTTCGGCCCGCTACCCAACAGGGATTTACAACGGTTAACATGTCACAATAAGCACTAGACGTCGCCCTCTATTTGCTCCACTTCTCTGGCTCTCCACTGATCGGTAATCGGTGTCCGGCCGAGAATAGAACAAACGCTTTGACTGGCCGGTCGATACGATTGCACTCGTGGGGTGGTTCGCTGACGGCCTCGATGATCCAATGTTTCGGACCAGTTCTTGTAGCCAGCTCGTGTAATAATCGTGTAATTTTCTATTTGAGTATCGCTGGGAAACTTCTGTAGCGGTAAGTTTATCCACGAGCTCTGATTTTTAAATCATAATCATCAGCTAACAACATTTACATCCTCTACCCGTCCACTGATAGGCCTGCCCTGATAAGCACCTTATAATTTTTTATAAAGTTTCAGTGAGCTTTTAGTTGGTATTATGTCCTCCGAGTACCATATAATTCTGACCCCCCAGACCTGTCTACTCGTTAAAGAATTTCCTGGTCGAAAAAAAAGGTATATTTTATTTCAAGCTTAAATGGAAACCTCACTCAAAATAGATAGACGCAAATCAGCAATAATATTTTTGAACCACTAAATGAGTTTGAAGAATCTCATTAAAACGAGCAACATCATCATACCTAATACAAGTTTTAATAACCATAACAAGCAATCCAATTACCGAGACGCAGTTGTCCGTGAATATTACCGACGTGCATGTCGATATACATTGTAACTACAGCCCCCAAAGCACAAACTATAATCCATAAAGGGTTATCCACCCCCCAGACTGAACCCTTACAACCTAAGAGTAGTAAACAGATATAATGCTTGTTGTATGAACAATAGGCAGCAGTATAGAAGAGAGAATAGATCACAAGAAATAAGGGACGTCCATTGTTTGATTGAAGGCAAAAGATGGCGTGGAAAAAAGTCACATAGAAAGCGTGTCGCTAACACGCTCTGCATCGTTCAAGCGACGATTTTAAGGGAACCAAAAACATCTTCCTCGCATTTCTGAAAGTTAATTAATCCTATTCATGTAATTCGAAAAACGAGTGCGAGGACGATCTGAGAAGACTGCAGGCACATGCTGGATGCGACAAGCCGAAGACAGGGCGTTATGGCGCTTATTTGGGGAGGCATAGCCCTCATCAGCCTATATCTCCACCGCTGGACCTGTGTCCACGTAGAGTTATATAGTATTAGGTCCTTACATATGAAATTGGCGTTTTTCGTACTGGCCACTTTAATCACAAATTTCTCCTCTTTGGTAAGGAATTCCAAATTCAAATTTGTACAGCTATAGACTCATGTATTTGTGCTTCGATGATCGTCATTCATTTGTTTTTTTTCTTCTGTTTTTTTCTGTTTGCGTCACTCATTTTACAAAATGGAAAACTTAAAATATCGCATTATTTACGAGTACGAGTTCCGCCGTGGCACTAGTGCTGCGGAAACAACTCGAAGGGTGAATGATGTGTATGGCGGTCGTGTTGCAAAAGAAAACACAGTTCGTTTTTGGTTCCAACGTTTTCGTTCTGGAAATTTCGACCTGCAGAACAAGCCCCGTGGACGGCCTGAGACTCAAGTTGATAATGAAGAGTTGAAGGCTATTGTGAAAGCGGATCCATCGCAAACCACGTCCGAGTTAGCTGCAGGCTGCGATGTTAGTGATAAAACTGTTTTAATTCACTTGAAGCAAATTGGGAAGATTAAAAAGCTTGAAAGGTGGGTACCTTACGAATTGACTGAAGCAAACCGGCAAACGCGCGTCGACTGCTGCGTCACATTACTAAACCGGCACAATAATGAAGGTATTTTAAACCGAATCATTACCTGTGATGAAAAATGGGTTCTTTACGATAATCGGAAGCGCTCAGCGCAATGGTTGGATCCTGGACAGCCAGCCAAATCCTGCCCCAAGCGAAAATTAACCCCAAAAAAGTTACTTGTAAGCGTTTGGTGGACTAGTGCCGGTATTGTTCATTACAGTTTTCTCAAATCTGGCCAGACTATTACGGCTGATGTCTATTGTCAGCAATTGCAAACCATGATGGAAAAGCTAGCGGCTAAACAACCTAGGCTGGTCAATCGCTCCACGCCACTGCTGCTTCACGACAACGCTAGACCACACACTGCGCAACAGACGGCTACTAAATTAGAAGAGCTTCAATTGGAAAGTCTAAGACATCCTCCGTACTCCCCGGACCTTGCTCCAACAGATTACCATTTTTTTCGAAATTTGGATAACTTCTTGCAAGGGAAAAAATTCAACTCCGATGGGGCAGTCCAAATCGCCTTCAAAGATTTTATTGATTCCCGTCCGACTGGTTTTTTTAGTAAAGGGATCAATGAACTACCTATAAGATGGCAAAAGTGCATAGAAAATAATGGTTCATACTTTGATTAATTAAATATATTATATTAAAAAATATTCGACTTTTTGTTCCTCCCATACAAAACGCCAATTTCATATGTAAGGACCTAATATATTATAACATTAATCGCTACATGCCAAACACCAGATACAAAAAGAGAGATCAAAGCCCTCCTACACATACACCTATAACTCCACAGGGCAACTCTACATCCACACGTGTAAGAGAGTATTCAAGAGCAAGCTCGGTCTAGCGAGCCATATTAGAGCTCAAGATCGGAAACGCAATATAGGGTCGCCGTCGAAATCGATGAGGAGGTCTATGCATACATAATAACATACAATAACATTAGATATAATAGCCCTTACCAAATCACATTGTGTTATGGTTGATAAATGATTATTATATTGTATGCAATAAAAAAAGATTATGACTACTTATGAAATGATTATGACTACATTTTTTTGCTCACTGATGTCATAATGAATTTAATTTTTGTACTATTATTTTACTAAATTATTTTGATTTTTGGCATAATAATATGTATTTGATTGTTTTGCTTATTATTGTACCTACTCAATTATTGTGCTCAAGTATTTCATTATGTTGCATGTTGAATAACTTAAAGAATTTTTTGGGTGACTACTCTATTGTATTAGGTCTTACCTGTAAAGATAGATGTACTTAATGTTTTTATATAAACACAAAAAATAGTAAATTAATAACAGACATAAAACAAAGAGTTGAGCTTGATATTTCAGCTCCAAGGACTCGGCTGGCCCTCGTTACGACGCACACAGGCACGCCGCACCCTCGCTGGCAATTACGGCATGACTCGCCGATGCAATTACCACGAAAATTGAATAACGCAAGGCTTTGATTTGCTGTTGCTGTTATTACTATTAGTCAGACATGGAAAGGTCAATGGTGATGACGACTAAAATGTACGCAGTTATTACCTCAGATTGAATAATTTGAATATGTTTAAGGATAACTATGAATTGTCACAAATCGTTTCGTCGAAGTATCGTTTCTTAATATAATTCAACCAAAAAGACAGAAGGTACGATCGAAAGGTAGAATCATCAATGTAAGTAGGTACTTAGAATTATTCTAAAAGAATAGAATTATTCTAGTCAATTATTCTAAAAATGCACGCCCCCTCCACTAAATGTCATACAATCGGCGTGCATTTTTAGAACGGTTTATGTCTACAAAGAATTATCATAAATAATATCTTGAATGTTTTTTATGTATGAAAGCTGAACAAAACACTTGTAACAGAAAACTACTTCGTTAGAGCAAGGCTAGCAGGTGAGCTAAAAACAAAAATTACAACAACGCATAATTGCACGCGAAACAAAAAGGTGCAATTTCAGGATCAAAAATAAACTAAGAAACGAATAAAATGAGGAATGAAAACAATCTGATTTTATCGGATGTTTATCGCGTACCTTCTGATATTATTTCTCCTACGTTTCTACCGCGTTACAGCAATCGTGGTCACAGGGCGACTACTTGGTGTTAACAAATCGCGAAAGTTTTAAAAGTTTTGGTCTGATATAAATCCAGAGTCGTAAAATATTTTCACGCGTATTTATTTTCATAGGTAACCTCTTTGTTTACAAAAAATTTCTTGGATTCTAAAATCGAGTACCTATAGACTGCTAATCATAGTCACAAAATAATAAGAAACTACCACTTCTGAACATAATTACAAGCATCTCTACTTATTGCGACAAGAACCTCAGTAAATATCCCTTAAAACCACGAGATAACTATAACTCGTATAACCTGATACCAACGTTTAAAGCGGGCGTAGTATAGGCGTTAGGTGTGAAAAGTAGCTGGGAAGCGGGAAATGGAGCAAGGGACGAGAAAACTAGGTTGCGACAACGACGCGGTGGAAGGTCAATATTGTACCCACCTCGGTACCGATGGGTTTCATTTTCATGCTACGGAAGTGCTGATTTTACTGAATTCATTGGTGTAAGCATAGAAAAAGGCTGAACTAAGTTGCAGAAACGAAATTTTATTTTTAATGACGATTTAAGGGTAATCTTTTCATATACTGTTGCATCAAAGATTTTTTTTACAAATTTTAACGTTCCATTAAGTTTTAACTAATGAAACCTCAAACCAGCTATTTACACAGATTTTGCCTTGCACGTTTTTATCGACAGTAGCATCATGATGATGATGATGATCCATTAGTTGTCCATTAGAGAATTATTAAATTATTTTCAATAAATCATTTATTGAAAAAGACTTATATTTGCCTGGATATCCTATTTGTGGATATATGTACTTACGTTTGACTGTTGAAAGCATCAACTCGCACGCGAAAATTGAATGACACCATCCCTCTGCTGTGAGAGCAGTGTGTTTTTACTCTAAGGGTGTAGTACCTAGGTAATGTATGTATTGATCACACAAGACTTAAAAAACTTAAATTTATGCTAGCGTCATCAAAGTTAGAGGTAGTTTTAGTTGGCATGAAAAAATAATTGTTACAAAGTTTTAACTAAGCTCGGTCCTCGTTGTTGTTTTCCCTTTAATTGCGAGGAAAAACGCGAATCTCACAAATAGTTGTTTATTCATTGTCACTCGAGTGGACGCGGAGTGGTCGCGTAAACAAGACAATTTGTTATTATCATCGTAAACAATTCATAACGTGGTCTTTTGAGCTATAAATACTTGTTTTTCAGGCGCTTGGAGTGGCCGTTACGTGTGGTTACGTAGATCGATTGAGATGGGCAATTTTTTGTTTTTATACGTAAACCTGGTAGTACTTAAGACTTATTTTTCAGTATCATTGTTTACAGACATAGTTAGGTAGGTACCCGATTGCGCTTGGAAGCCTATTATGTAATATACACGCAACAAATGGGTTATTCGAACCAAACCATTTCACCAATATCCTACAAGAGTTAGAAAAGTTTCCTACTCTACCAAGTTTATCCTGGTTTAAAACACGATGCCGTTGGGTAAGTATCGTTATAACATTTGAAGGAGAGCATTTTGGTAATGAACCTTTGTTGACTCAAAACAAAATATAGATCAATTGCTTTCGATAATCGTTGTTATTGAACAAGCCTTAAATTCTTTATGATATCCATTACCGAGCAAAGCTCACGCAGCCATTGCCATAAATGAATAATCACTCATCCACTAAAAGCAATACGTCCAATTATCCGAAATCAAATCTACGCGAGGAGTGGTACCTATGCCCAATAGATATATGAATGATTCAGCCGCCCAGTCCGTCCGCCCGCCTAAGTAGCGCCGCCTAGACATGGAAAGCTGTGTGCTGGCGCGGGGTGCGCCACTCACGCACCGGAAGTCGCGCTAAAGCCTTCTGGTTTCGTGTGTCTGCCGGTACGTGGCTTGCGGTGTGTTTCTGTCGACATAAATAAAATGAGCGGCGAGTTGTTTTTATATTACCAAAAAACTTACATACCTACACATTCGAGCACATAATGAAATCTTCGTTGATCTTACCAACAATTTATTATCTTTTCGGCGGTATTATTTGATGGGCCAATAATTGGTGTTTTCTATACCTTCGTAATACATCCTCACTTTCAAACACCACACCAAAATCTCTCTGCATTTTCAATTAAATATGCATAAGACAAACTTTTCCCAATCCAAAATAAGCAATAAACGATTTTTTTCTAAATTTATTGCTAAGCCCGTGCGTAAATAACCAAGTGAAACCCACCGCTTGATGGCAAAGTGCCTCGAATCACACCAATAAATTCATAAGCGCCTTAGGCCGTTCTCGGTAAGCCTCGTGAAATCACGCACGTAGATAAATGATTCATGCACAAGTCAGGTAAGTCGGTTTACTGTGACTCACCCCTACCCGCAAGCTTCGATCAAACGGAAGACAACGTAGGTTTTACCCACTTTGTTACTTAACCTACTATCTATGACCAAGTGGGTAATCCTAAAGATGCAGGTAATTATGCAGATCATCTGAGGCCTTAATCAGTAAAACTGTGACGGAATGGATTCTTTAATTTAATCATCTTGGTTCAAGCATCTATTCACTTAATAATGATCTAATATTAAAAAAGCGAAAGTAACTCTGTCTGCCTATCTGTAAACATTTCACGCCTAAATAACTTAACATAAACATTTATTTATTTCTTACTATAGTAGGTTGGTACAATATATTATTAGGTAAGGTAAGCATAGGCGAATGGCTGAACGATTGTAATCAAATTTGGAAGAGAGGTAAATACTATCCCGAGAACGGAGATTGGCTTTTGAAAGACGCGTGCTAAGCCGCGGGCAGAAGACAACTTATTATAAACTTATATGGCTGAGAAAATCATGTTTTTTTTTATTTAGAATAGACTTCGTAATGGTTTTGGAATTTTTTATGAGTGTGCAATAACACCGCTACGAGATGGATTTCGAGCGGGATGACAATATATGGTTTTCTCGCGAGTGAGAAGTACCTACAAAGCAGAGACGTGCACGGAATTTTCTTTGCGCTAAAACGGTTTTTACCTAATTACAAGTTAATGAAACAACCAATCGAAAAATTAAAAGACATAACTAAAGAAATACTTTTAGGTTTCTTAGCAAAACAAAAAACAAAGAAAAAAAGGGTGCTGTTCCTGTGATAAATAGCAAAAAGTGTGCAAAATCTCTATTATTAAAAAAAATGACTACCGAGAAAACTTTCACCAATCGTGTTATTAAAACACGTAATTCATGATGAAAGATCGAAGTAACAGTTCCCTAAATACGATTTTGAAGTGAATTGCTTATGGTACACTCTTAAGCTGTGAACCAAACTAATCTGGGAATTGACCTCTATAATGGGCCTTCGTTAACTTTATGTTACTTAGTAGAATATTTCGTTAAATGATAAGATTGCGTGAGCAGTGTATGTATGTATGTATGTATGGGTGGTTCTTGGAGTTTACCTGTGCCTGGCAATTGCAAATCATTGACGTCACGGTCCCGAGAAACATTACAATATGCAAAGTGAATGTACGAAGATACAGCATCAGGTGTGAAATCCGGTATTACTATGTACATAATACCAGTAAAACTGTGCTTTGGAAATTTTACTTTTCAACCTACTTCAAAAATAGGAAGTTCTCAATTCGTCTTTTCGTTACCTCAGAACTTTTGACTGGGTGGTCCGATTTTCATGATTATTTTTTTTATATAAAAGTTGGTGCTTCCCGTGTGGTCCCACTTTAATTTGGTTCAGTTCTGACAATGGGATCCATGAAAATCCAGAAAAAACTATAAAAAATTTAGTCGGTTTATAGTTTTTTTAACAAAATTAATTATCTTGGAAAAAAATATTCTACTGACCGCAAGCCTTCTCAAATTTACACATCTCTGTTTTCGGCTACTAAATATAATTAAAAATATGTTTATACAATAAGATTAACTGGCCAGCCAATCCGGCACCAAGCCGTATTATATTGATTAATTCTCTATCTGTTATTACAAATCAGGTCGTTAATTTTATTCCCTATGCATAACTATCGTAACGGCCTCCACGTAGCCACTTATAGCGAGTGTCCACCATCCCTTTCGCACCACATAAAATCAACGCTCAATATTAGCAATAGTATCTCATAACCACCGCACATCAATAACATTTGCACAGCCCCTGTCCCCCCGGGGGGCTAGCTGTCCAGTGGGGGGAGGAGAAGGGGCCGCCCCCTCGAAGTGCGCACATCGGTTCAAATCAAAAGCTGTGTGAACGGTTGATGAAGCGAGAACTTCCTACCTCGTTGGTACCATGATGAGCACGGGCTGATGATGCATCGCGGTTCATTTGCGATCATTATAATATAATGTTTCATATTAAAAATGTTTCATATTATGAAACATTTTATTTCGGTCAGAGCACATTGCTGATAATTTAGAAGATGGTAGACTACTTAATTTGCATTTTGTTATTTGTTTTTGGTGTTCCCTTTTTGCAATAACAAAGAATGGGAGCATTGCAATACTGTTAATAATTGTTGGTATTATAATAATTATTGATTATTTATCGCATACCTTTTGTTATTATTGTAATTGTATCCATCCATTCCAAGTCATTCTTTTATCAAACGCTAAACAACACTTCATTCCTAAATCAAATTCTGTACTAATACATTTCTCGATGGTTTTATGTTCGCAAACAATAAATCGTTGCCAGCAGCAAAGTTTTTATTTCCGTCGACTAACACTTCAATTCGGTTACAATCGATCTGTCTATGGAGGGCAGGGTACTAGCTACAGTACGGACCCCGAGGGAGGCGAGCCCGGCATTGCCTCCCCGACGCCGTATTTACTGGAAGGTATTCAAATTTTAGGATTTGGTTTTGAATTGAAGTAAGCTGGACAGGCTCCTTTTATACCTACTTTCATAAAATAAATATGGAGAAGTTAATCAGTTGTAGTCAGGGCTTGGGATACCGGTATTTTCAAATACGGGTACCAATGACCTTGAAGTAGTACCGGTACTTCTTTAGTACAGGTATATTTTGGCTACCGGTACTTCAAAGCACCGGTATTTTCTTTTCTTTTTCCTTTTGGTATTGAAATAGTACCGGTATATAATAGTACTTCAAAGTAGCCGTACACGAAATTACCGACCGTATTATTGGTACCGGACCAATAAAACCGGTATTATTTCGGTAATACCGGTACACTGGTACCCTCATTATTTTTAACTTACTACTCTATTTCTTACAAAAACCATGCAATTATTTGAAGTGTTTTTGTGTCTGACCGAAATATTGCAAAGTTTAAAACTCTAATCATGGTCGTAGCGCAGTAAGTGATCCATAGAAAACAATGGTATGATTCTTAAAAAACAGATAAAAAGAAATGTATTTTCAGAATGTAAAAGCTTGAAGTCAAAACAAGGCGTTGAAGAGCATAAATGCGTGAAATCTCACACATTTCAATAATATATTCCAAGTCAATAAACCCATGACAGAGCGACCTCTGCAAAACAAAGCGAAAAAAATATGTATGAAATGCACATAAAGTTACAGTAAAGCAGTTGAGAAGACACCAGGCTCATTACAAGCTGCCATTGCGTCTGAGGTCTGACCCCCCGCGCCCCGCGCCCCGCGCCCTCGGCACCCGCCGGGCGGGGGGCGAGGGGTCACGTGTGGGGGGAGGGGGTAATGATGTATCTCAACAAAACAGCTTTGTGCACTTCATAATAGACAAAAAATGAAGTCTGAAGCTTTCATAGAGCGTGCATGATTCACTTCAACCATTTTGCATTACGGGTTGGTTGGATAACTACTGTTTTTTTTCTATTCAACTACGGGTTCTTACCAAATTTATGATACTATCACACTAATATTATATTATAAATGTGAAAGTTTGTATGGATGGATGGATGGATATTTGTTACCTCTTCACGCCAAAACTACTGAACGGGTCGGGGTGAAATTGAATTGCACACAGGTAATTATAATCCTGGAATCAAACATAGGCTACTTTTTATCCCATAAATCAGTTCCCGTGGGATAAAAATCACCTTTAAACGTTTCCATAGAAACAACGCGTGCGAATCCGCGGGGCGCAGCTAGTGCCTTTTTAGGGTTCCGTAACCGAAGAGTCCGCTGTCCGTCTGTCACCAGGCTGTATCTCGTAAACCGTTATACGAGTAGTTGAAATATTCACAGATGACGTATTTCTGTTGCCGCTATAACGACAATAGGTTATATGCATGTGATTTCAAAATGGCTAAAAAAATATATACGTATTCTCTATTGATATAGAAACATATCTACATATTTATTTGTGTGTTGTTTTTATCACCCGAAAATTATTGTGGTTTTGATTTGTTTTTTTACCTTGTTATTGCGAAATTCAGTGAGCGTCTTATCATTTTTCGGTTAAATAAAGATCTAAAGAATCGATTAAAACAATAAAAAAAATCGATGCATTTACCCTATTACTAAAAAACATAGTAAAATAAATATTTAAGAGGGCGCCCATACAACAGTATGGGATTACGGAGTACGGACGGAACCCTTCGTGCGCGAATCCGACTCGCACTTGGCCGGTTTTATTTTATTATTCTTAAGTAAATGCGCATGCAAATCGTACTGCAACGGGGTTTTAATTATTAAAGTTCTAATTAATTAATTTCGTAACGTACCATCTAGTTACTGTCTTTTAAAATAATGTAGGTAACTAATTACGTCCCTTTGCTTGCGCTAGTGACGTCACAATCGTCACGATGAAATAACTTAAATCGACATTATTACCATCGCAGAATGGACTCGTTTTTCACGCACCGTTAATCCGAACAAAAATGTCAGTTTAAATAAAAAAAATCTAAAAATGAAGTAACAGTAGGAAGACATTTGTCAACAACAGCAGTCACAGTGACGGATGAGCCGGCGATGACGCGCTAGGGGGAGTCGCCCCCCGCCCCCCCGCCGGCCGCTGGAGGAGGACGTGGGGGCAAGCGGGGGTCATCTTAGCCCTCGCCGTAAAATGCGCTCCGTACTTAAGAGATTTGATATTGTGGACGGTGGTCATTTTCTTCTTTTGTATTAATTAAGAGCACGCAAATGTATCGCCCGCTCGTGTGACTACAAAACTAGTTTTGATGAAATCGGTTTTGAATGAGATAAATATCAATATTAGCTCCGTTAGATTAAGGATTCTTCAATAAGATATTAATAAGCTGATATTTACTGTTGGAATAGTAATTCGATTGTCTGCGTCGCGCATTCCAAAGCGTTTTATTATCATTCTACAAATACCCTACAACCTTTTTATATGGCCTCAATTTATGGAAGGTAGGTGTTTATTAAATCTATTAGTATCTCAAGCAATTAAAGCGTCTATTCCAGAAGTATAGACACCATATTTGCACGGCTGAAAACAATCGCGCAGCGCACAGCGCAGTACCACGATTACACTACAACTATCATTACAGCGCACTATTGATTCCTAATCCGCACTTCCGGATGTTACGTAACACCCCCCCCCCCTACCCCCCGCCGACACCCCCGCCCGCGCCCCTGCAAAGATTTACAACCGGCCAGGCCGTTCCGTTTGACGAATGATTGGCCGGCAGTTCGCTTGTTACAGGAAGCCTTTACGGATTGTTTTGTTTTCCCCGCTTTCGTTTTGGCCTAATGTGAAAATGTCACGGATTGGGGACAAATGTTCCGAGATAGAACTGCCCTATTTGGAAGTATTCTAGTATGCATTACAACACTATTTCTATTTAGGTTAACTGAGAATTCGGACTTGAATATTTGCTAAATCGGAATGGTCCAACCTAGAAATTAGCGCGGCCCCTAGCAGGAATAGCCAGACGAGGGCATTCTAAGTTAAGATTGGAAACTAAGGCCTTTGCAAATAGAATTTATTGGAATGTCTATTATGTATACCTATGAGCAAGACAGCATTCTATTGACAGGATATTGGCGGAAATGATTAGAAATCAGGTTCTCTACGCACTGTTCTAAATATAAGAATTTGCAACGTCAGAGGTGTCATCCAACATAATTTAAACACATGGCACTTGTTCGAAACTCGTTAATTTGCTCTTCCAGGACCTCCCTCTGGAATTAAGAAAACAAAAAAATGATGAGGTTCAGACTCTAATTTTTAAACTCGCATGAAGCTTTACAAATTACAACACAGTTTCCAACGAAGCCAGATATTTGATAGATATAGGACCTTTGTGGGTACATTTTAAGAAAGGAGGTCTTTACTAAAAATTGCTAAGAGAACGCAAAGATTACGAGAAGAATAGAGGCCAGACAATTGTTTTTTTCACATTTTGTTTACATCAAACTTTCTACAGCAAATACTTCAGCAATGAGAAAAGTTGACAATTTCCTTTATTTTCCTGTTTTCGCGACAAAACTTCCAGTGAAGTAGTAACAGATGACGTCAAGGAATAACTGAAAGGACTTTGCTTATTTTTATTAAACGAAGCGGTAAATCGGTAATGCTTCCTCCCACATAATCCTATTTTTACCAGCAATCGTCGAATCTCAATTTTCATTTTATTGAACGATTTTATTTATATTTTGTCCCGTATTACAAAAGCTGCTGGTCATCGATCTATCCATAAGTATCGATTTTCCAAGTCAAAAGCGTTCTTAAGCATACACGAGTCTCAGATGCACGAGATAGAGCAATTATTTTTACAAGAGCTAACCAAAATTTCGCTACCTTCAAAACAAAAATTTAAACAGTTGCAAAAACAATCAGACATAACGAAGCTTTAGTCAATCTACTCTACCTTCAGGTAAGAACCTTCACGTATCTCAGAGTAGGTAGAGACAGGGAAGTGTTATGCTGAAATATGAATTACGGTAAGGTAGGCTTATGCAGAATAGCTGAAAGGAAGGTAGATGAGTGACGGACGGACATCCTGAAAGAGGTAGAGTCGCGTCCAGCGGCGGCGGCGGCGTCGCGCCGTGGGCGGCCGCTGTGGGCGTGCAAGCGTGCGCTGCACCGCCCCGCCCCCCGCGCCCCACACTGTTTATTCTCGAGCGTGCTGGCGGCTGGCGGGGCGACTCCGACAGTCGCCCGCGTGACGCGAAACCGATCGCACGCGTGCGTCAGGTACGGACCTAGCGAGAGCGAACGACCGAGCGGTGCATTCGACGCCGGACATCACTCAATTATCATTTCGACGCGAATTCACCGACCATCACGAGTGTAGGTGTCCGGAGAAGGGTGTAGGAGAGCTGTCGCGAAAATGCATCTCGGACGGGTGCAAAGCGCAGGCGGGCCGCGGTGGGGGTGCATGCTATGATGGACATCGTATTGATTTCTATCTGCCCGCTCCTCCCTTATTGTGGTGGTGCAGGGCGCTATCGATCGCTGCACCGGGGCGGCCCTTCGAGCTAGCCCCCCATCGCCGGACTAAAGTGGACGTATTGCGTTGCAGTGCTGACAGTGAAATTGAGTGTGAATTATTAGTAGAGTTACGTCACGTGGAGCAAATCTGCGCGAGTAATGATAGTGCGATGGGAATTGCAATTGAGTGAGTTATTACGATGAACGAATCAATGTAATAGCCTCAATTAAATATTGCAGTATTTTAGTAACGATACTTAACATTCATTAGCATTAAATGCAATTATGACTTTTGGTTAGTTATGCAAAATTGTGAAATTTTTGCAGACGTATCTAATAGGAGTTTGGATTCTCTGATTACTTTTAGAATTTTTTGCAGATTAGCAAAATATTTATTGTACAAAGAAATATTTTGCTAAATAATATGGGAAATATTTAATTAAAATAAATCAGTTTTCGATTAGTTCGCCGCCGTAACAAACTTCCGTACAAACGTTGAAAAACAAGTCGTATATCACCTCTCCGTCACCCTTCTTCGAATGCACAAATCGTAAATCAGCTCGACTTCACCGTCTCGGTCTAAATCGCTAATCGGCTATCAGTTTCCAACGAATTGTGAGAACACATTAATAAAAAAAAACATTAAAAATCTAATCATAATCATTATTTGCAGAAAACAAAACCAACACCTACAAACAAGCTTTAAAAACCTCATTCAACAAAAATATAAAGAAGAAAAATAAAACAAATCGAATTTCAAAATTCGAAATTAGATCTGCTCGCGTGCGCAGGTCATAGAGTAAACAGTTTCGCTGCGTAGAGAAGTGACAAGGCGTTAAAGTGGCGGCGACTGTGGGCGCGCGGTTGGAATGCGCGGGATTGGATTCGTTTAGCGCGCGCGCACGCCCCGACAGCGGCGTGCCGCCCTCGGAACACCCCGCCATGGCCACCGACACTGGTGAGTACCCTCATTACCACATTATTTTCAACTTACTACTCTATTTCTTACAAAAACCATGCAAATATTTTAAGTTTTTTATGTGTTTGGCCGAAATTATGCAAAGCTTAAAACTCGTAATAACCCGTTGTAATTTTCTTGAATTTTTAAAGGGTTTTTAAGATTGTATATGAAATAGGTAAACATAATGGGTAGAGCGCAATTAAACCCTTTACTGTTAGGGAAACCAAAATTTAAATAAACGAGCAACAAAATTCTAACAGAACAAAGTACCTAAACCAAACCATACGAGTCCAGCCGTATCCGTAGAAAACCACAAAAAATTGAGAGCCCGAAATATTTGTACGAAACGAGTGAATTGTTTACTAACAGAATGTATAGCGTGGGTATGGCTGTGTGGTGTCCACCCGTCACACGTACGGTAGGTACATGAGTTCGTTGATATTCAACCCCCCTGGTCCCCCTCACCGCCGCCCCCCCGGGCCCAGGATCATCCCGCCAGGATCGGGGGGTGAGATCGCCGCGGCTCTTGTTTAATGATGTTCCCGACGTTTACTCAAGATTACACTGTTTTTTAGATCGTTGTTTTTAATCGGAGGAATGCATTTTATTTTAGGGGATTGAAGGTTCACATTTTGAAACCCCGTTCAATTAACTACTATCGTCTCTAAGTTATTCGATTAAACTTACGACCAGTGTAACTTAGGTGTGTTTACATGAAAGTAATGTTTTAGCGGATGATACTTTTATGAAACTGTAAACAACAATCTACTCACATCAATCACAGAATCGAGATCAGACAGTTGACTTGCCTACAACCACGAGCTTTGTAGGTACAACAGCAATAATTCACAATTTCCACGTCCCCCTAAACGTATCGATACAGAAGTGCGTCTGTGTAGCAAAAGCCGACACCGTCCTACACACCCTCCCAGACGAGGGTGACGAATCTGTCAGACAGGGGGATCAAACGACTTGCATTCACACTCAAAATAACTCTTTGATACTTATAACTCATTTATTATCCGACGGTTCATGCTATAATCCTTAAATACACTTTCCTTTCTTCTTTATTGTTAAAGGGATAATTAACTTGATAACAATTTTAAGCGACAGCTGATGACTAAGTTTTTTTAACTTTTTTCTAATAGCAGTAATGAAAGTTTACCCTAATCAATGTTGTTACAGGAAGTTCTGTAAAAGGATGCCAACTTTCATATCCCAATCTATTAAGAAAAAAAAAAACATTCAAGTTAAATTCATCGTTCGCCGGATACAGAGAGATTAATTAGGTCCCTAAATCTTTGTACCCGAACCGCGACAATCGGAACATTTCCAACTTCAAAACTTCCAGCTAATTTTAAACTTCGTCGTCTCTTTTAATACTTAGCATTTTCAATTTCTCTGACAATCTGACGAAAGCAGTAATCATAACGTCGCGGACATAAAATTTAAAACACTTTTAAATAAAGAGTCTTTGAGATTGAAGATAAAATAAAAGCGGGCGCTTGAGACTCTATAGGATCGATCGGGGCTTAGAGGGACTAGGGATGGTGGTGAGTCCTGCCGAGCGAAGGGCGCGTCACTCTGGTCGGGAAGTACTTTAGATATTGATCATAATATGGAAACAACATCGAAAACGTTACTTTTTGATCAAGACCAATAATGCGACGGATATAACAGTTTACCAGATAGATCTCGTAAAGTTCTTCCAACACAAATAAGGTTCGTAGTTAACCCGCTAACATCCGTAATGAGATCTAATAAACTATTTCATTTCGGATTGAATAACAAGAGACTAAATATAAAATATGCGTGTGTCCGTCACAGTTAAGGTTAAACGAACCAAAGAAGTTATTGACACATGCAAACTTAAGAATAAATGGTAACAATACATTATTTATTAACATGCTGCGCCGCACCCGACACGATTTTAATTTTAAAATCACTCCCGTTGTTTCCAAGATTCGTATTCGAATGGTCGTGCGCAAATTCAGTAATGTATTTGAATTTCATTCACGTTAAAGCAACATCTGGGCCTTTTCATTTCTTCGCTTAGTAACATTAAAAGTCACTTTGGTACAACCAGTTTTATTTTAATGTACAATTTGAAGAAGTAATTTGTTTTCCATTTATCTTTTTACTCTGGGTAACTAGCGATATCTTACTTTGTGTGGGATTCTAATGAGGTAACTAACAAGACTAGTTTTGATTAGGTACTCAGGTATGTGCGTGCGTGTACTTCGATCAAAACAATTGATTTCCCGATTAAATAAATTGCGGAAAAATTTAATTTTATAACTTTTAGTTGTTCTATTATAAATCAATTATAACTTTTAGGAAAGTCACCTTAAGTTTGAGATGTACCTTCCTACGTTCCGTTAGTCACAAACATGTTTGGACAGAGATCCTTGACATTTGATGAAATATTACCTATCTTCGTTTAATGCCGCTCTAAGTGCTCATCTGTTTTAGATCTTCACGGTGTGGGGACCGTTAAAATGTCGTCTCGCGAAAAAAACGGTAAAGCGCGTTTGTGATTGCATCACGCATCGCATTAGGTTTTAATTTATATTACTAACATTTTATTTTGAAAGCCAAATAACAACCTATCTGTTTAATAAGTTCTTTAGCAACAAAATATTTTAACTTAGTAATCAAATATGTTTTGGATCGCGAAAGTTTTATAAAGTTCGAATTGTTTCGTAGAATAAGCGTGTCTCTTCGCTTATTCTTTTTCAAATTGCGCTCAACTCAAAACTTAGATAATTAGCTCTAGGATTTCTTTTGTCTTAATTATTATTTACGTCTTCTTTTTTATGTTTTTTGTTTGAAAACGTCTAATGAACATAATGTTCTTACCATAAGTTGGTTGGTCAGGCGGCGGCGCGGGCGCCGGCGGTGAGCAGCAGTACTCGCTGCGCTGGAACGACTTCCACTCCGCCATGGTCTCGTCCTTCCGCCGGCTGCGGGATGAAGAGGACTTCGTGGACGTCACCCTCGCTTGCGCTGGAGCCACCTTCTCCGCTCATAAGGTAAGTCACAAGCACTTAGCGTAATAGCGGACGTAATTCTTTATCTAATGCAGAAAACACAAAATAGACTGAGTATGTACTAATAGACTTTTTTCCCTTATTGTTTAAGGGACTTTGCGGGTCATTGGTCATGGCAGTTCCGTATTTTAAAACTTTATCTAAAACTGGATAATTTTACTGCCGCGTCAAAATAATATGGATATCAAACTATAGTAGGAGGAATGTTGAATTTCTAAAACAAATATGTACAGAAAAGAGCAAAATAATTAAAATAATATCCGTACTTACGTAATCTTCTGGAAGGACCAAAGCTGCCTCGGCTCATGTTTGCGTTCCTTTGATCATACGTTTCATTAGTTATAATTTTATCCATGTTGATTGATGCAGTAAGATTCACGTGAACAGTTGCTAACATACGGTTTATTTTTGTTTGCTTCCTAAAAGGTGGTGTTGTCCGCATGCAGCCCTTACTTCCGACGGCTGCTGAAGGCCAATCCTTGCCAACATCCAATTGTCATCCTCAGAGACGTTCACGACAAAGACATGGAGAGTCTTCTCAGGTAACTTACAACTTCCATTCCCCTTTGACACGATTTTCGTGCGTTAGCTAAAACTTCTTAGAGTCAATTGCACCTTATTTCTTATTTGATAGTAATTTTATTACTATTTATCAAGCTGTTTATAAAGTAAAAATTAGACTTGTCTAAGTGCTTATTTGTATGTCTAAAGAAATAAACGATTTGACTCTGACTCTTATAATATCTTAACTTTTTTCATAGATTTATGTACCAAGGCGAAGTGCACATCGGTCAAGAGCAGTTGAAAGAGTTCTTGAAAGCGGCGCAGCTGCTTCAGGTGCGAGGGTTGACGGACGTGCCAGCCCCCGGGCCTCTCACTACCATCGACCAGAAGGCTTCTCCGGTAAGCCTCACTCCTGTAAGTAGTTTGGTACCTACTACGTTGTTTTATTTATGACTAGCTGCGCCTATCCCACGGGAACTGGTTTATGGGATAAAAAGTAGCCTGTGTGTTATTGCAGGCTAGAACTTTACCTACTACTTTTGGCGCCAAACTTAGCTGTGTCCATTACCTGTTTGAACTTTTAAAAAATCTTTTACTGATATACCTACTTTGAGCTGATATGGAGATTTGAAGACTTTAGAACTGCCGGTGTGAAACCATCCTATTTAAAAATCAGGGTAGTAGTAATGGCGCCCAGCGTAACGTGGTATAACGGTTTTTTCCCGTTTTTTTTTTAAATAATGTTGGACAATTCACCCATCATTATCTAGGCACATTTTCAACAAGTATTGTACTTATCCTTGTAATCTGGTCACAGTCTGCATCATCATGGACCGAGACGGGCAGCGCGGGCTCTCGCGACGGTCGCGACGTGCAGCGCGAAGGTCGCAGGTCAAGGAAGCCCGACGACGGGGCAGCACACACCCCCCCGCCCAAGCGAGCTAGGTCATCCGATTTGTACCAGGCGCAGTTGAAAACCAGGTGAATAGAGTTTACTATTGCTTGTACAAATGGAGCCCTTGTTTATCATTTACCTACTTCAATGACGTTAGTAATTCTTGGTAGTTATTTCATTTCAAAGAAACTCTTCTAATAACTAATTTAGGTAGACTTTCGTGGCCAAAGAATCGATTTTATCTTCTTAGTTTTTCTAGCCGCTTTGCAGTAAGTTGTGAATAGGGCAAACGATTAGTTGGTTTTCAAGAACTTCTTTAAAACCAACAAATTTTATACATCATCATCATCATCATCAGCCGGATTTCACCCGCTACATTTTATTACATCTAAATAACAAAAATGTGTAAAGAGCTTGGTATTTATAAGTTTTTTCCGCTTCTGATTTAGGACGGAGCAGCTTCTAACAGCTCAGGGGGCGAGCCCCGAGCGCCTCGGAACCAACGGACACGAGCTTTCACTATTCGGCCAGGCCATGGACACCTCCCAAAATCAGCATCTCTCCGGTGTTTCCAATAATCTGGTAGGTTATCCACATATGTAACCAAAAAACTGATGTTAATAATTTACTCCCCGGCCCAATCTGCAAGCTCATCAAAGTTACAATTCGCGCCTATAAAGAAAGTTATTCAGGAAACTATACAACAAGTATTGCTAGTATATATTTGTCATGTTTTGCATAGTCTGGGGATGGCGAAGAGTCGTCATCAGACGCGGGTGTCAGCGACACGGAGCCCGAGCCGCCGCGCGCCAAGCAGGAGCCCATCGACTACGACGACCCCGCCACCATGGTTGGCGTCAACGGCAACCTCTCGCACAACTTCCCCGGACTCCTCAACTTGCCTGGTAACCCACGCTCCTCCAGCTGTTCACATCACTGTCCATTGTCTGAACGAGCCATTAACACATCCTCTGTTCACAGGCTTCGCTGGACTCCCAGGACCTTCCTCAGGACTCGCAGACAACTACGGTAAGTAACCTGACTCACGCACGCACATATCGCTCAGTTAATGCCTCAATAATTGTGTAACGGAATAATTCGAGGCAATCAGTAACCAGAATAATGCGTAATCGTTAATGACTATCGAATCATTAGTTGCACATTATCGAGCCATGCACCCACATTGTAATAACACTAACAATTAACTAACAAGAACGACACCGAATAGCCTGATAGTCCATTAAAATATTCCGATAAGCGTCCAATTTGCTCCTTTTAATAAGTAAAATCTTAAACGTAGTTCGCAACAATGGAAGTAACTCAGTCAAGTAGTTAGGTATGCTCGGCGTGGAATCGCGTCGAGCTTGAGGAGGCACGCACTGAACGAGACTCCGTCTGCCCCAACAGCGACCTGGCCGAGCGGGCCGGGCGCGGGCTGCGGCGGCGCGGGCGCGGGCGCGGACAAGGGCTGCGGCGCGGGCGGCGCGTGGGCCGAGGAGCGCGCGTTCGGCGGCGCGCTCGCCAACGGTGAGCCAGGCAAGCCCACCTGTCCCGAGTGCGGCAAGCTGTACAGCAACAACAGCAACCTCAAACAGCACATCCTCAACGTGCACGCGGCCCGCGAGCTCGCGCACTCCTGCCCCGTCTGCGGCAGGGGCTTCAAGACGCGCCAGTACATGCAGATACATATGAACTCCATACACGGCGTCAAGCAGAGGAGGCGCGACCCCCCGCCCGACAAATACACATACAATATCGCTTAACTCGCGTATCGTGACTAACCGCCGCCTCTGTGTTACAGGGGCGGCTCTGGCGGGCGGGGTGGCGCTCGGCTACCGGCCGCAGTGCCCGCTGTGCGGCCGCGTCTACTCCTCCACCTCCAACCTGCGCCAGCACATGCTCAACGTGCACTCGCAGACGGACCGCGACCAGTGGTTCCCATGCCAGCACTGCGGCAAGAAGTGCAAGACCAAGCACTACCTGATCAACCACCAGCTGCAGGCGCACGGCATACGCCAGCGACAGAACTCCTAGAGGCGGCTCACGGCCGAGCGCCCGGCCCTCGCGCCGCTGCGGCACATGCTCGGCGCCTGGTGGTGACCTCGCCTCACCCCCAGACACACGGACAAGTGCCAACCGCGACGACTCCCCGCCAATAAGCGTTATATTTTTTGAGAGTTTACCGAGAGTGGGGAAGGGCGCGCCTCCGTGGGGTTTGCCAGCCGTTAGTTTTGTAACATGGTGATGTCGGCATTGCAGATGCCGCGTTGCTGGCAAACCCTGGTATGGAGGGCTCGGAGGCGGTGGGGTGGGCGGGTGCTACGTGCCCGCTGTGCGGCGCGCGACTGGCCGGGCCGGGCGCGGCGCGCCGCCACCTGGAGGCGCACTACCCGCGCGACAGCCCGCTGTGCCCGGTGGCAGCCTGCGGGCGGCACTACGCGCACCCCAACTCCGTGCGAAACCACATGCGCATCAAGCATCGCCCGCAGTGGGACAAGATGAAAACCCTCAAGTGGAGTTGCGGCTGGGCCACCTAGAAGACGCCCGACCCCGTCATTTACGACTTCGAGGATCGGAAAAGAAACGGCTGTGAATGGAATAACGAGACGACTCTCGATGGGAACGGAACCATGATCTCCAGAATGCATTTTGTACGACGCTATCGTGATCGCGTGATTGTATAGAGCGGTAGATATAAATCGACTGAAAATTATTTTTGTAGTAGTTATAGACTGATATTATTTAAGGTTCATAAATGTAAGCGCATTATGACATGTGATGATTGGTGCCATTGATAGAATACGAACTGCGACGAGACGAATGTCGAGCGTTCTGAAGACTTCTTGAATGTCTGTAACTTCCATTGTTGCTTCTACTTATGCCGTCCGTTTTACTTGCCAGCATTGTGTAGTCTCTCTTAGCTCATGCAAGTTCTCAGCGGTTACCTACTGTTCTGCACAATGAATGTAAGTAAAGCCTCTTGGCAATCTTTATATTTAGCTATCTAGGCAATGTATGGTGTCCTTTACCTATGCTATAAGATTTTTTCTCTAGTATTTCGTAGCATTTAATCTTGTGTGTATTTATCTTCCAATAAGTTCCGTACTACCATGTCCTCTTGTTTAAAATATTTCAGAGCAAGGCCGGTATCATAAGACTGAGAAGTATATATAGGATCTTACCTTTATCTCTATCTAATTGTTCAAAACATTTTTATCATACCGGTACTGGCATCTTACTTTCGACCATAGATAAGACAATACGAAATAAAAATGCCTTTGAAACGCAATAGTTAAGAATACGTTCACTTCCGATACATTGTAGATACATAGAGAATTTATTTTCGATACATTTGTTCATGTTGCCCCGTTGAGTGCACATCTAAAACATATCTAGTCAATGTAGACAAAACTTATGATAATATGAAAGAAAAATGTAAATAACTCCATTCGCATATATTTTCATAAATGAAAAGAGGGACAACACCAAATATATAGATTTATAAGTAAACATCGTCAAAAACAACGATTTAGCTTTCGAGTATAGTTATTAATATTATTTAGCAATATTTAGCCGTACAGTTGTACTTATCCATATAAACTTCGGGTAGAGTTATATTTTTTAGAATCAGGGGATTTTCGTTTCAGTGAAATATCATTTACAATTAAATAATATCTTTATGGAAACTCATATACATCCTGTGCAAAAACAAATTAAATATAAAATACAGAATCTATCAGAGTAAAATTGTAAATATAAGAGCAAGACAACTCATATATGTAATTATCACGTATAATCGAGCCACTAAGTTTAGTTAAAGATTTGATTAAGCCCATTTATGAATAATGAAAACCTTTAAAAATATATGCGATGGATTCATAAAAATTGTGAATGAAAAAAAAGTATTGATTAAAATTTAGCGAGTAGAGAAATTGTTCCTGACGCCTGAGAGGCAAGTGGTATAACTTTATTATATAAAATAAATAATTTTAGGCGTTAATATGTAAATTAGCAATTTCAATATCCAAATGTTCAATGTGAGTAAACGATTCTAGTTGCGATCTGTATTAGTGATACGATATATACGTAATAATTTTTACCCGAAAAAATATCTGCTTATATAAATAATAAAACTACGAAGTAGAAATGTCTCGTGCTTTTCATTAAGCACATCCGCCCGTGACCTTATTCACAACTAATATTATACTAACATTGAACACAAAGGTAAGCATTCTCTTGACCAGCACGCCCGCCCTTTTGTCTATTTACTCGAGTCTAAACATAAATGCCGTTGCAGGAAATTGCCGAAGGACTCAGGACCTGCTTCGCGTGAGAGCCACCGACCCAAGACCCTGCCCCAAGTGTGGAAAGATCTACCGCTCCGCCCACACCCTGAGGACGCATCTCGAAGACAAGCACACCGTCTGCCCTGGATACCGGTAAAATATGCTATGCAAGCCTTTTCAGCCTTTTTGTTACGAAGACTTTTCAAGATAATGATCAAACCAAACATACTACCTTGCAGTGCTAACAATTAACAGGATTTGTGGTAAGCAACAGTACTTACGTAGATTAGACCTACGACACAGGACAAAAGAAAACCAGCATACCATTGACATAGCATACAGGCCTGCAGGATAATCAATCTTACCTGACCTGAAGCTTTCCACCAATATAACTGTTCTCCTATTTCAGTTGCGTACTCTGCGGAACCGTGGCGAAGTCTCGCAACTCACTGCACTCCCACATGTCGCGACAACACCGAGGGATCTCCACCAAGGACCTGCCTGTACTGCAAATGCCGACAAGATTTGACCCAGAACTAGCCAGCCAGTAAGTATCTATCAGATCCTAAAAATCAGAAATCGAAGTTAATGCTACTTCGGTGTAAAAAGCACCATTAACTTCGAAACAAAATGTGCTATCAACAAGGATGTAAGCAATACAATCATTACATTCCACATCTTCTATTCTAATCCTAATGTTTACTCCAGGCTGCTAGCAAAAGCAGGTGTCAAAGTATCACCTGAACAGCTACGTGCGCGCGCATCCCCCACCGGCCCGAGGCGATCTGATATGAAGCTAGACGCAAAGTCCGCAGCCTCTGAAAGCAGCTCCATCTGCGGAGATAACGACAATGATGACCTCAGCCGGTCGCGCTATGAAGATAGCATCCCGGTCTCTCCGCCGCGTAAGTTTCATAGACAAGAAAGAGCACGATGACCATCATTGTAGAAAAAAATATTTGAGGCAGTAACTGCTTGGAGGTTTTTAACAGAAGAATAATTGTTCTCAGATATAAACAACCTGGCCAACACAACCATAACTAAGGTGCCGGCGATCCGGGCGGTCTCTGCTAAGACTATCGCAGACTTGCCCCACGGCCTGGCCACCGGACTGAAGCACGAAGACTACCCGGCCGGCTACGGCGGCAGCTCTGCTCTACTCGACACTTATCTGCAGTATATCGGTGAGAATATGCTTGGTAAGTTTTTTACATTTCAAGATGGACATCTGGTCCTTCAATTTTATGCCGAACTCGATTAACGTGTATCTTCTTCAACAGGAATGAATGCAAAACTGGCACAAATGAACGCTATGCACATGGACCGAAAAACCTACGACGAGAGATCCCCACAAATGGGCTCCCTTCCTCCTCCACCGACGAACCTAGCTCACCAACGTTTCCTGAAACAAATGCAGAGGCAATACACAGACAACATGGGCAAGCCTGACATCATGCGCGATTCCGATGAACCCCTAGATTTAGGGAAGGAGAGGCAGAGGAACGACAGCATCGGCGAGACTGATGCCGACAAACACGACGACAAGGACAATGGTAAAGATTATTACAATGACGACGACAGGAACCGACTGACCTCCGAGCAGGACCCGGAGATGAGCGGCGTCGACGACGGCGAGTTCTCGGACGACGAACACAAGAACTCCTCATGAAATGAAGGTCGCCAGAGCACAGGTGTGTCGAATTAGTCGCGTAGACTGCCTACTCGGTTAGGACAATGTTTTGTTGAACGTATTTCAAACGGTGCTTGAGTGTTATGTTTTGTGGTCATTTAGCTGATTCGTCTTGTAATAATGGTTTATTGTTGACCCGTGGAATGTCGTTGGTGCCATTTCCGATATTGTAATGTATATTTAATTAGGGTTAATCGGTTGCTGATAGTTTTATCGAGGCGGTAACTTTGCTGTTTGGGATAATGCGCAGAGAAGTAGTGGGAACGTTGTTATGGGTGGTACATACGAGTAGACACCATTAGTTGTGCAAAGGTACACGTTTTGCGATGAGTTAGTGAGACATTATTTTTGTACAGCACGGTACACGTAGCGACCCCCGCACGGTAGCGAGCCGTCGCCGTCGATTCCTCACCCGTGAGATTGTTTAGTAGTTATGTAATAGTGACTAGTATTTGTAATGTGTATTGTAAGCTCCCTGTCACGTAGTAGGGTCTTACATAGTAATTCCATCCATCTACCTCAGCATTTGGGCCAATGCGGCGATGTTATAATGACAAAATATCCACACAAATTGTGAAATTCCATCCATCTACCTCACTTCAATAGATTTTATTTAAAATATTTTATACAATTTATAGATTATAAATAACTGTTGTTTTATGCATTTTGCAGATTGCATTTATAATATACTATATAGAGTATATCGTAGGTAAATATATGCAAGTCATTAGGTCATTGTTAGTGCTGCCCGTAGTAGGTACTGTTTTGACGTTACGTTTGAATAGATGCGCACTCACTAGCAGACAAACAACGTAGCCATCGGCGCGGCGGCGGCGCTGCCAGCGCTGCCACGCGCCACCTGGCGGTGTGTGAGCTAAGCACACTAACATTAACAAATACTATCTTTGTATACGAACAAATAAAACAGAGCTTAAAATCATACTATTAATGAATAAAATTTAAAATTGATATGAGCGTATACTGAAATCGTAAAATACAAATTAAAGATGCGATGTTTTATGGATTCTGATAACAACTATATAAAATAAATTGTGCATCTCAATATTTACCTGAGACTGAAAATATTTTTCAAAAATGTATACAGTTATCGCGTTACCAACAACTTATTATCGTCGAAAGTTCAAAATATGATATAATGCATTGTATATAAATGGAGGTGATATTTAAGTACATTATTAAATAGTAACAAAAAGCAATAAATAAAGTATACCTTGATGTTGCCTTTGAATGTGTGTAAATAATTGTTTAAAGAGCGGTTTGCGTTGGTTTGTGAACAAATATGAACCTTGTAGGATACACGAGAAGGATTATTTTGTAGTAAAGTTGTGGGCCGGTTACTTAAATAACAATTAACTGTGATCACACTCTCAAGTTAGCCTTCAATACTTATACATATTTTTTAGAGTACAATGTTATAGTTATTTAGTATATCGTAAGTATTTGTAAGCGAGTCACAAATATATTTACTTCCCGATAGAGTTCACTAAGTAATGTAGTAGCAATAGATAAAAGCATTTAACCTTTTATATGAGGATATACTTTATGGATTTATTGAGATATGCCACTTTGCCATAATGCGGTTCGTTAACGGACTAGCTTTTTACCTGTTTATAGAGAGTGGCTATATCTGAAATCCGTAAAATAGATATAAGCAGTTAATTTTTACGGGTTTGATTGAAACTTATGTTTTTTGTTTGAGTGTTAGTGAGACTTGATTATGTCGAGTTCGGTTTGCATTTTAATAATATTGTTGACAGTTAACAGTGTTGCCATAGTGATTAGTTAATTATTATTATTTTCGACTGTATATAAATTAAGTTTTCGATTATACGATGAGTGCTTTTATTCATAATTTGTAATCAATATAATAGTAGTTTTTGATTTAGATCTTATCACTTACTCATAGTTCTTTTTAGAAGCTAGATATTGCACATCACATTATCAATAGTTACCAGAGCGTTAAATAAAAATAAACCATGATTTAAATTGAATAAGTAATTACTTTCACAAGACATGCAATTTATGGATATAAAGTTATATAAATACTTATACACTATGTTCAGAGTTCTATGTTGAATAAAAAAATACAAAAATAAAGATATAGTTTGGATCTGCACTGTACAGTTGTTTATAATCAGAAAATATATAATTATGTATACCAGTGAAATATATTATGGATTTAGGACTTTAAGTCTGCGAATATGCTCTCTTTATTATAGTACTGTATAGTATAATACTTACGTTTAGTTACCTTGTGAACTGGAAGTTCGTTATTAGTTTTTTCTTTTGTTTGAATAAACAAGTTTACCTCATTAGCATGACGTTTCATGTAAAACATTTTAGTTTATCTACTTGTGTCTCGTGTAATGTTGATTTTATGTAGCCATTGTAAGTTTACATTATTTTGAAAATATACCTTACCACATTAGGCTCACTGGATGCAGATTTTTATTTTCATACCTTCTAAAATAATTTTAAGAGTGTTTTTAAGTATTCTTTACCATTATCAAGCACAAATAATGAAGTTTTACGTTTGCTAAAAGTATCTTGCCTTCGAAACACATCTCATTTTTTTAAATAGTGGTACTTACCCTACCAACACATAACTGACCGAAGTGCCTCCTACCCTACATAATCCCAATGCGAATTCTTATTGCGCATATTTATTTTCCAGACTTCATAAAACCTAATTCCATCATATTTTGATACCTCTCGAAACAACTTATTCATAGAGTTAACTTATTTACTTGCAATACTTCGCCGTCGACGGTTGCGTCACCTCTTGGAAGCCATCATCATTTCTGTATGCAATTATTTGGCTACCGATATATTAACCTCGGTACTTTCGATACAATTACCAACAAGTAGCCTTAGTTAATTAGACATTTGGGTATGTTTTCCTATTTATGATTCCGTTTAGGACCTGTGTCAAACTCTGCAATGTGCATTAGAAAATTAGCTGTCTGCTTCACTACATTATGATTATACATCAATGATAAAATAAAAATTGTTTTGAAAACTATGGTGTTTTATTTTAATTGATAATGCGAATCTAAGCTGCCCGTTTGAATTCAATCTTCAACTAACAACATTTTGGAAACTAGTTACCTACTTCCAAGACCATATTTAGTTATTACACAATAAACTCGTAAATAGGTGGTGTACACTGTACAATACGAGTATAGTATGTATTGTGAAATAATTTTAAATAAATGTATAATTAATGTATGATGATCATTATGTATCAGGATGATTATACGAGTAGATAAACAGATTCTACCGAAAACAAAATTTATTCAAATGGAATCACATCAAGAATTTTACATATATAATTATATCTTTTACAATAAAATTAATACCTACAACTAAGGAAATAAATAAAGTATTACACATATTAAATATATCACATGGTACTAACTAGATAATTACGCTTACAGTACTAATACCTATAGACAAAAACTCGTTAAACTAGAAGTGTGTGTGGAGTTTTAATGTTCCTTTGGGCATATGTACAAAAGTGTTTATATCTAAGTTTAGTGCAACATACATCCGAAGTGCGACCAGCGTCCGCTAGTCCGATTTACTTTGCTTCTTGAGCAGGAAATGAACGCCGCATAGAGCGCTCATTCTGAAACAACACATACCTCATATCATTTCATTGCTAGATTATTGCTTCACAAAGCCATAATGAGTCGTCGGCAAGGTAAAGAGAATTGCAAATAAGTCTAAATTTAAAGCAAACATGTGTAAAATAAACATTAATAGGTACTGTTTATCTGATTTTATCGCAGCTTTAAACATTTTATTTCCAATAATAATAAATAATAAGCACATGAACGCGATTTATACTAAGTATAAGCTACTGCCCGCTGCTTCAGTACCATAGAGCGATAGTAAAAGTAAAAGTAAAGTAAAAGTAAAAGTATATTTATTGCCATTACATGTGAAGAAGTTGGTACATACAGAAATGCGTAACAATGTAATTTGCCCTTTTTGGGACGTGCAATTATCTATTTGTTTACAATAATATTTGAAGATTCTATAATTTAAAAGAAAAAGATTCTATAATCTAAAATTAAAGGTAATAAATTGAATTAATATAGTTGTCATAGTCATAGTTGTCATACATAAAATGGATATAAATTTTTAAAATATAATAGAGTAGTTTTAGAGTAGTTTAAAGTTATTTGTCAAAGTTCTTATCAATAATAAAATCTTTCACTGTGTAGTAACATTTTACAGTCAATATAGTTCTCAGCTTTCTTTTAAATATCGTGGTCGGTAATTCTCTAATTGAGAGTGGAATTTTATTATAAATCGACGGTGCCATAGCAAAGAGACTTGTTTGCAGTAATCTCTTTTTGCAGTTTAACTTACAAATTCGTAACTGGTCGCGTCTATTACGTGGTACGGCGTCAGATTGCTTACAAAACAAACTTGGATTATTCCTTACATTTTATTTTTTTGATTTATAGGGGAATCTACAATCTGTAATTTTGAGTTCCGAAATTGCGTTCAAACTTAAAATTTTATCTATCAGTCTTACGTCCACTGCCGAACGCGTCTCCCCAAACACGGGGGGTTTCGACATTCAACTCGCTGGGCAGGTCGACTGGTAATCACGGTAAAGGTGGTAAACATACACAGGAACCTGCTGCTTTTCTATGGTACACTGGTAAAAAGGATTTCTTAAAATAAGAAAGAGCAGATTCTCAAAATATTTGGTAGATTCAAAACCATATTGACTAAGATTAATAAAGTATTTATACTACTTTTCTTGTTCTGATACTATGTTATTCTCAACTTTGTTCTAATATTTAGAGAAATATCTTCATTTCAAGACTTTTTTGTTTATAATCCTATAATTAGACTTTACTTAGAATAAGAAATGTTATTATCTTACACTAAATTATTTTTTTCTTAAATAAATCACAAATTTCTTGGATGAAGATGTATGTATCGTAAGAAAAGATTCCCTTAAATTAATAACGAATATATTAAATCTGAAGAATAAATTATTTGTAATTGTGAATCTGGTAGGTGCAAAGTTTACCGAAATTATAACTAGATGTCACTAGCAATTGTGACCGAGCTCTAGATCGCGCTGACGAAAACGCAGGGTTCGGAACGACCTCCGGAGCCTGGTTTTTATTTTGTGAACCGTAAACCTTAAACAGTCGGATTATATCCTCTCCAGTGATTTAACCATTGTTTCAATTTTAGAAGTCCAAGCTGATCCCACCTGGTTAGGGGAGTCCATCGGGACCACAGGAAGCGGGCACCGAATTTAGTTGGTTTGGCAACGTAGTCGGCAACGCCATTTTGCCGAGCCCCCCTCACTAACACCAGAAATTACTATTCCTAACAAATTAAATTGTTGATTAAAGATAATTATATTATTACTTCAATAATATTTTATCTATGTATGAAAAAAAAAAAAATTCACTTGAAGACCGGACTCTCTTGACTACACGAACAGCTAGTCTCTTATGTTAATTAATTTTTTTCTTGGATTGAATGTTTTTTTCTTGAAACAAAGAAATATATTCAAGACGATTTTTTACTAATTAGAAGTGAATATTCTCTAACTTCTATAGGGAGAGGATCATTTTCTTGGATCTAATAAGGTTGCTTTGATGCAAAGTAATTTATCTTTTTACAAGAAATCTGTTTTTACCGGGTTCCCTTAGTTGGCTTTTACGAAATCCACGGGCCGAGCTGGTCGGGTTGATTTTTATGCGGCGGCAGTCACAGCTTTTATTTATTTAGTTGGGCCATTTCACCTACCTGATATCAGTGGCAAATTCATTCAAAGTTTTTCCGTAACCAGCCATCACTATAAAATAGTATGTAAACACTCACAGGAAGGCTAGATGCTATTTCTTGCTAGCGAGCGCGAACCCCAGGCCGACGATTCCCCCGAGGGCCAGCATCGCGCCGCCTGCCACCGCTATGCCGATAAGGCCTTCCTTCTCCATGCGCTTGTTGATTTGACGCTGGAATTATTAAGTTTATTTACAGATTAGGCAGGAGAAAGCACCCAGTCAATTGAAGTGGAAAGAAATTGAGGAGGCCTAAATATCTTGCAAATTGATTGATTAATAGAAGTAGAAAAAACACTCAAACATTAAAGTCTCCTTATAACCAGGTCAATTTCTGGACGTAGTAGAGTATGACTTAGTGCCTGAAAGCTGTGTCTTAGCTCTTTTTTTTTAAATATTTTGTTTAGAAGCAAATATTATTTTTAGTAATTAATTGCTGTGCACATTTTTTTTTACTTATGGTTATGGAATAAAGGGCTTTTTATTTGTATTTATTTTAAGTATATGTAGGGATAAAAGTAGTTTCTAACAGATGCATTAATTAGGCGATTTACTAGGCTGTCAGTCATTATCTGAGAAAGGGAGAGAAACTCAATTATTGACACAACAATGGCACTCACCTGGGATCATGCCCCTGTCAAATCACAGATAAATGTGTGTTATCTTTATAAATAACGGTTGTAGATTTCATCAATTAGAAGGGTATTTGAAGTTGCACAAATTGCATCAAAATGGATTCTTATTAACATTTATATCATGCATGATTGCTCTTTATCAGTTTGTGGATCTGTGTTTAATTTAAATAAATAAGAATTATCTTTATTTGGAAAAAAGTACAGTAGAAACATACAATTTGTGTGGAAACTATAATGCGCATGGATGTTTTAAAAACTGTGTTGCAGGCATTAACATCCCACCTACAAATACATGTTTGTATAGGTTAATGTTATTATTGCACAATAGCAATACAACTTACCTCTAAAGCCAAGACTTGCTGGTTCGCTGGTTCAATCTCAAGGAAGGACTTCACATAATGGAGTGCTTTGTTGTACTCCTTGATTCTAGCATTGCCAATAGCGAGGTAGAACAGGTAGTCACGTTTCCCGTCAGGGTGCGAGTTGAAAAGCTCTTTGAGGAGGAGGATACCCTGTAATGTCATTTAATTTGTAATTAGAGTAGCTTTTTGACCTCTTCATTTCAGAAATGTCATGTTCCAAACTGAGAAACAACAAAGGAACAATTAGTACAATAACCTTTGAACGTCACAACAGGAGAGAACGACCCAAAGGACTATGTTATCAAGATAAACAAAAGCGCACCCAACCCACCTTTCTGATATCCGTCGGGTATCTACTCCTGACCAGGCACCACGCGTACTCAAACTGCGCTTTGTGGCTCACGGTGCCCTGGGGTAGCTGCTCGTGAAACACTCTTTCGAATTTCTGCACAAAAACACCAAACATCAACACAATGCAACAACACGCAACGAATGACTCAGAGCAACATTGCACAAAGTTTTGTTATTACTTGCAAATCTTCTGAAGACACCACTTCGTCGAGAACGTCTTCCATGGCTGCAACTCAGACAAAGGAATATAAAGACATCTTACGGTGAACTAAAAAATGAAGCTACTTTTTTATGGTTGAGTGCGTGAAAGTGTTTCCATCTGAAAGAAAAACTCCCTATAATTTGGGAAGTAGTATTATTGGTTAGGTTAAAGATAGATGGCGATCAGGAGAAGTCGGGTATGTTTATAAACAAATGGTATAATAAATGATGTGTGGATTTGTTTATTTTTAGGAATGAAATGAGAGACGAAATTATAATAATAAAAAAATATTCGTGATTAGCACTCTCGATGAAATTTTTGTTTAAAACGATACTCATTGGGTAAAAAAAATCAGCCATCTTGAATTCTAAAGCAAACTCATTTTCGAAATCTACACCTTCGATTCAGTTGGAGACGATCGATACTTACCCATAATGTAAAACGGCAAATAAAAAGAATGTCCACCATCTTGAATTTTAATATTACTAACTAGGGCTACCTGGTGGTTATGTAATAATTGTGTATGTTGTTTATTATTTAATTGTGTTCCCCTTTTACCTAACCTACACCCTCGATTTGATCGAAATCGATAACCAAGAGAGGAGTCCACGATTTAAAAATGTCAGCCAAATTGGATTTTGAAATGGACATCTTTTTCGTACTGTCCAAGTTTGAGCCAAAAACGATCTGACCCACGCCTGCCGTAATCAAATTCGTAATCTCCACCCCAATGTTAGTCGAAAACGATACCCATATCATATTCTTGGATAAGGAGGGGGTTCAGGAGAGGCTAGGCACAGCAAGACTCGCTGCGCTCGCCTTGCAGTGTGAGTGTGTCGGATTGCGAACCACGCCCGCCGTCATCAAATTCGTAATCCTTATTCCCATATTACTCGAACATGATACCCATATCAAATTCTTGGATCTTCACGCTTCCAGCCCCCCCGGAACCCGGGGAGTGGGTTGTTGGCTGGGGGTGTGAAGGATGACGGCATGGCTCGCTTCTCTGTGCCCCGTAGTCGCTAATGCTCCACCCGAATAAAAAGGATAAAAAGGTTAAAAAAATCCGTTTAAATCACTTGTCCCCCTCTATACAAACGCCATAAATGTTTTGATCCAAGTTGGTCCGTGAGAAGGTTAGAGCGGAGGGGCTCCGGGAGGGGGAGCAAATCTCAAAAACCGAGGGGGACCGAGGAATTTTCCCTCGGTCCAACATGAGAAATACATTATCGCAAAAAAAACAATACCTCACCCTCCACCATCCGGGAGAACAATAATTATGTCAGTGAGTCAGTGAGTCCGTGGTAATCTAGCTATATCGTTGTCGGTCCAATTATCAAAATCCACGATTAGTCTAAATTGCTACCAATTATGTGAAGTGAACCCTTGAAGCGAAAAATAACAAATAGCTTGGGGAAATCTGAAATCATACGCTGGTAACATTCGTGCTCTATGTCACTGTCATTGTCATTGTCTTTGATATCAACATAGTGTTGAGGTTTTGTGTTCCAAGTAAAACAAAAACAAGTGTTTATTAGAAAGTTTTACGGTGTTATTTCAGTGAAACGTTATTCCTTCCGACTTCTTGACCTTTCTGCTGCTATTTTTACAGTTCTTCACTGCACAGGAAACCATAGTTATCTATTTACACGTCGAAGTGTCCTGGCTCGTGCCTCGACGGGTACTGACGAGCACTGCGCACGGTTTGGTTGATATTTGTGTGCGTGAGCGCGTGTGTTTACAAGGTGAGCACGGTTTTCTACGGCTTCGTTTTTTATTTCACCGTAAGCTGTCTTTATATTCCTTTGTCTGAGGGCTGCAAGTAGGAATTTGAGAAGAGATCAATTGATTTCAATACAATTTTGGAAGAGAAAATAATCTACACCGCGACAATGCTCGCACAAAAATTTAATTTGATGCTTTTTGATCGTAATAGGAATGCAGCCTGTCGCAACACAATTGCCAAAAATTTAACCATGAAATTTACTAGTCTATGGTTGAGAGTAATGAAATTTAGCCAACTTTTGAAGCCAAATCTCATTTTTCTCAAGTTGGCACCGGAAATGACTATTTTATGCTTTATGATTAGTTCTACTCAATGATTTTATTGTCAATGGCGGCCTTTGATGGCGTTTCTGTCAGATTTTATTTTTCTTACATTTTTTATAAAATTTGAGATTGATTCGATCGAAAATACAAACTGTTGATTATTTTCAAATATTTCGCTGCAAGAGTGACTTAAATGGATTTGTGTTATAATTTGCGTGTTTCCTGTTATAGTTTTATATCGGATTGTTGAGATAAACAATTTTGGGTCAGACTAACAATTCTGAAAATTCAAGTATTCAATTATCAGCTAACTACCGTGAAAACTTCAGTAACATGGATAGTCGGCGTAACAGGAAGTGTGGTAAACGAAAGTTAACCAAGATGGTCATGCTTCTTTCAAGTTTTCCACTAGACCCTGATCGGTAAGTACCTACATACTTCTCCAATTTTACATGGTTATTATTGTGAAGCTGAATTTGATACTCCTACACGTGGGAAGGTAGACAGGCCTTTCAACTACCACTGTTCTACTTCACGTCACTACTTCCTTTCAATATTGGGGTCGAGTGGGTACCTGGACAACGTAGCAATGTACGTCACTCTTTCTGTGCAACAAAATTTGTAAAATCATACCAGTAGTTCCATAGCTCCTCCTCATCAACAAATTGTATTTATCTCTATAAAATTCTGGTGAAAAAAACACATGTTATCTGTTTAATTTTGATACTTAGTACATACTGCTTTTAATTTTTTTCAGATATCGGTTGTGGGTGAAAGCATCAGGCGTAGAATATTTGATTTATGTACCTACCTATTGAAAAACTGCACCAGCGCATACAGGATGACCTGTTAATTGAGTTTCCTCTGCATGTGACATGGCATCATCATTTATAATGAAAGAAATTCAGGTAAGAAAACATAAAATGTGTATCGGTAGTAATTTATGTCCCTGTTTGGCGGAGTGGACGTATGAGTATGAGTTATTCCCAGCGTCTCACGTGAGACCTGCTCATTCCCAACGTCTCACGAAAAAATACTGGTGATAGTAATTTATTATGGGTCAATTAAAAGGTGATGACGAAAAATCCATCTTTGATGACAGCTGTCAAACTGAAAACTGTCATATCTCAGACCACTAGTTGTGACAGCTCTCGATGAGATCTTCATTTCAGATGACAGCTGTCAAACCATATCTCGGAAACTACTGATCCTAGACCACTAGTTTGTATGGAGAAGTGACAGGTCTCGATGAGATCTTCATTTTGGATGACAGCTGTCAAACTAAAAATTGTCATATCTCCGAAACTATTCATAAATCATAAATCATAAATCATTTATTCAGAAACAACCATACAATTGTGTTTGAACAGTAGTACATCAAAATATCATGCAATGTGAAGAAAATAATGTCAAATTCTTAGTTATAAAAAATTACACTTGTCTAATGAGCTAACTAAAGTTACATAAAGTCAATATAGTTTTATTTAATTGCTACGGTTAAGGAACTCGTTGACCGTGTAGAAACACCCTTTCAGCAGGAGTTGGGTAAGTTCACTTTTAAATTGGTTTAACCTCTCAGATGCTTTCATTTCGTTTGGTAAAGAATTGAATAACCTGATAGCCTGATATCTACTACAATGTCTAGCGATATTTAATCTAGGACAGAAAGGCACCTCTAAGTCCTTCCTTCTGGTTTTAAGTCGAGCAGCCATTTGCTCAAGGGTTTCGTATTTGTGTCTATTTTTGATAATATCAGTTAGCAATAACAATATGTAAAGACTGGGCACCGTATTGATCCTAGACCATTAGTTTGTATGGAGATTTGACAGGTCTCGGTGAGATCTTCAGTTTGGATGACAGCTGTCAAACTGAAAACGGTCATATCTCGGAAACTACTGATCCTAGACCACTAGTTTGTATGGAGAAGTGACAGGTCTCGATGAGATCTTCATTTTGGATGACAGCTGTCAAACTGAAAACGGTCATATCTCCGAAACTATTGATCCTAGACCATTAGTTTGTATGGAGATTTGACAGGTCTCGGTGAGATCTTAAATTTGGATGACAGCTGTCAAACTGAAAACGGTCATATCTCCGAAACTATTGAACCTAGACCATTAGTTTGTATGGAGAAGTGACAGGTCTCGATGAGATCTTCATTTTGGATGACAGCTGTCAAACTAAAAACGGTCATATCTTCGAAACTATTGATCCTAGACCATTAGTTTGTATGGAGATGTGACAGGTCTCGGTGAGATCTTCATTTTGGATGACAGCTGTCAAACTGAAAACGGTCATATCTCGGAAACTACTGATCCTAGACCACTAGTTTGTATGGAGAAGTGACAGCTCTCAGTGAGATCTTCATTTTGGATGACAGCTGTCAAACTGAAAACGGTCATATCTTCGAAACTATTGATCCTAGACCATTAGTTTGTATGGAGATGTGACAGGTCTCGGTGAGATCTTCATTTTGGATGACAGCTGTCAAACTAAAAATGGTCATATCTCGGAAACTACTCGTCTCAGACCACTAGTTTGTATGGAGAAGTGACAGGTCTCGATGAGATCTTCATTTTGGATGACAGCTGTCAAACTAAAAACGGTCATATCTTCGAAACTATTGATCCTAGACCATTAGTTTGTATGGAGATGTGACAGGTCTCGGTGAGATCTTCATTTTGGATGACAGCTGTCAAACTGAAAACGGTCATATCTCGGAAACTACTGATCCTAGACCACTAGTTTGTATGGAGAAGTGACAGCTCTCAGTGAGATCTTCATTTTGGATGACAGCTGTCAAACTGAAAACGGTCATATCTTCGAAACTATTGATCCTAGACCATTAGTTTGTATGGAGATGTGACAGGTCTCGGTGAGATCTTCATTTTGGATGACAGCTGTCAAACTGAAAACGGTCATATCTCGGAAACTACTGATCCTAGACCACTAGTTTGTATGGAGAAGTGACAGCTCTCAGTGAGATCTTCATTTTGGATGACAGCTGTCAAACTGAAAACGGTCATATCTTCGAAACTATTGATCCTAGACCATTAGTTTGTATGGAGATGTGACAGGTCTCGGTGAGATCTTCATTTTGGATGACAGCTGTCAAACTAAAAATGGTCATATCTCGGAAACTACTCGTCTCAGACCACTAGTTTGTATGGAGAAGTGACAGGTCTCGATGAGATCTTCATTTTGGATGACAGCTGTCAAACTAAAAATGGTCATATCTCGGAAACTACTCGTCTCAGACCACTAGTTTGTATGGAGAAGTGACAGGTCTCGATGAGATCTTCATTTTGGATGACAGCTGTCAAACTAATAATGGTCATATCTCGGAAACTACTCGTCTCAGACCACAAGTTTGTATGGAGAAGTGACAGGTCTCGTTAAGATCTTCATTTTGGATGACAGCTGTCAAACTGAAAACGGTCATATCTTCGAAACTATTGATCCTAGACCATTAGTTTGTATGGAGATGTGACAGGTCTCGGTGAGATCTTCATTTTGGATGACAGCTGTCAAACTGAAAACGGTCATATCTTCGAAACTATTGATCCTAGACCATTAGTTTGTATGGAGATGTGACAGGTCTCGGTGAGATCTTCATTTTGGATGACAGCTGTCAAACTAAAAATGGTCATATCTCGGAAACTACTCGTCTCAGACCACTAGTTTGTATGGAGATTTGACAGGTCTCGATGAGATCTTCATTTTGGATGACAGCTGTCAAACTAAAAATGGTCATATCTCGGAAACGACTCGTCTCAGACCACTAGTTTGTATGGAGAAGTGACAGGTCTCGATGAGATCTTCATTTTGGATGACAGCTGTCAAACTAAAAATGGTCATATCTCGGAAACTACTCGTCTCAGACCATTAGTTTGTATGGAGATGTGACAGTTCTCGGTGAGATCTTCATTTTGGATGACAGCTGTCAAACTTAAAACGGTCATAATAACTCGGAAACTGCTCATCTCAGACTGAGGATCAACAATTTTAACGAAAAAAGTGTTGATAAACAATATTGATTATCTTGCCCAAAACAAAGCAGAGCTGGTAATAAGGGCAACTAGCTGTGCCCCGCGGCTTCGGACGCGTTTATTCTATGGAAACGTTTAAAGGTGATTTATATCCCACGGGAACCGATTTATAGGTTAATATGTAACCTTTGTTTGATTCCAGAATTAGGAATGCAAAATTTGAGCCCGATCCGTTCAGTAGCTTTAGCGTTTATAATAGTAGCGTGAAAGATGATTGATGCAATACATGACATATAACCCGTAGGAAACATCTGCGCACGCTCAAGGCAGAACAGTTCCGCGTTCAGGTTGTGAAGTGTCTGCTCGGTGAGCCGAAGCAGCTCCACAATTCAGCTGTACTGAACTAAATAGTAGTGAATAAAAGTCACTTGAATATTAATTGCCTGTTTCCTTTATAGAATCCCTCAACATCAACATCGACTGCTATCCTGGAGGTTGTGGGGCAAAATTTAGTTTATACACAATTAAAGATGAATGCAGTATTCCAACAATAGGCTGTACCATAGAAGTTCATACAAGCAAATACCAACAAGGTACGTAAAATAATTGTCTAGAATTAGCTTTTCACCATTCTCGCTGTAAACTTGTTTACTCAAATATAAAATAAAAGTTCTGTAACTCAACCCGTCGTAGTAGCAAATTCGCAAAAAGAGATTATTTGCTATTTATTAGACCTTTCTTTTTCTCACTAAAGTTTTAAGGTTTTGGTTATAATTATGTCAATTTAAAGGGTTCTGTACCCATTGGGTAACCGTCCCGGTGACCGGTAACGGTAGCGCATGCAAACCAATAATCGGTAATCGATAAATTATCGGTAATCGGCTCATTTTAGCCAGCGATAATTTTCGAAAAAATTCGATAAAAAACCGATAATTATCGAAAATAAAGCACCGATCATTTCCTGCAACGACGCCAGTGAATTGCCTTGTGAAAATTCGCCAAATCAAGTCAGGAGCACCCCATTATCAAATAAAGAATTGATTATCCAACAAATTTGACTATTTTAATTCGATTTCTTATTAAAAACAGCTATAAAACATTTATAGACACCTAATGATTACTAGTTCATTCTACTGACTCATTTACTTAATTGTTAAAATAGTTCGTTCATTTCGATTCTAAAATCGAAAATATCAACTAATTAAAAGTTATTCGATAAGTAAAGTACTAATCGAAATAATATATTATCTGGATATTTAATCTAAATGAAGGATTTTGTTTTTAGTTTGTAAGATAAATATTTTAGTTGTTTTATTCACAAATACCTATAGGTGCTTTTTATAAAGTTAATAGGTATATAATATACAATGTGTCTGGTTACCGGTGTCGGAGACTTTAGGGGGATGAAGTGCGGTAAATTTTATCGACAAATCAGTTATCCCTATTTTTTTTACTCGATTCATGATACAATGGCAGCCATTCTGTTTTCTTTTTTCTCAAAGCACGGTTGCTTGTATTGTTTAAGCTATAGCTACCCATGCAGAGGCCCTAGGTAGACGATAGTGGACTCATTTGATAGCCAATAATGTCGGAAATTAAGCAATGATAACGTTGTTGCATTTTTTATTTATAATAGAGGTAGAAATAATTGAAAACACAAAAAAACCTAACATTTTTTTTAAATTATTAGCTTTTTCATAAAATTTAAACCTACACGTACTACACACTACGTAAAGCTACAAAATAATAAAAATAATATGTGCTTCAAAATAAGTCTTACATCTTAACCCTTAATAAGATAGTTTGGAAGTTATGACGATTTGAATAGGCCCCTGAAAGCTTAAATATCCCGCAATAGAAAACAAAATGGATGCCATTTTATCATGGAGCGAGAAAAAAATAGGGAGAGTGATTGGTCGATAAAATTTACCGCACTTCACCCCCCCAAAGTCTCCGACACATGGTATGACTATATTTATAACTAAGTACCTACTTTACGTCTCAAAGGCTAGACACAGGGACTGGTTATACTCTTTGGATTTCCGTATAATCTGCCTCACTGTGTGTATGTGGTATGGTACCACAAACACACAGTAAGGCACTTCCTGGCCAGACGACGGTTCGTGACCACTCGTGTGACACCTTAGATAATGTTCCTACTTAATTTAGATTTTGGTTGTATGTAATAAAACCATATTCCTGAGTAAATAATGAGTTATCTCTTATCAATGAGCTACTGAATAATAATTGAAAGTTCAATAAATTTATATATTTTCCATATTATTAATGGTACATCCTATCCTTGAACGAAATATTGAAAAACCGGAAGCTTATGTAGTAAGTTAGTCTAATACACTGAAAGATATAGGTAGATAATGCGTTAATCTTGGTGAGTGTAGATTGGACAAATTAACTAGAAGCCGAAACACTAAGCTATTTTCCTTCACCAATAACCGATAATTATCGATAATTATCGAAAAATAAGGCTATAAATATCCGATTATCGATTATCGAAAAGTTTCGATAATTGCATGCCCTAAACGGGACCCTATTACTAAGACTCCGCTGTCCGTCTTATCGTCTATCCGTCTGTCCACCTGTCCACCTGCCCGCCTGTCCGTCTGTCACCAGGATGTATCCCGAACCCTTCGTGTGCGACTCGCACTTGGCCGATTTTACTGTAGTTCATTGTGTTTTTTTTAATTTTAGTTTGACAGCTGTCATCCAAAATGAATATCTCACCGAGACTTGTCACATCTCCATACAAACTAATGGTCTAGGATCAATAGTTTCGGAGATATGACCGTTTTCATTTTGACAGCTGTCATCCAAAATGAAGTTCTCATCGAGACCTGTCACTTCTCCATACAAACTAGTGGTCTAGGATCAAATGTTCCTTCTCATGGGAATGTGGATTTATTGAAATACGTTTATCTGACTCCAAATAGGTATTTAATTATCGAACTAATAATAGTTACACAGGATGGTTGAAAATAAGTGAAAAAATACAATAATCAATCACTTCGTGTGTCGAGTGATGCTAAAAGGGCCGATGATTCCCCAATCCTCCTGCAGGTGGCTTGTGGCTGACAGGCTGACAGGTGTCATGCGTGACAGCGACGACGCCTCTGTCACTGTCGCTATTAATGTCAACCCATTAGGGTGTTGCCCGAACATGCTCCGGGGCCTCGGGAGCCTTGTGCTTCGCTTCGTCTTCCATAGGCTCCAGAAGAGGGCACAGGTATTTAATTCCTCTTCGATAGATACCCGTGGTAGATTTGACATCGGCTACGCGCGCAACTCCATCCTTTCCCGGGAAAATGGAAACAATGCGTCCCAGCTTCCACTGCATCGGAGGTGCATTTTCCTCTTTGAGCAGCACCAAATCTCCTTCTTTCATTGGTTTGCTTTGTGTGCGCCATTTGTGCTTCTCCTGAAGTTCAGCCAAGTACTCGGCCTGCCAGCGTCTCCAAAAGTGTTGTCGTAGCTGCTCTAGCCGCTGGAACCGGTTCAGTCTGTTGCTATTCACCTCATACAGATCTGGCGACGGAAGTGACATTAGTGCCCTACCTATGAGAAAGTGTCCGGGTGTTAAGGGATTAAGGTCGTTAGGTGAGGATGATAAGGGACAAATAGGTCTACTGTTGAGGACAGCTTCTATTTGACTGAAAAGGGTTGCCAATTCTTCGAAAGTTAAATGGGTATTACTAAAAATACGTTTTGCCACACTCTTAGCTGATTTTACTGCTGATTCCCATAGACCTCCGAAGTGAGGAGCATAAGCCGGCTGAAAATTAAATTTTATACCCTCGCTAGAAGAGAAGCTTGTAATGTCATCAGCATGAGAAGAGAGAAATTCACCAATCTCTTTCGAAGCGGCGACAAAATTGCGTCCATTGTCGCAGAAAACATCAGTTGGCCGTCCTCTGCGAGAAATAAAACGACGAAAGGACAAAATAAAGGCGTCTTTGGACAATTCACTGACTGCCTCCAGATGGACGCATTTGTACCTAAAACATACGAAAATGCACAAATAACATTTGCTTATCTTGCAGCCTCTACCTTTCCTATCTGTGATAAGATATGGACCGGCCATGTCCAGGCCTGTAGTGTCGAATGCGAATCCAGGATTTATCCTTTGCTTCGGTAGCATTCCCATTATGGGAGAAGACGTGTGTCCATTGACTTTCCTGCATACGACACACTGCCTAGCTGTGGTGCGGGCAAGGTCTCTGCCAGCAATGGGCCAAACTGACTCTCTAATCGAGGACAACAGAAGTTGAGGACCAGCGTGAAGAAGTCGGAGATGTTCCTGTTGAAATAGTAATTTGGCTAATCTGTGCTTTGCGTGGATAAGCATGGGATGTCGTTTGTTGTATGGATAGATAGAGTTTTCCAATCGTCCACCTACTCTAATTATATTGGTGTTATTTTCTAAAAAAGGGCTCAATGACACAATATGACTCTTTGAATTGAGTGGTTTGTGAGATCGAAGAATTTTCAACTCCCTTGGGAAGGATTCCTCTTGTGACAATTTTACTAAACACTTGAGAGAATTGTTGAGTTCTTCAGGCTGTAAAATACCAGTGTGCTTGTTAGATTTTTCTCTACAATTTTTTATAAATCTAAGTATGTATGCAAAAGTGCGTTGCAAGAAACAAAGCTTAGAATATCTATCAAAATCGATTAAAGTTGTTTTTGTGCCTACCTCATCGCATGTGTTAACATTCACTTTTATTTCTGGTAAGTTATCTACTGACAAGGTACTTCTACTTGCGAGTGCTGAGGGCCATGTGGATTCAGGCTCTCGCAGAAATGTTGGCCCATTCCACCATAAACCGCAATCTTTGACTTTACTAGCATCAAGACCTCGAGTAGCTAGGTCTGCTGGATTCTGGTCGGTGGGTACATGGCGCCATTCACTTTGTTCTGTGAGTTCTAAAGTGGCGCTGACTCTATTCGCTACAAATGTTTTTAATTTGTCATATCTCATGCCTAGCCAAGATAGAGCGATGGTGGAGTCTGTCCAGAAAACCTTGCGTTCAAAGACACATCGCGAAGCGCGACATACGGCGCCCGCAAGCTGAGCGCCAAGTAGGCACGAAGACAGTTCCATACGCGGGATGGTGATTGGCTTTACTGAAGCTACTCTTGCTTTAGCACACAAAAGTCTAACTGTAATGTCCCTTTGCTCGTCCACGGATTTGACATATACCGTGGCGGCCATTGCGCTAAGCGAGGCGTCGCAAAAGATATGTAGCTCTGCATGAACGGGTGACTTACATAGTACATGCCTAGGGATGTCTAATGAGAGAAGGTGTTTTAAATTGTTTGCAAAATTATTCCACTGATGCTTTATTTGATCAGGAGCTGGTACGTCCCAGTCTATTTTTTCAAGCCATAATTTTTGTATTAGAATTTTAGGTGTAATAGTTAGCAAGCTTAATAAGCCGAAAGGATCAAATATTTTACATGAATCCGATAATATTGTTCGTTTGGTTGGAACTTCAGTTCTACTTTCATAGTTGCATGGAAAATGGATAACATCTGTGTTGGGATTCCATCCAACACCCAACGTATGAGAAGATGAACTTATAGTTAGATTGCTTTGCTTTTCTTCATTGTTGTTTTCAAGTATAGAAGGTAAGTTAGAGCGGTATTTACGCAAATTAAAGCAACCTGCGCTTAAGGCATTTTCTACCTTTTGTTTGATATTTAACAATTCATTGGGATCATTGCTACCGGTTAAGAGGTCATCAACTAGAAAATCTTTTTGAATAATTTCCTTTATTCTGGGATCGCGACACTCTTCACCAAGCTGCCATAAGCATCGTGTGCTTAAAAAACTGGAGCTAGTATATCCATAGGTAATTGTGTTCAATCTTAAAAGTTTGAGTGGGTCTGTACTGTTTTCTCGCCAGAAAATTATCTGTAGGTTGCGATGGTCATCCTGCATTTCTACCTGCCTGTACATTTTCTCTACATCTCCTGACATGACATATGTGTATTGCCTGAATCTCAGTAAGATATTGAATAAGTTGTCTTGAATATGTGGCCCTACCATCTGCAAGTCATTGATGGAATAAGATGAACTAGATTTTGCATTACCATTAAAAACAACTCTCAGCGCTGTTGATTCACTGTTGGGCTTAAGCACAGCATGATGTGGAATAAAGTATGATGGGCTCGGTACAGATTTTATTTCTGATAAGTGATTTAAGTCTGAATATTCGTTTATGAATTTGACATATAGCTTTTTAAGCTCTGCGTTTTTATTTAGGCGCTTTTCTGTTGCTATAAATTGCCTTCTGGCTAGTCTCATAGAGTCTCCTAGACAATCTGGCTCTGTAATTAGAGGAAGTTTAACTGAGAACCTACCTAGTTCATTTCTGCTCGTGGTTTTGACAAAATGTGTTTCACAAATGATGTCTTCATCTGTTTGAATTTGTTTATGTTCAGGAATTTTCTCTAGTTCCCAGAACTTAATGATGTTTTGATTGATTTGTTCTAATGTTTCCTCGGACTGTGTGGTCCTAACATGGTGGCATTTTAAGGATGTAGATGTAGGTTTATTATTGAGGAAAATTGGGCCTGCCAATACCCATCCTAGTTTGGATTTGCGTAGTGCGGGTTGATTGTGGCCTAGATTAATTTGATCATTTTCAAGTAAGTGCCAAAATATATCTGCACCTAGTAGCAAATCTACTGGTGCAGCATGGTTGAAAGAGGGGTCTGCCAGTTTAATGTTCTGAGGTAATTTTATCTGAGAGATGTCAAATGTTTTATTGGGTAGGTTACCTGAAATTTCTGGCAGTACCAGACAAGATAGCTGTGACCTAAAGGTACTGGTCTTGGATTTTAAATGTACAATGCATCGCTCCATGACATTGGACGCCACATTGCCTACTCCTACTATGTCGACATGTGTCGCTTGAGGAGCTAGTTGCATTTTGGATTTTAACCTATTGGTTATAAGTGAACATTGGCTCGCACTATCAAGTAATGCCCTTACAGTTAGATGCTTGTTAGTTGCTGGGTTGTATAAATCAACCAAGGCAGTTGAGAGAAGTACACTACTATTGCTAGATATTGACATACTGACTAAGTTTTCTGAGTCATTATCGCCATCATCATCTATTTCCTTGGTTTCTACTTCGGCTACATGAGATTGCACACTTGATACGTTTACAGCCTGAGAAGATTCCCTATGCAAAAGAGTATTATGCTTCCGTTTGCATTTATTGCAAGGACCCAACCTGCACTGTGATGATGAGTGTCCCTTGCGTAGACAATTGAGACAAAGCTTGAGCTTGATGACTTCTGCAATCCTCTCCTCAACATCCTTTCCCAACAACTCGGAGCAGTCATATAGGCGATGACTTCCGTTGCATAGAACACAGGCGGGCATGTTGCCAACTGAAACTGCAAATGATTTGGTATTAGTCTTTTGTGCTTGCATTTGAATGTTTTGTTTATCGACTTTATTGTAACGAATGGTTTCCAGTACATTGGACCGTGATTTTAAGAATTGAAAGAATTCCTGTAGAGAAGGAGTCTTACTCATTGAAACTTTGTGTTCCTCCCACTTGAAGCATGTTGCAGGGTCAAGTTTGGCCGAAACCAGATGAATAATCAATGTATCCCAATATTGGGTTGGTTCTCCTAATGTGTTAAGAGCGCGCAAGTTTTTGGAGATATGATCTATTAAGGCCCTAAGATCTTTAGCGGAGTCTCGAGGTACAGACTGCAAGTTTAACAAAGAATTCAAGTGATTATTAATTAATTGTTTTTCATTGTTGTACCTCTCACATAGAAGACGCCAAGCCTCCTCATAATTTATAGCGCTGACTTCCAGGTTGCTGATGACACTAGAAGCCTCCCTCTCAAGATATGAATTGAGGTAATGAAATTTGTGTATTGGTTCTATCTTTTGGTTGTTGTGTATGAGGGAAATAAATGTGTCTCTAAATTCGAGCCATTTAAAGTACGCTCCATCGAAGGGGTTAATCTTAATGACAGGTAGTTTGAAGCTTACATTATTCTGATTCTGACATGCATGGCTACAGTTTGACTTTGCAGAGTGGAGTTCATTTTGAGACTGATTTTTCTCAATAAAGAGTTTGCATTGAGCAATTAAGGTGGAGAACTCGAGTTCAAATGTTTCACGGATGTCTAATTCTATTTCTAAACTAGACTCGTTTACTAGTTCTATTTGAGATTGAAGATCATCAAAGCTGAAAGATAAGTCTCGAAATCTCTCATGCCGCTGAGCCAAGACACATATGTCAGTTTCACTAGGTGCTTCAGCATTAATTATAGAATTTAAAAAGTTCTTGAACTTAGTGATACGACCTTTGACAGAGCTACGTTTTGTGATCAGGTCTTTCAAGGCTTCAGCTGATGAAGATGGAATGGTTACTGTTAAGTTCGGTGATTTAGCCATAATTTAAAGAAAAAATAAGAACCAATTACAAATATAAAAAAGGTAACGTTACGTAAATTTATAATAATCCGGCTTATGCTTCTCTGGATGCTGCTGCGGAGCAAATTAGTAGTGCCCAATGCTATCAATGGATGGCTGGGTGTGTGTGCAATGTTGCTGCGCTTCTATCGCACAAGCTGGAATGCAAAGAAAGCAAATTGTTAAAATTAAGGTTGATAAACCAAGGCAATTGAGGGCTTGATGCTGGGTAAGGCTCAGTGCAGAGTGGAGCACATACTAATGTACCTATGGGCTATGCATGTGGATAAAAATGTCAACAACAAATGACAAATGCTCATAGACCTAAAATGTATGAAGATGTTGCAGTGGTATGCAAATAAAAATATTGTGACATGTGCTTGTGTGGCAGAAAGTTGGCTGCGCGGGTCTATCTAGCCTTTTTGTGGAAAGATGCAAGATATTGGTGCATGAATGCTGAATTGGCAAGCTTAACAGACAACAGAAGGAGGTTATGGAAGGGAAAGAATGGACACTTCTCTGGCACGAGGTCGGGCTGCTGAGTCGGCGGCGGCGGCGGAGGTGGCAGCGGAGTCGGCGGCGGCTCGCGTATTATATTCTCCTTGGCGGCGGCGGCGGCGGTGGCAGCGGCGGCGGTGAGCTGCTATATCGTGACAGAATTCCTTTATTCTCCGGCAAAATTCCTTTGTTCTCCAAGTCCCAAGATGGCGTTTTCGTGTCCAAATTTTGATCACGTCGTGGTCACCATGTTCCTTCTCATGGGAATGTGGATTTATTGAAATACGTTTATCTGACTCCAAATAGGTATTTAATTATCGAACTAATAATAGTTACACAGGATGGTTGAAAATAAGTGAAAAAATACAATAATCAATCACTTCGTGTGTCGAGTGATGCTAAAAGGGCCGATGATTCCCCAATCCTCCTGCAGGTGGCTTGTGGCTGACAGGCTGACAGGTGTCATGCGTGACAGCGACGACGCCTCTGTCACTGTCGCTATTAATGTCAACCCATTAGGGTGTTGCCCGAACACGAGATATTACCATTTTTAGTTTGACAGCTGTCATCCAAAATGAAGATCTCATCGAGACCTGTCACATCTCCATACAAACTAATGGTCTAGGATCAATAGTTTCGAAGATATGACCGTTTTTAGTTTGACAGCTGTCATCCAAAATGAAGATCTCACCGAGACCTGTCACATCTCCATACAAACTAATGGTCTAGGATCAATAGTTTCGAAGATATGACCGTTTTTAGTTTGACAGCTGTCATCCAAAATGAAGATCTCACCGAGACCTGTCACATCTCCATACAAACTAATGGTCGAGGATCAATAGTTTCGAAGATATGACCGTTTTCAGTTTGACAGCTGTCATCCAAAATGCTTAACGAGACCTGTCACTTCTCCTTACAAACTAGTGGTCTGAGACGAGTAGTTTCCGAAATATGACCATTTTTAGTTTGACAGCTGTCATCCAAAATGAAGATCTCACCGAGACCTGTCACATCTCCATACAAACTAATGGTCGAGGATCAATAGTTTCGAAGATATGACCGTTTTCAGTTTGACAGCTGTCATCCAAAATGCTTAACGAGACCTGTCACTTCTCCTTACAAACTAGTGGTCTGAGACGAGTAGTTTCCGAAATATGACCATTTTTAGTTTGACAGCTGTCATCCAAAATGAAGATCTCACCGAGACCTGTCACATCTCCATACAAACTAATGGTCTAGGATCAATAGTTTCGAAGATATGACCGTTTTTAGTTTGACAGCTGTCATCCAAAATGAAGATCTCACCGAGACCTGTCACTTCTCCATACAAACTAATGGTCTAGGTTCAATAGTTTCGGAGATATGACCGTTTTCAGTTTGACAGCTGTCATCCAAAATGAAGATCTCACCGAGACCTGTCACATCTCCATACAAACTAATGGTCTAGGATCAATAGTTTCGAAGATATGACCGTTTTCAGTTTGACAGCTGTCATCCAAAATGAAGATCTTAACGAGACCTGTCACTTCTCCATACAAACTTGTGGTCTGAGACGAGTAGTTTCCGAGATATGACCATTTTTAGTTTGACAGCTGCTGCCTGTCATCCAAAATGAAGATCTCGTCGAGACCTGTCACTTCTCCATACAAACTAGTGGTCTAGGATCAGTAGTTTCCGAGATATGACCGTTTTCAGTTTGACAGCTGTCATCCAAAATGAAGATCTCACCGAGAGCTGTCACATCGATTTCTTTGGGGCAGGCAGGGCCAAAGAGTTGGTCTACAATGAAGACATAATGAATAAATTCAAAAATGTATATTGCAATTTCAGTTAAATGACACATAATTTATATACATTTTATTATACACAGGGTGTCCTACAACCATGCCACATGGAGCGGAAGTACTTAAATATTGTAGATAGAGTATTGTACTGAAAGAAGACTTCATTTTGATTTTAAAAACAATTACACATTATTCAAAGATTTTTGAAAAATCGCCCATCTAAATCACTTAAACCCGTAAAATTGTGATAAAACACCTTTTATTTTACTATTTCGATTTAAAGGCTCAATCGTATTATTTTATTCCAGATAACAATCATCATCATCAGCATATATTAGTCCACTGCTGGACATTGGCCTAATGAGCGCCATAGCGCCCTGTCTTCAGCTTGACGCATCCAGCATCTGCCTCCAGTCTTTCGCAAATCGTCATCCCAAGGTAACAATCATATCAAATAAAAGGAAGACCATGAAATTTTACATGTTATATAAAATAGTTACTGACCAACGGGACCAATTCTTCTTCCAATTCTGGAATAAAATAGTCATGACCTACGGAGCTGAGACGTGGACACTCACGATAGGGCTGGTCCACCAGTTTAAAGTCGCTCAGCGAGCTATGGAAAGAGCTATGCTCGGAGTCTCTCTGAAGGATAGGATTCGTAACGAATACATCCGACAGAGAACCAAAGTTATCGACATAGCTCAAAGAATTAGCAAACTGAAGTGGCAGTGGGCCGGCCATATCTCGCGAAGAACCGATAACCGCTGGGGTAAACGAGTTCTTGAGTGGAGACCGCGACTCGGCAAACGTAGTGTAGGACGCCCTCCGGCCAGGTGGGATGACGATCTGCGAAAGACTGCAGGCAGATGCTGGATGCGTCAAGCTGAAGACAGGGCGCTATGGCGCTCATTAGGGGAGGCCTATGTCCAGCAGTGGACTAATATAGGCTGATGATGATGATGATGATGATGGGACCAATTAGATAACCGCCGAGATCACTGGACCTCGCCCCGCTGATTTTTTTAATAGGTTATGTGAAAAAATTATGTACCTTACTTTTATTCATAATTGTGGGCTAACATAAAACAGCTGCTAAATACTGTTATATCTCAGACTGACTTATGTCAATAGAAGAACACAGAGCGAGATTGAGCAGTGTGCTGAGTTAGCATACTATTATGAATAAGGGGGTTAGTTTACAATAAGCAGTATGAAAATGTGCAGGAGTTACAAACTAAACTTGGTCCTGTAGTAACTCCTGCAAAAAAAACTGAACACCTTAAAAATATAAATAAATCAACTGGTAACGAAATTATTAAATGAGTTAGAATTGGTATACAACAGAATGAATGGGCGGGACTTATTATTTTGAGCATTTGCTAAATTAGATTACCTGTAAGGAAAACGTAATTATTTTAATAGAATCTAAAATTTCATGGTCTTCTTTTATTTTAGATGCTTTGTTAAATGGAAAAACTAATCCATGCAATTGAGCCCTTACATGTCTGAAATCTTAAAGTTAACGGTGTTTTTCTTACAAATTTTCGGGTTCAATTCCCGGTTTAGGTGGATACAGGCGATTTTTCAAAAATCTTTGAATGCAGTTTTTAAAATCAAATTGAAATCTTCTTTCAATAAAATGTTATATAAATATAATAATATAAAATTTTATGTGGCCGTATAAATAAATTACTAGGGATATGTAATTTATTTATACTACTGTATTAGCTGTCATACATTATTTTGTCATTTATATTTTATGTATTTATCAAACTATCAATTTACTTTGCTGCCAATGCCGATAAATACATATAACTATAGTGATAACTATAACTAATATTATAAAGGCGAAAGTTTGTACGGATGTATGGATGGATGGATGTTTGTTACTTCTTCACGCCAAAACTACTGGACGGATCTGGCTGAAATTTTGCATACAGGTAATTCTAATCCTGGAATAAAACATAGGCATACTTTTTATCCCATAAATCTGTTCCCGCGGGATGAAAATCACATTAAAATGGTTCCATAGGAACAACGCGTGCGAAGCCGCGGGGCGCAGCTAGTATAAAATACGCGTTTTCATCTGATATCTTATTAACTGAAGGTACTTATCTATTTCAGATTACCTGTTGAACAATTCCACCGCCAACTGCGATCCCCAACTCACCCAGCGTGAGGATTAGTACTCAATATTTTAGAAAAATACTCAATATTTTTATTGAAGTTTTGTAAGTATTCATGCACCCTGCCTGTCAGATAGATTATGGCAGTGATCTTAATCTTAATCTATTAAGTAAGATTAATACTTAATCAGTAGGTATTTTATACAAAATTACAGCGAACTCTTGGGATATAAATAATAACATAACATAAGTTGTAAGTATTTACATTTCTAGATGAACTGTTTATAAAATCATGCAAGTAAATATTTCTGTATATTAAAAATAGTAAAAATAAATTCTTAATAGTAAGTACGTACAGCCGTTTTTTCATGGACCTACTATTTTCTCCTATTAGTAGGACCACGAGGGAGACCTTTTTCTGTCTGTCCTATTCTAGGGTGAATCAAAAATCTACCTCCTGTATAAGTTTCTCGTTACTCCTATGATAATGTACGTAATTAACAAAACTTTGTATAAATTTGACTAGGTTAAACTTAACATAAATAAATGTAATATTGGTACCCATCATGATCTAAAATTCACTTCGAAACTCGTTATAATTATCGTGCTTGGGTACCGATTTAAGGCATGTTGGTGGTTTATTATAATTATATTTTAAGGAACATGTAATCGTCGTGTATGCTTCGGATTATGTCACTACCTCATGCTTCGGATTTGATTAGTGTAATAAATTTGTAATGGCAAACGGTGTTTTTATTTTAGTCAACTGAGCCAAAATAACAAAGGGTATAATTATAATAGAATATAAATATTTTTCGAAAACTGTAGGTAGTAAATTTATAAGGGCAGCTAAAAATATCGATATCGATGAATGTGGTTTAGGGGTCACCCCTAAATCGCATTTATCGATATCGATATCGATGAATAAGCCGCAGCAGCACATCACTATTATTATTATTTTTTGTGTTGGTAGCCATGAATGTCTTTGTGACATGACGTGTCGTCTGCGCATGTCCAAATTGAAGTGGATAGGTTGGTTTTTCGCGATACATTCATAGACAGTGACGTTTGGTAGACTCATTTTATTCTAAGGAGGTCCCGTCTCTTCTTACGAAGTTATTGTATTCTCTTTCAAAGAGAAAACAAAATCAAAAACATAGATCTCCTTCAAGGAGATCTATGTTTTTGATTTTGTTTTTTTCTCTGTGCTGGCTGACTGACGTTGACAGTTAACCGATGTCATGGCGTCACGGATAAAAAATGAAAAAATAAGGCCCAATGAAGAAAAAGAAGAAGAGAAAAATCCTAACCATAGGCGGGCGACACACCGCTTCTTAACCAAACCAAGTGACCAAGAGGCAGTTGCTTCTGCGAGTAGAAGTTGGGGTAGAGAGGATAACGTCTGAGCCCTTACTAAACGCTTCAGAAGCATAAACAATGATACCATAAAAAATAATAACAATAATAATATGCAGCTAAAACAATAAATATATTTAAGATAGGCAAAAAGAGCATTTTTGCCTCAACCCAAGGACCGAGGGGTCGTCACCCATCGAGTTGAAGCCGGGGTAAAGAAAGAGGCCAAGCCTCGAGGCCCCCCTCCGTGCCCCCACAAGGGCCGGAAAGAAGAAGTTGTTGAAACCAAAGCATTTAAATTTGACGCATGCGTGACATTAGATTGACTTGACGTTTGATGAAATATCAAAATTCAATGTCATCTTGGTCGACGATTATTGAGTGCTTCCAACATAATTTCCTTTATGTGAGAACTAGCAGTTTCAGATCAAATACATATTAATGCCTCGTGTACTGAACCCAGTGTTTCCCAAACATTTATTTGCCATGACCCGGTAATTTTCATACTGCATCTTCGTGTCGATACACATACAAAATAAAACCCAAGTTGGTATTATTACATTACGTAATATAATAATAATAAAAAATACACTAATGTTTTATTAATAACACATCATAATAGAGTCTGTTCAAAAAGAGAAGATCTGTGGCGTATTTACCATCATTTTCAAAAGTAAGGGACTGAATGAACATTGTAATGCTAATCAAAACCGAAACTCTCGACAGTAATAAAATATTAGTTACATAGTGAAATCAACTGTTAAATTATATTTATTTTAAGTTCATATTTTACGGGTATTACCTACTCAAATACATAAATTATTTCGCTCAAACTACAACTGACAACTCATTCAAAAATTTGTCAGCCAAGTTGACAAGCCAAGTTAAATGTTGCAAACTGGTATTTTATTTTGATGGTACCAGGTCACGACCCGGCAAATGGGAAACGCTTGTCTTGCCGATCCATTACCTATTTTGTTGTTCATGTTATGACACCCTTCAATTTATGCAGACAAGTTAGGGGCGAACCTAGCGGGTTTGGTGGTCTAACTAGGCCTAAACCCATCGACCTTATGTATAAAGTCGATGCCTAAACCTTAGTAATTACGGGATCTCCGTGTTAAAGAAATTGAATTACATAAAATTCTAAACCTTTTCTTCAAAACGTTACTTCTTTTTCTTCAAAAAAGTTACTTCTTTTTCTTGTAAAAAATACGATAAACAAAATCACGAAAGTGTGCTGTTTCGCACCTAACTTGGTCTAGATATCAGAAACCCAATCTATAGAAATGAATGATTTTTGTCTTGATTTGTAGCTCACTGCTAATTCTTTGATTATGTATTTAGTTAGGTTTCTTCATGAGTTGTGTTGTTTTCTCATAAATATACAAAAATAGCATTCTTTTATTTTATTCATGTTACCGAGCCATAATCGATGTTGAAGAGTTAATCACGATGAATCAAACGATACCGATAATTTCAACGTGACATACATACATACCTATATACAAACAAGGGCGGTCAACCTCATAACGGACTACCGTTGGTAGTCGAGTAAAAAATAATTTAAAACCACGTCAGAAGTTCTAACAAAGTTTTATAAAGTTTGATGGCAGCACTTATCTGCACCTGCACTATCGTTCTATGTAGGTACGAAGATAATTTTAATGTATTCTCTTTGGTTCTTTGTGCCAAGCCGTGGAAGTTTGTGATTGTGAAGTACCTAGTATTAATAAAAATTGCTATTAGATCGTTATTACCTATAGGTACAATTTACGTTAAACATTCGGAATACGCTTGCTCTAAAATGCAAAGTGTTATTAACTCTGTGAAGGGGACAGCCCTTGGTGTAGCGGGCTATCTGACACCGGTTCTAAAGGTAGATTATTTTCATAATATTATGCTGATTTCATGACCAAAGGACTAAAATATGTTGTTGTTGCTTGCCTCTGGCCTTGGTTAGCACGTACGCTTACTAACATGCTCCATGCTGGATGGATACGGTATAGTTTTGTCATTTCCAACAACAAAAGTAAAAAGAAGAGATGATGATGAATGTACTACCTACTACTACTGCCTTTGAACTCCTTGAAGATAGCTCTAACACTTATCATTTTCAGGAGTCAAAGTTCCAAGAGACTGGGGTGCTGACTCCTGAAGAGTTCGTGGCCGCTGGAGAGCACCTCGTCCACCACTGCCCAACTTGGCAGTGGGCTAACGGCGAGGAGTCTAAAGTTAGGCCGTACCTGCCTGCTGATAAGCAGTTCCTGATTACTAGAAATGTACCTTGCTATAGAAGGTGTAAACAGGTAAAGAAAATTTCTATTAAGTATCACACTTGTATTATAAATGTTCAAGTTTGGATGTACTCATGATTATTAGGTAGTGTTGGCATGTCGGGGTCCATGCCAAAACTATGAAACAGATTGGTCATCAATTTTTCATACAGGTTCTAGAAATAGTAGATAATGCTGTGTGAATTGTCCAGCATTATTATAAAATATATTATTATTATTATTTAAAAAAAGCACTGATAGGTACACAAAGGAGAACAATAATAAAGGATAGTGTGGCCAACTAACCTTATACAATTTTGTTAGAATGTTTTACATATTAGGTCCTTACATATGAAATTGGCGTTTTGTATGGGAGGAACAAAAAGTCGAATATTTTTTAATATAATATATTTAATTAATCAAAGTATGAACCATTATTTTCTATGCACTTTTGCCATCTTATAGGTAGTTCATTGATCCCTTTACTAAAAAAACCAGTCGGACGGGAATCAATAAAATCTTTGAAGGCGATTTGGACTGCCCCATCGGAGTTGAATTTTTGCCCTTGCAAGAAGTTATCCAAATTTCGAAAAAAATGGTAATCTGTTGGAGCAAGGTCCGGGGAGTACGGAGGATGTCTTAGACTTTCCAATTGAAGCTCTTCTAATTTAGTAGCCGTCTGTTGCGCAGTGTGTGGTCTAGCGTTGTCGTGAAGCAGCAGTGGCGTGGAGCGATTGACCAGCCTAGGTTGTTTAGCCGCTAGCTTTTCCATCATGGTTTGCAATTGCTGACAATAGACATCAGCCGTAATAGTCTGGCCAGATTTGAGAAAACTGTAATGAACAATACCGGCACTAGTCCACCAAACGCTTACAAGTAACTTTTTTGGGGTTAATTTTCGCTTGGGGCAGGATTTGGCTGGCTGGCCAGGATCCAACCATTGCGCTGAGCGCTTCCGATTATCGTAAAGAACCCATTTTTCATCACAGGTAATGATTCGGTTTAAAATACCTTCATTATTGTGCCGGTTTAGTAATGTAACGCAGCAGTCGACGCGCGTTTGCCGGTTTGCTTCAGTCAATTCGTGAGGTACCCACCTTTCAAGCTTTTTAATCTTCCCAATTTGCTTCAAGTGAATTAAAACAGTTTTATCAATAACATCGCAGCCTGCAGCTAACTCGGACGTGGTTTGCGATGGATCCGCTTCCACAATAGCCTTCAACTCTTCATTATCAACTTGAGTCTCAGGCCGTCCACGGGGCTTGTTCTGCAGGTCGAAATTTCCAGAACGAAAACGTTGGAACCAAAAACGAACTGTGTTTTCTTTTGCAACACGACCGCCATACACATCATTCACCCTTCGAGTTGTTTCCGCAGCACTAGTGCCACGGCGGAACTCGTACTCGTAAATAATGCGATATTTTAAGTTTTCCATTTTGTAAAATGAGTGACGCAAACAGAAAAAAACAGAAGAAAAAAAACAAATGAATGACGATCATCGAAGCACAAATACATGAGTCTATAGCTGTACAAATTTGAATTTGGAATTCCTTACCAAAGAGGAGAAATTTGTGATTAAAGTGGCCAGTACGAAAAACGCCAATTTCATATGTAAGGACCTAATATTATCTCCTGGAATAGACCTGAAATAAAACAAGCTAATTTTTGTCATAATATCAGTTCCAAAAGGATAGAAATAACATATAAATGTTGCGCAAAGCTGCAAGCAGAAACCAGTAATAAAATATAAGCCAGTAATGCTAGCTTAGAGAGGGAGAAGATATTTTTTTTTGTATTTTCTTAAGTAACATCATGCTTTGCTTCATGACTACCAACCCTATTTCTCTTTTGTTATGAAGTCTGATAACGATATAGGTAACTAACTTAAAAAGTTGCACTGAACTCAATGAAACCCAAATTTTATCTTGCTAAATGGTAAAAAATGTATATTCTCATCTTTATTTAATAAAATAATTGTATATAATTAATTAGCCACACAATAATTGATGACTATGATTGACTATGGGTAGTTTCTAAGAAAATCAAATAAAATGCGAAAAAAATTAGCTTACTGTGCTTATTTAAATTTTATTGTAATTTAATTAGATGGAAATTCGAATTAAATAAATAAATTTAAAAATGTACCGTGTGTGTATATATAAAAACAATCAACAGATTGAATACTGCGAGGACAAGGAGAAAGTGATAGAAGATGAGAATGATGAAGAAGGAGGCTGGGTGGACACGCACCACTACGACAACACTGGAGCACCTGCTCTTGAGGAAAAGGTATATTTATTTATTAAACATATAAATATAGCCTATGTTACTGATACAGCATTCTAATGGTTAAAGAATTTTCGAAATTGGTTCAGTCATTTTACAGTTTATTCAGATGCCATAATTGAACCAAAACAAAGAATCATCAAAATCAGATCACCCAGTCAACAATTCCAATGTAACAATTTTTTTTTAATACAGTATATTCAGAACTTTCTCCTTTTTTGAAGGTGTAACATAATCAAAACTTATTCAATGTGATGGTCATAACAATAAAATGAAATAAACCAGCTTGATGTTCATTATATCACTTAACACCACCAATGACAGTCTGAACCCTGAAAGCATTATACATGCAATGTTTTTGTAGGTTTGTGAAATGACCCTAGAAGCGGCTGACACGGGTGATAGCGATGGCGAGGGGGCCGCTGATAATGATGATGACGATGATGAAGAGGACGAGGACGGAGAGGCCGAGGACATGGAGCAGTTCCAGGAGTCAGGGCTGCTGGATGAAGTGGATCCAGTGAGTCTACCACTTCATTTATGGCCTAGAATTGGAATTTATTAACTGAACACAAGCTCTGCTTAGCTTTGGCTATATGATGCTCTGTGGATTGTCCAGCATTATTTATTTAAGACTAGAATTTAGAAGACAAGAGTACCAAAGTTTGTATCATATAGAATAGGAGAAGTGACCTATTATACTCTGCAGTGGTGTTTTGTGGTGGTTGGGTAGATAGATGTTTATGTATGCTAACCCGGGCAAGGTTTTAAAACATCCTTCTCTCTAGCCGTTACAACCAGTAAACTGGTGTTGAATTCCTTAAAATTCTTTCAATTCCCTCTACTTTTAGCTGTTAGAGTCCAACAAAACTGCCCTCTATATTTTCAATGTTGCTTATCCATCCCATTTGTGGACATCCCACCTGTCTTCATTTCCCCATAGCCTCCATTCCTAGAGTTTTTTGCACCATGATCTCTCTTCGCGGGCTATGTACCCTCCCCTCTCCCGTTAAGCCCAAAAAAATCACAGTATAACAGCGAAAGTTTCGATGGATAGATGGATGGTTGTTACCTCTTCACGCCAAAACTACTGAACGGATCGGCCTAAAATTTAGCATACAGATAATTCTAATCCTGGAATTGGCTACTTTGTATCCTAATAATCAGTTCCCGTGGGATAGAGATCACCTTCATCGTTGCCATAGGAACAAGGCTTGCGAAGCCGCGGTGCGCAGCTAGTAGTTTAAGAAAAACATATTGTTTGTTCTGACGGCACATGACAATGACAAATCAAATCAGTAATGAAACAGTTTGCCTTCAATGTTTACATCTGTTATCAGTGCAATGATACCATTATCAGTTAAATAATTAACAGCCAGATGCATACAATGTAGCAGAAATGTATCAGCTTACTTAGGTCATGTTCATTCGACGATCTCTGTGGTGCCGCCTCGGGACAAATGTGTGAACGATCTTTGTTCAGAAAGTTACGGATGTTTTCTATAAAAAAAAAACTATCTAATATGTATTGTATAAAGTACCTATATCAGTTATCGACTATTCATAACACAAGCTCTGCTTAGCTTGGGGCTAGACAATTGTGTGAATTGTCCAACATTAATTTATTTATACAATAAGGCGCTTATCTCATGGAGGGTACAGCCCCTAATACCCACGCTGAGAATGCGGGTTTGGATCGCAGTTTGGTGGTACAATTGTTCTGCAGCGGGCGGTGGTTTTTAAATAAAAAAAATAGTAAATAACCGTGTTGTTATTTCCAGTCGACAGCGCTAGCGCCCAGCAAGGAGGTGAAACCGAAAGCCGAGAAGAAGTCCAAACTAGGCGAGGGAGACGAGATCGTGCGGACGCGCACCTACGACCTGCACATCACCTACGACAAGTACTACCAGACGCCGAGGCTCTGGCTCGTCGGCTACGATGAGGTAACACAGTCTCACACAGTTTTACTTTTTGTTTTTTACCTCAACCTATTTTTTTTTTTTCGTTTATATATTAAATTAACCCAAATAACCGATTGAAAGTTAAAAGAATCCATGCATATACCCTATTGTTGGTATTATTTCCAGAACCGCTCCCTCCTGAGCGTGGAGCAGATGTACGAGGACGTGTCTCAGGACCACGCCAAGAAGACGGTCACGATGGAGTCGCACCCGCACCTCTCCGGCCCCAGCATGGCATCCGTGCACCCGTGCAGGTAACACTACTTTATACTACACTAAACCGGCATATTGCCGAAACTGACAGATTCCTTTACCAAACATGAGGCAGAAAGTACGTCATTACATTACACTTCTGTTGTATAAAAGTCTCAAGACCTCCTGTTATTTTTTGTTTAATTTCTGAAAATAGTCAAACGGAAAAAAGTTGTTACTAAAAGTCCTCCTAATGTTTCGTGCTTTTTCAATTTTGGAACTAAAATGCAAATAAAACCGGCCAAGTGCGAGTCGGACTCGCGCACGAAGGGTTCCGTACCATTATCTTTAAAACGGCAATAACATATTTCCGTAAATATTTCTTTTATTCTGTTTTTTGTTTATAGTAATAGTGTCAGCGTTCTACCCTTGGGGTATTTAATAAGTTTTTTTTCTGTCTTTACCAGGCACGCAGAAGTAATGAAGAAGATAATAGAAACAGTGACAGAAAGCGGCGGCGAGATGGGCGTGCACTCCTACCTCATAGTGTTCCTGAAGTTCGTGCAGACCGTCATACCCACCATCGAGTACGACTTCACGCAAAACTTCTCCATGAACTAGACTAGACTAGACCTTACGGCTACAGCTTTAAAGTTCTATTCAATGTATCTGTGCTTTGGACAGCACCCCGCCGGCCTTATCTTCTGAGCGTACGATCGCTTTGGCTAAATGCCGTGGAAAAAGAAACGCGGGTATCATATGAAGGTACAAATTCCACATCCAACGAAAGAGTCCCTCCCATTTGTACGAGTATATCACCCTCTGGTGGCCTACTCGGAAAACGGAAATCGAAATTTCGTTTTTGGTAGGAATACGAATCAAAAATTTAGATTTCGGTTTTAGGAGTACGGGCCCAGAAGTTTTTGTAAGAAACGTAGTTAGAATATCCAAATTATATTGCCCCAAACAACACATGCAACAATAGCTTGAAAATGGAAAATCTTCGGGTTTTTATGTTTGTAACTAACCCCTTTATTCATCATAGTCTACTAACTTAACACACTGTTAAATCGCGCTGTCTTCTTCTATTGACATAAGTCAGACTAAGAAATAACACTACTTAGCAGCTGTTTTATGTTACCAGACTATTAATAAATAAGGGGCTTCCCCTTTTTCATCATAATCCCTCTTCAGCGATTTGTGGCGTTGAAATTATAAAACTTATCTCAACATCTATAAATTAATAATATCGATTTTAAATATCTACTAACACTAAAGCCGGAAGTGCTCTGCTGCTACTTGAATTTGAATCTTATCTTGCAACGCGTAAGTAGATTTTCTATTGTGCCCCGTATCGTGGGCTCAGAACATGCCATTCTCTAGTGCTTATTGTTTTTATATGAGGAAAGACTGTTGTCGGTTCGATTTCGTGAGGAACATTCCCGATGCATATTTTTATATTTTTGCATAAAGATTTAACAAATTGTAGATTCTATGATAATTTTGGTGCACATTATGTAAATTTATGTATTTTCGAATGATTTAGTGATATATTTTGGCATTTTACGTCGTGTCGTCAAGCATACAAAGTATGGTTTAGTGTTGAATACTCTAATTATGATAATAATTCGTGCATATTGTTTTAAGTTTTAATAAAATGTTATTTTGCTATAAGCTTGTATTTTTGACAGAAACGCTGTCCTCACTATTAAGGCTTACCTATAATAATTTATTTAATAACAACACAATTGTGTTTGAAAGTTATAGGTACACACAACAAGCAATAGAAATAAGGCGGAATATGTCAATTAGTGTTAAATTGAAATTGAGAACAATAAAAGTCACGGTAAACTGATAATAAACAATAGGGTATATGCATGGATTTTTTTATCGATTATTTATTAATACAAACGAAAAAAAATATAACACCCAAAAAAAAAAATATTGAGGTAAAAAACTAAAAGTAAAACTACACTCAGTTTCCGGTGATAAAAACGCTGCCATGTTAGACATTGCATTTTATGACGTCACGGATCATCGAGTCCCATAATGTAAACTCAAAGTCAAAACTTCATGCCCATACGAAAATGTTCAAGTATGACGTCACGCTTCACATGCCAATAGCGTTGTTTAGACATTTTGCTGTTGAGTGAGACTTAAAAATATCTACTTTTCAATGATTAAATTTTACAATAAAATACAAAAATAAATATATATCAATAGAGAATACGTAAAAAAATATTAGCTTTTTTGAAGTCACATGCATATACCCTATTGGTTAGTACAGATTGGCTACAGACCTCCCTCGTACCTACCTACTTAGTACCTAGGTATGTTGGAAGAGAATAATTTCTAAACCATTAGGTACCATAAACTTTTAGTATGGGATTGGCGTAGCTCCATGTCCGCACGATAGAGCTGGTAAGGAAAAAGGAGATGTCAGAGATATCCTTCCTTCATTAAATAATGCTTAGGTAAACAATAACTGAAACTCGACGCCAAGAGAATTGTACCTACCAAGTTAAAATAAAAGAGAAGCATTTTTAACAATATCTTTATTATTTCTCCATTATCTAACATTACCAATAAACATGCGGCTCTTAAACTACATAAAATATTAGTTAAAACTCACACCCAAATACCACATAAAATTTCTAACAATTCCCGATTTTGTTCATATTTACGTCGGTCGAGAGAGATTTATGGTTAGCGGCAAAATCGCCACATACCGTGCCTTTTTTGGGTAGTCGGGTAAGAAGTAAATACAGCCATTTTATACGCTATAATCAATAGTTAATATTTTAACATTGAAATAGGACAAAAATAGGATTTCTTCTACACGTACACACTAAACTACCATTTTACGCTAGGAAATTTAGATTTAATAGAGAGTCGTTGCAATGACGCATTTCCTAAGGATAAACTATTTGAATAAGAGAGACAGTCATGGAGTGTTAGAAACTGTTGATCGGTCAGGGTTGTTATCCCTTGTTAGTTCTAGTTCTATCTATACTAATTAATAATATAACGAGGAAAGATTTGATTGTTTGTTTGTATTGAATAGGCTCCGAAACTACTGGAGCGATTTAAAAAATCTTTCATCATTAAAAAGCTTACTTTTCAGGGAGTGACATATGCTATATTTTATTCCGGAATACGCCCGGGAACGGAAACTACGCGGGTAAATCCGCGAGGCGCTGCTAGTATTGAATATAATAATAATGATAGCTTGTTTGACGGTTTACCTTTAGAAAATGCAACATATTTTTAACCCAAATAACGAGTTTTAAGTAAATTATCACAGCCTAGATCTGGCTTTGTTACTTAAAAAGAACATTCTACATTAATGAATAAGGTAAAACCATGATAAAAGCATCGAAGGCATGTAAAATTTACATCATTGGGAAGGTAGAACAAATCCAGAACTAATTTACGTACTAGTTAAGTAGGTAATTATAATGCAATAGTTTAGTTTCTAAAATAAGGTAGAGAGCTTGACTGATAAAAAATTGGAACAAAGTTTTTTTTTCGTCTAATAACTTAGGGCAATACGTTGGTTTACAAAAATAACTTCACACAGTGTTCCTACCAGACAGAAAACGGCCACGCGTTCCATACAACACAACGAACATTTGCGAAAGCGGAACATTTGAACGCTTTCTGTCTGATCCTTTTCTATCTCGGACCCTGTAATAAAATCCACTCTACATTAACGTAGGGGTCCACCATTTTCTGATATTCTTATAAATACATTATTTATTTTATTTGCTTAACCTATAACGAAATTCATGATTTGTCTTATAAAAAGGAAGAAAACATTGAAAAACTTAAGATAGTACCTACATAAATTTAACTACATTAGCACAGTGGCCTGAGTACGTGCGACCATGCCAGGCCAAGCCAGCGGACGCATGTCAAGACGATTTCGATCTTCCGGGAAAGATTCCTGGAAAAATTAGGGAAGACTTTTCCTTTTACTCGCCCAGCAGTGGGACAGCAAGGGTTAGATATGTTTTTTTATAAATAATGCTTGAGAATTCACACAGCGTTATCTAGACCAAAACTAAAACAGAGTTTGTATTTTGGGTACTGATAACTGATATACAATAAATACATTAGAAACATCGATTTTTTTATTCTTAAATAGAAAACACCTAGACAATAATCCAATTGATCGGTAAATTCTTCATAGCGCCCAGTTAATAATGGTGTAGTTATTAAATAATTAGAAAATATAAAAAATAACCTAATTGAGCCGCTGATCTTACAATAAAACCTTATATCAATAAAATATATAACAGACAATCATCCTCTCTATTTAACAATAAAAGTTCCTCTTTTAATCATGTTGTTATGGGTAAAGTTAAAAGCCCCTTATTAATGAAATACCTAAACATTACATGGCCATTATCTGCGGTTGTTTGTAAAACACAGCTTCGATCATCAGTGCTAAGGCACAATAGATAGGTCCCACCTAAACAGGTAGCATCGGTCTATTGTGCCTTACGGCTTGCTTATAAACATTGAAATACCAACATTTATGGTGACAACATCAATATCAACGGCATTGTTAATGTTATGGAGTGTACATTACATATTATGTAATGTACACTCATAAAAACTCATACAGTCTGTGTCGCAAGATGGGCTGGTGGGACATTCTATGATTATGTACATAGACTCCATCGGGTGCATGTGATTTCAAAAAAGCTTTTTAGATTTTACATTATAATTCTCTTTTGATATAGAAATGTAGATTTTGTTTCTTGTTATTGTGAAATTTAATCATGGAAAATCAGCATAGCATCATCTAGCCCCTGTTTCTCTATCTTTATTTTTTTAGTATACATAGAAAAATACCCAGAACACCGAAACAAATATTTGCCGATCGTACAAACATTTGTCACAAAGCGCGCAAAGGCGGACAGCAAATCTCTCGCTGCGCAAAATCGGTCGTCAAATATCTCGGAAGTGTCAGTTCTCTTTTTGCTAAAGTAAAGAACTCTTTTGGCTCCAGCACATTATTTGCTAAGCGCTATTTATACATTATTATGCTCAAAATTGCTGATTATAGGAAGACTATGACCGAGCTTCCAGCTTTGATACAACTGCAGGAATCTAGGTCCAGTAGCAGTGGGTAGCCTACGTGCTTTGTGCAGAAAATGATCAATTCTTCATGACAATGTCGATATAGTCGATCACCCGCTGGTCGTGCAATATCTTCAGATGTTCCGCATTCGACAAGGGGACGGATTTTATGACCTTGCCTGAAAAAAAAATATATTCTCAAATAATTGTTACATAAGGGCGATTATTTTCTTAAATTAGTAGTTGAAATAAGTCTTTTAAGGTGGAGCCGCTCATGTTTTCATACAAAAGTTGAAGGGTAACTCTGCAAGGTTGTTTGATGTTGACCATCCAAAACGAAGGATGACATCAATTTAAACAGTCATAAACTATGTTTGTACACAGCTTAATCAGTAAAAAAGTATACGTTTGAGAAATACAAGCTTCTTAACTTTCGTATTTCGACACGAATTTAAGCTTAACTTTGGGCGAAAACAAATAACACACGGAAAGGAAAGACCACTTTAAATTGAAGGGTTTACCGACATAGTTTAGTTATTAATAAGTTTAAATAAATTTATTTGATAGCGTACCTGCGTACTGCCTGCGGTACCGCGGCTTCTTCCAGGTCTCGCAGGCGGCCAGCGAGCGCCGGTTGACGGTCCCGTCGCCGTCGCCGCCGGCCAGCGTCGGGTAGCCGTCCAGCCACGTGCCCGGCTTGTACTCCAGCCTGCAAACACCAACAGTAAGCCATTAGTTTGGACAATCCATACAGCATTATTTAGCCCTAAGCTAATCAGAATTTATATAAAACGGGGCTGAAGTGTCTCATTGAGGAATCTACCCCATCCACACACCCGTACAGAAAAGCTAAAACGTAGCTTTTAGTCATTTTGGGAATAACTAACTAATTAACTTTACTTTACTTTATGTATCTAATGGTGCGATGTGTCTAAATTTTTTTTGTGTATTCTTTTTTTAAGTCTTCCATTGACACTGAAATAATAAAACTAGAATTGTACTACCAGTGAAAACTTCATAAATAGCCTTCAGGTACATGTTACTTTCATGTCTTTAGAATAATATTTCTTGTTTTTTGTTCTAGCTGTAAGTTTTCCGAAGATTTGAAAATAAAATAAAATAGAGCGCGTCAAAACAAGGCACACCAAACATGTGTGGCGACACATTTTTTTATTTGCTTACTGGCTTTTGTGTCACTGCGGCCATTACAGGCCTATTGTGATCGCCACTTTGTGTGTTGAGTCGCGAAGCAGTGGCGTTCATATCAGCACGACGCGATACCTTTCGACGGTGGTGAGGTTGTACCCGTAGATGCAGTGCAGCTCCACGCCGGGCGGCTGGAAGTCCAACTTGTATTTCTCCACGTCCTTGTGCATCTCCCACGCGTTGGGAAGTTCCATGTCGCTGTAATCGACAAACTTGGGTCAGAACTGGTTTCTACTCACGGCGTGAATCTTTTTAAACCTAGACGTAAGGACGAGGGTTTATAAGTTGGAGACGTGATCTGCTGCGACCGCATTATGGACTGATCTAGCATCTATTTCATCATCATCTTTAATCGGTATTTTTATGTAAGATTTGTTTTTGCCCCCACACACAGATCTCCATGTTTGATTCAACGATCCTATCCATCCACGGTAGTCTGGTAGAGATTGCTCTTGAGCGATAAGATTTGTCAAATAATTTGACATATTTTTTTGTTTGTTTTCTATGAGTGTGCAATAAACAATTTTCTATCAATATGGTTTAATGGTTCATTTGTGGGTAAAACTATAGTTTCAACGATGAATACTCACTAGAAGAGCTTCTGGAAGTGTTCGATGGTGTAGTTGAACTTGTCCGTGTGCACCAGCACCTCGTTCGGCTTCCAGAACAGCGGCGAGGGCAGCAGCCACGCCAGCGAGGGACACGTGATCTGCTGCGACCGCATGATGGACTCTCGCAGCATCAGGGAGCCGAGGTCGTCGCCTGGAACAGGACGCGACTGTTAGGAAGGGACGCTGAGGCGGACCATTGTCTTGTCAAAAATGCTTCATTTCCATAAACACAATTAATGTACACTTAGAAAAGGTCAATTTTTTTTTTTTAAATACTGGACTATTCACACAGTATTATCTAGCCCCAAGCTAAGCAGAGCTTTAGTTATGGGTACTAGATAACTGAAAATAAATTATATTAAAAAACTAGCTGCACCCCGCAGCTTCGCACGCGGTGTTTTTATGGAAACGTTTAGAGGTGATTTTCATCCCACGGGAACTGATTTATGGGATAACAAGTAGCCTATTTTTGAATCCGGGATTATAATTACCTGTGTGCAAAATTTCATCCATCCCTAATAACTTTCGCATTTATAATATTAGTGTGATTATGATTACACTGACACGGAAATAAAGTAGTATTATTGATTTAGGTCGCTTCGGTATGTAGACTAAAGTAAAGAAACGACAAAGAAACCTTGAGCCTGTTGTTGTTATTTTTCGAGTTGGAGCAAAATCCGTCTCAAGCTTTTTTATCCACTAGGTCTAGATAATCTGATATTTTATAGTAGGTAAGTATTTTTGCACAGCAAAGTTATGACGGTTTGTTTGAATTTATTTACTGATAATTTTTGTTGGTGGGTCCGAACCACGTTGAGAACACTCGGACGTTTAAAATACTTGACGTACCTATCCAAGTGTTTTGTGTGATCAGCACTTTGAACTGTGACAACTCTGTTAACCAGTATGACCAAATGGGAAAGAGTGGATGAAAGACGGAGAGAATGGCGCAAAAGAATGGAGGCCTAGATCCGTAGTAGGTGCTCTAGGGCTGAGTAGAACGTTAAAGTAACGAACCTTCGATATCACTAAGAAAGCTGATGGATTAAAACTGAGTTGTTTAAGTTAGCTGCAAACCTGATGCTTCGAACAATAATTATGGATTACATTAAGGAGCCCTGCTGGCGGGCGCCGCGTTAACGGCTTTGCCGGATGTGCAAAGCCAGATTGCCAGTAACATAGCGGTCAAAAACTACCCTATGTTAAGTAACGAGCGACCATGGACAATGAGTAACCTACACACATACATCCTAGCTGCGCTTTATATTTCTGTGAACATTATTTGCCACGGATAGAATACAACTGAAAACAGCTCTAAGGGCTCGTTTACTCGGACTGCTGCTCATGTATTTTACATGTGCACTGTGAAGTCAGTGTAAACGAGCTATAGGACGAGACGAGGACGGCATTATAATAATAGTACCTATGAGCAAAGTTATTCTGGACTAGCAATCAGGTAACACGTTCATCGTGTTGTGATTTGTTTTTATAAACCGTATTCGAATCAGCAAACACGTATCTTTTGAACATTGTTCCAAGGTCCTAGGTATTTGTTGAAGTACCTACATTACGTTACCAACCCACCGTATTGCAATGCAACTGAAGAACATTAATTGTTCAGTGTTGTCTTGTCATCGAATTACTGACCGTGTCAGTAGAGCAGCGATGAATCATGGGTGTAATGAGGACGCGCGGGAGAGTCGAGTGTCGTTTGTAGTCAGATTTACTTATATTATACAAACCTAATATTATTATTATGGCTGATTTTTAAACAGACCTTGATTTAGCTCGCTGGCTGTAGGTATCAGAGTTAGCTGGTTTCAAACTACAATACTATAATACACTATAAATACTACGTAAAAGTTGTAAACAAGCGTTAGCAATAATGTTCCAAATAAATATTACAATCATCAACCTCATACATAACCCTCCTCCGTTGGTAGTCGGGTAAAAAACCAGAGACAATCGCGCCAGCTTAGATTTACCAGGAAAAAGGTTAGGCTACTAAACTTCTGTCCGCGGTATCACACTAGCTAAGTACCTACCTACTTTCGAGGTAAACAAGTTTATTCGTTATTAATAAGTCATTTTGCTACATCGGAATGCACGTTCCCCGGTCGTGTCGGTCTGTCGTCCCATCGGATTATGAGAATAAGGAAATAGAGATTGCACCTGTGTTTGGGTACACACTTGTGCACTATAATTCAACAACATCAGCAATCAGTACTTACCTATAATTACCACTTAAGAACTGTGTTGCAGAAGCAAATAAATGTTTATCTATCTATCAATCTGGCTAGTCTCCGATAAGACAGCCACCGTGGTCGAAATTCGGCTAGGAGGACATTTTGCTACATCGCACCCATGGATATCCCTAAGTCGCGTTACGATACCCGCGGGAAGGATTGGGGTGGTACAAATTCTAAGCCGGCGGCAGTATGCCGATGTAGAATATGTAGATGCGTCGCGTTGGTTAGGTAATGATAGTGTTACCGATGCATGCAAAGCGTTCAGGTGTAACAAACTTGTTTAGAAACTACTGTCTCAAATTTACCAAAGAGCTACGACTCTGGCTACAAAGCAAACAATATTATAATAATAAATGAACTTATAAACTAACATTGTTGGACTGATGATTTCAAGAATATTTATACATAATTAAGCGAAAGCATCATAAAGGAAATTACAGTAAAACAGTAAAAGACTAGAAACACTACGAACTCGTACCTAAAAAAAAAAGATAAAGATATTTATTTGCAAAAACATGTGTACAAAAAGGTGATATATAGTGATAAAGAAACAACATGCTTGACCGTTTGTGGCATGCAAAAATTATTAAGGGATGACAGCATGCAGCGTTAAAAACTATCTACAATTTATCATTAAAAAATTCGTCTAGGCTATAATAACACTTAGAAATTAACATTATTTTTAATTGCCTTTTAAATATTTGTTCATTTAGGTTTCTGTACAGTTTAGGTAATTTGTTGTATATCTTAGGAGCGAGACCAACAACACTTTTCTGCATTAATGCTGTTTTAACAGGATGTGTTTGTAACCTAGTGTTATCTCGCCTGTTTCGACTTACAACATCAGATAACCGGGGAAACAGATGGGGATTATTTTTTACAAAAACAGCTATTTCCATTATGTAGAGGGACGGAAGTGTTAGAATTTTGTGTTTCAAGAATAGTGGTTTACAGCTATCAGTAATTTTTATTTTAAACATAGCTCTCATACAACGTTTTTGTTGCTTAAAAATAATACTTTTATTGGTTGAGTTGCCCCAAAATATTAACCCATATCTTAGTACAGACTCTACCATACCGTGATATGCTGTCAATAGAGCGGCTGTATTTACTGTTGATGACAGTCTATGAAGAGCATACGCTAGGCTACTGACTCGCTTATTCAGTCCTTCTATATGCGGTTTCCAATTAAGTTTTTTATCTATTATAAGTCCTAAAAATCGCGTAGCATCAACTTGATTAATTAAATTGTTCTTAAATGTTATATTATATTAATGTCAGATGGAGTATTGGATCTTTGGTCAAAATGCATAATTGTAGTCTTACTTAAATTAATTTTCAAATTATTATTGTCAAGCCATTGTATTATAGATTCAGTTGATTTATTAATGTCAGTTTTATAAGTGTTCAAGTCATTGCGAGTAATTGTTATCGTACTATCGTCAGCGAATAAGGTCAAGGGATTAATTGATGCTCTTGGCAGGTCATTGATATATATGATAAATAACAGAGGTCCTAGCACGCTTCCTTGAGGTACACCATATTTAGTGTATCGTATTTTAGATTTGTGTGTAACCTCAAGTTTGGTTTTATATTGTATTCTTGATATTTCTGTAAATTGATTTCTGTTACTAAGGTACGAGTCAATTAAATCTAAAACGTTCCCTTTTTTTTTGTCAACTTTACAAATAACATTGTATCATAAATTGCCATGTTAATTGTTTTCCTTTGACGAAAACCTTTTTGCTCATCACACGGGATGTTGTTTTTTTTTCAAAGTACGAGTTTATTTCGGCGTAGTAGTATTTTTCAAATATTTTAGAAAATATAGAAATCAGAGCAATAGGTCTGTAAAAATCGACTAGTTCTTTGTTTTCTTTTTTAAAAACTGGTTTAATAATAGTAGTTTTATTTCGGCGTAGTAGTATTTTTCAAATATTTTAGAAAATCTAGAAATCAGAGCAATAGGTCTGTAAAAATCGACTAGTTCTTTGTTTTCTTCTTTAAAAACTGGTTTAATAATAGTAGTTTTAAGTGTATCTGGGAATTGAGGGGAATTGTCCTGTTTCTATATTGAAATTTACCAAGAAGCTAAGATGCGGACTAATAGATTCATTCACTGCTTTGATAATATTTGTACGAATGCCATCGAATCCTACGCTTTTTGTATTTTTTAATGAATTTATTATTTTATGGATATATTATTATTATACCTATTTACAAGACTGATTGATTATCTCTACAACTGTTAAATTTTCAAAGTAAAAATATATTGTTATACTTTAATAAGCTATACCTATAGTGTAAGATGACAAATAGATAAACCTATCTAACATAGTGCATGTTTCAACTTCAGCTGAAACTAGAACCTAGCTCTCTCATCTATGTACCTCTACATATCCACAATAAATGACTTTGATTGATTCTACGGCTGCTTTCCAAGAAAGCGCTGTCTTTTTAATAGTACCTAGACTTGATAACTAAGAACTAATTTTAACTGCAAATTATAAAAAAACAACTGGGTTCCAGGTGTTATACCTTTTTTCACAAAATATGGAAAGGAGGCAAAGGCGTACAAAATGTAGTTAAGATCGAAGGATAGACGAGTTAATTACGGATGTCAGCGCGTTAACTACGAACCTTGTATTGACTTGACGAATTCATTACGGACACAACATTTGTGTCCATAATGAATCCGTCAAGTCAATAGTTTTTATAGTAAAAAAGACAAGTATTTTCATCCTACCTCTTATATCAATAGCGTTATTGTAGCAGTTTGGTTGGTTGATTGCGATAGTGAGGCAGAAGTATCAGTACGCCCGCGCACGGGCACCGCGTTGTCTCGGGTATAACATACAAATGTATATAAAAAATTACATCACGATCTGTTTAAAAAATCATACCTTCTACACTTCTAAAAATACATGTGGAATTTTGGATGCTGATTGTACATCTCAAGTGACGAATCTAAAAAAAAAATTGATATCGTCTTTTGGACCATCCTGTAGAATCACAGTTAAAAAATCGAACATTGAAATACTTAAAATAATTATATTTCGTGTTGGGCGCCATAATCTTGTTTGTGGTTTTTAATTATCTAGTTGCTTTTGACAAGAAATAATACTTGCAAAAAGATATTTGGCGCATGTAGTAAAAAAAAAAATGTATTACTTTGGATCTTGCGCCAACAAAACGAACAACCTGTAGGAAGTGATAAAATTAGTAGAATAAAACCGAGACCCCCCTCTTTCCCACCACACGTGAGATTGGGTGAGATTATCCGAGACATAACGTAACATAATAACATTATTATTGTTATCAATGTATTTAAGTTATTCTGTGTGACGTCAAAGTCGCGCCTCTATTTGTCTTGAAATATCATGAGGAAGCTATATTCTGATTTGCTATTTTCGTAATGAATAAGTTGGCCTTACATTTTAAACCCAATACTGGTTTAGTTGATGAGCAAAATTTTTGGAAAATGATAACTTACCAATAGCAAACACCTTCACAGCTTTCATAGATCCAGCCCATGGTGTCGAAATAGAGATCATTCGCCTGATGTACTGGTCCTTCCAGCTCTGCGGCTGCAGCTTGAGGAAATGTATGGCCATAAGGCCACCCATGCTGTGCACTATTAACGTCACCGATGTTTTGTTGTTGATGGTGTATGTTTCTTCAATTAATGTCTTTAGTTTGGTGAAAAATTCCACATTTTCATCTGTAAAGAAAAATCTATCAAGCAATGTCACACCATTATGATGTACTCCTGTGCTATTGATTGAAGTATTTTATCTTGAATGGAAGTTCATTTACCTTAAATGATTAAAAACTTGATATCTTATCTCTTTATTGCTCTGCTTTACTCATTAAAATTAATAAGTTTTGAGAAAACCACTTACTTGGAGCTTTACGGAAGTCGTAAGGTGCTCCTCTGAGTGATACATTCCTCACATATCCAACTTTGACTAGAGAATCAGCTATGTTATTGAAATATGCTCCTGACGAATCATGGGATGGGTCCAGCCACTCCACAGGATTTGAGTTACCCCAACCCGGAACCCGGATATCAACCCCGTCTGGGTTGCTGGTGGTGCGGGTGACATTGTCATATTCCAGACGGAGATTGTCAACCCAGCAGTCGATGACAAAGGGCACAAGTAGCTCGAGGTTCAGCCAGATATTGAAGTAGTCAGCAGAAGACTTGGCACAGATGTAGTGCACCACCGAGGACTTGTTTAACTTGGCTTCTAGTTGGGCACCCCCATCTCCTGGTACTGAGAATAAGGAATATAAATTAAAGCAAGGCAAGTTTATTTTACATTAAATTAAATTATATCCTTACGTAGCAGCTTATGGTACATAATATCAAACAAGAGTTGAGTTATAAATAAATGGTTTACAGATACAAATATAAATCCAATTATATACTCACTGAAGACAACTGGAGACAATCCCAAGGAGTTCTGCGCTAACACACTGTAGGTAAATAAAATGAGAAAACTTGTTTTTGCACTAGACATTTCTCTATAAATTACGAAGTAACGCAATCGTTTACGTGTTTATTTATACGTCGTCGCTCGGTATTTATAATATAATGATCGCAGCGCGCGTCCGCTCGCGAGTTACCGCATACTCTGAGTGTCGCGGCCGCGCGGCCTGCGCGCCTTGACGCAGTTCTCGTATGATACAATGCAGGGAGCGGGCCACAGGTCAACAAATATTTACACAATACACCGAAAGCTCCTATTCTATATTAGATCTAACGAGAGTCGAGACACATCGATATATAGATGTACCTACTGTTTTAAACTACAGTTGAAAACTATTACACAGCACTTTTGCTAGAGAGCACATGAGAGAACACAAAATAATATTTCACGCGACCGACGGTTGTTCAACGAAGCTATTGTATTTTCTTTGGTTGTTCAAGGAAGTGAACTTACACGCGATGAAAATAAAACTTTTAATGATATTTTGTGTTTGATTCCTAGTTATATTTATATGCTTGTTTGTCGTAAATAATTTGTTCGTGTTTTAATTATTTTGTTTCAGACTTTTTTATAATATTTTATAAGCCGCCACGCACCTCCGTGCTCCGTCCGTGGTGAAAATCGAATCCAAATAAATGGAATTGGAATTTCTTCTACCATGGAAATAATCAGAATCAGACATTTCGACATGACAATGACAGTGACATAATGCTATATAATACAACGACAACTGCTATTCAATAACCTATATTTTCCGTGTGTAAAATTAAGTCTAGCATAGAAAAAATCTGAGGTTAATTGCGTAAAATGCTTTCATACGAAAGGTGTGTGCTCGGAACGAAAACTGTATACCCCTATTAAAGGCCTCGACCTCTCAGCTCGACCCTCATTTAATACTGTACCGACCGACGAAGGAAACCACCCTCTTACTTCCCTGATCCAAAGAGAATACAATAACTTCCCCTGATCGTCGGATTAAGTACTGCAATGCAGTAACTAACTAACTATAGGAGCGCGTACAAAAACAGGGTTTTGAACAGAAACGAAGTTCTGCGCACGCGCGAATTTTAAAACTTGAACATGGCTCAAAAGTAAATGGCCTATATTTCTTGTTCTATATTTTTGTATGAATAATTTGTAGAAACTTTCAGTAATAGCCATTTACAATGTTAGAAATAAATATTATTATGGAAAAATACAGAAAAATTATTCGCTTTCTTGTTGGAAAGTGATATGTTTCTGCAGGTGAAAATAGAGTGCATGAAATCAATACTTACCAGTCAGCTGGCGAAATGGTTCAACTCAACGCTAAGCTGTTATTAATTTTGTTTATTGTTTTCAGGGTCGCGTTATAATTGTTTGGTTGACCTGGCTTATTGGAGGAATTTGTGGCGTTGTTATTTTATTACTCGTTATTTGTTACTGCCGTCAAATGCCGCGTCATCATAAATCATTTGGTAAGTTAGAAATTTTTATAAAACAAATGAACTTTGATAGTGGCTATTATTAGCAACAATTTGTTAATTTTCAGATGAGCAATATCTCAAAGAAAATTATGTTATCAAAGAAAATCAAGCCTACTCGAGCCAAGACAGCTACAGGGTCCTAAAACATGCTGAGGTAAATTTAATTAATTCTTACCTAATTAGGTACACTCTAAAATGTAGCTTAATGTCAGAAGGAAGGAACCTACCTATACAGTGTCTCACGGTCATGGGGCTTGGAGGACAAGTAGACCAGAAATATTGATGATCAAAAGTTTTACCAAAAGGAAGCTTTCCTTGATATTTTAAAAATGACTCGTTATTCGGTAATCAATACCACTTAGATATAAAAAAATTACATTGTTGTTTTCTTTTAAACTGATAGCTTAGGAATAAAATCTATAAACACAGCCTCCCACATGTCACAATGAATTCAGATTCAGACCCAAGATAAGTATTATGACTTAGCTTTTATGCTTTAAACTTAGCTTTTATGCTTTAAACTTAGCTTTAAAGTAGGTAGGTTTCACTATTAATTGTAATCCTTAGTGGGGAACTAAGATCTGCACTGTCATCTGCGCTTATGAGTGTGTGCATTATCCCCTTGCCTTACCAGGCTCTAGCCAGCCCAGCGCTTTGAAGTATCGGAGTCGGACTTTTGGTGACAGACATCTTCGTTTCTTTTCTGTGGGTGTGGGTGGTCGGGGTTGATGCCCCAATGAGATTTTTCAGTCCTGTTTTGTGTCTGGACTCATCTGACTGTTCAGTGTACTATATGACAATGTGTCCCACAGTGTCTTATTCTTGGAAGCAGCCATGACATAAGCTGCTGTCTGTAGCCCCTTCATTATTATTATATTAATATTATAATTTTTTGTTCTCTATTCGCTTTTAAATTAAGTTAAATTTGTATACCAAATGGCAGATCAGGGTGCTCTAATTTTATGTCTAAACATCCTTGTAATACCCAATAAAAAACTGCACATAACACTTATCAAATATAAAAGAATTGAAAATAAAACCGGCCAAGTGCGAGTCGACCTCGCGCGCGAAGTGTTCCGTACAATTATCTATAAAAATAGAAAAATACAAATCTTTCCTCGTAAAAGAACAAAAAGCAGAAAAACGTGGCGCGGTCACCCATCCAAGTACTGACCGCGCCCGACGTTACTTAACCTGGGTGATCGGTTCTCAAAATGATAAGGAGACGTTGCTCCCCTTAATTATTAATATATTTAACTTTTATTACATATTAGTTGTTATAACGGCAACAGAAATACATTATCTGTGACGCTATCACGATTTATGAGATACAGCCTGGTGACAGACGGACGGACAGCGGAGGCTTAGTAATCCCGTTTACCCTTTGGATATGGAACCCTAAAAAACGATCACTACACTACCTATTTGTGTTGTCTTTGCCAGGTGCAAGTCCAAGTGCAGCGTCACACACGGCCAGCGAGCTACGCGGGGGATGTGAGGGACGCGGGGGAAGATTGCCGCCGGCACGCGCCGCCCCCCCGCGCGCCCCCGCAGAGCAGGGACCACAGTCTGCAGTACGCAAGCAGTGGCAGTTAGTATCACTCACTCTTACATAGGTATCTCATCAGCACGCATAGATCTGCTCAACATGCCTCTACCAAATAAGGGGGTTTTGCCACCTTGGATTGGTTACTGTAGTAAATAAATAAATACCTATGCTGGTCAATCCACGCAGCATCATCTAAACCCCAGAAAGTACCCAGAAGACCCGGAGCAATATTTGCAAGATCATGAAAACTTTTGTCCTAAGGCGGAAATCGAACCCGCAACCTCATACGTCGCGGGCGGACCTTAACCCGCTGCGCCACATGGGCCCCTAAACGTACCTATACCGTGTCCATTAAGAATGAAGCATGTTAGTAAACAAACCGCCCATACTTAACCTAAAATTCACCGTCCTTTTATACGTAACTAGCTTTTGCCCGCGGCTTCGCACGCTCTATTCAAGTAGCCTATGCCCGTTCCCAGGATACCGTTTACCTCCCTGCCAAATTTCATCAAGATTCGTTTAGCCGGGAACGAAATAAAAACTATCCTATGTCCGTGTCCTGGTTCTAAGCTATCTCGCCGCTAATTTTCAGCCAAATCGGTTCAGCCGTTCTTGAGTTATAAATAGTGTAACTAACACGACTTTCTTTTAAAAATATAGATTTAAATTACTTGACGATTTAGATCCCTTCAATAAAAATTGCTTACAATTATATCTGAAACTCGACGCCAAGCAAGTGAGATTTTGTTATGTGTGTCGTAGTATGTTTACTAACATGCTTCATTCAAAATGGACACGTTATAAGTAGCAGTAGAGAGAGATATATACACAGAAACAAGCTGTATACGTACATACCTACATGATTTGCTCGTTATTTGTGATCCTGCTGCAAATTTTGCCTCTACCTACCGTGTACCAGTAGGACTGTCTCTAGAAAAATATCAAATTGTAATGCTCTTGGTCCTACTGGCCTAGAGATTGCTCTAGGCCAGCAGGGCCAAGGCCATTACAATATCATTTTTGCCGATAGTCTACTTTCAGTCTTTCACTCTATAACCACTTTACCTATTGTACGTTATATATACTTAAGTACTAATATTATAATGAGTAAAGATTAGATTTGTTTGTTTGTATTGAATAGACTCCGAAACATACAATAGTTTCGGAGTCTATTCTATTCGGATTTAAAAATTCTTTCACCATAGAAAGCTTGCTTTTTAACCGACTTCAAAAAATAAGGAGGTTCTCAATTCGTCTGTTTTTTTATGTTTATACCTCAGAACTTTTGACTGGGTGGTCCGATTTACATGTTTCTTTTTTTATATGAAAGCTGGTGCTTCCCGTGTGGTCCCATTTTAATTTTGTTCAGCTCTAACAATGGGATCCATGAAAATTCATGAAAAAACTGTCAAATTGAAGTCGGTTTATAGTTTATTAAAACAAAATTAATTATCAGGGAATGACATAGGCTATATTTTATCCCAGAATTCCCACGGGAACGGGAACTACGCGTGTGAAACCGCGAGGCGCTTCTATTTTTTAATAAAATACAACATATTCCTTCCAGTGCTAGACGAGATAGAGAGCGCTGCGAGCATGGACGCGCTGAAGACGCGCTCGCTGCCGGCCTTCCTGCGGCCCAAGCCGCGGCCGCTGTCCACAGAGGACGACCTGCAGCAGCTGTACGCTAAGGTTGGTAGCACACAGACCCTGACCACTGCAGATGATAAAGTATTAGATTCATTACGGATGTAAGCGGGTTAACTGCGAACCTTATTTGTGTTGGAAGAACACCAACGTTTCATCCCTTAACGAGGGACATCTTCAGGGCGAGTGCGGTTCTAGACGCGCGCGTTCCGCATCCCTTCGCCGCTTACATCCGTAATGAATTCGTCAAACTACGATAGTTTTTATAATAAAGTAATAGATTGTGAATTATTGTATTAGGTACGAATGATTGTATGAGTAGGTATACCTCAAGTTAATAACACTATGTATCGAAAAAGCATTTACATCACAGCCTTAAAAAATTCAATCATTTTCCCATAGAATATAAAAAATTCGATGGCATAATATATTTATGAATAAAATAGATTTAGAAAAAAATGGTTAGAATCAAATAAAATGCTTTTTTAGCTTCATAAAATAACTAACTTGGCCTGTTATTAAATATAATATCTAGCTATAAAGGTACCTAAAAATGTTAAGTATGTCTAATAAAATAAAGATGCTGTTGAAACTGTCCACTATATTCAACCTTTTTTTGTACAACAGTTAACTATAAATATATTTCTGATTCTGTTATGATAATGGTCTGATAGCAGGAACCAATATACCCTTTAAAAGGTTTAAAAGGTATAGGTTATTGAAATGTATTCGCAGGTCCGCTAATGTTACTTTGGTAAACAGACTTCCCGCGACACAGATGTGTACCAATTGAATTAAAAAAAGGGGCAGATAAATCATTTTGATTTTTTTTGTGTTTGAAGGTGAGTCTCAGCAAGAAGTACAAGAACCGCATGCGCAGCGAGCACGCCGCCATCATCGCGCTCAGCAAGTCTCACAGCCAGTTCTTGGACGCCGACGCCGTCATCGTCTACGACCAGCGGACCGCACTGTAACCTACATCTTGGAGCCTACTTTTGGAATGTATAACAGTAACACAAAAGACAGCTGTTCTTTTTGCCCGTTAATTCAAGTCAGTTTGTCATTTTGTTGGAGGGATGGTTACTCTAAAAATCGGCACAATTCCGCATCTTGTAGATTACCGCGTCCTTTACCAGGTAGTAGGTCCACATTGCGGGGGTGTGCCATTATAAGCCTCATCCAGTAGGTACCTCCTTCACACTTCGCTCTATCTGCGGCAGTTTGACGACTCTGTCGCTTTAAGCAACAGACAACAGTACCTACGTCGGACCTTTGCTTTGGGGCTCTCAAATTGCTAACTTCCTTATCAAGATCCCTTATTCATTATCATCCTCATCTTCACCCAGCAACTTGCCACTGATGGGTCACTGATCGCAATCAAAGCTTTGTAATATTGTCAACCCATATACCTAACATGGTGTTCAACCATCACCAGCCCTTAGTAAAATATAAACGTCCCTTTTACTCTTAGTGATATTATGCGAGTTTCGAAAAGTTAATTTAAGTTACATTATTAATGTTTTATGTAACTTAAAACCTAAGTAAGTAATTAATGTAAGCTGCTCAAGCTAAATCAATCTCTTTCCTCTTCCTACATATCCATAGTTGTATCTTCAGAGGAGTTTCTCTCTTCCCGGCTAATTGTATTTTAAGATTAAAACGAAATATCCTAAAGGCAAGCGCGCATTGGGCCGGTATAGGTTCGAAAATGCCGGAATTTCAGAGTTTGTCCTACGAGTAGTATAGCCTTTTGGGTGCTACTTTTCTAGTTCTTTATAACTCTTTATAAAAATACAGCAAGGATGCGCAGATAAAAGTTTTAGGTCGTCTAGGACCGACCGTTAACATAAACCAGTCATAAAACCTACTTATAAATGGTTTTTATCTTCTAAGGAATTGTAGTGTAATTGAAATACACTTTTTATTCGAAATGAAATTGGCAAATGTGATGAAAAAGTTTGTGATAAATTAAAAATCGAAGTCGTGGCCTATTTCCTACTTTTATAAAGCAGTCACGATACAATACAAAAAAGATAAAAAAACGTAGAATCTTCAGTGGCATTTTGCCAGTATTAAGCGATTTTAGAAAGTTAAGAGAAATTGAATTTAAATGTTAATTTTCTGTGTTGTACTGTTCAAAGTTTTCGTAGATCTGTTGAGTATTTGTATTTAGTAAAAGGTTAGCTCAAAAATTACTTTTATTGTTGAGGTTTCAAGTTTTTCAAGGTCTTCTCTACGGAGTGTAATATAATGCACCGAGTTTGATAGATATTATTCATGAACGTAGGGGAAGTATTTACGGCAACCGGCAGTTTCAACTTGCTCATTTAAATGTGTTGTTTAGATCCCGTATTAATATTTATAGTTTCTAAATCAAAATACATTATAATCGATTTTGAATCCACTTTATTTAGGAGCTGTCGGATTAAATATATCTACTGTATGAAAAGTAAATCGATTCGGATATATTTTGAGTCGGCATAATGGTCTTTGTATAACGTAGTTTAAAAATAAACGTTTTTATAATCTTGACTCAGTGTATTTATTGTTTTGAAACATTGTCTTGCGCCAAACAACAACAACATTAGATAATGTTACCATGTTTGGTCAACACATTCACTTCGGGCGGATGTTCCTTCCGCTATAATATAAAGAACTCAAGTAGTCCTATTGAAACAAATTCTAACAAAATATTCAACACAAAACTTATATTAAGTACAAGAACTTAACATTACTTCAATCTTATGCAATTAGGTATATGACCAAAAGCTTTGGTCCCTCACCGCTGACGCAGACTCGAGTTTTCGCCTGCAGCGTACTGCGTAGTGATTAAAAGATCAACCCCCTTATTCATAATAGTCTGCTAACTTAGCACACTGCTAAATCTCGCTCCGTCTTCTTTTGACATATGTCAGACTAATAAATATACTTATTAGCTGTTTTATGTAAGCAGACCATTATGAATAAGAGGGTAAAGCTTTAGAAGTGCAAACTAAATACAGCGCCCGCCGCGTAAGCGACACGTTGACAAAACACTGTCGACAATATTCATCACTGAAATGAGCCAACAACCGCCGCGCTGTTATAGACACAGATAACATTAGCGTGGCGCTGTGTCGGCGGCTCCGACGTGTACAGTCCATTCTAATTTAGGTACCTGAGTGAGGTAATCACATAAAAAATCTAAGTGTCCAGTATAAAGCTGGACCCAAAATTAAAACTCACCACTCGCAGAACCTTAAGTTGTCGTAATTTTCCAGATTCCTGGTCCTGCCCACGTCAATTAGGGTCTTTTTCACAATATCCGGTTAAAGTGTTGAATAACTATCAACACAAAAAAATATTTGGAGGATAAAAGTTCCGTTATACGACAGATAACGCTATTTGGTAGTCGTAAAAAAATAATGGTTTATACAACGGATAAGTAACAAATAACTTAGGACTTTGTGGAACAGAGCTTAAGAGCGCGATCTATGCCAATGACCTTGCTCGAATGGACGTTACCAATGAAAAATCCCCGCACCACATCTGAATTATATCACGCAGCGCGTACCAACATAAGTATAAGTATGTTGCACACATTACAACAGATACCGCCACAGAATAAGTACTAGTAGTTATAGCCGCGCGCTGCCGTCGCCGCGCCGCCGCCACCGCATGGCCTCTACAGGTTGTTTATTACATTTATTAACCGACTCAAAAAAAGGAGTAGGTTCTCAATATGTTTGTTACCTCAGATTTTTTGACTGGGTGTTCCGATTTTCATGATTCTTTTTTTATAGCTATATTCGATTTTTTTAAACCCTGCACAAATGATAAACAAATCCGCAGTACTTACTCTCAAATTAACTTTCTTGTTATTTTTGGACATAACATAAAGGAAGTACTTGATGATTTTAAGATTCTTTCTTCAATAAATATTATCTAAATATTATCTCTTTATCTCGACTCCAAGCATGTGAACTTTAATTTATGTTATTGGAATGTGTTGACATAATTTGCAGCTTTATGACAAATAGATCATAGCTCTGTCTCGAATAGTACCTACCCTACCCAAAACTAGTAAAAAGTAAGTAAATTAATAATTAAAGTAGGCACATAGGTACCTACCTACTGTTAAAAACATCAACTGCCCCCCTTTTTATTGCACCCCTCTCTAGTGGCGTATTGTTGCATAGGAAGAAAAATTTAAGTGGATTAGAGTCAATTGTAGGTCATTGCACTAGATTCCGACCATTTAGCGAAGACTTAAAGTTCTCCAAAAAAAAACCAACTGGTCAGCCTTGTTCGAAATGATACTAATCGGTAGTCTAGATATCTGAGTTTTAAATACATAAAGAGTTTTATAGTTATGCTATAAAGTTATTTTTATAAAAAAATAAACAATCGGAAATGAGTAAAACTTCAGTTTTCGACCCCAAATTTCCTAGGTCCGTAGGAATTTTGTGGTCGAAAACTGAAGTTTTACTCATTGAACACGATTTCTACCGCTTACTTAAAAGGTTTTCATGGAATAAAATGCTAAGTTTTCATGCTTTTTTTCTGAAAAGTTAATTGTAAACTATTTTTTTTTATAATATTCATTATTAGATTTTACAAATCATGTCGATGTTTGGAGGAGGCGAGTATGGACCTCAAGATAAAAAAAAATTTGTAGGTACATCCTTATGCGGCGTGATATAAAACTTCGACAACGACGCGAGGACATCGAAGTCCGCTACTCAATTTTCAAGGGAGTGAATAGATTTAAGTAACTGGGATGCCTTGTAAGGGACACTAACACCAGTAGTAATGGAACCAACATACGAGCCCAGAACACGCGCCGATGCAGTTCAGCGCTACAGAAAGTCTTGGTGCCCAGGCTCCTCTGCAGAAGAACCAAGATCCACTTTATTAATTGAGTGAATCTATCTCTCGCTCAACTTAGTTTCAACTATATCTTTCGCTCATTTACCTCATTGATTCTTTTTGGAACCTTATCAGTGCTGAGCGAAATGAGCGAATGAGTGAGAGCGAAGACGACTGAGCAAGGCGAGTGATTTGATGGAGCGAAATGTACGATGTCAGATACAACATGAAAAAAAGAGAAAGATAGCAAGACTAAGTTCAGGCCTGTAATAATTATGCAAACTGTTTGAATGTAATTATTTTAGAAGTAATCGTGTTCAGTATTATTGTTAACGGATAAGTATTTTTTATTTCGTTTGTTTATTTTTTCAAAGAACATAATACAGTGTACGCAAGTGTTTTTTATCTGTCACTCTAGCGCCACCTAGCTCAGTTGAACGGAGACATTATATTTTCTTTTTTATCTCATGCTCATGAGCTTGAGCATGAGGAACTCAACAAGACAACATCATTAATCTACTGAGCTAAATGAGCTAAAGAGCTAAATGAGTGATATATATATCTTTAGATCAAAAAGTTTATATATATATATATCTATATCACTCTTGTCATTGGAGTGGTATAAAATGCGCATCTCTATGGAGAAGCCCTCGTTGTACGGGAGGTACAGATCCTCTTTGATTCCGTTCTTCATTGCGGGAAAACTACACAGGCATGTTACGCGAGCTTGGAGGAAAATGTTATCGTATCACATCCCGTATCCTAGAATAGACTCTAGGATACGGGATGTGATACGATAACATTTTCCTCAAAACCGCTAAGCCATCGCTTTGTCTTTTGGCTTAATTTGATATTTTTCGAAGGTAATTATTCTTGTCCATTACAAAAATGTTTGATTTCTACTGAGAATATCTTAACTTATACGAATTGCCGAAAACGAAAACTTAGATTATTTCGGTCGACATTAGCTACGATACAAATATACTCTAATAACATCGAGATAAAAAACAAAATGAGACAAAAGTATTCTGTGTATATTCGTACTTACTCTCCTCCCGGCCGAGATGTAAATTTTTGGTGATCTTCAACTTCCGATTTCCGACCACCCCAATTTTCAAGTAATTCAATACAAAAACCAATATAATCTAATCTTAATACGTAAAATAAGTATTTATTTAGTATAAAAATAATACACGACAATGCTTACCGACTCATTTCTAAAAAAAACCGTTTTATATGAACAAAATATTATTTATTGTTTTTTTACAGAGTAATAATGACAAAAACAAAACTTATTATACCTGTCCCCTGTATAGTTTGCCAGTTCGCTTTATTCTCTTTGAACATTCTGTTGACTAGGTTTTGGAGGATCCAGTTAGGCTGGGCAGCATTTGGAAAACTACGTCTAGTCTCCTCGTCATCCATAATCCGCAATGCTTGAAAACCAAAGTTTTCAATCAGTGCGTCCTACCCGTCATGACCTACGGAGCTGAGACGTGATCACTCACGATAGGGATGGTCCACCAGCTCAAAGTCACTCAACGAGGTATGGAAATAGCTATGCTTGGAGTTTCTCTGAAAGATAGGTTTCGTAACGAATACATCAGACAGAGAACCAAAGTAATCGCCATAGATCAAAGAATTAGCAAGCTGAAATGGCAGCGGGCCGGCCATATACGGCGAGATATATCTCGCAAAGAACCAACAACCGATGCGGTAAACGAGTGCTTGAGTGGAGAACGCGACTCGGCAAACGTAGTGTAGGGCACCATTTGGCCAGGTGGGATGACGATCTGCAAAATACTGCAGGCAGATGCTGGATGCGGCAAGAAGACAGGGCGATAGCACCCTGTCTTCTTGCCGCATCCAGCATCTGGCCGATGTCCAGCGGTGGACTCATATAGGCTGATGATGATTATGAATTGCACCGAAAAAAGAAAAATATAAGTACATAGATACCTAAACAATTGTGCAACGACCAGTGAGTTGAGTCCTTTAGGTACAGAGACAATTAATAAAATATTGGTAGTACCTACTTGCCATTTCTTTGTATTCTCATCGAGTATTTTATTTTCAATAACGTTTTTTACGATTCATTTTATTATACCTATTTTTGAACACATAATTATTTAAAATAATAAATAAATAAATAATGTTGGACAATCCACACAGCATTATCTAGCCCCAAGCTAAGCAGGGCTTGTGTTATGGGTACAAGATAACTGATATAAATAATATACATAATACAGTACACGACATAGATAGATATTTTTTTATTTTACATAGAAAACACTGAGAACGCCCTGAACAAATATCTGCAGATCGTATACATACATATTTGTCCCGAGGCGGGAATCGAACCCGCAACCTCCTGCCTCGCAGGCGGACCTTCGCCCACCGCACCACAGAGAAATAATAAATATAATACCTATTCAAAACTATAATCACCCCTTACTAAACATTTACCTTACAACAAACTTACAAATAAACCCGCTGTATACTAAAAATCGTCAAATAAATAAATTTCAAGTTGGTTCCGCAGCGAAAAATAATATTGCTGTTAAAAGTAGCACAGGTCCGTTCAGCACAACGTCTCGTCCCGCACTGATTGTAGGGCCTGCAGAGGGGCGGCTCACGAGTAACGTTGTATCGATTACGTAAAAAATTCGTTAAAAATAATTAGATAATTTATTTGAAAAAGTGGGCGGAAGAGAGTCTCCGTAACTTTTTATTCTACATGGTGATAACTTTAAATAAATCTTGTGATTGATAGTTTAGGAGAAAAAGAGTTTTAACGGAAAAAATGGATGGTACTTTGCACTATTATTTCAGATACTTAAAATTGGAATTTCAAATTTTCGGCTTAAAGGTAAAATGCCTTGTATAGCATAGATTATTATATATTTTTTTCAAACCATTTTCTATAAAGAATAAGAAGAAAAACGGATTTAACTTTACCCAAATTACGCCGATTCACATGTATCTGCACCTTAAATCTGGTCAACTTAAGAAGTAGTGTGTGAGGGTACAGTATAAGTTCAGGTGAAGGTGTTGAAGGCGGCGAGGGTGGGGAAGGTGCGCAGGCGACACAGCTCCAGCTCCGTCTGCAGCAGCACTATGGTGGTGTGGTTGGACTGCACTTCGCGGATCAGCTGACTGCGGAGTACCAGCGTTTCCATTCTGAAAGGAACATATTAAAATAAATTTATTTATTTACATACTATATTGAGGGTAACTATAGCACATATTACTATAAATAGGCAGTTGCCGGCAACCTCTATATTAAAGACTAGCGGGCCGCCCTGCTGCCGTGTGGTGCCGGCTTAGAATATGCACCATCCCAACTCTTCCCGCGGGTGTCGTCGAAGGCGACTAAGGGATATCCGCCAGGAGAGCAGTGCCCTTTGCAGTATAATTCTACCACTGAACTATGATTCCCAACCCGCATGTCCAGCGTAGGGAGTTTGAGCAATACCCCCCATGCGATACCAGGCAATAAGCGTTTATGCCGCTTCTAGGAAGCCTGCGACTAGCAGTGGAGCAATAAAGGTTATTGAGGTTGAGGGCTGTCCCGCTAGTCTATAACATGATTCATACAGGTGGACATTTATTTATTGAACATATAAATATAACTTATGTTGCGAAGGGATAATGTAACATTCTAATGGGTAAAGAATTTTAGAAGTTAGATAGATATAAAATAATACAAATCTTGACTCTATATAATATAAGTGTAGATCTCAAAAGCTTTGGTCTAACTGAGAGAGACAACCTTTTTAGCTGATGTTTGAGTCACACAACATCAGCATATCAAAATGCAAAGCACTGTTCCAACTCACGCTCCGGTACGCCAGGCCTGACTCGCCTGAGAGACCTCTTAGTTAGACCATATCATTTGAGATCTACACTAATATTATAAGAGTGTGACCCAAAATATGTGTACCTACTTAAAACCGCCGAGTAAGTTCGTTGGGGATCCGACAATATTATAAAAGCAGAAAATTAGCTCGTAACCCGCCTCCTTCTGTCGACAACATCGCAATACAGAGTGAGTAAACTTCACGTGTCTACGACGCCACCGACGACGTCGAGTGAAGTAAGTTCGTGATAATAAAAACCGTGTACTTTAACTTCATAAGACTATCACCCACTTTAAACTACTCACGGCGTTGCAACCAGTCGCGCGATTGTCCAAGCTGAGGCTGAGCGCAGACTTGAGTCGCGACAAAGACAATTTTCCTCCTTTGAAGTTTGCGCGTCTTCATAATTTTTGTAAAGCAATAGTCTGTCTTACAGTCTCAACCTCAACCTCAACAGCCTATATTAGTCCACTGCTGGACACAGGCCTCCCCCTGATAAATGTCCCCTGGTGTAAACATTTGACTTGTCTAAGTGCTTATTCTGCAAGTCTAAAGAAATAAACGATTTGACCTTTATGGGCTGTTATCTCATGGGGGGTAGTGCGCATAATCCCCACGCTGGGCATGCGGGTTGGGGATCGCAGTTTGGTGACAGAATTGTTTTGCAGGAGGCGCTGCGACGACACCCGGGGGAGGAGTTGGGGTGGTGCAAATTCTATGCCGCCATAATGACACCACATGGCGGACAGTCTATCATGACTCAAGTCTGCGTTTAAAAGACACGTGACAGACAGCGTAGACGTTAACGATAGACTGGTCCCGTGGACCCCTGCAGTAAGTGTACAACAGAGACCTCTTCTTGTAGGCACATCTGATGCGGATGGGCTCCAGCGGGTCCTCGTTGATGCGCTTCTCCGAGACCTTCACGTTCAGCTTGGATATCACCTTCTCCAGATCGTTGCTTTCCGTCTCCAGCGCATTTATCTTCAGCTGTGGGACATTACCAGAATAAATTCTATGGAATTCCATTTCTCATGCATTTAGCGGGATGTCTGTGAATGAAAAATCCATTTCTAACGTGTTATTTTTTTATTTTCTTCAATATCATCCGGTTCCTTCATAAAAGGTCACACAACAAAAAGTTTTTACTCCAAACCCGCCATAATAATATCAGCCTGTCGTCGTCGTCGTCTCGAAAACTGGTTCAGACATATGAAACTTTGTGGTGGAGAGTACTTTCATCATCGTCATCAGCCTATACTAGTCCACTGCTGGACATAGGCCTCCTAATGAGCGCCATAGAGAGTACTTTAAATATTTAATTAAAAGATATTCACATGTACTTAATTTTTTTAGCAAAACATTCAGAGTGCCCGGGTATAGTTGCCAACAAACTTCTTGTCCGGTGATAGTGCGCAGGGGTACGAATAATGGTATGAATAATTGACGACCTGTGTACAAGGTAGCCACCAATTCGTTCAAAGAATTGAATACCTACAAACAAGCCTTAAAACAGACACCGACCGAGCAGTGGAGCAAATCAACAAGGAGTATAGGAATAGATGAGAGAAAACCATCAATCGATCATTTACCTAATAGTACCTACTATTAGGTAAATGATCGATTGATGGTTTTCATGAGGGCGGAGCATAATTTCCAAAAAGCGTAAATAAGCATCTGGGTTTTCTATCGCCTCCATCTCTTTCTCTCTTGAAAAATGCTCTTCCACAAATCAACTTTCCTTTATTTGCGTGTTCGATATGATTGATTGCTTGTACAATAGGTACCTGTAACTCCTCCACTCTATGTATCTGCTGCGTGAGTATGTTGTTGACGCTCATCTTGGACGCCTCCATCTCTTTCTCGAGGCGAACGAACTCCGTCTCTTCGGTGTATCCTAGAGTCTTGTTCTTCAGGTACAGTTGCAGCTCTTTGGGGATCTAAAGGGAAGGAAATTTAAATAGATTATAAAATCATACAGTCGTCTCATCTAATTTGAGGAGAAAGTTGTTGTTTCAACAAAGAGGCAACAATTTCGTTTTACAGCTAGACGCTATTCAATAGGGTATATGCATGGATTTTTTTTATTTTTTTAATCGATTATTTAGGTTAATACAAAAACGAAAAAAAAATAACACCCAAAAAAAATTATTGAGGTAAAAAACTAAAAGTAAAACTACACTTAGTTTCGGGTGATAAAAACGCTGCCATGTTAGACATTGCATTTTATGACGTCACGGATCATCGAGTCCCATATGTAAACTCAAAGTCAAAACTTCATGCCCATACAAAAAATTTCAAGTATGACGTCACGCTTCACGTGCCAATAGCGTAGCGTTTAGAGATTTTGCTAATGAGACTTAAAATATCTACTTTCAATGATTAAATTTCACAATAAAAACATCATAAAATACAAAAATAAATATACAGATATATTTCTATATCAATAGAGAATACGTAAAAAAAATATTAGCTTTTTTGAAGTCACATGCATATACCCTATTATTAGAAGTCTGTGCAAACAGCCGCAAAACGCTTCTGTTCCGACTACGTCTCCATACCATCTGGTATGCCACAAGGCTCAATTTGAGGACCCCTTCTATATTATTCGTACATATATGATATTGACTCTTTTTTGAAACATGCACGGTATCTTATGTACGCGGACGACACCAAGATCTTTACGAGACTGCGAGACGCACCTGGTAGTATGGGGCGACAGAAATGCCCATCCGGGCACAGAAGTCGACGTTCTCGTTTAACTGTGCCTGTCCTGTCTGTGTCCCAATCGGGGGAGGAAAGGTGACGGAAGAATAGGGTCGGCGAGTATGTTGAATGGTGGGCTCGCCGGCCATGTATGAGAGGAAGAGGAGACGCCACTCGGGCCGTGGTAGGTTAAAATGTTCCCGTAATTCAGCGAAAGAGGGTCAATGGAGAGGTTTTAGTGGGTATACCGTCCTTCTTAGGGTGTCAAGCCCCACATAATTCTGGTACCCTCCAGACTAGTCTATCCGTAAACGGATTTACACGACGATAAAAAAAAGTAGAGCCAAGAGCGAGTTGGACTTGCGCACGAAGGGTCCCGTACCAATATCTATAATTGATTTTTATAGATATGGTACGGGACCCTTGGTGCGATAACAAATCTTTCCTTCTTTCCTAGCAAAAAAAAACAAAAAGTCAACGTGACGCGGTCACCCATCCAAGTCCTTTTAATTATTTAAAATATTTAACTTATCTGTCTAACTTTTATGGTTTATGAATGAGTGACGGACGGACAGACAGACAGACGGACAGCGAAGTCTCAGTAATGGTCCCGTTTTACCCTTTCGGTACAGAACCCTAAAAATGGGCTAGAGGAGGTACCTTGAGTCTCCGGTAGGAGTAGAGCTCGGCCTCCATGTGCCTGAGCTTCATCTTCATCTGCGCGTGCTCCCACTCCTTGGCGAGGATCCCTCGCCGGAACTCCATCTGCTTCCGCATCATGCGCAGTTTCAGGGCACCCACTTTCTGGGAACAGAATACGACTGTTATACTTATAAAACTATCGTAGTCTAAACCACAAAAGGAACGGTAGCTACCCTGTATATTATTGAAAGTGCTTTTCCTAAAGTCATTTCCTATAGTCATTTACAACGGGATATTTAATAATATGAGTTTCGAGCTTTCACATAGTTATTTCGTGATCTCTTGGCTCATGAAACCGTGCTAAAATATATTATAAATTACTTTTGTGTTAATAACCATGAGTTCTATCTGTCTGACGAATTCACTGTGAATGTTGCCAGGTTAACTACGAATAAAACCGATAAAAACCGCACTCACACAAGTCAATCGTTAAGAAATGAAACTTTGGTGTTTTATTAACCCAACAAGGTTCTTAGTTAACCCGTTTACATAAAATAAAAGTTTACACACACATTCTTAATAGATGAACATTAAGAATAGTGTAATTAGTTATTCCGTTTTACTAATTTATTGGACTGCAATACAAATACATAACTGCAACACAAATATATAACTGAAGTGGGAGTGGGCCGGCCAAATATCGCGAAGAACCGTTAACCGCTGGGGTAAACGAGTTCTTGAGTGGAGACCGCGATTGGAGAAGAAGTTGAAGTGTAGGACCCCCTTCAGCCAGGTGGGATGACGATCTGCGAAAGACTGCAGGCAGATGCTGGATGCGTCAAGCTGAAGACAGGGCGCTATGGCGCTCATTTGGGGAGGCCTATGTCCAGCAGTGGACTAATATAGGCTGATGATGATGATGATGATGAACACAAATACATACCCGTATTACTGTTCATGCGAGCCTGCGCTGTCTGTCCGCTGACGCACGTTCAGACAGCGCAGGTTCAGTCACAGGGTCCACCACACCTTTGGGTAGGAAGCCCTCAAAGCACAGGCAGAAGCTCCTCACCAATATAACAGCGTTGACCTTCTCGATCTCCTCTCGGAGGATGAGGCAGGCGTCGTTGAAGTCTTCCACGTGACCCGACGTGCCGATCTCTACTTGTCCCGCGGGGAGGACCAACTGGGAACAAACACTATACTATACGCAGGGAAAAGAACTTTCAATCATAAATACTGTGCATCGTTAATGACTTTCAGGGCTACATTTTCTTTTGAAGTGATTCGGTTTTGTTCTGAGGAGCTAATATAATAATAATAATAATTTATTCAAAAACAACTAAGGGCTTAATGGATAACAAATGAGTCAATAATATCTTTATATAAAGGTATAAAATAATACATGTGCCTGAACTAGGTTAAACCTGTATCTCAGGCAGAAAGAGCTTACAATGAAAAAATAATAATCACATCAATCAGTAGTGATAATAAAACAAAGCAACGGTGCAGATTTGTAAATAACTTAAATTATGCTAACTACGCTTAACTAGTAAAGTGTAATATAGATGCATAGTTACAAAAATTATTAGCCTATTTTAACAAGGCCAATGTATAATCTGTGTCATCGTATTGACATACTTTTCACGATTCAGACACAAAATTCACCATGATTAGAATAATTAATTTTGCACCATAATGATATGGAGAATAAGCTTCGGACGGATTTTGTTCCAACTTGAAAAATAACAACTAGCAGGGTAAAGGTTTCTTCGTCGCTTCTTTACTTTAGTCTACATACCGAAGCGGCCGAAATCAAATATACCACTTTATTTCCGTGTCGGTGTATTTTAATATAATTTGACCTTTTCGAAGTGTATTGAATATTGTTGAATTGAATATAGTCAGTCGGAAGGCAGTACCTGTATAGTCTTGTTCCTGGCGGTTTGCTCGACGTGGTCCCTCAACTTGACGATGTTGAGGTGCGTGAGCTGCAGCAGCTCGTTGCGCTTCTGGATGGCTTTGTTCCACACGTTCACTGCACTCTCCACATACGCCATCTCTTGGGCGACGCCGCGCATCTAGCGAACAGAATAACCGCAGGATGTAAGCTCCGTCTACTAAGATGGTGTAAGGTAGCTGTCAGGCACCAAAACCTACTTCAAGGAGTTGGGTTGGTTGAGCAATTAGCAATCGTATTAATATTATACCTGTGAAAGTTTCTTTGTATGGATAGCTGTTACTCTTTCGCGCAAAAACTACTGAACAGATAATATGGGGATAATATGGACTACAGGATCTGCAGACTGATTACGGTAAAATCTCGCACCCAATATTTGACGGTACTCGAACCTGTGTCCTGTAATGAGTACAGGGATGTGATATGATAGCCACTACGCTACGAAGACAGGTGCCGTAAATGTCAAAAATCTCTGGTACTTTAAATACGGACCTTAGCGGCGGCGTTAGCTCCATCTACAGGGGAAACATTGAAGTTTATCGAATGCTGTTCATACACTAAACAATAAAAAAAAAAGTATTTTTGAGATATTAAATTAAATTCATTCAAATTAACTAAATCTCTTTTTGTACAAAGCGCTGCTATATCAGCGCAGTCATTCTGTCAGCTACGGTTTGCTTACGCTATTACATATTTGATTTCTTAGAAATTAATTACCCATACATAGTATGAACTACAATAACCGAAACTTTGTATAATAAGGTTAAATTCCGGTAAAGTGTGCGTGCTTACTCTGATCTCGTTCTCGATCTTCTGTCGTCTGAGGCGCACCATGGTGGCCCACAGACCCTCGTCCATCACGGGCGGCATGTTGCTGATCTGGTCCAGAGTTTCCACGCTGTAATCACATTACTTTACTTTCTCATTTACATTTCTTTGGGCTGTTCTTTGGGTCAGTAGTCAGGGTCGGATTTACTGATTGGGCCACTCCCGGTATTTATAGAAGTAGGAATAGACTATATGATCTTTATGGTGCTAGAGAAGCTATGTTAAATGATCCTGCGTTTCTTTCGTATTTAACAAACTACTCAAAAACATTTAAAAAAGTCTGTAACACAGCGAAATGCCTGTTTTTGAGGAAAAAAATTTTAAACTCATCAGATAAAATCAAAGCAACATGGAGACTTATAAATAACGAAACTTGTAAAACAAAATCACGAAAAAGAGAAATAAGGTTAAAAATTAATAATTCAATACTGATACAAGATAAAGATATTGCCGATGCTTTTGATTCATTCTTTTCTGATATTCCTAAAGTTGTTACCCGGTCTCTAAACTCTTCACCTTCAATCGCGGTTAAATTATTAGAATCATCTGTAGATAAATGTACCGAGGTTTTTATATTTAGTCATGTAAACGCTAATTATATTGTGAAAACATTCAAGTCTATTAATATCAAAAATACTGAGGATCTTTGGGGTATTTCAACCAAAGTACTGAGTTCTATTATTAAGGAAGTTGCTCCATACTTGGCCTACATTTTCAATAGTTGTGTTGATGCAGAAGTCTTCCCTGATCTCATGAAATATAGTAAACTGGTTCCTCTTTATAAATCTGGTAGCCACACTGATCCGGCCAATTACAGGCCAATTTCAATACTTCCTGCAATGAGTAAAGTTTTTGAAAAAATTATTCTTACACAGTTGTCCTCTCACTTCAATCTCAATAGGTTGTTACATAAAAATCAATTTGGCTTCACTAAGGGTAGATCGACAACTGATGCTGGTACAGTTCTATTAAAGCACATATTGGATGCATGGGATAAAGCGAAAAACGCTATTGGTGTATTTTGTGACCTTTCTAAAGCTTTTGATTGCGTGGATCATGGTACATTAATAAATAAACTAAGACATTATGGAATTAAAAACAAGGCACTGGACCTTATGCAATCATATTTATCTGATAGAGTCCGAAAAGTAGATATTGGTAAAGAAAGATCTAGGGGATCAAAAATTGATTTAGGAGTCCCGCAAGGATCAATATTGGGTCCTTTTCTATTTTTAGTATATGTAAATGATCTCCCATTTCTAGCAAAAGATCTCTGTGATATAGTCTTATTTGCTGATGATACTTCATTGATTTTTAAAGTTGACAGAAATAAACATAATTATGACGATGTAAATGATTCTCTTTCACAAATACTAGATTGGTTCACCGCCAATAACCTCTTACTCAATGCTTCAAAAACCAAATGCATAAAATTCATGTTACCAAATGTAAGAGAGCTCCCAACTAAGATAATGCTAAAGGATGAGATTGTTCACCTTGTAGACTCAACTGTTTTCCTAGGGTTACATATTGATTCCTCTCTTCAATGGAGACCGCAAATTGATGCTCTCGCAAACAGACTTAGTTCAGCAGCGTATGCGGTTCGAACAATTAGATATATTACCGATGAAGATACAGCTAGGTTAGTTTACTTCAGTTACTTCCATAGTGTTATGTCTTATGGTATTTTGCTTTGGGGACAGGCAGCTGACATCCAGACTATCTTTGTTATTCAGAAAAGGGCGGTACGCGCTATTTATAAATTAAATCCACGAGACTCGTTAAGGGAATTATTTAAAGAAATAAATATTTTAACAGTAATATCGCAATATATCTATGAAAATCTAATGTATACACACAAAAACAGAGATAACTTTATGAAAAGGTGTGATGTTCACAATAAAAATACAAGAAACAAGAACAAATTACACATCCCATCATATAGATTACGAAAGGTAGGCAAATCATTTGTGGGCAATTGCGTAAGATTCTATAATAAGCTTCCATCTGAAGCAACTGAACTCCCTATTCGTAAATTTAAACTGTACATAAAACGAAATCTTAACAAGAAAGCCTATTACTCCGTAGATGACTACGTCAATGATGTCAATGCTTGGCCGGATATCGCTCAGTTCCACACAGACAATAGTATGTAAGACCAGTTAGACTAAGTTATCCTAAGATTGTATTAGTTGATAAGCGACAAACTTGCTAGTGGTTTCTTTTTCACTTCTTCCGCTAGTGGACAAAAAATTGAAGTGAATCAGAGTCAATTGCACCTTATTTCTTGTTTGATAGTAATAACTATTTATCAAGCTGTTTATATAGTAAAAATTTGACTTGTCTAAGTACTTATTTTGTAAGTCTAAAGAAATAAACGATTTGACTTTGACTTTGACTTTGAGTAAGAGACTCTGTACTTAATATGAAATTTCACACCACTGACATATTTCATGTCGGTAAGGTAGCATTCAAAAGAGATATCTTAAAAGTTCTGTGGGAGGACTCTGTATAGAATATAAAATGTATAATTAAGTAAAATTTAATATCAACTTGCACTAGGTAAGTACATTACGTATACATTTTTTGCATTAGGTTAAATTGTATTTTATTTTTCTGATTAACTTTATCTAAATATTTTTTGTAGTTGTTTTTTGTTTTTCTTTATGTTAGACTGTCGGTATATTGTAAGTTTCTTTATAAAAATGTAAATCTCTTATTGGCCGCAAGTTATATTATTATGGTTAAAATTGTTTAGAAAGGGCTGTTGATTTTGTTAAATAATAAAATAAAATAAAAACAGCAGAGATCTTCTGAATTTGCGAAGAAGTCCGTGGATGTCATAAGAGCCGACTAACGGAACCTACCAGACGAAGAGCAGCAGCTTACTCGTGTGTTTTTTCAACGTTTACGATCACTAATCCGCCTGCCAAGCGACATGTGCGTACAAAATGAAACGTACGCTTTGAAGTAGTCCATGCAGTCTGCGTGCAGCGTGGCGGAGCGCGTGTTGGTGAGGATGGCCACTCCCAGCTCGAACAGGATCACGGGGATCATGGTGGCCCGCTGCTGCCATTTTGGACGTTTTCTGGAACAAATAGGTTAACGCTTTAGGTCGAGATGTCATTACAATTTGCGCGATATCAGCCTTGGAGTCAAAGAAGAAATCGGAAATCGGTTAAAACATGTTTATTTCTGATAAAAAGAAAAAAAAGTTATCGATTTTGTTTATGTGTGATTTTAAAAGCAAGCGAGCCCAGACGAGGGCCTTCTTGCGCCTTCAGCCGTGCACCGGCGGCTGTTGCTACATTAAAACGAAATGGAACTATATCGTCAGATGCATTAGCTCGCTTGGAAATTATATAAGGAGTACTAAAGTTATTTACACCGGGATATTTACCTTCTTCCGCTAGTGGACAAAAAATTGAAGCGAATTAGAGTCAATTACACCTTATTTCTTGTTTGATAGTAATAACTATTTATCAAGCTGTTTATATAGTAAAAATTTTGCCTTGTCTAAGTGCTATATTTTGTAAGTCTAAAGAAATAAACGATTTGACTCTGACTCTTACCATGATTTGAATTTTGAGCTTTCCAATATTTCGCCACAGTTTCATGCGCCATGATCATAAATAACCCGGTGTAAATAACCATGATGGATTTAAAAGTTTTATATAAGGAGTAGGTACGTACTTATAAAACTTGAAACATTGATCCACAATAATAGAAGAGAGGTCCGCGAAGTTGTTCCTAAACGTCCTCTCCATGTATTTGTCCTTCACTTGCAGTGCGTCGTAGCTGTTCTGCACCAGGTCGCACTGCTCCATGATGAGCTGCAGCTCCTGTGTTAGGGTTTCTATTTCCTGGGTCAGGACGGCGATCTGGGCTCTGCAATAATAATTAGGTTTGTTTAAAAAAATTATAAACCTAATAACACATAGATTCCTTTTGATCCCATAAATCAGTTCCCGTGGGATATGCATGCGAAGCCGCGGTGCGCAGCTAGTTCATAATAATTATGTTTAAGTAGCAATATATTTGTTTCATGAGCTCTAAGTCCCGGTGACAGACAGACAGTACCTGTATTCCTCCATCTTCTCAGCATTCTCCACTCGGTCCAGGTTTGTCCTGCGGAGCCGCAGCAGGTTCAAGTTCTCCTGCCCTATGATCGAGTCCACACGAAGCTTCAATAGCCACGTCTCTTTTACCTGGACAATAGAGTTCAATCAAATTAAATAATCTAATTTGTTCAGTGTTAAGAGAGAGAATGAAATGCGTGAAACGAATAAGCTGTGTGGTGCTGGCTTAGAATTTGCACCAGCTTATCTCTTCCCGTGGGCGTCGTAAGAGGCGACTTAGGCTATATCCACCGGGGGCGGGCAGTAGCGCCCCTTGCAGTACAATTGTACCATCGAACTGCGATCCCCAACCCGCGTGCGCATTCGCTGCGTGGGGATTATGGGCATTACCCCCCATTTGATAAACGCCGACAAGGCGCTTATCAGGGGAAGGCTTGAGACCAGCAGTGGACCAATAAAAGCTGTTGAGGTTAATGTTGAGGTGTGTCATTTGAAGTCATTTAATATGTCTCATAGCTCCCAAACATCATTGAATCGATGTTTGAGAGCTATGAAATATATTAACATAACATTAACATGTTAAGATTATTATAATCAACTTGAGGATCCCCTAATTAAGCACCCACGAAAGTTTGGCGTACTACATAATGCAACATCTTGCGGTCCTTATGTACTAGATATCCAAGAAGAACATTATCTACACGAGTATAGAGCTCAAAATGCAGTGTCCTTACCCTCTGGTTAAACTTGATGATCCCCTCATTGAGCACTGCGACATCTTTGCATGTGCATCATCTTGCGGTTCTTATCCCGTTGAAATTCAGCAAAGAACATTATCTACACGAGTATAGAGTTCAAAATGTTGTGTTGTGTCCTTACCCTCTGGTTAAACTTGACGATCCCCTCGTTGAGCAGCTGCGACAGCTTGGCGTACTCCGTGTGCAGCATCTTGCGGTACTTGTCGCGCTCCTCGTTGCGGAACCGGACCTTGTCTTCGTAGTCGAACACGAGCCGCAGGTCTTCCTCGTTGAACTGCTCCGGTTCTTTGTCCAGCTGGAAGTGGACTGATGCTTGTTATGTGACTATAATAGGCTAGTGTCCTAAATGAAAATAATAATTCGTTCGTCATTTAGGCCCGTATTATGAAAGCTTCCCCAGCGTTACTTATGCAGTCATTAAGTGAGTTCTATTCAAGCTTAGAATCTCAAGTAAATCTTTATTATAGAACGTAACTCTGACGCTACTTAACTAGGAGCCCTAGCAAAATCTCTACTTGAGTGAGTAGGGTATTGTCTATGGTCTACACAATTAACTAAGCAAAAAACGTCCCTTTACCTTATCAACCTTATCACAATGTTTTTATATGGTGTTTTTTGTGAAGCGAAACGATTTCAATAATTTTTGGCGCTTTATTTAAAAAAAAGCTTTGGTGCGTAAAAATCTTTTCCGAGCATTCGAATAATCACTAGGCACAGATGTGAAAGTTTGAAATCGTTCTAAAATAGACAATTACTCAAGTAATGCTTGGTGACCGTTCAATAATGCGTAACAACGAGGTAAGAACGCTTCCTTACTTGAGGGTTACATGAGTGAGTGTAGATTTTGACATTCGTTCCCAAGCATTGTTTTAAAATTAGTCTTTACTCAAAACTATACTTCAGCATCACTCAAGCATAGGTCGAAGACTGAGCAAGCTTTCATAATACGGGCCTTAGATTATCAGAAGACAAACACATATTCTATTCTTTTGTCAATTAAATAAAAAAATACAAAAATAAATTACGTCGAACTTGCAGCCGTATAAGGCGGCAGTAGAGTGCAGTATCGCTCACCATACACTGCGGCATCGGCACCGGCTTCTTGATCTCTTCGTGCCAGAGCTTCTCCAGCACGCCGTCCATCATCTCCATGAGCGCGCGCTCCTTGAAGTCGTCCTTGGGCTGCGGCTCCGGCGGCGGGATCACCACCTGGCTGGGGCTCACGTACGGCTCGATGTCACACTAGTACAAGTACGTTTACTATTACAAGCTTAGAATGGCTCAGCCACGAAACCGTATTTAAAAAATATGTGCAGATGTTACAACTGGGGCTACATAATGCAGTGCGAATTGTCCAACATTAGATATTTATTTGATTCAGGCGAGAATCGAACCCGCATCCTCCTGCGCTGGCGGTGAAAGCGGCCGCCACGCCACATCGGTCGTCAATGACGAGATCGTTTTCGAACGGAACCGGACAGCTTGAGACACGACTTTATTCTCTATCACCTTCTTTAAGTACAAAGTTATTAAATAAGGGTCTGTTTCACAATGTCCGGTTAAAGTATTGAATACCTATCTTACACATAAATTTTTTGCAGGATAAAAGTGCCTGATTTGAAACAACATGTTATGGACGACTTCTTGCGACAGTTAGTGCTATTTGGTAGTTGTGAAACGTAACAATGATGTTTATCTAACGGATAAGTCACAAATACATAGCTTATTTGGAACGTATGCAGAACTTATCCGTACATTTTGACCCATAATAGTATCTGTGTGTCTACCATGAGTTGTCACAGTTAAATCGCCGGACGATACTACAGTAGTAACGTAAATACGCAGTTAGTTATCTACGCGACTCGTGCTGCGCATTTTAGTGCCCAACTATCCGCAACTATCCATTATAGGCGCTTTAGAAGTTGCTATACATTTTTTTAAATAAAGTTCTGGTGACTTTTGTTAAAAAAATGTATGGCAACTTCGACTCTAGATTGTGAAAACTCATGGTAGAGACAGATACTACTTATAATACAGTAAAGTATCTCACCTCCTCTGGCTCGACCTTGATGAGTTTGATGGGCTCCTCCTCCTGCCGCCACAGCGGGTCGAAGATCTGGATGATGAGGTGGTGGAAACTGCCGCGCAGGTCCGACAGCTTGTTCAGCTCTGCAGAACCATACCAGAGATCACATTCAAGTTTTTTTATTTGCCTTATGTGGCTTTCGTGCCCCTACGGCCATGATAGGCTTACTGTGATCGCCACTTTGCGTGTCCAGCATGGAAGCAGCGGCGTTTATAGTTCGCTACAAAGCCTTGCAGCTGCGAGGAACTGTAGGATGTTCTGTCTCGTAACTCATCTGGGCTGTGCTGATGCTTGCCCAGATGGATGCTAAGTTTTTGCATCAGTGCTCCGCACTCTCTTAGAAAGTGAAGAGGCGTTTCCTCCGCCCCACCACAGAACCTACAGGGTTGGTGTGCGCACAATAGGGTTAAGACTTACCAGAGATATACCAGTTCAGTCCAAGCAGAGTACACATAGGTGATTATATACAATCTGAAGTCTGAGGGACGTAGCAAATACATCCGACCCCGCTAAAGTAACAGTACAAAAATTTGCATCCAAATATGAGCTCATAAAGGTGACTCGTAATCTTCAGGCGCTATATATATACATATATTTAGATATTATAAAATCTTGCTCAATCACAGATCTAAGATTGAGTGATGTTAATGCCAAAGAAATGCGTTACCTACTCAAGCATTGATCAAAGACTGGGCAAGCTCATAATACGGGCCTTAGTAGTGCAATAAGAGAAACATAAAACATGTGAAGTTAGTTACGTAAACATACTCTCATCTTCTAAGGCAGATAGAGAACTCTACTCTACGTGCTCGCTTAAAGTAGTGTCAGGCTGTCAAGCAAGTGTTACTTCAATCTTATAGTGGTATGAGATAAATATACAGGTGGTCAAAAGATACAATGTGTCACCATATTCTGCTTTCCGAGCAAACGAATGCCAATAGTCATCAACAACTAGGTAGGAGTATTTAGCATGTGTTTACTATTAACGTGCTTCTGTCAATCCTACAATATCTTTTATACTACAGTTGCTCAGAAAGTTGCTTATTCCTATTCCAAACAAAAGGTAGAAATCACGTCTTTGCCGGGTACCGAACCGCGGGAGGAAAACTCTATGGAAATTAATTTTTCACGCATTTAGCGGGAGAGAAATATGTATGGAAATCCATGTCTAATGAGTTTTTTTTTTTAATTTTCCTCATATCAGTTGGTAGCTATGGTTACTTTCATAATAAGTAGGTCAGACGTAGAAAAGTTTTTACTTAAAACCCGCCATATTATATCGGCTTCTTCGGGACAATTATAAAAAAATAATCACGTGGAAAATGTACGTGCGCGTATATTATATATTGCTCACATTGGAGTTTACAATTTGTATTTACGCGGTGATTTTGAAGATGTTATTCGATGATTTTCCTCGAAGGTTTAGTATAAGCACTAGGTATGTATCAGTCGGGAGAAAGTGCGATATCTATCTCGTGTGTTTTAAGACGAATGACACACTCGGTGGCAACTTTCTCAACTCGGTGTACAATCTACTATTATTTAGCAATACCTACTAAATTGTTGCCGACACTACCCAAAGGTAGAAAATGTTATCTAGCTAGAATTATGTTCGCCCATGTATGTCAGCAAAAATTGCACCTTACCACCACTCTCTCTGGGGTGATTTTTCTGTGAAGTGAATAGTTGCCAACCCCGGCTTGCTCGATATCTTTTGTTTTTAACTCAAAGCAAAATAGTTTCAAACTGGATAGGCATTACGTTTGGCGATAGTACATTTTTTGTGCAACAAAGTATATTCTATCTATCTACAACTACATTATGCACAAGAATGGAACCTTCGATAACGAATCGGAGTCGTGCATTCCTCTCCATGACGAGGCCGACCTCTCTCTTCTTCTGCGACATCAGCTCATCGAACTGCTTGTTGAACCAGAGCCGCATGTTCTGGCTGGTCAACTAGAACCACAGGTGGACGTCATGTACAGGGAGTCACGGAAAGGGTGTATGAAGCCGAAAATAGGGGAATCTGGACTCCAAGGGGATTAACTTGTGAAATAACGATTTTCGGAATTAAGTATATTTATTATTTATCCGTCAAGCTGAAGACAGGGTGCTATGGCGCTCATTGGGGAGGCCTATGTCCAGTAGTGGACTAATAAATATAGCTGATGATGATGATGGTGATTATTTTTTTGCAAATAATAAGGTTTTTTGTTTTTCCTATCGTGTTCTTGTACATGCTCCGTTCGTTGGTACAGAGGCGTGTCAGGGTGCACGCGTAGCGTATAATCAGCCATAGAAATGCTCCACCTTGGTGAATAACGCCGGAGACTTTGACAATATAGTCTCCCATCACGCGTTTTAAGCTTCGTCAAATCCTTTAAAAATTCCGTAAAATTACGTCTGCAAATAATCTCAAAAACAAAATTCAAAAAATCGTGGAACAAACGTCGTCGACGGCTTCGATGTCCTGTCAACCCCCTTTCGGCTTAGTAGACCTTTCCGTGGCACCCTGTATAACTTTCAAGCAGTAGGCTAGACTCCTATCAAAGACTTTGTCCTATCGTATTACGCAAGGTGCGAGCAAGCGAGAGAGATGGACGGCTTACAGTACGCGCCGCGCCGCACCGATTGCATAACAGACAGAATATATAATTTACCAGTAGTAGAGTACCTAATAAGTCTCTCCAACTTGACGTGGGAGGCGCGGCGTAAGAATCGACCCTCCAACGCAACCCGTTGAAGCCTTAGAAGCTGACTAAGAAAACCCTACCAGAGCGGCGCCGGCGGCAGCTTCCTTCTTGTACTTTTACTGCAATCAGCAATCTGCCTTCCAAGCGTGTCGATTATGGCAAAACCCCTTGTTTGTAGGAGGCATTTTCTGTTCAGCAGTGGACATGTGTGCTGATGAAGATACCCAGGAGTGGGCCCGTAGCGAGCCAGCTCCCCAATCTTCACAAAACACAATCAGCTGTTACCTTCACAATCTGCTGCTGCCAGCCCATCTGCATGAAGCTGAAGGCCAGCGCCTGCGGCACCGCATAGGGCGGCACCGTTACGTAGCTGTGCGCGCTGGAGCCCGACAGCACGTAGGGCTGCGCGCGCTCCTCCTCCTCCTCAGCCACGTCCGCCTCCAGTGCCATGGTGGACATCTGGCTCGCGTTGGACTTGCGGTTACTGTCGCCACGCACTGAGAGGGATGACATCGGCGCTATCCTGCAAACATGACTCATTGGCCTCAACACAGAACTTGCCAAAACTAAAATAATTTGACAGGACGTTGGCGTCCCTTTCATAACGATCGAAATAAAAAGGATGGCATCAGTTTTATTCCTGTCATATTATCAGTTTAGTTTTGATGACTTCCGAATAGACAACATTATTCGACTCCGTTTATATTGATACATACCTCCCTACTACCTGCGCGTCGCTTTGTAGCTCTTTGGGGAAACCTAAATCCAACACTGGACTAGACTGAGCTAGACTGATGATGATGAAATTTAGGACGATGCTTGTATTGATAATATTAATCGAGAACAAAAAAATAATCTTTATAACTGCAAATAGTGTAAGAAAATCACACATATATTATAAATGCGAAAGTTACGATTTTTAAATGTTTGGACTAGTTTTATATATGTATATTATGTATAGGTGTGCGCGGGCTGTGCTTGCGGTAGGGCACTGGGAAAAGATTCCACTTTTATCCCATAGAAGTTGGAAACACTGAACGACTCGTTATAAGTGTGGATTGAGAACTCACTTTTAAAAGGAGCTTTCAGTCCACACACACTTCGTCAATGGGAGAGAGTGACAGAACATACGGCCAGCCACATCGGGAGCTGGTGCGGCGGCGGTAGGACTGCGTAGTTACAATATGAACATACTGTTCTAGACTGGCGACCACGTCCAGGGTATGCTCGTCCCAGGGTTCGAACAGGTGCTTGTCGTTCTCCATCTCCAGCGTGCGCAGTGCCTCCGTCTGCTGCAGCTCCAGCCACGTCGGGAGCTGGTGCGGCGCTGGCAGGACTGCGTAGTTCTCCACCTGGAGTTATCATCATTATTTGACTGTTTTGAAACTAGTGGTTAGCGCGTAATAATATCATCGTGAATTTTTTATGTACTTTTAAGTTCACAGGGTCCGTAGTTAACCCGCCTACATTCATAATGAATTCGTCAAACTACGAAAGTTTTTATAGTAAAATAGTTTTAAGTCTTGAGGCAAGTCTACACCAGATTTTTCGATCCACTTAAGTATGAAAAAAAAACAAAAGTAACTTAGGAACAAATTAGATCATATTCTATTCTATACAATGGCGAAATAAACAAATAGGTATACGTAAAGTTTTTTTGTATTTTTATCTAACACTCCACATCTGTGACCATACAGGTCATTGTCCCAAAGAAACAGCTGACTTTAGGGTTGTCATCTCGTTACAAATCAGGGTGGAACCCCTGCCCCCCTTTTCGCATAGTACACATATTTTCATATACGTTCTATATAATTTTTATTATAAGTACATAGAAAACACCCAGCACGAGTTTTTTAAGTGGTTCACAAAAATCAATATTTCGCAAACCCAGGGTGCATACGTGCTTACGTCCCGTTGACCTCATAAAATCTGGTAAGAAGCAAAGTTTTATAAGTATACTGAACCCTCATTGCGTAAGTCCGACTCATACATGACGTTTTAGTCAATACATACATGGTAGTGAGAGAAGATGGCGAACAGTTTGACTCTCGGCGACAGCATGGTGTCCCAGCAGCGCGCCTTGATCCAGAGCGTCACTTTGTCCTGCGCCTTTATACGCGCTTCGGCGCTCAGACGGATTTCTTCTCTCTCTCTCTCCGCCTGACAAAAGGGTTCAAATTCTATGAAAAATTATTACTCCTTGGTAGAAAATTATTGAGTAAATAATGAATCGCGTATTTTCACAAAAAGAGAGGTTCGCAATTGGACTGTATTTTTTTAAATGTTTGTTATCTCAGAACTTGACTGGGACCGATTTTCATGATTCTTTTATTATTTGGTAAGTTTGTCTCCTAAGAATTCTTCTACACTATAGTTGGCCCTGTGCACTACAATTCCCTTCAGTTTTTTAGTGAATATGGCCATCGACGCGGCACTAGTTATAGAGTCTGGCAGATTATTATAAATTTTTACTCCTATATAGTCAATTTTGTTTTTTGCTTTAATCAATCTTATTGTGGGTAGCTGTAGACGGTGACGATGTCTTGTGGGGTAGTTGTGGGCATCAGCCCACGTCGGGAATTCCTTAAGGTGACTTCTGACGAAATTGGCCGCTTGCAGAATAAACTCGCATGGCAACGTCAGTATTTTAGTCTCCTTAAAGAGCCCCCGAGCAGGATGGTCCCACTCCACGCCACACAGGATTCTGATGGCACGTTTCTGTAGACGGAACGGTATGAGACTTTCAGCTGCTTCTCCGAAGATTTCTACACCATACGTCAATACAGAATGCAAGTACCCGTGATACGCCATTTGCTTATTGTCGAGGTCGAGGCTTCCATTTAGGCGGGACAGTGCAAAACACACTGGTGGTTCCCGTGTGGTCCCATTTTAATTTTATCCATTTCTGACACTGGGATCCATAAAATTGAAGCCGGTTTATAGTTTTTTTTAAACAAAATCAATTATAATAAATCTAAACCTAGGGGGTGCGCAGTAAATTTCTTATGTGTATGATGATTTCTACGAGGGTGCGGGGCGGGGCGCAGCTAGTATGTCATCATCATCCGCAGCCCGACTTCACCCACAGCTGGGTATAGGCCTCCAAACTTTTGTGCCTTTCCACACGGTCCCGCGCTGATCTCATCCAGGTTCGTCCCGCGATGTTGGATAATATTGTCTGCGCATCTTGCCGCTGGACGTCCGACGTTTATGTAACCAGTTCTTGGTATACAGCTAGTATGTACTACTATACCTACTCCAAATAAAAAACCAGACATTGGCGCAGAACGTGGCACAGAACCTCGAAGCAATTCAATTGACCTTTCTTTCGTTTTCGAATCCAAATTTAAACATTTTTCATGGTGAGATTATGCGTTGTTTTAGTTTTTAGTGATAACCTTGTTGTTTTCTGTTATTGTTATATGATTTTGTTTATTTTTCATAGATTACCTTTGTTGAACATAAAACGTCTTGAATTCCGAATCGGAGTATATGCAATTATAACCTGCTTGTTCCGCTCCTTCTTATGTTCCATGTGCAGATTGAACTCCGCCAGCGAGAGCTGATGCAGAGGCACCTCCGCGATGTTCTCTTCTAGAAGTTTCACCAGCTGCTTCTGTGCGCTTTCGAATCCTTTCACGACCTCTTCGCGCTGGGTCTTGAAGTCCATGGCCTCTTCGCGGACTTTCTTATCTTCTTGGCGCTCCAAGTAGTTTTCTAAAAAATGAGTATATAGGAATAAAAATTTTTAAACTTTCGCGATTTGTTAACATAATTTAATGATTATTTATCGGGTATTTATCGTGTACCTTTGTTTTTATTTATACAATCGCCCCGTGACCACGATCGCTGTAATGCGGTAGAAACGTAGGGGAAATAAAAACAAAGGTACGCGATAAATACCTCATAAATAATCATTACAGTATAGGAATGCATATTATTTATGATACAGCCTATATTGGTTTTTACCTACTTTTTTATTGGATGATGGTCAAGCGTTTGGTTTGCTACCTACTCAGAAACCGAAGATGTGTCCTAAGATAGATCACGCTTTTCCAGAAGGACCTTATTTACCCTGGATTTGAAGGCTAGATTGTACTCTAATGGGAAAACTGACGCAGGATGTTAATTCCACTCTTTGGCTGTCGATATATATTATGAAAGTACCAAGAGCAGAATTTTTTGGTTCGACACTGTGGTATGTCGACCAGGAATGGGTGGTATAATTTTGTGCGTCTGCTGGTCCTATGGTGGAAGGGACAAGATGGGATAAGGTCGTACTTGCGCACAATCACCGGAACAGGGGTTCAGGGGAAAGGGGTGCTTGTAGAACACTGACAGTCAGGCAACGCGTCGTCTGTGATCGAGGCTTTGTAGGTTAGATTCTGCAAGCATGCATCTATAAATCTAACAGCGCGGGAGGTAATGCCGTTTTGAGATTCTTACTTCTTAATATTGCTTACAAACACACTAATATTATAAATGTAAAAGTTTGTATGGATGTATGGATGGATGTTTGTTACCTAGAGGTAACAATCCTAATCCTGGAATCAAACATAGGATACGTTTTATTCCATAAATCAGTTCCCGTGGGATACAAATCACGTTTAACTACTTTCCATGGGATCAACGCGTGCGAAGCCTCGGGGCGCAGCTAGTTATATCTAAAACTCAACGCCAAGTAGGTAATTGAGTTTATGTTGTTATTATTTGTATAGTTTAGTGTATAATTATACTCACTGGCGTGACTCTCGTTGATATACACGATGTTGCTGCTTTCTTCCAGTAACGCCACGTCTAGTAGAGGTCTCTGTACGACGACCTTACAACGACAAGAGTTTTATTAAATTTCTAGGTATTCAAATGATCCACAAAAAAATCTACTTCTATGGGACTTGAACCCGCATCGATCTGATCGCAGCGAGTCGGGCTCGCAGAACTGCATGCGATTCGTTAGCAACGAAAGTGTTAACCCGAGCAAGCAAGAGAAGGTCACTTCATACACTGCTATACAGGGTGTCACGGAAAGGCTGTTTAAACCGAAAGGGTGACTGGATATCGAGGGGGTCAACGTTTGTTCTATACAATTTTTTGAAGATTTAATTTTTTTTCTTCATAGGTATTCGTTCTATAAAGTATTACTTACGTACAGTCACATGCACTGCACACACGTTACACGCTTTATTTTTACTGAAAGGTATGTAGTGTAGGTACTTCAATTTTGCATGTTGTTTTGACAAGACAACTACCTACTCCTTCTCAAAATCGCTGAGTCATCAGAGCTAGAGCCGACTTACTGGACGACCGTGGTCTGTCCATTGACAAACCACGGTCGGGCAAAAAAGCCGGACAAATCACATGGGTACACATGAATGCAGTTGACTGTACAAACCTTGTCTCTATGGAGAACAGTGAGCGACACCGTCAAGTTATCCGCGAGCGTAGCGATGCAGTTGATTCCAATGTCGGCCACAGCTGTCTTTATGCCCGTCTCGTAGCGATGGGATACGGCTAGCTTTAGATCTGAGGATTTACATATTATTGTTTAACTGGTTGTAGATAAAACAACTTGCTAGTGAACAGAGAGGTAAGCGAGGAAAAAGGACAGGTCGCAATGTAGGAACTTTTATGGAAAAAGGAGACGTCACATGTACCTACTCGTAACACGAAGGTGTAAATTCTAGAAGATATTGATTGATTGATCGTCTCTGTCGAATGGATGCAAGCATACCACATTTTTCTCAAAAACTCTATCTACTCGATATATATTAATATTATAGCAACACGTACAATGTTTATGTTGCAATCAAGTTTAAATCTAGCTTTATGTAGCCTCATATTTGAAAGTGATTGTGATTGTGTTTTGTACGTTAAATAACTAAATACCATATTCGTGAGGAGCATCCGGCTGCCTGAGGATGACTTTCCCGTCGAATCCGAAGGTCAGCAGCGCCGTGTCGATGAAGAACCCGTCGAACTGCTTGATGTCGTGTCCGACTTCGACGATGGCGTCTAACTTCACGGAAACTGTCACGCCTTTCTGTTGAACGTTTAGTTTTAATCGTTGGTAGGTATACTTCGATCGGGTATCCGCTGCCTCCTCCGTATATACCTAGAACCTTACAAAACTTATATAAGAAATTGTCTACCATTGTTTTGACACGGACAGTTTGCGCAAAGACTAGACATTTGAAGTCGAATTTAATATGTTTTGCGTGTAAGTACCTACCGAACCTACCGAAAAGCGTACCTTAAATAATAATATACAAACAGGATTATCAAATCAGACTCATCTCTGATAATACTTGCAACGCTTTCTACGTGTCAAGTGCAGCTAACAGAATATATTATCAATTAAAAAAAATGCGTTTGGTTCACTCACCTCGCCCCCCAGTTTGCAGATGTGGAAATGTCGCGAGAGATGCGGGATGGCCAGCAAATGGTCCTTCTTGGCCAGGGGTAGAAGCCGGCTGTATGGACCCTGCATCTTGCCCGCAAACTTATTGTCTTTGCCAGTTATTGCGTTGATGACGATTATTCGCTCCCCTGAGAGAAAGTGAAACAGACACTTAGCTGCAAGCATACTAGCTAATTATACGCAACAGATTCCGAGCTGTGGCAATTCTTTATTTATCTATACACTGTTTGTCTTCCAAATAAATAAAAATAAATAAATAAACAGTACCATGGAGCCCCAAACTAAGCGGACCTTGTGTTATGAGAACCCGATGTCTTGATGTAAATTCATTTTTGATGTTGTGATCATTTGCAAAAAAATATAATTTAATGTTACGAATATCCCAGTGCGGAGAGCGAAGTAAGCCGCTAACATTCACACAACCTGGCGCTTCAAGCGAGCTGTGGCTAGTGAAGTGAGAAAGTGTGTTGTGTGTGTCGATGGTTGTGTGCGCTCACCGATGCAGTACTTGTCGGAGAAGAGCACCAGGCTGAAGGCGCGCATGAACTCGCCCACCTTCATCAGCATGCAGTCCGCCAGCCCGCGCCCCAACTCCGCGTATCGCACCACGCTTAGCTTGTAGGTGTTCGAAAGCTATAATGTTAACAATAACAGATTAAAGTCACGCAACACGGAACTAAATTTAAATGTTGAACCCTAGTAGGGTTTTTACAGAAGGTTCCAACATTAACATTAACCATGACAGAACCACTCACATTCAAAATAAATATATGTCCAGCAGCCATCGCCGCCGCTATGATCTCCTTCCCTGTGTTAGAGTAGACGATCCTCGACACCAGCTGATGCGTGAGGCACATCCGGTCCACCAGCGTCAACTCCAACTTTCCCTCAACCGTCCCGAGTCTGAACAGAGACATGCCGTAATTGTTTTCGAAGCAGCCGAATATGCATATGATGTGTTCTACGGGACTGCACTCGAAGGATATGTCCTCGCCTTCTATGAATTTCATAAGCACCTAAAAGTAAAGTATAGTTGTGTTTGCAGGAAAGAAAGCCAGCCAGCTATGAACAGAAATTGTCGATTTATTAAGTATTCTTAGGTCTAGTCAGTCCCGAGGAAAAAGAGAAAGCGCTCTGTCCTTTCGTGCTTATATAGACCGGCTAAGCGCCTCTAGTGGCGTTTGAGCGAACCACGTAAGGAGCATAGGTATCTATCGATCGACTATAGAGATTGCAAGAATTTTGTACTTGCACCTTTGGTCAGGTATCTGGTGCCGCCGCTGAGACACAGATGGCGTTGTGTTCAACAATAGTTTAGAAATACTTATCGGAAAATTATACGTGACACGGTTATTTTGAGTTTCCCGATATTAGTTTCAACTGCGCCGATATTTTAAGGCAGCAATTTCCTTTGTGTATTTTAACAACAACTCTACTGCGTTCAATCAATTATGCCAAGAGTGAAAGTTATGGCAAAGCCCCCCAAGTTACCTGGGGATGACACTTTCAACAATGGTTGTAGGTATGTGTGCTGTGGGGTGCATAATATTTTTCTTGTAACGGCCCGCGGCTTCGCACGCGTTGTTTCTATAAAAACGTTTAAGATTATTTATTTATAACCCAAGGGAACTGAGTTATGGGATAAGAAGTAGCCGAAGTGTTATTCTATCTTGTATGCAGTTCTAATTTCAGCCTGATCCGTTCAGTAGTTTCTGCGCGAAAGAGTAACAATCATCCATACAAACATTCGCATTTATAATATTAGTAGGATTGGCTTACTTTAGAGCAGTTTGATTTGCTAATCAAATGGAGATTCTTACCAACTTCCCGGAGAGGATTTCGTAGATACAGAGAGTTCCCTTGCCGTTCATCGTGACTAAGTATTCAAAGTCAGGTGCTACCATCTGTAATTTCCTGATATATCTGAAATTATAAAGCAAAGATTGTAGTGCAATGCTGATCTTTTCTTATCAACGAATTTAAATAAATAAGTGTAGAGACTTTAATCGAGCAAGTGGATCAAGCTAAGGTCTCAGCGGCGAGTTGGAATGAATGAAAGACAAACTTTTTTAGAAAATGTAGTTCTGGTGGACGGTTTGCTAAGTTGGCCATAAGCGAACAAATGAAATAAATACCTCTGTTTATAGGACAAAGCAGTGATCTGCAGTTTATCCTCCGTCTCTGGCGTGATCCGGTACAGCAGTCCGTGCTCGGTCCACATGGCTGCCATGTCGCAGAGTGAGTTGGAGACCAACTTCACGACGGTCTCGTGGGGGACGAACGAGAATACCACCTTCCATTTGTGGTCAGCTTTCTTTAGCCACTGGGGAAAGTTTGAGACGGTTTACACAACCAATAAAACTAGCAGCAGTTGATTTCGGTAAAGCCGATTTCACACTATAATTAACAAAATATTTACCTATGGCAATCAAAAGCTAATTTATTTAAAAATAAACACATTTTCATAACCTACAAGGATTTTACTCAAACAAAGGAAAATCAATAAACCAAGGCAATGAGAATTTGAACATTGCAACTACACTGGCGCTACGGTCCGAGAGATGTTCGACTCGCACGGTGCCCGTCTTCGTGGTCTAGCGGTTATGACATCCCCGTACTGAGGTGAGGACGCGGGTTCGAGTACCGCCGATGCCGAAATTTTTTGGGATATTATTTCATTTCTTAGAAATTACCTAGAAGGCACTATAATACCTAACAAAACCTTAAGGTACAGGTCAATCGAGTGTTCAATATTCTAAAGCCAAGTGGGGAGACCCTTTGTAGAACTTAATACGACATAATACATCACATAGGTCAAAGGACCGGAAGATATATCATCTTCCGTGTCATCACCATCATTTGTATCAGATCGACAGACTGTCTACCAGATTTTGTACTGGAATGATGAAGAACAACTAATAAGAAGGTGCTGAAGAGAACAGAAGGCTTCCGCTAGTCCAGTACCCGGTAATCAATCGGAGAATTATGGCAATTGCGAAAAACAGTCGCTCTATAAATACGGGGAAATTGCCCTAAAATTGGGCCGGGTTTTATTAAGGAAAACACAATGATAAAACATGAAGAGCTATGTTTAAGAAGAGTGTATGAAGTGTGTAGGTGTAATATGTATATGAAGAGTGTATCAGTATATGAAGAGCTACGTAAAATGGTAAATAGACTAGAGTAGACTTACACGCAGACAGTTGTCGGAACAATACATGAGAATTCCGCTGAGGAACGTGCAAACGCGGGGCACGTCCGTCCCGCTGTGCTCCTCCGACCACTCCAGGCTCGTCACCATGCCGATGCCGTCCGATAGGACCTGGTACAGAGATACCTATGCTTAGCATTCAATGTTACACCACCCTAATATTAGAAATGCGAAAGTTTTGATGTTTGTTACCTCTTCAGAAGGGTCTTCACCTCAAAAGTACCGACGAATAAGACTTAAATATTGTTTTTTTTTCATAGATGTAGGTATAGACGTGGAATAACATAGAGGATACTTATTATCCTAGAAAACATGTGCGAAGCCGCAGGCGGCGGCTAGTTTACAATAAGTGTCATGTGTGAAAGCAAAGACGGCATATGGGACTCCCCATGTTTACTCCACGCATCTCTGTCCTGAGCCAGTTGTAGTAGGTACCCTGCCTTCTCAAAGGTGTCTAATTCATCTCGTTAAAAAAATCTCTTTTCGTAGGTCGCCTCGACACTTTACTCTGTTGGGTTTTTTCTAGGTTGGTCTTTACTTGCTTTTACGAAATTTAAAGCAATAAATATTTTCTGCCCAGCTCCATTTAAGATTTGTACCGGTTTGGGCCTACGGTGTTACGTACGGTCTGTCCGTTTTAGGTACACCAAGAAAACTATCTGTGCGGTGCTCTACTTCTCGTTGGTAGACTCGACTTTGTACTTTTGATTGCCGGTTTGTAAAGTCTGTAAGCGCGCAGTAAGTCTGTACACCAATACCTAATTAAATATACGTCATCGAAATAAGGATATAAACTCACACTATAAAGGTTGGCGTCCTTATCGATGGCATAGAGCTGTCCCTCTGTGCTCCAACAAACGTTAATGAGCTTAGGCTCGGAGACTTCCCAGCCCTGGACCTCCTTCTTGGTCCTCTTCATCATGAAGCAGCGCTTGTAGCAGAGAGCAACCTCCCACACGTTCAGCCCACCGCCCCAGCACTGGCAGACCAGCATGTGGGTTCGGCTAGACCTGAGGCACGAGTCAACATTTTACAAGGCTAGGTACACCTTAGCAGCACACTTACTTTTACTGCTGAATATGGACAAACAAGGTTTTTACTATAATCGACATGCTGCAGCGTGTCGATTATAGTAAAAACCTTGTTTGTCCATGCTAAGGTGTAGCCTTGTAAAATGTTGACTCGTGCCTTTATATTATCCATAATTAAACTTAAACTTCAAAAAACCTAAACTGCAAAAAACCGATCCACCAGCGCGCTGGTGGATTGGTTTTTTGCAGTTGAAGGTGTTAAAAATATACCTACTTCAGAAGGAATCTACTGTTCTTCCTCTGGTAGGTTCCCTTGGGCTAGACTCGTGCGGCATCCACGGGCTGATGCAGAAGACAATTCATGTGAAAGCGTGAGATGAGGACCGAAAGATGATGTCAATGTAATCATCATCATTTGTATCATCCCGTGTCTACCGGTTGCTGGATGTAGGTTTCTTTCAATTCCTGCCACACATAGGTCTTGGATTGAAAGGATCCAGATTCTGTTAGCAAACCACGCAATACGAGTACTATCGATTCTTGTAACTCTAAAATACCCTTCTGATTTACTGTTATTCAAAGCTAAAATTTCCTTTTTTACTTCACTCTCAGACATTGGTAAGAGAAACAAAGAATTGAGTTTTGTTTTTGTATTCTTATTTTTCTTTGATTGAAATGATGTCAAGTTGTTTGTCAAGTTAATATAATAATTGTTGAAAGTATTAGCAATGTCAGTCGGATTAGAAATATTCATGTCTTTTATTGAAGTTGTATTAAAGTGTTCATCATAATTAATATTATTTTTCGTTTCTCGTTTAATAACTGTCCGCGTTGCTCTACATTTATTTTTGCTATTTACTATGTATTTTAAATTTGATTTTTCTGATTTTCATGATTCTTATTTTATATGAAAGCTGGTGCTTCCCGTGTAGTCCTATTTTAATTTGGTTTACTTGTGACAATGAAAATCCACGAAAAAACTATAAAAATTTAAGTTGGTTTATAGTTTTTTAAAACAAAATTAATCATTCTTACGATTTTTTTCTTTATTTAACTTTCACTTTTTTGTCTTGCTGTAACACTTCACTTTTAGATTTTTAACTTGTATTTCTTCGGTCACATAGGTCGATTTATATAATATATTTAAAATTGCTGACGTGTCCAAGGGTCCTGTAAGGTCTGAAGAAAATTTTATACACTCACATATAAATCTGTGACCTGCGCACCACCCCCGTCGGTACGGAGATGAGCCGCTGCTGCGTGCGCCAGCTCCACACAGACATCAGGTAGTTGGGGAACCCGCAGTAGCCTGCCACCAGGTCGTTTTCCATCATGCACAGTCCCTTGTATCGGTTCACACTCATATCTACGAAAGTTAGGTTAAGTCACACAAAAATCATGCCTGCACCTATGATTTTGGTCTAACCTAACTATGTAAGTTATGATTAATCCTGGGCACGCCACTGCTGGGCCAGGCCTCTCATAATCTCTGTTCCGTCTTAGTCGAGTCAGAGCACCCCTAGGAGCTCGACCTTTGCAACATGTTATTGAATCTGCATCACAGTTCTCCTGGCATGCGGCACGTGACCAGCCCAATCCCACTTTAGCCTTGTGGGTTTCCCAGTACCTAGGTACCTCAACCTCAACAGCCTGTATTTGTCCACTGCTGGACGCAGGCCTCCCTTTGATAAGCGCCTTGTTGGCGTAATGGGGAGTAATGCCCATAATCCACACGCTGGCCATGCGGGTTGGGGATCGCAGTTCGGTGGTAGAATTGTCCTGCAGGGAGCGCTACTGCCCGCCCCCGGTGGATATCCCTTAGTCGCTTCTTACAACACCCACGGGAAGAGATGGGATGGTGCAAATTCTAAGCCAGCACCACACAGCAAACCTAGGTACCTACATGTTATGTAAAATAACCCACATTATGAACTAAGGGGTAAACAGTAGTCAATGTTCTTTCACGCACCTGTGTGGCTTAGATTTGCACCACCACGACTCTTCCCGTGGGTGTCGTAAGAGGCGACTAAGGGATATCCACCAGTGGGCGGGCAGCAGCGCCCCCTGCAGAACAATTCTACTACCAAACTGCGATCCCCAACCCGCATGCCCAGCGTGAGGATTATGGGCATTACCCTCCATGAGATAAACGCCAGCAGGGCGCTTAGGGAGGCCTGCGTCCAGCAGTGGACCAATACAGGCTGTTGAGGTTAAGGTTCTTTCACCATCTTTTTTTAAAACGAATTTTATATAAGATCTGTTCAGTGTTTCGGCCTGAAGAAAATAGACAATCAGAATGACGTAATGACTTCCGATTTTATAATAATAGTATGGTGTGGATACCTTACCAACCAAGGTACGTGCCCACGTGTTAGCATCTAGACCTGTTCGTATCCATTGCCATAATATAGGCAAGTATACTTGCTTATATTTTATTGATAAAAGCTATCATGAGTATAACATACCTTTTAGCTCTGCGATAATCTGAAATTGTGGATATGTAACAACCAAAATCCTGGCATTTTTTATCTTTTCTGCAAAGGCAAATACGTATGCCTTGTGAGCTGAAATCAAATCATAAGATTGGGTAGCTATTTAGCTTAGGTTACAGCAGTAGGTAGGTAATGTAGCTGTTTTCTTGATAGATCTTCCATGCTAATTGATGATGATGGTGAGAGGACTTGTAGTATATAAGTTGGCTTGGATTTGATGCTGATTGTAGATAATAGGTAAGTGAACCTATGGTTTATCCATTTTGAATGAAGCATGTTAGTAAACAAACTACGACACAAATAACAAAATCTCACTTGCTTTGGCGTCGAGTTTCAGATATAATTGTAAGCAATTTTTATTGAAGGGAGGATCTAAAATCGACAAGTAATGGTGTCGATTCTGTTGTTTTAGGATTAGCTAAAATTAGGATTTCGGAATTTCAAATAGATAAAAACGATTCTATGGTTGAAAAATTTGACTGACACGTTAAAAATTACAATGACAGCTCTAAAATTAAGCTGACAGACCTAAAACAACTCAATTTAGTTAAAATGGCTACTCGTATAACCATATTCCTTGCGTAACATTTTAGTTGTTTGAAAAATGAAACTAAAGGGTTTAAAATTAGGATGACAGCTCTAAAATTAGATTGACAGATCTAAAACAACTTAAATTAGTTATAAGTAGCTTTAACCCTATTCTTTGCATTACATTTTAGCTATGGTTAGCAACGTCTACCTAATTTTAGCAGGCATCTAATTAGGTCATGATTAAAATTTATCGATTTTAAACTGGTATCGATTTGAATTTCTAAACGATTTCTCAAACAAATGGATGAGCTGTTTGACCCATGTAAAGAAGTATTTTGAAATAACATTTTAGATAAGAACATATTTTGGTTACAGCAAAAGCCCAACCACTCAACTCAGATGGGTTTTGCGATTTTGAAAAACGTTCTAGTTCTAATATAGGTATTTTAAGGACCTTTATAGAGAATACCATAATTTTTTGGTCTACCTAGCATAGAAAATTTAGGAATCTCAAAATTTAGGTTAGGAATCCTAAAACAACATATTCGACACCAGAGTAAATTAAGTATAAAAGGGCGCGCCAACAAAGTGAATTTTAGGTTAAGTATGGGCGGTTTGTTTACTAACGCTTCATTAAAAATGGACACGTTATAATTCTTTCCAGGTGGAGAATACAATCTAACTGATAAGAATCTATCACTCTGTTGCTTAAATGACAAAGTAAGGCCTAGGATACTCAGAACAGAACCACTACTGTCAGAAAACAGTTTAGGCCATAAACATAGAATTTTTTCACTATGTTGTTTAAGCTCTAAAAATATCATCATCGTCATCATTAAGCTCTAAAAATATCATCATCATCTTAGCAGATGATGCCCACTGCTGGACATAGGCATCATCTAAAGATTGCCTAAATAAATCACAGAGTTATGCGCATGCCTTTTTGGGTCGCATCGCACGCATCTGAAAGTCCGGCGCAATGTAAAGAAAGCGCAATGCGCGCCGTTTTGTGAAAAGGATGGGCATAGGATTTCGTGTTCATGAACATTACTACTTGAACAAGTAAGCAAAAATCTAGTTTTTGCTTATATACAAGATAACTACACAATTTATAAAGAACTGTGTCAAGAAGCCGAGAAAAAAAATAAGTCACTTCAATAGACCGCAGGGTTTCATAAAACTCAATCAAATTACGTGAAACAGTGCACTTTCTTGATTTTTTTATGCAAAATTTTCTTTCTCTATAATGTTTTCATATCCATGGAACCAAGGAAAATAGTGTAGAATTTTATGTAGAGTTCTTTACCACAGGCCTCCTGTGAGTACTGAGATCTAGGCCTAGATTGACCACCAATATCCCGTTATGTTCGCCCCTTAGCAATAAAAGTTTACCAGCAACAACCTCCACACCATCACCCGCCTCCTCATTGTTGGCCACATACACTATCTCTGAGTTGGTATCGAGGTTATAGAATGTTATATAGAGGTCGTAAGCCACTATAATGGTGTCTTTGCCCATGAACGTTATTTTATCAACCAGGTGGGGAATCACCCATCTGAAAAGAGTGCAATAGTTTATTTATGGAATTATTGTATTGAAGTTACCCTAAACATAAATCTCAGCTACAAATTTTACTGGCTTGTATATTGAGCCTCGGTTTGGGAAGAACTCTTGGTTCGGGAAGAAGTAAGGTGGATGCTATTTTTGGTGAGCAGTTGATGATTGATCAATATGGGCTCTGGCCCACATTGAACAATCTCTCTGGAGAAAAGGGATGAAGGTAGATGTCTGCTGCTGTTGATGATCATGATAAAGATCGTCATTGATGGCTGGAGAGCTGCTATGCTTTGTTGAAGAAATCTTGGGACTTTTAGCCATAAAAAAAACCTGTTTAGGAATTTACTCATCAGGTTTCGGCAAGAGTTGTTCGAGTCGACAGCTGGCACGACTAAGGTTACCAGTTTTGGGGGGAAGGTTTCCCCCCAAATAGGTACAGAGGAAGATCTTCTCTGAACCTCTGATTCACAAAGCCTGGTGGTCTATTGACCAACTGTTGATGTTGGATAGTTGTAGTTGCAACCGAATCAAGTGTTAAGGTGATTTTACGAATTATTCACTTTTTGTTTTTTCCAATAATGTTGAAATTTGTCTTAACAATATCTAGCGGATATTTTTACGGTACCTAGGTACATTGAGGTAGGTTTACTATGTCCAGTTTTACAGTGTATTAGCCTTGTAGTTCGGCTCATGTTGCCTACAATCAACAACTAACATGTAAGCTGATAAACCAAATAATGCAGATTACAATATTTTTTGAAAATATTTTTTTGCAGGGTTGGGAAAGTGTTGAGCTCAAATTAAGTTTGGACTGGCGAACACTAGCTAGGGCGTAGTTGGTTTATTTATAGTTACTCAAAGAACATAATTTATAATTTAATTCTGGATTCTGTTCTTTATTTTTGGCTAGCCTTGAAAGATCTGAAAGATTGCCTGAGTGGAGTTCATTTCATTTCATTTCATTTATTATTCATAAAGTTTCAGGTTTATACATAGATCTTTCCGTAGTGGCACAATGCACAAAAACGGCTTGAGTTTACTATACCTACCTTCCTACCAATTGAGATATACATACATCTTAATACTATAAATCTCAATATTATGAATCTAAGCACTGTTTAGTTTGGTTACTAAACAGTCCTTGAAGATGAAAACATACATATTTCTTTTTAGCGGAATCGTAAAGGGGCTCATTAGGAGTGCAACATTACTTCATGACATAGACCTCCAAGTTCAATGACCTCGGTGCTAGAGGTAAAAAAATGTATTGTTAAATTACAATGCAAAAAAATTACGACTTAGAAAAAAGGAACCAGAACAAACATTTATGTTTCCTTCTCTTGGTGTCTCACCCCCGCAAAGCAGGGAGGTCCCTCAATATAAACTTACTCATAGGCCCACCCAACCCCGGGGGTGGGGTGGTGGACTATGTGTCTGAAAGGGTGTGTAAAAAGAAAAGAGAGTGTAAAAGCATTACTTTGGAATTGAAGATGAAAGTGCTAAAAAGAATGGAAAATGGAGGCAAAGCAACAATTGCTGGGGGAGATTTTGGACTCTCAGAATCGACTGTGCGAACGATTTTTAAAAATCGGGAAAATATTAAGGTCTCCAGCGAAAGTTCAACACTTTTAAGTGCAACAAAAATTTCTCGTTCGAGATCCTCTATCTTAGAAAGAATGAAGAAAAGATGATTCGTATTTTTTGTATTAAATTTTGACTATGTTTAATCATAAACCTCGATATACGCGAATTTCAGTTAACGCGATGTTTTCCGGAACGTATCCCTCGCGTAAAGCGGGGTATTACTGTACAACATGAAAGCAATAAAACACTTGAAACTGACGCCTGCTAGTAGTTCACTAAACAGATAGAGCAAACTTGAGGAGTCTCTCGTCTCGTCTCGTCACTCTCCACGGCAAAGTGACTGCAAAGAATGGTAGATTGCTCTTACCTTACTTTTGGTTTGTACCCATCGTCGTTTTCAGATCCTTCAGAATCTGCATCATCGGCTTTAGTGGACTTACTTGACTTTGCCGTACTAGCCATATTCGTTGGAGGTGTTTAGATTTAGACCTTTCTGCGCCTCCAATTTTATGGACTCACTATTTGGGATAATTCATTACCTATTTTCATTTCTTAGCAACAAAACGAAGTTATTGTATTCTCTTTGGCAACAAACAAGCAAACACGAAGTTATTGTATTCTCTTTGCAACAAAACGCAGAAGTTATTGTATTCTCTTTGCAAAACGAAGTTATTGTATTCTCTTTGGCAACAAACAAACAATCAAAAGTTATTGTATTCTCTTTGCAAGCAAACACGAAGTTATTGTATTCTCTTTGAAGCAAACCGAAGTTAATGTATTCTCTTTGCTTCAACCAAGCAATGAAGCAAATGTTTTCAATTTTCAATGGTTTTCAAATTCAAACAAAACACAAACATACCGGTTCCCATCCGGTTCCTTTTGGTGCAGCGTATTTTGTCTGTCAAAGTCAGCTGATTGACCTAAATTGTCAATATGACGAGAATAGGTATAGAATTGGAATAAAAATAAGAAGAAGAAGAAGAACAAGACACTCTGCACACAGACGCTAATTAATTAGCGCGTCTTGTAAAGCACGATTTACGCGATTTTCTGGCGCAATTTTTTACACACAGCGGCTTATTTTAGAGCGACCCCGCCGCCCCGCCGCCGCCCCCTCCCCGCCTTACTGGCGCTGGCGCATGGCGGCTACGCGAACGAAGGCTGTCCCGCGACCCCGCACCGCTGCCCAAAAGAAGCAATACCCGCAAATATCGCGAAATCGCGCGACAAATCACACAGGTCGTGCTTAAAAATTAGCGCCTGTGTGAGTAGGGCTGAAAGCCGACCGACGACGACGGCGGCATCCAGCCCAAGGAACATAAATACTAGGCGATCCAGCCGCTTTTTGAAAGAGAGTCTTAGGAAGCACGATTTCGTCAATTTGTCACGCGTTCTGTTGCTGTTTTGTAAGCGTGATTTATACTCCTCAAAAAATCGAAAATTCTTAGAAATAGGCTGGGGGCATTTTGAGGGTTAAACAACTGCCAAGCTATTCAATTTGATTTCACCTACCCCCAGTTTTCATGTGGCAAACTTTGTACCAAACACCCTGTATAATCATCGAAATGTCTAAAAGCGCAGTTATTGTAAAGCCTTTTTGCCTTTTTGCCTTTTTGGGTGGGAGTCCAACGACAAACAAAATCTAAAATTGGTGGAATCTGTACACGAGATTTCGTGACGATCGGTTGTATGTATCAACATAACCCTCCTCCGTTGGTAGGCGGGTAAAAGTTCGAGTTATTTTCCGTCCACACGAAAACCTAATAAGCCAGGTTGTCGTCTGCTGTCACGTCAATGTCATCTTGTTTTGTCATGTCAACTTCATGGAAACATCGATGGGTGGGAGGTTTATTGTGATTTTGTTGCAAAATAACAAAATATAAAATAAATGATATAAAAATAATGAAATAACTTGAAAATGATACTATTTCGTTATTAAAGCCTCTCAATGTAGCTAAGATGTGAAATCGACCAGTTACTGCACTAATTGATAACAATGTGAGTACTGAAGTGAAGATGTGCGTAGCTATCGTCTAGCATAGTTCTTATTTTGGACAGTTGTTTCTTTATGTTTCTGTGTTTTAGGACGAACTACAGTGGGTCACTGGATGACCCGGTGGCCCAAAGATGGAATTCCACATCGATAGATTTTGCGGAGATTACCATGGACAAAAATTTTGCTTTGTTGTTGGTGTCGCTGATATCGGCTATGATGTGGGTGGTGTACATCTCCTACTACAACAGTCGTGTTCTAGGGTACATACTCACGAGGCTTATCAATAAATTCTACTTCCAAGACGACAATTTTAAAATAGGTGAGCATACATTACTACTCCTATCATTTGTGATAGTTTATCAGATTGTACATAGGTACCTACTTACCAAATATTTAGGTAATGTTTTTTTGGTAGATGTGTGTGAAAGTAGGTATGTACTAATTTGTATCAATCACTATCAACATTTTAATAAAAACCCCTTGTTCCTCGAACTTTGCATAAATATATATATGGTAATATATGGTTACAATTTTTTTTTGTAAATATAATAAAAAATGTAAATATAAAAATAGATTTCTGTGTGATATCTAAGATTAATAGACAACCAGGTATTTATTGGTATTGAATTAAATTGAATAGATGAGGGACTCAAACCTGTCCTTATACATGCAGCTAAAATTCAGACACATTAAAAGGTGATTCCACCTTAAAAACAGAAGACAGACAAATGAAAAGACTATAAAAAACTTAAAACTAAATAAAATTTATAATTGGCCTGTGTACATTCCACTAACATTTATTTATATGGTTTGATACCCCTTTGTTCATAAAAAATCTTGAATTCTAGAACCGAGTTAATGTTTACTATAATCAGAATCAAATGCATTATAATTTTAACCAACTTCAAAAAAAGGAGGAGGTTCTCAATTTGACTGTAATTTTTTTGTTTGTTAACTCAGAACTTTGACTCACCCAGTCAAAGTTTGTCCAATTGTCACGATTCTTTTTTTATATGATATATGGTGCTTCATGTGTGGCCCCATTTTAAGTTCTGTTTGGTTCAGTTCTGACAGTGGGATCCATGAAAATTCATGAAAAATTTATAAAAATTGAAGTTGGTTATAGTTTTTTAAAACAAAATTAATTATACATAATGTGTAATATGCGTAGTGTTATGTAACTGCTGCGTAACACCATAATTGTATTTTATATGCCCAAAAAGTTTGCTTTGCATGATATCAACTTAACAATATCAATTAGGACTAATTTGAGTATTTGTATGGGAAGGTTAATGAAGTATCTGTTGATTGTCTCATGCTGTTTGAGTGTGTTTTCCAAAATAATGAGTGCAGGAATAAACCACTGAAGCCACATGAAATTTTGTATAATGGTAGGCTAGGCCCATAAATCAGTTACCATTAGATAGAAATAACCTTAAAATAGTTCAGTGGAATCAAAACATGTGAAACGGTGGACAGGAACTAGATTAAAGTACACCATACACTAGTGCAGACAATATATTATTATTCTTATTATTTATATTATTACATTTTATTGAGTGTATCATTTTCATGTACAGCCTATGGTAGTTCACTGCTTCACATAGGATAGGCCTCCTATGATAAGCACCTTAATCTCTGATCATCAGGGGGATTACCCTTTATACCCTGGCATTAGCCATATCCCATGCTATTGAGGAGTTGATGTCTCTATATAGTTTAGTTAGGACATATGAATAAAGGAAACTCATATCTGTTTAAGGATCCTTCACACTCAATGCACTGTCTGGCAAGATAATGTTCCGGGACATAGTTTACATCAATTACGATTACACCCTCCGGATCCAAGATGGCTACTTGATATTCAGGTGGTGGAGATCTTATGTGCCCAAAGATGTCTCAGAAGGTAAGCTAAAGGTCTGAGAGAGGCTGCAAAGTTGATTTTTAAAAAGAAATTAAATTTGTAATATAACTTGTTACAGATTTATCCCATTCTGACACACGCCTCTCTATAATGCTGAATGGTTTCGAATTACACTTTTACAATAGATGTGACCTTTACAATGAACTAGAAAAAATATTCAATTTAGAACCCATTATAAAACAACAACACGACGACGATGATTCGACAGACAGAGACAAAGCGATGAATGACGCCAATGAGAAACGAAGGCGGGCGCAGGACACAGTGCGGTCGGAAGCTGCCATGGCACGAACATGGCGAGATCTCATACCTGTCATAAAAATTGATATTTGCACGGGACGAGTCGTATTCGGCAATCGCTTAGTCCCTACAACACTATCAATAAGTGTGGAAGAATCCCATCTAGTTTACAGTACCAAGCCGCCAGCCTCTAGTCTTGACCATCTCATGCACTTTGTTAAAGCTAAAGCAGAGAACTGCAAAGTGATGCTCGCCCCCAGTCCCAACTACACGTCGATGGTCGACGAACCACCTCGTTACATGGGGGAGGGATTCGTCGTCATGAGCTCCAATTACATAGAAGTATACTTCTACATGGATGAGCCAGGATTGGTCCCCGAACAGCCTGTTCTGCTTCAACTGGCCAATGGAGATGTTGTAGAATCAGCCCCACCGATCTGGGGTGTGGATATAAAATGTGGGAAAGGGACAGACTTTAGTTACGGGCCCTGGGCTGACAGACAGAGAGATCATCTTTTCAAATTCTTCTTCCCACCGAACTACAAGAATTTGGAAGTAACGCCACAGCCGAAACCTGGAGACCGCAGGATGACGCAGTCGTTCGACATACGACTTTCAACTCTAAACGAAGCGACGATAGATATTTTATTCACAAAGAATAAAGAAACAAACGCGGTACATATCAACATTGGAGCTGGTTCATATCTAGAGGTCACTCTTCCTTGGATTGTGCTACAGGATGGGTACACGACAAAGATCACGGGTCAATTGCTTCACTTAGAAGCAACAACAAGTCTGCAATATAGAAGCTTTGCTGAGAGCGAAACTCTGGAATACACGGTGAAGTGCCACTATCCCTTGGTCTGGAACCACCACCAGTGCTGGCAATTAAGCCTGACAGGTTGCAAGGCTACCGCACATCTCGTCTACACACATATCGACTTCTTCCAAGACTTGATCAACGACTGGGCGACGAAAGCGCGCCCTGACATACTCCATTTTGTTCCGTACACCTGGAAAATATCCCTACTGCTAAAAGAATGCGAAGTTGTAACAATCAGTAATCAGTACAATTGGATAGATTGCAGCTCCACCAATCAAGAAAATGACCACGTGGCCTTTTGCGGTGACCTCCTCGAAGTCTCGTTCGATTTGCCCTTCATCGACTTTGTGCCTGATGTGATACCTCTCAAGATTTGGGTGCAAGGTGAAGCTGTTGATATGAGTCTGTATCTGCCCGAAGTAAACACATCCCGATTACTACTTCTATCTCTCGACAAAAACATGAAATTACTTCCATGTCGACTAAGAGCGTCAAAATGGAGGAGAAAATGCGTCAAATCTCAGGGATGGGTCGACTGCTGGTCTGTACCCATAGTGGCTCTTAGCGTTAAGTATAACTACCACCCGATTCCACCATTAGGACCGGAGCCACAAGCTGACATTACTACTCCGGAAAAAGAAGAAATCTTGCTCTCTCCGATGCGTATACCGAGAATGAGAAAGCAGCCCCAAATAAATTGGCCAATAGATGGAAGTAACTTCGATCGGACGACTCTCCCACCTGACAAAGTTATTGTAGAACTTGAAGTTGGACCTTCGGTCCTACTCGCGTATGGCACCATTATAACAAGCTTTATGAATCTGCTTGAGAATATTTTTGGAGAAGACCAAACTTTCACTGATATGCAGAAAACCCCCAACGTCGATGCTTTTTCTTGGAGTAATGACAACGCTACGAAACTGAATGACAAGAGCAGTGTCAATCAGCACACTGACATATCGATCGCAGACTCAACGGATTCCTGCAAAGGCCCGTTCGATCCGCGAAAAGTGAGACCATTGGACGTAAATGTATCGATAATCATCCATGACATTCAAGCGCATTTAGTAAAGAACTGCAGTGAGAACGAACCGCCGTGTCCAGTGGTCCTTATTGAAAGGTTTGGCTTCGAAATGGATAAAAGGTTCAAGGAGACGAAACTGCAACTCTTGCTGAGTCCTTCGATACTCGTCTCGGCTAATAACTTGTCGCGCACGAATCCCATGAATTCGGGAGCTCTCTATCAAGGCCACTTGATGCTCTCATCATTTCAACTGAGAGGCAATGGTTTCTTCAGTGATGCAAACAGGAATGTAGAAGAAGACACAGTGGAATATGCGTGGATGATGGAGCTCCAGCTAGGTCAACTCACGGGGCGACTGACTTTGCCCCAAATGTACCAAGTCGTTTCGTCTCTGGAGACATTCCTTCTTCTGATCTGCGACAGCGAAAATGAGCTCGTACCGCCGAATTCTATTAAATTCTGTCACCATGGACTGAACACGCTGATGTGCCCAGAATCGGACTTCGGTCTCAAGTATCGTTGCCCAACGCCTAATGAAATAAAATACAAGATGATTCGAGTGGCGGTAGATCTCGTCGACATTTACATCGCTGATACAAACACGGCGCTGCAAACATGGATATCGCCGGCCAGGTTGAGCTTCTGCAATCTTCACGGCTCCGGCTTTGGTACTGGGGTAACAGGGTTACTGCCTAATATAAAACTTGCTCTCTTCACACAGTCAAACATGCACTCGACTCATCACCATTCCACCAGCAGCAACACGAGCCAACCGCCTCCCAAACTAGAGAATGAGAATTGGGTGGGAGTCGGGTCTATGTCTCTAGGACCGCTGCTGATAGAAGCAGCGTCCTCCATCCCCCAAAGCCCAAAAAACTTGCATCTCGTTCAGCAAAAGTTTTTGAAACTGCACGACGACAAAACTAAAAGGCTCTGGTTTCTATGGCCTAATGATGGAAAACATTCTGGATGCGGATGTACTGGGGGGTGTGCATTCTTCGGTAGCAACAGAAATGGAGCGAACTTCCTAAAACCCAACCAGTCAGATCTGCTCGAAGGGATCAACGTGGCTATGTTCAATGTTATTGAGACTATCCCGGGAGAGTATGGGTATGGGCAAAGTTTGTTGCACTCGGGACAGCTGGTGTTCCACACTCCCCCTTATAACAGCTTAAACGTCTGTCTACAACCTACAAACGTGTCTACCTTGATTCCATCGCCACTGCCCCAAAGTCTCAATAAGTCGCCACAAAGTGCAGAACGGCGCAGTCTTACAAGACGATTCTCCTACACAAGCTCTTGCAAAGGGAGCAATAATGTCCTCATTTCAAGTACCAAAAGCGACGCCATTCCTTACGCCAGACTTATAGCTGATATTCCCCTGGGGAATTCAAAAATCGACAGCGAACCGAAACTGAACAAGACTGTTCTCAATGTGCCACAGCTGGAAAGTAGCGTTTCTGATTCCAAACTAGCTTCGAGCTATACTTTGAAAGACGCCGTTAAAACACCGAGCTCCGTCAAAAAGATAGGGCCAGCTGAAGTCGACGCGTTCACAGTGCCAAAGGTGCCGCCTCGAGTGGGCGTGTCCGAGTCGCACTACTCATTGAACGCGCAAGTACCCCCGGAAGACTCCCTTCCTTTAGAAGTTCAGAGAACTATGTCTATAACGAGCGAAAATCACTCCGAGGCATTCTTTTCCGCTGACGAAGATATGTTTCCGAGTCGGTCCTCGAGCCTCAAACATTCCTTCAGTAGTCGACATAGCAACCAAAAGGATAAGAGCTCATTCGGGATCAACGACATCACCAGTGAGAAATGGACTAACTCGATGCCTCGCTCTGGAAAAGATGTTATTGACATTCCAGATACAGCTACCAACGTCAGCACAGGCGCTCCACCGGATTCAGAAAGTGGGTCGGTATCCTCGACGTCGTTCATATCCGCGATATCATCCCAAGAAGACATGACCTTAGTCAACCTGCACATGCAGACAAATAAACCTATCGTGGACTCTCCACTACTCATGGCCAGTTACATGCAAAACCTGCCTCAATACCGCTGCTCAAACTGGTCATCTTGTTCATTGCCAAACGGCAGTGATGTCTACACGTTGCCACTGTTCAAACGTGCTGACGATGGCTCTCTAGTCTATGTCGGACAAAAATACTTACCCTACTTTGAGCAAGTTGGAAAAAGTAATATTCTTAAGCTGATATCTAAGAAGGACGGAAGTCAGACACAACATGGACCCTATTCGAATCTAGCGCCGCATTTCAACTCGCAGGTGAAAGCGCACCCCTACCCGCAAGGATGGTGGGATATCCAACAAAACGTGCAGGACAATCAGGAGAGTGGGCTAGAGAAAAGTACAACTTCAACTGCGACCACGACTAGCGACAGTAAGAGTGGACTGTTCATCAAACTACGAGGAGAGATCGACATAATGCTCACTCCTTTAGTTCTGGAAAGTACGCAGAAGTTCGTTGAATCTCTAACACCTGTACTGGCTAATATACATCCAATTACTGTGATCAACCATCTACGCCTTCTTTGTATATCATCCGTGGAAAGCGGTAATATCTTGAAGCAAAAACAGTACGTCCAAAACTGGCTACCTCAAATGCAAGGAAGGAATATTCCAAACTTAGTGCAAGACAAAGACGACAAATGTAAATTAGCAACGATCCCTCATTCCAATATCTACGAGGAGATGATCCACGATCAACTGCAGGCGACTGTCACTGTCCCGAAAGTGAACTTAATCTTCATCCAGTCGTCGGTAGTCGAAGACATGATATCTTTCTCGGCGTTAGACAATATTCAGGACCTGACTTGCGTGTCTTTGTTCGGTATGTCCATAGATAACATCACGGCCAAATACGTCAGTTCAAAGAAAACCTTAGAATCCGTGCAGTTGTACTACAGGCCGACTCTACGAGCGCTCGGAAGTAAAAAATCCTTCGGTATCATGAAGGGTCCGCGAGCGCTTATATCCGCTCAGTCTTCCGGCAGAAAGAGAGGACAGGAAAAAGGAGAACCGGTTTATATCGAGACTTCGCAACAGCAATGCGAGGACACAACAATCACATTGAACGTTGGTACGTATATTCCTAAATCTACGTTTGTATGAATGAACAAAGCTCTTATTCATTTAAAATTGTAAACTTTAATCAGGAAAAGTCCATGGACAACTGCGAAGGATCCGCAACGAATCGTCCCAGTTGAAAGATGCTACTATAACAGGAATACCCTGTCAACATTCCAAGGTGTCTTTCAAGTTCATCAGACAGGACTGCGCTAAAGGGTGTGAGAATATGGTAAGAATATGAACTTAACTTTTATATTATACTGAGCAGTAATTATCATTACAAAATATTATCAGCACTGGTTTTGTTCTATTTTTACAGTGTTGTCAAAACTCTGGATCCGGAGAGCAAAAAGACAATCCAATAGGCTACATAATGTTCGAATGCGGACTGGAAGGCGTATCCATCAAGGTCTCAAAGCATTCGCAATCCCACAAGCCGAACGAAGAAAAGAAACCTACGAGAGCCGAAAGCGAAAGCTGTCGGGAGTCCGTAAAGTCTGCCGAAGAACTAAAGCCGGATAAAGAGAAAGCTACTAAAAGTCGTACCTCGGGAATCGAGGATCTGTTCAGGAAACGAGATTCCAATTCCAAGCCCAGTACTCCGAATCTTGGGTCGGTTCCTCCCCCGGTGCCGCCGCCGCCGGAGCCGACAACCCCTGGGCCTGAAGAGCCGGCGCAGAACGACACGACCGCGACTATAGTGCCTGTGAAAGACAATTCTAATACGTCTTCGTGTGCGATTGATTTGAAAGTGGTCTGGTTCAACTTCGCCGCGCCGCCGAGGACGCCGATCACGAAGAAAATTGACTACACGAGGTGAGTAATTCGACACAGGAACAGTATTTAACGATACTGAACTGATGTCATTACACTCAAGTCTCTTCATCCATTCCATCTTATTTTAGAAGACTTTGTGCTGTTTGTGATACAACGTCGGCTGCATCTTCACATCTACGTGTTTCAGACTCGACTGGAACCTCCTCAGCACAGCGGCGCCCGCTATAAACGCGTGGATGAACCCGTGCAACCGCCTCGGCATCCGCGTGGTGGCGTTGTACCGCGCCCACGCTCGCCGCCTCACCGCCACGGCCGCTAGCCTCATGGCAGCCGCCTTGGACTTGCATCATCATCACTCACTGCCCAAGGTACTGACTACAGTACGGTACTAAAACGCTGAAAACTTAATAAAAACAAGAGATTATTTTTAACACATTTTCCGTCGATAAAATAGGTAGGTAGTTCCCCCATTTTCGTTGTTACACCGCATGCACACTCGCACTGTTTAATCAGAGGAATTATGAACTAAAACTTGCCCTGATTGTTTTCAGAGTCGCTACGGCCGCCACACCCCGATGACGAAGCAGCTGAGAGAGGAGCCGTCGCTGCAGCTGTGCGCCGTGTTGCTGCGGTACGCGCTGCAGGCGGACGCGGCCGCCGTGCAAGCGGACCTGGCGGAACGGCATCTGCCGTCGCTCTCTACTCTAAGACAGGTACTCATTCTAAGAATTTGGTTCGTTTTACAATAAAAACTTTCGTAGTTTGATGAATTAATAATAAATATAAGCGGATTACCCTGATGAAGTCTCTTGCTAAGAAATGAAACGTTGGCGTTCTTCCAACACAAAATAGGCTCGTAGTTAACCATCTTATATTCATAATGAATTTGGTTCGTCTTCGTCAGTCACATGCCATGCAGTATATTAACAGCTCGATAAATAGTAATTAATATCAAATAAGAAATAAGGTGCAATTGACTCTAATTCACTTAATTTTTTTGTCCACTAGCGGAAGAAGTGAAAAAGATCCCCTAGTTAGTGAGAGATAGGCGATCAGAGACAGCACACACACACTTTGTGTATTTTAACACCACTGCGATCAACGATCTATTTTTCTATTCTATTATTCTATTCTTCTTCTTCTATTAAATACAGCATATATATCAAATACTGTGTATTTAATATTGTTGTGTGTTGTATTAGTTAGGTTAGAGCATTAGAGCTAACGCTGTTTCGACACTAGATAAGTAAGTTATCATTGAAAGAAAGAATCGCTGCAGAATTCAATGGTAGTTATATAAAAAACATTATTTCCAGGGCGTCATCGTCCTCAGCAGACAATGGAAGAACATCCTCTACACGCCGTTGCTTCTGGAACACAACTATAAGAGCAAAGTTATGAAGCCGCTCAATGTCACCTTCGCATTGCCTGATCTACTTGAGGTATTTATGCTTTCAACTTGATTGTAAGGAGTAACGTTTGTTATTCAAAAATCTTGCTAGGTAGTGTCAGATCAGATCTTCAGCTTTCCACCTTATTGTAAGTTAATTACGATTGAACCGACACCCACTGAAATATATAAAACCTTCTTGAGTTTTAAACTATCACCTCTTTTGAAGTAAAGTTCTATCACATACTGCTGGCAGCATTCTGAGAATTTAAATTTGAAGCTGTTAGTGATATGTCAGTCTACGCTTTTGCTTTTAAGGTTGTAATTTGTGCAGGATTCTGTAGAAGGCTGGCAAGAATATCAGCTAGACAACGAAGCTTTGGACGAGAACTGTCTACTTCTAAACATGGATGTGGAAAAATTGGAGAATACCGGTAAGCGCTTATATTCTGACTTCTATCATAATTAGTGGGTTATTCTTTAAGTATTGGAATGAAGGGGTCAATTTGACATAATGATTGACATAATATACCCTTAATTCGGGTCTATGATGAAACACACCGCTTGACACTACACCAGTATTGCTTATTGCATTGATCACTTGCAATTCAGACGGGATGAACAAATCTAGAATACTTTAATAGTTTTGATTATATAATCAGATCAAGAAAACAGCTGTAGAATCTTATTGAGACCTACAACCAATGGGTTGTACGCTGATCATCTTAGTTATCAACTAATCAAGGATAAAATATCTTGCCTTGTATTGTCTTGATATCAGCAAGCCAATGAAAAAAACGGCTTTGTCTCTTTTCTGGAGTAATGGCAGACTGGATTATATGTATAGAAGTGGCGACTGTGTTGAAATTTGATTCTATATTCGTGAAATAAAAGTCATAATTATACCTCTGCAAAGACTGAGCCGCCTTGAAGGTGATTCTGTATAGACAAATGCGGGAAGTCCCTATGACTATGTGAACACTAGGCGTTCTGACGCGCGCGCTTTAGTACTTTAGTAACGCGCTTTAAGAATCATCTTGCCCGATACATCCGTATACATTCAAACGCGCGGTTCTGTTCAAGTGCGTTTGGATTTGAAGGAATGTATCTGTACAAACGCGCGCCGAACGCAACGCCCAATGTGTACTGACTTGTTCTAAAGCCACTGTTAATTATTGTAAATGATTGTATTGTACGTTCGTAAACTGTATGGTAAATGGTAAACTAACACCCATTGTTGTGAAGCGGCGGCGGCGGCGCTCGCGCATCCGCGTCCGCACTCCTTCCCTTCCACGCCGCCCTCCGGTTCGTACGCATGCAATGTGTGCTCTGTGTCTTGTGTGCTAGGACTGGGTCTAGTTTGACGCTTGACTGTGTGTAGCTTTCTTTCATGCTTGTATGTTTTCTGTATAGCACGCACTCTGGGATAAAATATTACCGTATTCGCACGAGAAAGTGCGAAAATAACAGTCAACATATTTGTCACGGCATGCATGCGTTACTGCCTTACTGGTTAGATTTTTGATGTGATACATGTGAATGGACTCTTTGGTTGTTACCAATTTGCCTGACCCTATTTTGGTCTTAATTGCACGACATGCTCTTCTTACTTTCTTTGAAGCTAGATGATGCGGTGAGAAAATAACTAGCATAATATTTTTAATAAATTTTTGCTACTGTCAATTTTTGTCTTCGTTTCTTCCTTCAACTGTCTTATGATAACTTTTTGTGACATCGTAAGTTTTGTTTATCCTGTATATAATATACTGTATCTGAGTGTTGTCTGCATGTATATTTTTGAGCTTTTGAGAGTGTTAACTAATACATATTTATGTGTGTTTATGTGTACAATAGTTTTCAATGAACAGTGAGTAACTTAGACCGCATTAGGTATTGCGAATCCCCTAGCAAACATTGATGTCCATTGATCCACAACTACAATTCAAACAGGGACAGAAAGTCGATGTAAAGCTAAGAGAAGAAAAAACCTTTTCCAAAATATTAAATTGATGGTTTAATACTTAAAATTGAGGACATACATAATTTCAGGACGAATTTTGACTTCACATCGTCCTCCGTTCCCTGTTTGAACTGCAATCAGACTAAGTCTTGACATTGGTCAAAGAAAAACACCTTTCTATAGCTAGGCACTCATTGACCATGCAATTTATAGTTTACATTGTCCCATAAACTCCACACCACTAGCTAACGGCTAGAAGTGGAGGTTAGACCTACGAATACCTAAATAATAAGTCAGGAAGAACAAAAAAACACAAAAGCATTCAGAACAAAATTCAAACAAACTGTTCCCTACTTCAAGAAGAAAGAGAAAACTATGCCAAGCTTAAATTCAGAACGAAAGCAGTAGTGTACAGTAGTGATTGGTTAGCGCGTGCTGCAGTATCTCCAATGATAGCTGAGGCATAGCGGCGTGGACGATGTTATGCAATAATTGGATGACGGACACGACTTTTAAGCTCCACCCACTTGGACGCGACTTTTGCTGAGTATTTTTTTAACGCAGTTACATTTCCTGACTTATCGTTGATTCGTAGAGTTAGACGTCTTCTCGACGCTGCCTACCGAAACCCTATGTAAAGCTAGGCACACCAGCCATGCTCGTCCACTAAGTTCCATGCCACTAGTTGTCCGCTAACCCCCACTGTGCACAGTGCGCGCGGCGCAGTCCGGCCGCGCGAGCCTAGTCTTCCCGACGCTGCCCTTCTCCACGAGGAAACCTGCCTTCCACGACGACGCTATTGCAAGTGAGTATACTTCATCTGTTTTAAAGCGGCCACTCACAGAAACAGTGGTCGGGCCGAAAGCGAAGGCGTGCGGTTTATATCCCATTGTATCTGACCACACAACACTATCGGGCGTATGTTACAATTACAACTCGCACGCCTTCTCCTCCGTCCCGGCCACGGTTTCTGTGTGTGGCGGCTTTTAACGTTTGAAATGTTGTTTGATACACCCCCTGCTTTTTAAAATTCACATAATACTGTTCATCCAAAGATTGCCTGGATGAGATCGTTTCTAAGCGATAAGGCCGCCTATTATAATTGTGTTTATGTAATGTCATATTGTATCGTATTTTGTTACTGATAACGTACATAATGTTGTATTGTATTTCTTTTTGTAATATTACATAGGTGGTAAGTAAGATCTCTAGAAGTAATAGAACTATAAAAGTTAAGAATAAACACACTCCTGTCCGTGTATTTTGTCGCCTCACCAGAATGTAAATTGGAATCGTGAAATATGTGAGACATATCTACAGCTACAAAATTGAGTGTAAATTTTAATAAGCCTCATTACATAATTCACTCTAGCATATATATAATTAATGAACCTATTTTATTACAAAGGTAAATGATAAACTTTCCATATTATCTAAACATGAACAACGTATTTGTTCCTAATCTTAAACAATCTGAATACACCTAAAATTCCATTCACCTGTAAATACAATACAATCACTTGTAGATTACGGAACACTGAAAGAAGATCTCCCGACGGTTGGTTCGAACCCGTCTCTCTACACGCCTCACGGGAGCGACGAAAATATCAAGACGGATCGCGCGAGAGAAGACCTCTACCAATGGATGGCTAAACAAGAACCTATCAAAGTGGTATGTGTATGGAAATGTATGTCTTTATGCGGTACATTTAGGGATCAATCTAATTTGCAAATCCTCCGGACTACGCGATGTTGATTAGTTCGTCACTCTGCACTACACGCCTTATCAAACCAATGAATGAAAAACAACCTATCGAAGTGGTATGTGTTATTGAAACTTATGTCTTTATAAGTTTTATTGTTTATCCACTGAAAAGGAAACCCATGTATACCCATAATCCCGCTGGGCATGCGGGTTGGGTCGCAGTCTGGTGGTAGAATCGTTCGGGGCGCTGCTGTCCGCCCCCTATAGATATCTCTCAGTCGCCTTTTACGACACCAGCGGTAACAGTTGGGGTGCTGGAAATAGTAACCCTACACCACACGGCCATTGTTCTTAGCTAAGAATAATATTGCCTGTTTAATAGTTTTCTAGTCTACTGTCAAACGTACAATTTAAACTTCCAGGAGCCGCGAAACAAGAAGATCCCTGCATCCAAGATGGCGCCGCGCGGCATGGCCTCCTTCCCCGCGTGCAGCCTGTACCCGGTGCAGGGCTCGCTGATGCTGCTGGACGCACATCTGGTCTTCCAGCCGTTCCTGTCTGCCTTGGGGGTGTCGCCGCATCAGGTTGCGCATACTGGTAAAGTCGTTCATATTAAGTTTAGTCTTTTATCTTTATTTACTTTAAATCAAATCAAATCTTTTATTTGCAAACAACGGGTTACAGGTCGGTATGCTTATTTTAAAATATCCCTTGCGATGGCTTACCAGCTAGACAGCTTTTGGTGTGCAAATAATATATATTTATAGATAATAGTCATGCAGATCGCAGAAATTATTTGAAAATAATGTCGAACCTCCTCCTTTTTTTGAAGTCGGTTAAAAAATACTCATCCATCATTCTTTTTATTTTACGTACTTAGTCTTAATAACCATGATGGATTCAAAAGTTTTATTAAGTCATTTGTTTTATAATGTCATTTATTTATATCTATTGTTCCTTCCAACAGATAGTCTTCATATTTAAATGAAATAAAATTTATTTATATAAATCACAATCAGGCCGAACAATGAAAATAATAAAACCACTTAGAGCTACGAGTAAATAATAAAACAAAAGGAAAATGCATAATACTTTGCATAAATATAAGTACATGATTAATATAAAACATTCTAATGGACTATATTTTTCCGCAGACACTAAGAACAAAAGCGGTAACAACGATGGAGAAAGCAGCGTGCCTCCAGCTTTAGAATCACTGGGCTCCAGGCTGTCGCTGCTCGCGTGGGTGGACACCTTTAGGATAGACATAGTGGTCAGCGACCTCGCGGCAAGGGACCGCAGAACGGCCAAGGGGAAAGGTACCTTATGTCCAAGTTATAAGAATGATAATAATGTGACCTAAGCTTTCGTGCATCGGGTCCGTTTCCATGATAGCAATTTCCTCTAGATTAAATAAAAAAAGGCGAACCAAATTGAAAATTGTCTAAATGCAGACAAAATTATTTGCATGTTATTAAAGAAGCCTCCCATGACCAACGTCGCGTAGAATAAAAAGTGAAATGGCATCATAATAATACGCTACAAAATGTTGAAGCGTGACTTTTATATCTCGCGCAGATATTGCCTTGAGGTCCGAGACAAAGATTATAATTTTTTTAGCCATATTTGACCCACTGCTGGGTAAAAGCCTCTCTTTTCTCCTTCCACTCATCACTATTAAACATGACAGTGTTTAATAGTGATGAGTCAGGCCATGCTGGATGATGAGCTTCAACCTCATCTCGCCATCCTAGGTCTTGCACGTGGCCTCCTAACGATGGGTGGCTTCCACTCTGTCGGGGTCTTCGCCCACAAGGTTCTGGAGTAAAATATAAAAAAAATCCTTCTCCAGGTAACCAATCCCACATGGACATGCCGTCGGAAACCCCGGCATTCCTCTGCGAGAAGGTTTCCATCGACGTGGACCTCAAGAAAGTGGCCGACATGGCTGTCGACGAGTTGATCCAACGACAGAACGTCCTCTACATATCGCGGGGGCAGCTGAAGAAGCATATCAGCACTGTGCTCAACTTCAATATTAGCATCCGGTTTATATCGCAGCAGGTAAGTCTTGTTGTAAAGCATTAGAGTTGAAGTTTAAGGCCATTGTTTAGTGAAGTTGGTTGGCCCCTTGTGATCACCAAGTCGTCTGCCCAGCAGCGTCCTGATTTCAATTTTTGAAGCGTGGCCCTAGTAGATCTCCTCGCTCACCACTTCATCGATAACGACTCGAGAAAGGAAGAAATAAAGATCAACCAGTTCTGGTATACGCAATTTCTTCAAAAATCTTTGCATGCAACAAAATAAAGATAATTCAACCTCTCATGAACTAAGTCCTAGGACTTAGTTCATGAGAGGTGAAATTCTCAACGATGTTCTAACAATATGCCAATAAGGCGCTTAACAGGGGTAGGCCTGCGTCCAGCAGTGGACCAATACAGGCTGTTGAGGTTGAGGTTCTAACTAACCAGTATAACCTTCTTGCGGTCCCAGGTGAACATGCCCCTGCTGCGGCTGCTGCATCAGATCAGCAACATGTACCAGAACGTGAAGGACACGCAGATCGAGCTGCGCAGCCAGACCAAGGGCAATCATCGCCAGAACAAGCACACGGCCTCCTCGGGTAAGCGGTAACATAGTTCTCATGTGTGGGGCGACTTAACTCACCACGGAGGTGACGTAAGAGCCGACTAAGGGCTCATATACACGGACTGTAAGTAGCCGACCGCTGCCTGCCATCGCCTGCAGTTAGACTCAGAGTCAGAGTCAAATCGTTTATTTCTTTACACTTACAAAAATAAGCACTTAGACAAGTCTAATTTTTACTATGTAAACAAATCTTGATAAATAGTAATTACTATCAAATAAGAAATAATGTGCAATTAACTAAAATATATTTCAATTTTTTGTCCACTAGCGAAAGAAGTGAAAAAGAAACCACTAGCAAGTTATTTGCTTATGAACTAATACAATCTTTGCATATCTAAGTCTAACACAACTAATTTATGTTCTTACATACTATTGTCGGTGTGGAACTGGGCGACATCCGGCCAAGCATTAACATCATTAATGTAAGCATGTATGGAGTAATAGTGTTCTTGATAAGATTTCGTTTTGTACACATGTATAGTTTAAACGAATAGGGACCTCAGTTGAGCCTTGCAGTCGGCAATTTGCCGTCCGTGTAGGTAGGTATATGAGACGTGCAGTCTGTCTATAAGAGGGCTTAACTACTAGAGGAATGCCAAAAATACTAATAATGATGCTGCCTTATTAGTATTTTTGATACTTCCAGTGTAATTAATTTCTAATCAGCTTGTTCAGCGAGGTGGTTATTCCAAAACCGAGCTTGTTTGGGGATGCATGTGCAGCAGTGGTCGTGTGCTGATCGGCACTGTCGCAATAATTGAACAGACAGTTTTCAATACACAAGTGAATACACTTGCGTGTTTCTAGATATAGACCATCGTGATACATCGTAGTATACAATTGAAATTATATCAGAATACATGACGTCAAAATTAATCCACCCATTCGTGCATGACGTTCCAGCGGATATATTGAATGACATTGCAGTGTCAGAGTTCCGCGAGAATCTGGTGAGCGTGTCGTCCACAGACAAGGACACGTTCTCTGCGTCCGAGGGGAAGTGGGACGCGGGGGCGCCGGCGCTGACGCCCGAGCCCAGGTGGGACGCGGGGGCGCCCGAGCTGGCGGCCCTGGCGGCCCTGGCGCCCGAGCCCAAGGTACCGCCCGCGCGCACCCGCCCCCAGAGCTTCGCGCAGAAGCTGAGGTCCACTGGGAAGAGTGTTAAGGGGAAGCTTGGTGAGTGACCATCTCTTTTCTTTTTAAACGATTTCAAAAAAGGTTATCTATTCGACAGAACTTTCGACTGGGCTAAGCTAATTTGTAGATTCTTTTTTTGTTTGAAAGTTGGTGCTTCTATGATGATGATTATACACTTTCTTACACACAACAAAAACACCCTCTAATCATCGTCACACACCACAATACTAACTTACTCCTGTGCCTTGTAGACTCAGTAGCTTGGCCTACGGACTACGTTTCCAGGCATCTCCGTTCTAAGCCTTCTCTATCTAGCACAATATTTACTAAACTATAACCCGACTACGGCGTTCACCGATTGTGCTTATTATTTTAACAATTAATTTTGCGACAGTAACGTAGACCCCGCAATCTATTTAGACCCCCAATATCGCCCGACGTCATATACCCTATATTCCGGTGTGTATTGAAACTAATCAATCGATACCTCATCTGTTGAAATCGAACGAGTACTTTCAGCGCTACGTGGGAACATAGAAATCGGTTACATACAAACATAGGGTGCCAACTTCATAACCCTCTAAGAAGCATCGAGTATCTCCATCGTATACTAACTCACTCCGATACATTCCTCCAGGCTACAGCTCCTTGAACGAAGGCGCGCACACCCCGATGTACGGCGGCGGCACCGCCACCTCCAGTGTTACCAACTCCATCCCGCCCGCGCGCCCGCCCGCCTCGCCCAGCGCCCAGTCGGCCGTAGTGGCGGAGCGGAACTTAGCCCCTAGGTAAGTTCAAACACTAAACTTACTATACACCAGTCTTACCAAAAGGTAAGTGTTCAAAAAATATCTAATCAATCTGTTATAGTTAGGGCCTCGTTCACGATCTCCAAGTAAAGTGTTGAGTAGTTACTTCTTAGATAACGTTAATTGGCAAGTAAAAGTCACGCGTATCTTTTGTCCATTTCACAAACGAAAATTGAGCCTCGAGTAACAACTTACTGGTTAAGTGAATGATGTATAAAATCATACCCTACCATTCGTTCAATCATCGTTCAATAAACGTCAAACGTCATAGGCCGTTGTCAAATGTCTTGTCATTTGTTTTGTTTTGGTGTTTTGGAGGGAGTTTTTAAAAAGCGTTGTGTCGTGCGTATGATTATTTCTCTTTATTTTCTATCATGGATAAAGTTAAAAGGGAAAGAAGTGCAAACTTTTCTATTAATGAGAGGGATATTTTAGTGCATCTTGTGCAGAAATACCAAGATGTGCTGGATAAACAAAGCGATGCTTCGACGAGAATGTCAGTAGATTTTATAGGTTAGGTATTAATAAAATCATTTGATTAATGACAAAAAACCACTCACCTTTGCGATTTAGGGATTATTTTTTGTTTTATTAAGATAAGCACTTTGTTTACTGCATATTTTGATAGGCGAAATCTAGCAAAAAAATCTGTTTCATCTAGGTCCGTAAAATAATCAACACGGAATTTAAATACACGAATCCTAGGTACTCGTTGCGTCGTAGAATCTTCTAATTCATCCAATTGATGATCAATTAGGTCAAATAAATTCATTTTTATTAATATATTACAAATAATCGTTGAATATTATCTGATAAGTATCGACACAAAATGAAAACTTACAGCTTTGAACTGTAAAGTAAATACGCTAATTGGCAGATGTTGTGACGAGTAAGTTACTGGTCAGATAATCATATGATTAGTGCTACTCGAACATCGTGAAATTGGCATGTGAAGTTACGGGTGACTTTATCTTGTGGTTAGCCTACTCAACACTTTACTTGAGGGTGGTGAAAGAGGCCCTTAGATTATCAGAATAAATACAGGGTGGGGCAAATTCTTGGCCCCTTCAGGGTAGCTACCGTTTCTTTTGTAGTTAGAAGGTTTTGTTCTAAGGAGGTCTTTGTTTCTGTTTTATTTTGAAGAAAAAAATATTGCCATTTTTAGTTTTTTGAAAAAATGTACGGTAAAAAACAAGTCGGTCTTAATCGACTCTATTTCCAACCAGGAACACTTTTCCCAAAGTAACATACCAAATCAAATCGTACGTTTTGGCAATAATTAAAATAAACAACTCCCATACATTTTCTATGAAAAAGCGAGTAAAAAATATGAAGATATAGCCAAATAACGCCTCACCTCGCCACACTTTTTAGCAAAGTATATCGTCACTAGCCACCTGTTGCCACCACCTACTTTCAAACGTCGCGCTTTATTTCTGTAGTTTAATGTTTGTTTGAGAAAATCAAAAATATATTGTGTCGAATATCCTTTGATTAACATTTATTGCAAAAAAAGTAACAATCAAATAAAAGAAATAAATTAAAACTAGCATTTACATTTGAAAAAATTGAGCTAACTGAAGACTGCTGCAAACAATCTACAATAATGTAACTGACAGACTAAATAGAACCATTTTTTGGGACACTAACCTATTCCCTAACACACATTACTAGTATCACGTTCTCCTCTCTCGTGAGTCTGGTTATTACCAGAGAAATAGTACCGCTGGAAGTGATGCTTATTATGAAACAGCGCGCGCAAAGCCACTCGCTGAAACTGAAACAACCCCTACCTCCTCACCTGAACAGATTTTAATGGTCCACTGCTGAAAGCAGGCTGCGCTCCCCCAGGATAAGTGCCTTAGTGGCTTTTATCTCATGGTAGCTAATGCCCATAATCCCCAAGCGGGTTGGGGATCTCAGTTCGATGGTATAATGGCCTTTCCTGCAAATCAGGAGAGGCTGCTGCCAGCCCCCGGTGGATATCCCTTCGTTGCCTCTCACAACACCCGCGGGAAGAGTTGGCGTGGTGCAAATTCTAAGTCGGCACCACACGGCTGAAACAAGTGACATAATAAACAAGTATTTTTTGTGCAGATGCTGGAGAACTGTATACTTGCTGCTGGATCTGTACGCCAACATGCCCGATGCCGAAACAATCACGCATCGGTAAGTTATTAAATTATCAATAAATCATGTTCGACAATTTACACAGCATTATCTAGCCCTAAGCTAAGCAGAGCTTGTGTTATGGGTACTAGATAACTGGAGTTATTGCCAACTTCTCACGAAAACACACCTATGGCTAACTTAAAGTATTCCAAACGCCTGTCGAAAGTCAGAACGTCTTTTACAATCTACATCATCGATTATTTATCTTTTTTATAGTGCTTGTCAAACTGATATTCTTAATACAATGCATACAATAGGGTATATGCATGTGATTGCAAAAAGGCTATAAAAATATATACGTATTCTCTATTGATATAGAAACATATCTACATATTTATTTTTGCGTTTTGAGATGTTTTTATTGTAGAATTTAACCATTGAAAAATTTATATTTTAAATCTCAATCGCAAAATTTCGAAACGCTACTCCATTGACTAGAGCGGACGTGACATCACTGTACGCATTTCTTCTTTTTTTATTCTGCTTGCTGCACCTTGATTTGACACTATTCTGCCCACTTGACATTTCGTATTGTCGATTATTTTCAGTTTTTTCGGAAAACCTCTTTCCTGAAATGATCACTACCGAGGTCGTCACCAAAGGTTTTAATCAAGTGTGTACGTCGACGTCACATAAACATGGCGCCAATATGGCAGCGTTTTTATCGCCCGAAAATGATTGTAGTTTTGATTTGTTTTTTTTACCTTGTTAATGCGAAATTCAGTGAGCGTCTTATCATTCCTGGGTTAAATAAAGACCTAAAGACCTATTGACGACCTCTGTGGCGCGGTGGGCGAAGGTCTGCCTGCGACGCAGGAGGTTGCGGGTTCGATTCCCGCCTCGGGACAAATTTGTGTACGATCTGCAGAAATTTGTTCAGGGCGTTCTGGATGTTTTTCTATGTATAATAAAAAATATCTATCTATGTAGTGTATTGTATTATGTATATCAGTTATCTAGTACCCATAACAAAAGCTCTGCTTAGCTTGGGGCTAGATAATGTTGTGTGAATTGTCCAGCTTATAATTATTTATTTATTATTTATAAAGAATCGATTAAAACAATAAAAAAAATCGATGCATATACCCTATTGAAAGTTATAAAAGCGTAAAACTTCTGGAGTGCACAGGAAACTTTGGTAATTTGGGACCTTATGTGACTGAGATAAGAACTGTAATTTCAGGTTCTCAGTGACGACGGAGCTGCCGGAACAGTACCGCCCTCGCAACGGCGCGCGGCCGAGCTCGCGCGAACAGAACGCGAGCAACTCGTCTTCTACGCCCGGCAACATGGGAATAGTGCTGGTTGGGGTTGCTAGGTAAGAAAAGAAAATAATACACAGCTAGAGTCTGTTCAAAAAGAGAAGCGTCCGTCGTGGCGTTTCGGTGAACTAACACTTTTAGTCTGCACTGTACTGCAATGATAGAGCAGTGTTGTCAATTGGCACACGCGCGACCTGAATTCCCACGACGGTTCTCTTTTTAAACAGACTCAAACTCAGATTGAGTTAGCTGTGTATTATTTAAGTGGGCATTCACTGTCAAATGAAAAGAACACAAACATTTTCAAGTTTCTTTTTGTTTAAATTTTTCAAACTGGTACATTTTGACGTAGGTTGTCTTCCTTTCATTTGACATACCCTAATATTTCCAGTTGCCGCCTTGCCACCTATCGAGATATTTATAACAATGTTTAGAATATGAACATGATACAAATGCAAATCGAAAATCGCTCGACGGAGCATTAAATTAACTTATTCCAGGTATTCTATTTTTTAAGTGAAATTGCTGGTCTTTGCTCACAAGACGTTTCATGTACTGTGACCCTAATGAAGCCAACCTATTTTTATCCATAGATCCCATTTACAGTTGTATTTGTTGCAGAATCCACCGAACGCGGCTGCTCGCTTCGCTCTCCGGGTTGAAGTTAGAAGCGGAGATCACTTCGCTCCAAGCCTCGCTCTCGGCGTCCCGTTCCCGGCAGTGGTCCCTGAGCGGCAACCTCGGCCGGTCCATGATCGTGCTGCTAGAGGGAGAGTCGCCGCATCATCAGTGAGTCAACATTGGCATACCACACCATACTTCATAATAGGGTATATGCATGGATATTTTTATTTTTTTTGTCGATTATTTAGGTTAATACATAAACGAAAAAAAATATAACACCTAAAAAAAATTAAATTATTGAGGTAAAAAACAAAAAGTAAAACTACACTCAGTTTGGGGCGATAAAAACGCTGCCATGTTAGCCATTGCATTTTATGACGTCACGGATCATCGAGTCCCCTATGTAAAGTCAAAGTCAAAACTTCATGCCCATACAAAAATGTTCAAGTATGACGTCACGCTTCACGTGTCAATAGCGTTGCGTTTAGACATTTTGCTGTTGAGACTTAAAATATCTACTTTTCAATGATTAAATTTCACAATAAAAACGTCATAAAATACAAACATAAATATACAGATATATTTCTCTATCAATAGAGAATACGTAAAAAAATATTAGCTTTTTTGAAGTCTCATGCATATACCCTATTATGTACGAACTGTGTTGACGTATGAGTATGAGCAACTACACGCATTTGTAGTAGGTATGGTATGTTGTAAGATTAAAAACGTAAAATTAATGATACAACACAGTTTACATCATGTAAAGACAACCCTCTTTTCTGAACTATTATCATCTTCTATACTAGCTAGAGCTTACGTGATATCGTGTCTTTATAAACCTCACGTGTATCGTAGACACATTCTTGCCAGAACAATCTAAACATTTACCCATTTCCATAATAACCCTTTCGTCAGTGGGTGTACGTCATAAGGTTGGTAAATAAATATGGAGGAACAATGGCCGGTTTGTGTACCTACCTACAGAAGCATTAGCATACGAGACAAATGTGCACGTATTTCGGCCAGCGTTCGTTGTATTCGTGATGTAGTAGCTAGGAGCGAGCCTCGCGAGATACCGATGCTCGGCGTCGGCGTCGCGTCGGTCGGCTGCGTTTGGCTGCTCTCGGGCGGTGGGGCCGGCTCTGAGAAGAGGAGATTCGATGACGTTGATCTCCGACATACGCGTTAAAGGATGTTCTTGTGTCCCCAGGACGGTGGTACGAGTGAGCGTGGGCAAGTCGCAAGCGCTGTACTCGTGGGAGGCGGGGCGGCCCGGCGCGGCGGCGCTGGCCAGCGTGGGCGGCGTGCGCGTGGACCTGCCGCAGCACCCGGTGGCGCTGCACGGCGTCATGACGCGCTCCAGCCGACAGCTGTCCAGCACGCTGCAGGCAAGTGCCAGGCTCTGTGCGAGTGCGGCCCCATCGGGCTTCGAATAGGCGGTGCTAGAGACGCAGCCACAGTGGAGTGCGTGCTGAAGACCAGCACTATGATATACTGCAATCTTCTTCACTTACAGCGCAATGATTAGCCATCTCGCCATTTTATTATACTTACATTTTGGTTATTGCAAGTGTCTCGTACCGTTAGCAATTTAATTGAAAGACATCTTGCGTCAAAAGATTTTTTTTCATATTAGGATAGGTTGATGCATGGGTCTCTTGTTATTATAATAATACAATAAAACTGTAACCAAAAACGCAGAATATTTCTGTGTTCGTCTATCTTCCTCGCTCTCCCAAAAACAACAATAATAACAATAAAATCATGAATTATCTTTTAATTACTCAAAAACAAAACTTATTATAGGCAACTATTCCCTTTGCCTTCCTTTTCAGTCATACGCTGCATGCAAGAAGCATGCGGCGCTGATTTTAAATAACTTCCCTTGTGTAGAGATAAAGAGAAACATTTATTAGGTGGGTGGTCACCGAGGGATTATGGTATAAACTTCCCCCTTACTACAAGATTACAATTACAATTAATTACAATTACAATTTCATGAACCTTTTGATGAACTTTTCCAGGAGCTCGGTGTGACCCGCACGTCGAGCCGCATGTCCCGCGGCGCGGGCGCGGGCGCCGAGGCGTCCTCCTCCGAGGGCAGCCCGCCCCCCGCGCCGCGCCCCGCCCGAACCGCGCCCCCCGCCGCCGCCAGCCTGCTGGACCCGCTGCATCTGCAGTTCTCGCTGGTGGTCCAGGTATGTACCATGTACTTTTTACCCGAACAAAAATATACCTACATGTAAAATTATGTTACTCATGTCTCGCATACTTCCACCATGATAAGCTAATAAGTGTTGTGACCCGAGAAGAAACAGCTCTATTTATTACGTTAGACTATTCTTATTAGTGTATATCCTAGTTAGACTATTAGGTTGGCAACTTATTCGAAAGTTATTTAAACTAATTACACAGGTAATTGTAAACTTCCGAAATCAGGGGCCATGGTATTTGCCAACTTCCAAAACTAGAGGCCACTATTACCATGGCCCCAGATCCCGGAAACAACACGTACGAATCTTCGGACCGAAACTAGTTACTCATGAAGCTAATTTGAATTCTATTTTGTTTATTCACAGAGTCTGAGCATAACAGCAGCGTTACTACCATCGCTGCAGGCTCAGTACAAGATGGAACACGTGCACAGTTCCGGCGTCACGGGCAATAAGGCTCACTTCACCATCGACTTGCCTCAGCATTCCCTCAGCGCAGTCACTAAACTGCAGGTAAATTGTACCTTATTGACTAATCTCCACCAGATACTTAAGGTGGAAGAGAAAATTTGTGTGTAGGAATATCAGCGAATGAAATAAGAATCGACCCTTCCAACTCAGCCCATAAACTTCATAAGAGGCGACTTAGATCGTCCACATCGTCCACTGTGGCAAGTGCTTTACTCCAAAAAAGGGGTTTTTCTATAATCTTGACGTATTGGTGATCGCAGTGAAGACGTTGAGTAATGCCAAGAAGCTGCTGTTCTTCCTCTGGGAGGTTCCTTTACTCGTCTCTTTCGACATCCAGAGGTTACGATTATATAATCATTCTATTTGATAAAATTTTAAAACTATCATGGTTATTAATACTAAAGTTATTTACAACGGGATATTTACCATAATTTGAGTTTTGAGCTTTCCAATATTTCGGCACAGTTTCATGCGCCATGATCACGGAATAACTGAATGTCTTGCGAGTAAGTTATTATTGGCAGATATATTCGATCTACCCTCATTTTCAGTCTTTTGCTACGAACGTTACCACTACCACCGGTTTCATTATCGAACGCAACTCGATCAAGACACACGCAATATTGGAAAGCTCAAAACTCAAATCATCGTAAATAACTTTAGTATTATATTTGGTGATACTAATCACATGATAATATTGTTACAGATCGCAGACAGCGGCGCTCAGTCTGGCGCATTACCGGCCGCCGCCGTGGTCGCGCTCCCCGCAGTCAGCGTCCGCGCTCGCGTGTTGGAACAGTCGTCGCGAGGCGCGCCGCCGCCGCCCGGCGCCGTGCTGAGGGCCGGCAGCTACCTCGCCGCGACGGCCGATATAGGACTCTTTGAACATACGCTGTCTACGGATCTCTTGAACCATCTGGTGTTTGTTCAGAAAGTATTCATGAAGGTAAATATGGACTCCTTGCAGTCAGTCCAGCGCCGCGTGAGTAACCGGCAGCTACCTCGAAGCGAAAGTCAAAAAGCTTTTATGATGGTCATAGTTCCATCGCTTTTTCAAGTCCTTACGGGCTCGCATCAAGCCAAAAGTAAACTTTGACTACAAAAGACAGTCATCTCGATATCCCATCAAAGTCAAATTGAGCCTTGGCATCTACGGCGATGCATATAAACAGGTATTAAGGATGATCCACGCTACACCGTGTCACGAGCGGGCCGTGCCTCGTCTCTGCCAAGACACGTTCACCGTGCGCCGGCCGAGCCCGCACGGTGGACGTGTCTCATGTTCATGTTACGCCGGCCTGTTTGGGTGTATTATTTGCATGGTTTTTGTCAGTTAGTAGGGACGGCTTCTCGGCACGGTCCGGTGCCGGACCCGGGAAACAATAACCACCGACATTTCAACGCCGTGCCCCGGCCGAGCCACGGTCAGGCATGAATCACTTCATACATAAAGTATACCATAATGTTTGACCGTGTCCCGACCGGGGCCCGGCCCGCTCTCGACACAGTGTAGCGTGAATCATCCTTTAAGCTACTGTCAGGTTGAATGTTGTGTTAGCGTTGAATTCTCAGAGCGTAGTTGTATGCCAAAATCACCCAACAGAAAATGCTGACTGTTACTCTAATAAGCCTATAATTATCACATGACTTAACCGTTTAACTACCAGTTTAGCACCTGTACAAAGTTAGAATGTATCGTGTGAATGTGTGTTATCAGGAAGTGAACGAGGTGGTCCAGAAAGTGTACGGCGGAGAGAAGCCCGTCCCGCTGTGGAACGAGGACGACGGCTCCTCGGCTCTCAGCAGGATCCTGTTCTCTCTCACCATCCGGATCAAGGTAACCTGGACCGATTCAACTCCACGAGACTTGTTCTAGCGTTAGAGCTGTATATGAGCGTGCAGTTTATGACTGCATTTAAACTTATAAAATGTCCCTTCTAGGATGAGGTCAACCGAGCGTAATTTGTTGAGTTTCGAATGTCGTTCAATGCTTTTAACATAAAAAACAATTATAGTAATAATAATAATACTGGACAATTCACACAACATCACAACATCTAGCTCCAAGCTAAGCAGAGCTGGTGTTAAGGGTACTAGATAACTGATATACATAATATAATACATTACAAAAATACATATTTTTTTATTATACATAGAAAACGCCCAGAACACCATAAACAGATATTTGCAGACCATACAAACATCTGTCCCGAGGCGGGAATCTTCCTTCGCCCACCGCGCCACAGTCTCATCGTGTAGCACAAACAAGACTTATGAAGCGACAATTCACGCGCCTTGCAACCCGTGAAATCACTGCTCGTTTGTCCTCATCCTCAGCCCTACTCTACACTGTTTCTAATCTATATATCTATATATACCATGTCACTTTTCAGAGGATACAACTAACAGCGACGACCCCCAGCAACTCGGCCGTGCGGCTGGAGACGGGCGCCGTGGAGTTCGAGCTGTCGAACCGCGTCCAGAACGTGCCGCAGCCGGCAGAGCCCTCGGAGCTCCGCCTGTTCGCTAGAGCGCAGGTAATGTCTTCATCATCATCAAATTCTAATTCAAAAATGCTTTATTTCCATAAATACAATAAATGTACACTTAGAAAAGGTCAAATCATATAATAAAAATACTCTGACACGGAAATAAAGTGGTATTTCTTATTTTGGCCGCTTCGGTATGTAGACTAAAGTAAAGAAACGACGAAGAAACCTTTAGCCTGTTGTTATTTTTCGAGTTGGAGCAAAATACGTCCCAAACTTTTTTATCCTCTAGAAAATCTGATATTTTATGGTAAGCCTTTTTGCATAGTAAAGTTTTGACAGTTTGTTTGAATTTATTTAATGATAATTTTTGCAGCTCAGTAGGGATCCTATCTCTTTCTTTATTCATCATTTGTGATCACACTGCTGAGTATAGAATTCTGACTCTCCTCAATATGCGCTGCAACTTTGATGGATTCCAATACCATTACATCTTGCGAGAGGACGACTTGGTGTCTTTCGGTCAATTGTTGGCCACCACTCGGTCATGGTCTTACTCCTACCTACTCCAGCAGCCAAACACCTCATCTGGTCGAGTGCCCTACCCAACTCCACCACACGCAAAGAATCACCCATCCTATACGGATATTTGAAAATTCTTTGAATAGCCTTGAAAGCCAATGACCTTCGCCATACAATCTCAAATTACGAAGGCCAGGCTTTCAAATGTCAATATAGAATGGGTGGTTTAGCGTTATTCCACAGCCGGATTTTAACCCGGGACCTCATCACCAGTTTTTCGTTTGCAGGTGGATGTGAACCTGAGCCTGGGCCAGTTGATCCGGAACGCGATGTTCGAGGAGGCAGAGCCTGAGTTCCAGCAGTACGCCTTCTTCAACACGAGGATCGGTAATTTATACTCAATACTCAATCATATCCCATCATACCCGGAGCACATCCACGTAACGGGAATCGATGTAGCAGCGATGAAGAGCGTGGAACACGGCCCAATGTTCGATACTGTCGAAGGCCTTCTCATAATCGACGAAGGCCATGACAAGGGGCTGGTTAAATTCATGACACTTCTCCATCAGCTGGTTCACCGTGTGGATATGGTCGGTAGTTGAGAATCCGCTCCGGAAGCCAGCCTGTTCTTTGGGTTGCGCTTCATCAAGATCGCGGGTAAGCCGTATGGTAAGTATTTTTGCAAAAAGTTTGTATATTTGGGAAAGCAAGCTTATGGGTCGGTAGTTACTCAATTTAGCAATGTCGCCTTTTTTGTGGATGATGGTGACTATGGCATTCTTCCATTGCTCTGGTGTTCGAGCTTCTTGGAGAACTTTATTAAAAAGTTTTTCAAGAACTTCTACTACAGGTTTTCCTCCTGCTTTTAGCAATTCGACTGAAACACCATCAGCGCCAGGAGATTTATCCGCCTTCATTTTGTATAGAGCATTTGTAATCTCGCACGGAAGAATAGGTGGCAGGATTTCCGTGGTCCGATGTTCAATAGGCGGGGCTCGAATATCGTCCTCCAATGAGTCCGGTTCTACAGATGTCGATGTATATAAGCTTGCGTAAAATTCTTCAATGATGGTTGTTAATTTAGCTCTGTCGGTAGTTAAATTATTATTTTTGTCTCTAAGTTTAGAAATTTGTTTGGTGCCGGAAGTTGTTTTTCTACGAAATATTTTAGGGCCTTGGAACTGTTTGATTGTATTCATAATAGTATTGGTGTTATAAGATCGTATATCGTGTTTAATGTATTTATTGATAAGTTTATTAATACGATCTAACTCTTTTTTGTCTGAAGCTGATTGATTAGGTAATTTGTTCCGTTTTTCAATAAGATCTAGGGTTTCTTTAGTAAGTTTATTGACCTTCTTGCGAGTGGTTCCTAGGTGTTTCTTGGCAGTCTCGTTTAAAGTTCTACATAGTAACTGATTTATGTGATCCACGTCGAGGTTTAAATCCTCGAGACCCTCAAACATATTCTTGAGATCTAATTGGAATGAATCTTGGAGAGAAGCTACTTCCTGTTTTTCATACTTGCGCATTGATGATGAGATCATCTTGGTTCTTTCACTGTTAAAGTCAAACTTTAACGTAGCTCTAACCAAACGATGGTCGCTCCCAGTTTTGAAGCTTGAGAGGACGGAGACATCTGTGACAACATATTTGTGGGAGCTTATAATATAGTCTATTTCGTTTCGAGTGGTCCCACCCGGATGTACCCAAGTCCACTTTCTTGTCTCTCGCTTCTGAAAAAAGGTGTTCATGGCGTAGAGCCCTTTCATTTCTAGGAAGTTTACGAGAGTCTGACCTCTGTTATTGCGTATTCCGAGGCCGAAGCTACCTACAGACTTTTCATTTACAAGGGGTTTGCCAATTTTCGCGTTAAAATCTCCGATGATGGTATTATAGTGGCAAGGAGTGCAAGCTAACGCCTTTTCTATGTCTTCGTATAACTCTTCTACTTCCTCGTCTGGTCTGAGGGATGTCGGGGCGTATACCTGGATTACCTTGATAGCGTAGCGCTTGTTTAATTGTAGTATTAAGTAGCATACACGAGTTGATATACTTCCTACATCGACAAGTTTATGTGCGATGGTTTTCGACACAAGGAATCCAACACCTCCATAAGAAGAGTCTTCATGTCCTCTATAAAAGAATAAATCGCCTGAAGGTAACTTAATTAGTTCCTCACCAACTCGTCTTACCTCAGATAGTCCTAGTACGTCCCATTTAATCTTTTCTAATTCTAACTGTAACTCAAATAATCGGTCGTCCGTGCGAATCGTCTTGGCGTTATAACACGCCAAGGTCAGGGTCGTTGGGGATTGGCAGTGGGGCATCTTCCAGCGATTCTTCGCACCCTCTACCCCACCGGAACCATGGCCACTGCCGGGACCAGGAATAGTGGGGCTGCTGGGGACTGAGGGCCGTTGTGTAGTGGCACTTATCATAACAATAGGGGTTTAAGCCATAAAACGCCGCGCTGGCCAGTGCGTCGTGGCGAGTTTTTTCGTCGTTTCCCCGTTACGTCGTTTTCCCGTTACGTGGATGTGCTCCGGGAGCTCTACAGCTCAGCGACTCTGCAGGTACGAGTTCACGATTTAACCAATCCCGTTCCAATCCAGCGAGGAGTGAGACAAGGAGATACCATTTCACCAAAGCTATTTACAGCAGCACTCGAAGACGTCGTAAAAACCCTAAAATGGGATAACTGCGGCATTAACATCAATGGTGTCAATTTGTCTCATCTTAGATTCGCAGATGATCTCGTACTTTTCGCAGAAAGTTTTGATGATCTCCAAAAAATGCTTGAACAACTTTATAATGCTTCTTTGAAAGTTCGCTTAAGAATGAATATGTCCAAGACGAAGGTTATGGCGAACCTCTCCAGCCCCTCAAATTTCAACATCACGGTGGGAAATGAGGTACTGGAGAGAGTCGATCAATACGTCTATCTTGGACATGTTGTGTCCTTCGGCAAAGAACACCAGCCTAAGGAGATCTCAAAAAGAATCCAGCTAGGATGGGCTGCATTTGGCAAGCTAGATGACATCTTAAAATCAGAGAAGGTTCCACAATGTTTGAAGACCCGCTTATTTAATCAATGTGTACTGCCCACCATGACCTACGGTGCCGAGACGTGAACGCTCACACAGGAGACTGTATACCGTCTGAGAGTTGCACAAAGAGCTATGGAACGCGCCATGCTCGGCATTCACCTTACAGACCGAGTCCCGAACACCAAGATCCGACAAAGAACAAAGGTCCAGGATGTTGGCACTCGAGTCATGGAGCTTAAATGGAGTTGGGCTGGACACATTGCAAGGCGAGGTGATGATAGGTGGAGCAAAACAACAACTGACTGGTGGCCAATAATGGGCAAAAGAAACGTAGGACGTCCAGTTGCAAGGTGGGTCGACGACATAGTACGTGTCGGGGGACGTCAATGGAGGCGATTAGCACAGGACCGTGGTGGATGGCACAAACTTCGGGAGGCCTATACCCAGCAGTGGGTAAAATCCGGCTGTGGATGATGATGATGATGATGACTCAATCATATATTGTATTCCATAGGTGTACAGAGGCTGGTCAGGGATGGTGTCCAAGTAAAAACGTTTCTGAACACTAAGTTGATTTATTCAACCATATACATCAACTACATATTTAATACAAAAGCCACTGCACTGCACTTAACAATTTACTTTAGTAATTTTCAATGAGACTTGTTCGCTGTTCGAACTGAATTCTCAAAACGGCAGAAAAGCTCGGCTTTTATCATTGATTAATTAAAAAGGGAAGATAGGTTAAGTTCTCCCAGCGCTTACTCAAAAATTGGCATTTGTTACAACTACACGCAAACACATACGTTCACAGTTATATTTCCAGTCCAGTGCAATACAAAGAAGAATAAAGACGGAAAGACGTATCTAAGACCGAAGTGAGACCGAGACAACAATATTTCACGCGAATCACGACCGCCCGTGCCGCCGGTCCGACGGTCACTGAGGTGCAAGCACACAATTTTACACAATATGAGGTTGCCATTTTCGAGAAACTAGTACCTCATCTTCCCTTTTTAATTAATCAATGGCTTTTATACCTGATGTCGGTCCTCAAAACATACCTAGAAAATTATACGCTTTTTCGGAAGCTATACCCATCTCTTTTTTTATTCTAGAACATTTTAATGTCTACGTCACCTTTCGATTCGTTCGAGAAAGGAATCTATACAATAAGTATGTAGGTACCAGTATGTATTGCGAGCCAGGAGCCGGCAACTATTACACAATCTATGACCGTCTCGAACACAAGGACTATTTATTTGTTACCTATTCTGTTTACCTAAAATAATGATAGATTTCGAACTCTATTTAACATAAAGTCGTCGTCGCTAACAGCTACATTTCAATGTTTCAGCGATGCGAAACGCCTTCCAAGATGAAATCGTCTGCGGCGAAGACAAAGAGGTGGTCCTCATAAACCTGAAGCGGCCGCTCATATACATCCAGCCCATCGCCGTCGACAAGGCGATCCTCGTGTGGCTCAACTACAAGAACGCGTACGAGTACTGGAACGAGAAGCGGCTGAACTTGAACAAGGAGGTGTTGACGGCCACGCAGCAGGTTTTTGAAAAGGTAAGTGTATACAGGGTGACCCAAATCTAGGGGACATGGAGAGCAAGTACCTAATTCTAATTCTAATTCTAAGTGGGGGAACTAAGATCTGCACGGTCGTCTCGCATAGGAGTGTATTGTGCATTATCCCCCTGCCTGAGCAGGCCCTAACCAGCCCAGCTCCTTGAAGTATCGGAGCAGGACTTTAGGTGACTGACAGCTTCGTTTCAGCTTTTCTGTGGGTGTGGATGGGGTTGATTCCTCAATGAGGCGCTTCAGCCCTGTTTTGTGTCTGGCCTCTGTGGCCGTGCAGTTTACCACGACGTGTTCCACAGTCTCTTTTTCTTGAAAGCAGCCACGACATAGGCTGTCTGTAACTCCGGTCTTGAAAAGATGATGGTTCAATTCACAGTGTCCTGTGATGATGCCCACCATCGTTCTGAGGTCCTCCCTGCTCATCTTGAGCATCGTGTTGGTGGTTTTCCTGTCTTTGGAAGGGAATATTGATTTGGTATGCTTGCAGTCTGTCCGACGCTCCCATAGCTTTTGGTGTTCTTTTTCAGAGTTCAGTTTTAGTCTTTTTTTGACTTGAGAGCAAGTACCATAATATTGAAAGAAGGAAGGATTACTTTATAAAAAAAACTGCATTCACATAATTTTGAAAACATAATTGCCATATCTACTTGAATTTAAAAAATAATACCCTGTGTTTTTTAATGTCAGCAATCGATAGAGTCATCATAAGAATCAAATCTGTCTAATAAACACTGCACTATCATTTATTAGCCTATTTTACACCACTGCTGGGCAAAGGCCTCCTCCACTCTCTCCAGACATCACGATCATTGGCCAGCTCCGTCCAGTTGGCCCGGAATATGTTCAATTCGTTCCGCCATCTCCATCTACAGGTCTACCGCGTACCTTCTCGCCTGCTCAGGTTTCCAATCGGTGGTTATATACTAGCCTACTAGTTCTACTAATAATAAGAATGTGTGGATTTTTGTTACTTTTACACGCAAAAACTACTGAACGGATCGGATGAAATTTTGCATACAGGTAATTCAATTATAATTCAACAATTATTTATTGTACACCATAAAAATAACATTAGGTACATGGATACATTGCATAAAACAAGTACAATGGGCGGCCTTACACTTGCAAAATATCAGCCCGGTCCGGCAACAGTTTTGTCGTGAAGAAGAAATCATTTACCCATCCAGATGTTCGAATCACATTAATTATTATCAATACGAAAATTTGGTATTTTCGATGTATAGATGGTTGGATGGATGTCAGGCCAAAACTACTGAACCGAACAGGCTAAAACTTTGCATAGATGTAACTCAAGTCTGGAATCAAACATAGTCTACTTTTTATTTCATATAGAACAATTCCCATGGGATAGATAACGGTTTCATAGAAACAACGCGTGCAAAGTTTCAGGCAGAAACTTATTTATAATATTAGTATCTTATGGTTTCTTGCGCAGGTCCAGCTGACGTCGCAGATCACCACACAGACCCTGAGCACGCTGTTCCTGCAGCTCAACGTAGACGATATCGGAATATGTATTCCACTGAATCAGCCGCCCGTGGTAAGTCTTTACAATCTATTTTTTGCATATTCACAATATGAAATAGCCAAGAATTGTTATTCCACCTACGCTACGGTCAAAAGCAGCACAGTGAAAAAAAAAATTGGATTTGCAATTAATTTTATTCGCAAAATCAGTTTCGAAAACGAAAAATTTAAATGGTGAATGAAGGCTATCAAAACCAAACATTTTTATTATCTTAAGCGTTTTGGACCGTTAGGTAATTCGGACCAACGATACCAGTATCGTAAAATGTTTACCGCCAATATTGCTTTGGTTTTGTAACCCCTCTATTTACAAAACCTATCCTATACCTCTGTATACTTGGAATTCCCATAATTCTCTAATTATAGGAATTCCAAGTCTATTTTTAGTATTTTTTAAACAATTATATTATAATGAGTGTGCATTGACGAGTCTTCCTGCTTACCTAACGACTAGTTGGGGATAGTCATGTTGTTACAATTAAAGAAACTTATATTTCATATTTTATTTATTTTATCTTTTAATATGCGGTTACACTAAATGGATTTACGATCACAAGTCATATACATACTTATACAACACAAACATGGTAAGTATTCCAGATAACTACCTATGTAATTTATTGCATAAACATAATTTTTATCTTATTTCAGTTTTTAATATTACCTACATAAAAAACATGCATTACTGTTGTTTACAAACAACTTTTCACAAAACAAACTACATGCAAATAATAAAAGTGACTAAAAGCGCCTAACAAATAAAAGAAATGCTGTCATATAAAAATATTAAAATCATTTGTGTTTGCATACAACGAATTGTTTAACAATTATGTTTTGAGGTGTCTTACAAAGATGTGTTGTAGTGTGATGTTTTACAAAGACGTTTTGAGGAATCTTACAAAGACGTGTTGAAGTGTCTTACAAATATGTGATGATTACAAAGATGTGTTGTAGTGTTTTACAAAAATGTGCTGAAGTGTTTTACAAAGATGTGTTGTAGTGTTTTACAAAAATGTGATTAGAATTTTTACAAAGATGTTTTGAGGTATCTTACAAAAAACACTACCTAAGTAGTGTTTTGCAAATAAATAATGTAAAATATTAGATGAAAGCTAGAATGGCATTTCCTTAAATCTACCCAAAAAACTAATCCAGTGATGACAGTGGTAACAGTTTAATTAAGTTTTTTGAACTGTACGAAAGAATAATACTTAAACTTTCATTTCGTGTATCGAGAGCTCATTCAGAGGGCAACATTATAATTTCAACGCAACATAGCAAATATAAATTAAAATTACAAAGGAAATAAAAGCCACCAAAATGCGTCAGGGCATTAGTGTTTACCATTTTTCTCTATGGCGTTGAAACGTGGACACTGAGAGAAACCGAAATAGAATTGATAATTATACTATTTTTTTATAATAAGTAAATGACTAGTCAAGTTTATCAAGTTTATTTTCATCACCCTTGATTATTTGTAAACACTCTGAATGTCGAGTGAAATACAAGAAAAGGCAAATTCAAGGGTCATGGCAAAAAGAAAATAATGAGACTAATTTCGCTATTTCATCACCCTTGAATATTTGTAAACACTCTGAATATCAAGTGAAATACAAGAAAAGGTACAAATTCAAGAGTCATGGCAAAAAGAAAATAATGTGACTAGTTTAGCTATTTCATTACCCTTGAATATTTGTAAACACTCTGAATGTCGAGTGAAATACAAGAAAAGGCAAATTCAAGTGTCCTGGCAAAAAGAAAATAATGAGACTAGTTTAGCTATTTCATCACCCTTGAATATTTGTTAACACTCTGAATGTCGAGTGAAATACAAGAAAAGGCAAATTCAAGTGTCTTGGCAAAAAGAAAATAATGAGACTAGTTTCGCTATTTCAACACCCTTGAATATTTGTAAACACTCTGAATGTCGAGTGAAATACAAGAAAATGTGCAAATTCAAGGGTCATAGCAAAAAGAAAATAAAGAGGCTAGTTTAGCCTGCACACGAATAAGTACTCTTTTATTAGATAGTCATCACATCACGAGTACAGTGGTTTTCCTAACGCGTCTCACTGATGTGATGACTATCTAATAATAGAGTAATTATTCGTGTGCAGGTAGACACGAAAAATTCATTGTAACGTAGACATAGGCTCATTGGACCTGTGGTATGGTGCAAAGAAGTATGACAATGCACTAGTTATAAATGTATACATGGTGCCAAGAAGTACATGTTGCCACATCTAGTGAGACAATGCAATATTTATAAATGTATACATGGTGCCAAGAAGTACATGTTGCCACATCTAGTGAGACAATGCAATATTTATAAATGTATACATGGTGCCAAGAAGTACATGTTGCCACATCTAGTGAGACAATACACTATTTATAAATGTATACATGGTGCCAAGAAGTACATGTTGCCACATCTAGTGAGACAATGCACTATTAATAAATGTATACATGGTGCCAAGAAGTACATGCTGCCACATCTAGTGAGACAATGCACTATTTATAAATGTATACATGGTGCCAAGAAGTACATGTTGCCACATTAGTGAGACAATGCACTAGTTATAAATGTGTACATGGTGCGAAGAAGTACGTGCTGCCACATCTAGTGAGACAATGCACTATTTATAAATGTATACATGGTGCAAAGAAGTACATGCTGCCACATCTAGTGAGACAATGCACTAGTTATAAATGTATACATGGTGCAAAGAAGTACATGCTGCCACATCTAGTGAGACAATGCACTATTTATAAATGTATACATGGTGCGAAGAAGTACATGCTGCCACATCTAGTGAGACAATGCACTATTTATAAATGTATACATGGTGCCAAAAAGTACATGCTGCCACATCTAGTGAAACAATGCACTATTTATAAATGTATACATGGTGCGAAGAAGTACATGCTGCCACATCTAGTGAGACAATGCACTATTTATAAATGTATAAATGGTGCCAAGAAGTACATGTTGCCACATTAGTGAGACAATGCACTAGTTCTAAATGTGTACATGGTGCGAAGAAGTACGTGCTGCCACATCTAGTGAGACAATGCACTATTTATAAATGTATACATGGTGCAAAGAAGTACATGCTGCCACATCTAGTGAGACAATGCACTAGTTATAAATGTATACATGGTGCAAAGAAGTACATGCTGCCACATCTAGTGAGACAATGCACTATTTATAAATGTATACATGGTGCGAAGAAGTACATGCTGCCACATCTAGTGAGACAATGCACTATTTATAAATGTATACATGGTGCCAAAAAGTACGTGCTGCCACATCTAGTGAGACACTGCACTATTTATAAATGTATACATGGTGCAAAGAAGTACATGCTGCCACATCTAGTGAGACAATGCACTATAAATGTATACATGGTGCAAAGAAGTACATGCTGCCACATCTAGTGAGACAATGCACTATTTATAAATGTATACATGGTGCGAAGAAGTACATGCTGCCACATCTAGTGAGATAATGCACTATTTATAAATGTATACATGGTGCCAAAAAGTACATGCTGCCACATCTAGTGAAACAATGCACTATTTATAAATGTGTACATGGTGCGAAGAAGTACATGCTGCCACATCTAGTGAGACAATGCACTATTTATAAATGTATACATGGTGCCAAGAAGTACATGCTGCCACATCTAGTGAGACAATGCACTATTTATAAATGTATACATGTTGCTAAGAAGTACATGCTGCCACATCTAGTGAGACAATGCACTATTTATAAATGTATACATGTTGCCAACAAGTACATGCTGCCACATTTAGTGAGACAATGCACTATTTATAAATGTATACATGTTGCCAACAAGTACATGCTGCCACATCTAGTGAGACAATGCACTAGTTATAAATGTATACATGGTGCGAAGAAGTATATGCTGTCACATCTGGTGAGATAATCCACTAGTTATAAATGTATACAGTCGCCACGAAAAAGGTGCTCAAAAAGCAAAAGTTTGTACTACACTCTCCGTAGTGGCTAAAACTGTCAAAATTTGACAAAGATGGTATAACAAATGATCACAACGCACACTTCTGGGCACTGGAGCAAGAGGGTAATCCAAATAAGGTCAAAGGCTCGCAACGCCGATTCAACCTGAACGTGTGGGTGGATAGGCATCATCGACAATTACCTCATTGGACCGTATTTCTTGCCAGAACCTAAACACTTGAATGGCGGATTTTATGAAGATTTCCTGAGAAATGAATTGCCACTTCCACTTACCGCTTGCCCTAAGAAGGGACATGAGGTACCAACACGACGGTTGCTCTGCACACTACCGCAGAAGTGTTCGCGACTGGTTGGACGAAAATTACCCAAACAAATGGATTGGAAAAGGCGATCCCATACCATGGCCCGCACGGAGCCCGGTTTTGACTCCAATGGATTTTTATGTTTGGGGTCACATGAAAAGCATCGTGTACCAAGACGGCCATCCTGTATCTACTGTGGGAATTCTACGATAAAGAATGATGGATGCAGCGAACGAGATAAGGGGTCAGTTGACGTGTAGAGTCGTGAAAACCGGTTTGCGCAACAGAACGCGGGTCTGTATTAGGAACAGAGGTGGCAACGTAGAGCATGTATTAGAAAATTAAAGATTACTTGATAAACTCAACTTAGTATTTTAAGGACAGAGTTAAAAACTTGTTACTTTGATCTTACTACCGGAGTCCTTTGATATCGAATTTTTAATAAGATCTTACACAGGTGCCCCAGCTATTGCACATTTTTTGATAGCTAAAAACATGTACTTAGATATTTTAAAAATAATCTGCATAAAATAATGTAGGTAGATATTTTCGAGAAAACGTCGATTAAAAAAATACATTGTCTATTTTTTTATTTAAATTCATATTAAAAGGGCCCACCGTTCTAGCGTTAACCATTATTTCTTAGTCTTTCAAAGGCTACTACAAACTACTACAACTTCAAAGACTACTTAGTGAGTTATAATGAGTTATATTTTTTACAAAAAACATTGCAATATCTACAAAAAGAGACGTTTTTTAAAAAATATCATCAATCTTCTACTTCAAGGTGACACTTTCACTAAAAATATTAAAAATTCAAATATCTCGAAGAGGCTTAACTTTAGACCAGGGTACCTCATAGTCAAATTGGTTTCTACTGAACCCTACTATCTGGTTATAAAATTTTAAAAGGATTGGGTCTACTTACAAGTAGCCCTGTATAATTGTTATCGATTTTCGAGAATACTAAAGTACATCTAAAAGTAATTCAGAAAAACAACTATCGAACTAATTTTCTGTATTGGTTTTAAAAATAATAGAACCTACGCGCGATTTGTATTAAAAAAATATTGTTTTAACTTTCTGTATTTTCAACAATGACATACTAGGCTTGCTGGGTGCTCTGGTTTTTAACAACACTTAAGGCCAAGCGGAAGCGAACAGAGTCTTAATCGAGAACATTTTGGAGCGAGAACCAGCTACGCCGCCGCGCGCGGAATCATTAAGCTTACAGACCATCTACACAATATACACCATTACAAGTGGCGCCCAATATTAGCCTAAATTAATAACTAGTATAAAAAAATAATGCCCACTGCTTTGCACACCTTGTTTATATGGAAACTTTAGAGGTTATTCATATCTATAGGAAATGCACACGCCTTTAACCGCGTTGCAGAACAAATAATGGAGTGAAGGAGAGAGTGGATCCACTCTAAGTGCTTGGTAAGAGTACACAGGTCTTATGCGGCAAATTTAGAACAACTCATAACAAAAATGATGTGAATGACCTTTTAAAACTTGTGCTCGTCATGTTTATAAGTAATTTTCTCATTAAGGTACATCCTCGTTACATGTTTCAGGCTCATTCGGTTATACTGGTCCATCTTCAAAGTGCACTCTTTCAGCTTGGCTATATAGTCGACAGTCTATATGTCACTGATGGCTCTTCCAAGATGTTCTCCAGTTGTGCTTCCTGAAATATCACAAGAAATGCATTAGCTATTTAATCGCATCCTAATCACTAAAATCAGTATTTAATAATAAGGACAGTCACGGACACAGGCACAGTGGTGTCACCGTCTTGTGTTCTACGAGATAGCGCGGTATGCATTTCCACACGCGCGCTCCGCTTATAACGCACATCAGTGAAGCTACCAAATATAATAACGAATGTAAGAAAAATATAAACTAGTCCAAAAAGGAAAATTATACATAGCCACCTTGAACTGCCTCTCCTTGAGAACCAATGAAAAGCTCCTAGAACTGTATCTAGCACTGTCTAAAGTAAAATGGGACATGGTTAACCTACCTAGGTCAGCAAATATCTCTCTAAGATCAAACAGATTTTGAAATAAAAAGGAGGAAAGGAGCAAGCGCATGGAAAAGATACTGGTATCTTAAGGAAATTAGTAAGAGCCAAACACTTCCCTTTGGCCACCAAAAGAAAAATGTTCAACTGGTGCATCCTGCCTAGCCTTACATACACTTCTCAAATATGGGCTCCGATGCTGAAACACCTCCGGAAACTCAGAACTTGCCAGAGAGGAATGGAATGAAGCATGATGGGAGTAACACTAATGCAAACGAGCAGAAGATATTAAATAGAGCACTAGCACTAAAGTCGTAGAGGTTATTACGTCACTTTCTTCTTTTTACCTCATGTTCACTAGGACCTACCTGCTTACCTGTATGTACTTAATTATGTGTGCCTTTGATATTGGTACTGTTTCTTTTGTTACTTTTCCTGTGCTGTTGGTGTGTGTACCCAATAAAGAGTATCTATCTATCTATCTACTAGCAAAGTCAAACAGCTAAAATGGAGATGGACAGGTCACACACATGTCAAGAGAAAGTAGGTAAAGGGAAATGGACGAGACTTTTTTCGTCTCGCTCTATCCTAACTGGTAACACTCTCGTACGAAGCTAAGCAGATTTAAATTGGAAAATAATTGTAATTCAGTGTTTTGCACAACATACGGCGGCGGACTACAGACACAAACAATCAAAGATTCACTGCACCTCATCCATTCGCCAGCAGCGGTGAGCTCACAATCATCGATTTGTCATCATAAATCCTATGCAAAAGTGATTGAAGCACGGAGAACTTGTCAAAACACACTGGCTCATCGTCCTTTGCACTACTTTCAAGCTAAAAATCAAATAAAAAGCTGCACTACGACAATCACCATCACCAACATTTGAAAGACAAAACAAAACAATTAGCCCTCATTTGACAACTGACACTTAGACAGTGACGTTGTTGACGTCCTACGTCAAAATCAAGTGGCAATGGCAACGTGTACCTAATATGACACAGTAGAGCCAAAAATAAAAAGAAGAAGAAGAACCTATGATATTATTATAGCTATTCTACCACCATCGACGACGACGACGCGACGACGCTTGCACAGGAACATCGTACAAGTTTCGTCAAAAATTGAGGAACTGGGCGACATCTGGCCAAGCGTTAACATCATTAATGTAATAATCTAACTAAGGAGTAAAAGGCTTTCCTAATAAGATTTCGTTTTATTTACAGTTTAAATTTACGAATAGGGAGGTCAGTTGCTTCAGATGGAAGCTTATTATAGAATCTTACGCAATTGCTCACAAATGATTTCCCTACCTATATACCCATCCTCTTAATCTATATGATGGGATGTGTAATTTGTTCTTGTTTCTTGTATTTTTATTGTGAACATACACCTTTTCAAAAAGTTTACTCTGTTTTTGTGTGTATACATTAGATTTTCATAGATGTATTGCGATATTACCGTTAAAATATTTGTTTTTTTTAATAATTCCCTAAACGAGTCGCGTAAATTTAAGTTATAAATGCGCTATTTATAAATTAAATTTACGCGGCTTGAAGGATCTTAAATTCGCCAGGACAATTAATTCAATGTCGGACGTCACTCTTCTTCCGGACGACCTCAATAGACTCTTAAGGCCCGTATTATGAAAGCTTGCTCAGTCATCGATCTATGCTTGAGCGACGCTTTTCTATGGCATAAACGTCACTCAAGCATAGCTCTATGACTGAGCAAGCTTTCATAATACGGGCCTTAGAATGGTGTCACGTCAAATGTATGCAACTCAATAGTAAAAAATGTTTTCATATGAAATTCACTCGTAAACAGAATGCCACTGAGTCAACGTATCCAATACTACAAGAGACCATCCAGGAAATAGACGAAATTCGGGACATGGGTGTTGTGTTTGATAAGAAACTTACGTTTATACCTCATATTGACCAAATTCTTAGTTTTTCTAAAATGCTAGGATTTATAATGGGAAAGAATTTCGTAACACAAAAATCTTGCTATATAACGCACTGGTCTGGCTTGAGTATTGCAGTGCTGTATGGCGCCCGCACTATGCCACACATACCTACCCTTAGAATCGAAAGAGTACAAAAGCGATTAATGTGGCATTTGCCGCGTGCGACACCTCTAGCAAGACGAAAAGTCTCGTACCAGACAAGGCTTGCTCATTTTAAAATAGTGTCCCTTTCGACTCGGAAAGACCTACCTACTTGATTTTAAGTTTATGTTCAAGCTACTGAGGAGCCAGATTGACTGCCCTTTGTTGTTGCAGAACATCTGTTTTAGGGCGCCCTCTCGCTATCCCCGTAATAGAATAACACCGCATGTAAGCACCCAACACTGTACTCCCCGTAGAAGGACAGTGTTGGGTGCTTGCTTACTCTACCATCCCTCGCCTCTGTAAGCTTGTTAATCAATGCGATCTGTAAGATATCCACGCTGTTATCCTAGCCAGTTTCCGCCGTCACTTACTACTTACTAAGTACACTTAGGAAATGAGTGCTCTCTATTTATATTAATTTATCACTCAGCCCAATATCATAAAAGTACATACCTAGTACCTACTGCTGTTTGACGATTGCAAATGTTAGATGTATTTTATACAAAGTCACTTTCACTCTTGGAATTAAAATTAATGGTTTTTGTTTTGTTTTATTTGTATGTACCATTTTTAGCGATGTCTTTCTTTTTTTTTTCTACCGTCTTCACTAGGTTTTTGCTCTGACCTGTATAATGTGTAAATTACGTACCTACCACCCTGTTGGTTTAGTTTCTTTTATAAGTATTTGAGCTTGTTAGTATTTAGTTTTTGCATGCTGTGTGGGCCTGTAATAGGTTGGTGCACTTAGCATTTGTCCTCATGGTATTTATCTATCTTGTAAGTTATAGTGTACTCGCCATAGGCTAACCTAATTGTATAAATAAATTAAGAATCATAACAGAATGGTATCCACGTGAGAGATCTTTGTGCTTCGCGAAAAGCATATACCATGTTTGGTGCGCTTCCCGTTGGGCCACTGTCGGCTTAGTTTCTGTGATCTGTGGTCGGGACCATCACGACATGTACTGGCAAGTAAATATGTACGTATTATGTTTACTTACATGTTGGTTTTTCTGCTTATATACAGATGGACATCGTAGATATCCCTCTTGCATTATCAGCAATCGCTGCACACTCTTCTACTTGTTTACAAATTTTGTAGAGCTCTTCATCGACATCTTGATTAAAGACACTTGATGGCTGGCTTGATTCAGCTGTCGGAAAGGAACTAACACACATGTCACTCAAATTTTCCATTGCTAGTACTAGGTTATGTAAAAATGCAGCGATAACACCACGACGTTTAAAATTGTATTGGCGCTCGTAGCACTGACTCAGGCTCTTTATAGTCTGAGCAGGTAATCAGGCCTCCAACGGAACAAAGGTATTGGGGGATGTTTCGAGAATTTTGTAACTGACTAACAATCAGTAAGGCGATTAGCTAAGGGTTATTATTTCTAAATGGTAATAATAACTCACTAATAAATAATAATAATAATAGACGATTCACAGAGCATCATCTAGCCCCAAGCCAAGCAGAGCTTGTGTTATGGGTACTAGACAACTGATATACTTAATACAATACACTACATTAACTGTTAGGTACTAATCTTATGATTTGTTTGTCAGAAATTACCTCGGTCCTTTTGGGTATTGTAGCTCCAACAGAAAATAATACAGAAAAAATATTTCACATTCCTTTTTTATATTAAAAAAGGATAGTAAAATATTTATGTACCACATGGTACGAAACTAATAGTAGAAAAACATCTATGCTTGTCTTGAATGATGATTATCGAAAGTATTTAAAAGTATTTATTTCATGGTGTACATGCCATTGTGGTTCAGAGCTTAGAAATAAGTTGTACTACTAGGACTACTACTTGGATGGACTACTAAGGACTCGGAAAAAATCTCGATATTTATGTTATTTTTGTTGTTTTTATGCGTTTCATTCAAAACACTCGAGACACACGAGAAATCATTATCGCCACCCACCACGCCACCACGTTTAGTAGTCTCCACTCTGCCAGCAGTGCCGTCCCGTAAATATTATAGGTGAATTGAATGATGAATGTCGTAGCCTCGTAGGTAGGACACTGGTTATTATCGATCTTGAACAGTTACTTTACCGGCACTTTATAGTGCTAGCAGCTCATCGCGGTTTCACCCACGTAGTTCCCGTTCCCGTGGGAATTCCGGGATAAAATATAGCCTCTATGTCACTTCCCGAAAAGTAAGCTTTTTAACGATGAAAGATTTTTTTTAATCAGTCCAGTAGTTTCGGAGCCTATTCACTACATATTAAGAAACATACACTCGAATCTTTCCTCATTATTATATTGGTATAAATAATGTATCTTATCCATGTATTACAGCTAGATGATGCCGTGTGGATTATCCGGTATTATTTATGTAGGTATGTACCATTGCCAAACGTAATGCCTATCCAGTTTGAAACTATTTTGCTTAGCGTTAAAAACAAAAGATATCGAGGAAGCGGGAGTTGGCAACTATTCACTTCACAGAAAAATTACCCTAGTGGTGGTAAGGCGCAATTTTTGCTGAGTATAGAGGTACATGTTGTTCCCAGGCCAACTGGGGCCGCGGTGGCGCGAGCGCATGCACGGGCGAGGGCGAGTCGCGCGGCGCTGTCGTCATCACCCTCGAGTCCACGTCCGTGTCCGCCTGCAGCTCGGGCGCGCTCGTCTCTAAGGGACGCTTCGTAGGATTGTGTCTCAGGTAACAAAACACAGCTTATGCTAAAAAAATAAAATTGGCTAAGTGCGAGTCGGACTTGCGCACGAAGGGTTCCGTACCATATCTACAGAAACGGCAAAAAAATAATGTTGGTTGTATGGGAGTTTCTCAAATATCTATTCTATTCTGTTTTTTAGTATTTATTGTTATGTTATAGCGTCTGTGAAAATTTGAACTGTCTAATTATCACGGTTCATGAGATGCAGGTAGAGGTGCTAGACGGGCAGACGGACAGCGGTGGCTTAGTAATAGGGTCCTGTTTTACCCTCTGGGTACGGAACCCGAAAACGGGTTGTCATAATCACTACGCTCACTTTGTGCTTTAGGAGGATGTAGTGTATTCTATTAGTAGCCATAATTGCAATGTGAAGAGGGCCACCATCACACTAATATTATAATGCGAAAGCTAAGATGTGTATGGTTTATCCATTTTGAATGAAGCATGTTAGTAAACAAAGTACGACACAAATAACAAAATCTCACTCACTTGGCGCCGAGTTTCAGATATAATTGTAAGCTATTTTTATTGAAGGAAGGATCTAAAATCGACAATGTAAATTACGTATAAAAGGACGCACCAAAAAAGTGAATTTTAGGTTAAGTATGGGCGGTTTGTTTACGTTTATGCTCCATTCAAAATGGATACGATATAGATGGATGGATGTTTGTAACTTGTTCACGCCAAAACTACCGACCGGATCGGGCTGAAAATTTGCAACATACGTGTAGTCCTGGAATAAAGCTGGCTTATTCTCCTTATTTCCTTCTATATACCATAAATCAGTTCCCATTACAAAGCCGCTGACCAGTTCCTTATAAATTGTAGATTCGCGGATGACTTCGAAGCGTCGCTGGACGACTGGCAGCCGCGCGCGGACGACCCGCCTCCGAACCTGGCCGCCGTCTCCGAGGGGACCTACGAAGTCTGCAGTCGCACCGCGGCGGCCAAGCACAACGGTTTGTATCCATCGACAACATCATTAGGAACCATGGCGAGCACTGTGGCGCGGCGAAGATCCGCCTGCGACCAAGGAGGCTGCGGGTTCGATTCCCGTCTCGGGACAAATGTGTGTCACGATCTGTAGATATTTGTTCAGAGTGTTTAATATAAAATATCTATGTAGTATTAAGTTTACCAGTTACCTAGTACCCATAACAAAATATCTATGTAGTATTAAGTTTACCAGTTACCTAGTACCCATAAAACAAGCTTTGCTTAGCTTGGGGCTAGATAATGCTGTGTGAATTATCCAGCATTATTATTATTAAAAGTTACAACCGTGACATCAAAAAGCTTACTCAGCTTGATGCACAGTAACGATGGCGCTACTGTACGCTGGTTTTATACGACACGTAGAGGACGCAGCCGCAGCTGTCTGTGACACGCGCGTAAAACAAGGATTTAAGTCAACAATCAACAATGTCACAAACAGCTACCCTACGCAGCCACCCGTCGACTCCACGACCGGTACAATAGCGTCAATCCATCGTGTCTACACTTTTCTTATTTTATAGTACCTACATACTTATGAGTACAAAATGCAGCTAAACAAAGCCGCCGCCGTTTCAAAAGAGATCTGCCCGGGAAGTCGGTGACGTCTGTGATTCACAAAACGATTTATCCATATTTCTATACCTGCTGATAATAGTTCACACCTCTCCGGGATCATAAACCTAGCCATCGATCGGTGAAATAATCTGAAGAATCCGACCAATAGTCGGGTTAACCCATAGCAAACAAAAGACTCGGACCCTTTCTACGAAGGAAGGAAAGGACTGGGGTACTTGCTGTTCTTTTGTTGACTTAGTTATTGGGCCATTTGAATCCTAAATATCTGGTTTGTTATAATTGTTGTTTCTGTTAAAATGGTGCGTTTACAATACTGGCATAGAGATTCAATTTGGGTTGGCGGAATTCCGTTATCAGTTATCACTCAAAATAAAGCCATTGTTCTTTATATTGTGCCTTCCTTGCCTTAATAAAATCTGTACTTAGAACAAATACAAGTAACGCACATAGAATACCTTCTTCAAAATAAGTCTTTGATTTTACCGAGACCCATATTTTTGTTAAAGTTTAACATATTGGTGTTTATCATTAATTATAATTACAGAGAGAATCGAGCAGAAATTGCGTTGTATTTTTATTCCCAGAAAGCTTAGGTACATCCATATGATGCTTTACTGCACTTTACCTAGTTGTAATTTAACTATTATTAAATTAATATAGCGATAGAGTGGCTGTGCATAATTCCATCAAATGTATGAGCTATAGATAGATGCCAGGATGGTATTGTTTGTTACTCCTTCGTACTCGATTAAGCCGTGTGTCTGATTGTGTTATGAAATGGCAAATGTTTGTTTAGAAAACGCGAAATGGTTCCTGAACGTATCCTGGCAGATGGAGGGCGTGGACATCCACTTGGACGTGAACGTGGGCAAGCAGCTGTCGGCCCTCGGCCACACGCTGACCATGCTGACCGGCTTCGAGGAGGAGGACCTGAGGACCGACTGCGAGAGCGATCCTGACGACGAGGCCGATAACAGCAAGGACTCGCAGGTTCCTAGATAACATACATACTGGTTCATCTTTTGATACATAGATAGTTTGAAAATTCTTTATTGCACAGTTGTTGGTAGAAACAATACAACAAAACAGCTCAGAAAACTTTGTTAGGTGATGAGGTAATTTGCTAGATGAACTGCGAAAACGAATGGCTTGTGTTTGAAACAAATATTTGCAAGTTTGATTTGTGCAAAGCGACGATGCCTAGGTGAGGCAGTCGTCCGCGGATTTCTTCGCTTTGCAATAGCAATCCGCTGGCATGATGGCTACCTCTCATGACGCATAGCAGCCTAACAAGGTTCCTTATACCGAGCCTATAAGTTCAATTTTTATCACCTCGCATAGAAAACTACTTTTGATACGCCGTCACCCAGGCCCACGCACGAAATACAATAAGTTAATTAAGCCAGTCTAATTAGAGTACAAAAGTTATTTACTTGTGTGAAAAACTATCCTTAAGTTATCATTTCAACAATTTTACCTGTTTTAAACCTCTGTAATTGATATTTTCATGTATCCGACAACACATAAATTGTGATTAGAAATTTAAAAAAAAAACCTTGGTCATCGTTTTTCTTGCGGCGGAACTTGTATTCAATGCAAATATTGCATCATTACTAAGGTTTTTGTTATTATAATGCGTAAGCTCCGGGTTATTTCTAAGAGTTTCGTTGAAACCGAAAATCTTTGGGATTTTATCTGATTTTAATGCATCAATAATTGTAATAAAAAAATATGTTTCCCAGGAGAGCATAATCCTGCGGCGTAAATACACGGACCACCTGCCTGCCTTCGTGTTCGACAACAGCATCGACGCCAAGAAGCGGTCCAAGCTGATCGAGAAGGAGATGAACGAACAGGCCAAGATCATCAACGACCTCCGGACCCTGGGCGCCAGCCACTCCACCATCGAGTACGAGATGCGCAGGCTGCACGATCTGGAGGCGCTCGTCTTCAAGGACTTTAGGAGGTTGGTGATACTTTACATTTTGCCTGAGAAACAGGTTTTACCTATACCGTGTCCATTTTGAATGAGGCATAAACGTAAACAAACCGCCCATACTTAACCTAAAACTCACTTTGTTGGCGCGTCCTTTTATACGTAATTTACATTACTTGTCGATTTTAGTAATTGTAAGCAATTTTTATTGAAGGGAGGATCCCTTCAATAAAAATTGCTTACAATTATATCTGAAACTCGACGCCAAGCAAGTGAGAATTTGTTATTTGGGTCGGATTTAGTTTACTAACATGCTCCATTCAACGTGGACAAACCATAGTTCAGGCATGTAATCTATAGTTTTAAAGTTATTATTATTCCTTTTTATGCAATTATCTTAAGAAGAGATCTTAGATCAGTAGCGACCTTTTATATGTCTGTATACACTCGAGAGCAATGAATCCGGGTCACTTAAAGAATCCTAAAAACGTAAATTGGAGTATTGAAGATTGGTCAAAAGTTATGTTCTCCGACGAATCAAAATTTATGCTCTACAAGCACGATGGAAGACACAGAGTGTATCGAAGACCAGGGGAAAGATTCAAGCAAGCATGCATCGAAGAAAAAGTAGCCTACGGTGGTGGGTCTGTACTTGTGTGGGCCGGAATTTCTTCTGAAAGTCGCACAGAGCTGGTGATCATAGAAAACGGCTCTTTAACTAGCGTAAGATATGTGGAAGAAATCCTCAATGATCACGTTGGTCCATTTATGGTCAATTTAGGTGAGGATGCTATATTTATGCATGACAATGCCCGACCTCATACAGGTAGGATTGTGAATGACTACCTTCAAGAGATGAACATTACTCGTATGGAGTGGCCAGCGCGCAGCCCGGATATCAACCCGATCGAGCATGCTTGGGACGAGCTAGGCAGATGCGTAAAACAACGAAACCCTCCCCCAATCACGCTTCGTGAGCTCAAAATTGCTCTCACAGAGGAATGGGAGAATATTCCCCAAAATCGTATAAGGAACTTGGTGTACAGCATGCCAAACCGCGTAAACGCAGTAATGGAAGCACGAGGAGGCAATACGAAGTATTAAAATTCAAGAAAATCGTAATAAAGTTCAAAAATTTCATGTTTCCTATTTTTGTTTTAAGGAGAGATCAGCAGTTTTTTTCTTTATGTAATTTTGTGTTAATAAAATGTATGGTGACTCATATTTTTTTTACTTTCATTTAAGGAGTATTACATTGTCTATTAAATACAATTTATTGCATTAACCTATCATTTTTAGTTTCCGAGATTTTTAACATTCTTTAAGTGACCCGGATTCATTGCTCTCGAGTGTAGTATCGGTCTGTATAGTAGTTGAACTGGTATAAATATCGCATTCTAAACATCCAAACTCTATTAAAAAAAAATCTATTGACAAAAGCGGCGATGTTAAGAGTCTAACGGTTTTTTAAGTCGATACTTATAAACTGTCCGTCCGGTCTAATCTTTATAAAGATGAAGAAGAGAAGGAACAAAAGTTTTTCCTAACGTAAAACATTCCTACGTGCAGTTGTTCTAAAGGGTCTTTCAACAAGGACGGGTCGATGTTAAAATTGAATAATACAAGATGTGTGTGAGATATTAACGAGATTTATTTTTTTATTTAAAAGGCCCATTTATGCCATTATGGATGGAATATCACATCGTTCAAATGTCCGCCGCGGCTTCGTATGGTGGCACGAATCCGAGAGGTCCAATTTTTAATGACTCTGCTGCATAGATCCGGCTGAATCCGAGCGATGGCCTACGTTATGTTGGCTTTCAGGGCAACGGTCGAATGTGGTTTATTGGCATAGACCTGCGACTTCAGAAAACCCCACAAGAAAAAGTCTATCGGAGTCAAATCACACGATCTTGGTGGCCAATTCACCGCCGCTGACTTCCAACTGTGGTAAAAAAAGCAAGTACCTAGTGCTGGGTATAACCCCTCAAAGTTTAGTAGCTGGAAAACAATTTATCCCATGATGGGCAGTGATGGTAAGAAGTTTGTGCACTCACGCATATAATTCATGCCGCCAACTACACAGCAGGCGAATGAGATAGATACAGTTTCATAAAGCTCTGTCTCGTTCTTTTATAGTGTGAAACTCATAGTAAATAATTCGATTCCGGTTTCCGATTTGGTCTAGGAATAACACTCTTTACATCTTTGGCACGTTGTTCGATAGAGATCATTATTCCATCACGGTTCTGCGCAGCCGCATCCGTTGACGTTTCGCGACGTTGGTTATGTTGCCGACCTTCCTTACTACTCGGTGCCTTAAGTTTATATTGTATTGTTAGTACTTACTTACTCCCTATAATAAAGCTCCGTTATCTTAATTAAATATTTTAATAAATGATACAAAATTTCAGAGATATGATCCAGAAACTCCGTCGACAGAGCGTGCGCGCCAGCTCCATAACGAAAGGCAAGCTCGGGCTCGGCTCCAATCGGAGCCGGTCCTTCGTCGTGCCCACGCCGCCGCAAGAGAAGAAGGACTTTGAGTAAGTTATCTATCTAATACAGTACTGGGAGGTTATGCTCTATGACCAATTCAACGTCTTACGATACAACAAGATATCGTCCCATTCCCCGCCGATATCTTGTCGTATCTGTGTAAGACGTTGAATTGGTCATAGAGCATAACCCCCCTGCTTGGTACTCATCATCATCAGCATCATTATGTAAGTACATCGACGTTCACTGCTGGACATAGGCCTCCCCTAAAGATGTCAACAATAACCGATTTGCTTGGCGATCTAAATAGTGAACTAACGAAATGCCAGGTCGGGCTAGGCTTGGACCGGAAAAAGGACTAAATTAGTAGCATAAGCTGTACGAATTTTACGTAGTTTTCTGTACGAATTCTACGTAGTTTCCGTATTTCTTGGCAATAAGGCAGCGTTAAAAATAATATAACAACACCGTAGCTGATTGTGTATTGTACTTGAACCGCTGCTAACAAATTTTCCTTTAATTTCAGTGTGATGGTAGAACCGAACCTGATCCTTACCTCGGGCACTATCGGCGACTCGGGCGAGACGCTGTTGTTGGAAGAGGACAACCGACTGGCCGACATCATTGAGGGAGGCAGCTGGAGCTCTATGGAGAGCGAGGATCTGAGGGCTGGTAGGTTTATGATGTGCCTTTTTTAGTTAAACAATTAAAACAGCTTTATCTAGCTTTACTGATATAGGTAAGTACTAATACAATACACTACATCGATAGATATTTATTAATTATTCTTAGAAAACATCCAGAACAAACTGAACAAATATCTACAGGTTGTACACACATTTGTTCCGAGGCGGGCATCGAACCCTGCTCTGCGTCGCAGGCGGACCTTCGCCCGCCGCGCGAACATTATAACTAGAATAAACCTGAGCCTAACCTCCGGCATAATCGACGACTCGGGCGCAACGTTGCTAAAAAAGGAGCCCACATTTGCGCGCATTTGGTCGTCACTTCTTTTTATTATTTGTGCATATGTGCTTTACGTTGTGAGATAGAGGACAATATGCTTCGAAATACCCTTCGATTCGATTTGAATGTGTCTTATTGTTAATGAGTATTGCGGGCTGTTAAAGTATTACATGTTTTCTTTCCTAGGTCCATCCCGTTCAGCGTCCCTGCGCGCCTCGAGCGCCCAGCGTGGCGTTAGGTTCGCACAAGGCCAAGTACAACGACAGAGCTCGTTACCAGCGTCGGCTGACCCCTGGCCGGATGAACTGCAAGTGGTGCAGCTGAGGAGGAAGCCGGACCTTGGGTGAGTGGTCATATTAGGTGGTTTGAGGCTTCCCATTCATTTGGATTGCGATACTCGAGTCTTTCGCGCTAGCAAAAATATTTAAAACGTCTTTGGTTTAACCGATTTTAAAAACAAAGGAAGGAGAGCAGGTTCTATGTTAGCCAGGACGTTCGATATCTCCGTCAATTATGGACCGATTTAAAAAAATATTTCGTTTTTGTATTGAGAATGGGGTACCGAGGTGGTCCTATACCAATATTAAAAATTGTATTCAATTTGTTTTACGGAATTTGACGTCGGTGTAGGTTCTAATATTTTTCAAAACAATAAAAAAACATTGTTTATAAATTTAATGTTATACCACCAAATGTCAAACAGGGATGAGGCCCATCTGATAGCAAGCGGTAATCAATAATTTGAATTTGTAAAATAAACTTGATTCCAACATCCTTTTCATAATTTATGGTATTTTGGCCTCATAACTTTAGATGGTACTGCCAACTCGGCTCTATGACAGTACATTTTACTCATAATCCATCATTACCTACTAAGTAACTAACACAAGCTCTGCTTAGCTTGGGGCTAGACGATGTTTTGTGGATTGTCTCCTCCTCCTCAAAAGCCTATATTGTTCCACTGCTGGACACAGTCCTCCCACTGATAAGCGCCTTTATTGTCTAGCATTATTTATTTAAGTTTCACACCGATACAAACCTCCATGACCATCACACTCTCTCAGAGAACAATGTAACCCTTTGCAGTCTACAAACGTCGGACGCGTCTGACGGCAAGCCGAGCAAGGCGAAGACGTCGGAACCCAACATAGACTTCGAGTTGGACGTGAAGGTTCACATCAACAGCGGGAAATGCGTGCTGCATACCAACGAGCGCGGCAGGGACGAAGATATCAAGATGTGAGTAACGAAGTGGCACACGTAATACAATACTCAATAAAGTCTAAGGGAGTCTAGGCATTATAGCTTCTTCAACTTATTTGGGAGAAGTAGCAAAAAAAGTAGTGACCATAAAAATATAAAAAATTTGGCTGGAAGAGGATTAAATTATATAAAACTTTTTAAATAAGAAGGGAAAACCTAGCTTAGTCGCCAAGTAAGGGGTTTGCTAGCATAAATAGTGTTGAGTGATTTTTCTCATGAGTATCGATTATTTTTCTTGCTATAAAGCTTCGGTAAAAATTAATAAGCCATAATTATGGCTTATTAATTTTTACCGAAGCTTCAGATGTTTTTGTTATTTCTAGAAAATTGTTTTTTTTCGTTTTAGACACTATAAAAGTTTTTTCTGACTTTACTTTATTTTTTACTTGGCCGCTTCTTATTTAATTACATAACTGAATGTAAGAATTAATTAGGCTTCTATTGATGTATATTTAGGACAAAAAAACGTTGAATTGAAAATATACAGAACCTTGTTCCCTAGACTTTGTTGAGTAGTGTATAATTATATTTTTCAATGTCATGTTTGCCAATAAGTACTTGAAGTAAAAGTGGAACTTTATGCTTGTTATAATTATCCGGTTTTTTGTTATCACGCAAGATATGTAGTTTTGCGATCAGAATAACTTCGATCGATACACTACTATGCTATCTAAACTACTTGTTAACCGGCCTCGATGTTCTAACATAGTAGGAACCCACATCAGGGCTGGGTTAAAAAGAGTTGACGTTAACCATCTTAATCACAGAGGCTTCATCACTTCTTTGTTCCAGTGGATCCAGAATGCGCGTGGGTCGCTCTGCGTCCGGGGGGCTGGCGGAGGCGGGGGCGGGGGGCACCTCCTCGGGCGGCTCGCCCACCGCGCGGCGCAAGGCGCAGCACCCGCGGCATCAGCCCACGTTGGACATCACTGTGTTCAGAGTGCCGGGGCTACAACTCAAGGTACACTACACTACACTACACTATGGAATAAATAAATATATAAAGACAATCCACACAGCATGATCTAAACTCTTAAGCATTTTATAAAGGCACTAACGGCCCGTCTCAGCTTCGCATAAGTGGACATTTTTTTAAACATAGCATAGTACGATATTCTCTGTGATATATTTTATTTATTATATTTTGCTTTATTTGGAGAACAAACAGTTTTACACACTTTATGAATAAACTTAGATAATTACTTTTAACAATTTACATGTCCTCGCATGTAGAAGCTAAAAGGTTGCTTGCTTGCGGAGGAGTGAAAAAATAATAATTATAAAAACAATAAAAAAACAGTCCTGTCCTTTTAACAAAAAAGGTACCTACAAGAACCTATATTACTCAGAGATAATGTAGCATTCTAATGGTAAAATAATTTTTGAAACTCAAAAACTACTGAACCGATGACCAGTAGTGGGCCGTGGTGGTTCCACACAGTGGTTTGTCAACCTAAAGCTAATGCCGGTTGGAGTTGATGATGATGATGGATGAGTAGTTACCCAATGCGATGCAACCGCATAAAGTCATCAGACATTCAGACATTTAATACTAATATTATAAATACGAAAGTTTGGATATTCAGATGCTTGTAGGGAAGTTAGTGGATGGAATGAATATTTTCATAGATGAAATTACAAATCTGGGTCAATAAATAGGCTACTTTTTATGTCTGAATAAGGTATTCAAAGCGGCGGGCAGAAGCTAATCACACTTATATTATAAATATAAATGGGAAAGTTTGGCTGGATGGATGAATGTTTGTTACCTCTTCACGCCAAAACTACTGAACGGATCGTGTTGAAATTTTGCATACAGGTATATTTAATCCTGGAATCAAACATACTTATTATGCATAATTTTTATCTGATAACAGTTCCCGTGGGATAGAAATCACCTTTAAACGTTTCCATAAGAACAACACAGAAACTAGTAATTTGTAACTGCTCCACCCCCAGGTGCACTACGAGTCCAAAACCCTCGCGGAGGAGGCGACGTCCCCGCAAGCGATGCCGTTCCCCTCCCTCGCCCCGCTCCGCAAGATGGCGTCCAAGAAGGCGGCGCTGTTCGCCTGGATCACCGTGCAGAGCATCCCCGAGGAGACCATCATCAGCCCGCACATCCTCGAGTTCCTGGAGCAGACGCTGGAGCCCATACCCACGAAGGCCTTCTCCACTCCTACCCCGGGTACGTTGATAAAACTGCCTTGACCTCCGCTAAATCCTATGCATTTTATGTAAGAATGCATTAAATTTGTGAGCAATACTCAAGTCAGTTGTTCAGCCACCAAATTACGGCAGCGGTGGGATATTAATGAGTCTATTATTTTTCACAAATTGTGGCAATGGCAGTTATATCCGAGGCGACCTCTGTAGCGTGGCAGCGTGGAAGGTCGATTTCCGCCTCGGGACAAATGTTTGTTCAGGGAGGTCTCGATGTTTTTTATGATTGATAAAATATGTATCTATGTAGTGTATTGTTTATGTATATCAGTTATCGAGTACCCATATCACAGGCTCTGCTTAGCTTGGGGCTGAACAATGCTTTGTGAACTGTCCAGCATTATTTATTTACTAGCTACGTGGCTTCGCACGCGTCGTTCTTATGGAAACGTTTTAAAGTGATTTCTATCCCACAAGAACAGATTTGGATAAAAAGTAGCCTATGTGTGATTCCAAGATTACAATTAATAAAATAATAAAGAATAATAAAATTTATTCAAAAAAAAAAACTCGTATAAGATAAAACATAGAGAACATTAAACTATTAAATATAGCTAAGTATAACAATTTAGCCTTTTAACAATTTAGCCAATTACCTGGATGCTAAATTTCAACCAGATCCCTTCAGTAGTTTTGGCGTAAAGAGGTTACAAACATCCATCCATACATCCAAGCTTTCGCATTTTTAATATTAGCGTGATTATTTTATTTACCTTACCAATGTTCTGGTTGTGCTTTCCAGAGGCGGAGGGCGGCGGCGGCGAGGGCGCATATTCCGCGTACGGGCAGTACGTGTACGCCTCCTTCCCCGTGGATGTGATCGTGCACTTCCACATGCAGCCCTCCACCTTCCGCTTCTCCTGCCTGCCCGCCTCGCGCGTCGAGTGCCTGCTGCAGCTGCCCAGCCTGCAGATCGTCTTCAGCTCCAAGCGAGCCAACACCATCGAGTATGTACCATACCATACCACTTACATCCCTGCATCCGTTCATTTCTCGTCAATGCTAACGTACTATTACGTCAGCGTTTAAAGCAGCACGGTATAATGCCGTAATAAAAATGCAAGCAGTAGATAAGCTACTCGGAGCGTCTGAATAGAAAATCCAATAAAACATTAATGGTTGAACTTTGAACGCCTTTATCCGCCTTTACTAGTTCGCCGAGTGTAAATAAACGCTAATCCATAAAAACTGTCACTAATCATGCAAAATCAGAAAATTCTAATAACAAGAGCCTCTCCATGCCGTATTCCAGGTGTTTATTGCATAGTCTTGCATCACCTTACTATGTCATTGAATAATAGGAGAAATTCCACAGAGAAATGGCGGAACCAGCGGTGGCAATGGGCGGTCTAAGCGTGACCGGGTGTCTGGCCGACTTCTCGGTCAACATGTTCCACCCCTACGGAGGCAAGAAGTCCAGCCTCAAGGAGGCGCAGTGGTCGCCGCTCTCCGACACCGAGAGGAAGGACTCTCTCAGCATCAACGTCGAGTTCGTGAAGTTTCATCTCTCGCGGTCCAGGAAGTTGGACTTTCAGTCGGATCAGGACCAGTCTAAGGCCACTGTGAGGTTTTCAAGTAAGTTTTGTCCATCTTTATTGATCTAGAACATGATCACTCGTAAGATAAGAGAGGGCTTGAAAAAGTTCGCACATAGCATTTTTACGGCTATCACATGGTCTGAGCTGAGCAAGGTCTGAGCTCAGATCGCCACAACAGCGTCCGGTTTTCGGCCCTTTCCTAGAACATGATCACTCGTGACAAAGGGCCTGAAAAATTCAACGCAAAGTATTTTAGCGGCTGTCGTGGTCTGATCTGAGCAAGGTCTGAGCTCAGATCGCCACAGCAGCGTCCGGTTACCCGTCCTTTCTCACTCTCTTTTTCTCTCTCTGGTTTCCGCAACCAAGGTCCTTTGAAAATTGAGTAACCTTGTTTATTTTCCTTCAGCCATCATAGACGTAGGCAGCGCTTCGTTCAAGTACGACATGCGACGTTTGGGAGAGATCCTGGCGTTCCCGCGCGCCTGGTACCGCCGCACCATCGTGCGCCGGATGTTCCTCGGGGACCCGGGACACACGCACCACACGCACAAGTAAGGACAGAAGGTGCCCACTAGTGGACACCTGGCATTGTACATAAAAATACGACATACGGGAAAATTCTTAGCGTCTATTTCACCAGCGAGCGCTGGAAAGTACATCTTCGGCCACATTGTCACTTACCATGTACTTACATAATTATGTTCAAGTTATGAATTTTTATGATGATGTCCTGAAACCGGCTAAGACGGTCGGTAAGAAGATCACGGAGATGGTGAACTTTGAAATTAACAAAAAAAACATCTTTTCATTCATTCATTGCATAAGCCGGTTTGGCTCCCGAAAGGATCACTTTAAAATATGTGTGTGTAATATATGTATGTTTACGTGATTCTAAACGAATAAACAACGGGATTTCTTTTATTTCAGCAGCTCAAGCAATACCGTACCTGTATCGCCAGTATTACCGCAAAGAGAGAAAACAAAGACTGATTTCCAAAAAACCAAAGGTAAGTAATAACTTACACAACTGTTATTATTTAGATTTCGCATAGCCATGACACACACATCACACACAAGTACTAGGTACAGTTTTCTTAATCATCGTGTGTTAATGTTAACCATTATTTCAGATAACAAAGAGTCGTCTCCGTCGATATCGGCCGCGTGGGAGACGCTAGTGCTATTCGCTGTCAACTTCACCAAGCTCAATGTCCACATGAACATGGGCAATGTTATGGGCAACGTGAGGTAAATACAAGCATTATCTAATTGCGTCATTGTCAAATCAAAATCAATGATCTCTTTCTAAATGTTAATATTGTCACAGAAGAGTGTAAATTAAATTTTGTACGTCGTTGATGAATATGATAAATAGGAGAGGAACAAATATAGCACCTTATAGCACTCCCAACTAACGCTATCAAAGTGCGAAAGCGGACAGATTTGATTGATTTATCGATGACGAAATGATAGAATGACACATGTCTCTAGCATAAGAACGCGAACCACCCATGTTGTTTCCCCGATATACCAGTTGCCAATAGCTTTCTGAGTAGAACAACATGGTCAATGCTGCCTATGGCCTTGCTAAAATCTGTACAGATGGCGTCTTGACCATTGAATTCTGATGCATGTGCTCTTTTAGTTGTTACCATATTCAAAAGTTAACTTAATTTGTATGTTGGTTCAGCTGGCAGAGCCGAGACTTCGCGTGCACGGGCCGCCTCAGCATCGGCAGCACGGGCCACCGCAACATGCTGGTGGGCGTGGCGCTGGCCGGCTCCGAGCTCGACGCGCGCGGCGGCATAGTGGGCGGGGCTATCGCCGTGGCGGAGATCGACACATACGGTAACAATAGCGGCCAATCCGTCTCAGAATGTCTCAGAATCTCTCTTCGTATTATGAATGAGACGATTACGGACCATTGATTGAGGCCGTTTCGCAGTGATCTCATTCATAAGTTACTTATGAATGAGATTGAATTCAATTAAAGCGAGTGTTTTTTGTATTTTTTTTTACTTTTATGTAAACAATGTGTATTGTTGAACCTTGATCAAACGAGATATGCGGAACCATGAAGTTTAATTCAAAAAAGTACACTTCTAAGACCCAGTATTAAAGTTACAAATCGAAAATAAAATAAAAAAAAAAAAAAAAAATTCACTCGGCTTATGATAATATTGTATTTTTATTCATTGCTTTTAGCTAGATGGACTATCTTAATTCTTAATACACATTTCGCGCACATTTCGTTTGAATAAGGTTCGACAATACACATTGTATTGAAAACGATTTGTGATAATACCTACTGTACTACTATTATTATTATTAAGAGCCTGTATGATCCCACTGCAGGCAAAGGCCTCCCTTTCCACTACTACTGTACTAATACATTATGATATATTTTCCCTTCGGACAGTCCACATAGAAGAAGAGCCGGGCTGCAACCCGGGGCACGTGTGCGGCGTGCGCCTGGCCGCGCTGGAGCTGAGGCTGGAGTACATGGGCACGTCCGTGCTGCTGGCGCGCGTCTCCCGGCTCAGGGCCGCGCTGCGGGACGAGTGGCTCGCGCGCCCGCCGCACGCCGCGCACCAACATAGACCTACTGCCAGGTTAATAAGGCACATTATACGTTGTTCATTTCATTCATCGCATATAGTGGCACTGATTATAGGGGGCCTATTCCCAGCCGTGTATGAAACATACGCGCTGATAATGATGCGCTGTATCATAGTACTGCTAGGTGATAATTCAAAATTGGTGAAATTATTATAAATAGTTATTATATTAACTATTTATAATAATTTCACCAATTTTGTACATAAATATTGTTATGAACAAAAGCCCCGCTCGAGAGCGGGTGTGCGATAAACCCTAAACTGCCAATACTGGAGTGTTTAACTAATAAAACACTCCACCTAATGGCAGTTTAGGGTTTATCGCTCACCTGCTCTCGAGCGGGAAGGTTTAGATGTATAATTCATTTTATTTTGGTGTTAAGTGGTTGATAAGACTGTTGTCAATGTTGAAGATGGAAAAAATTATGCCGACTCGTTTGCTGTTTGCGCCACGAAAAAAGAGATATCAAACAGCTCTGTCACCCGTGCGAAACCAGAGCTGGTTGCCAGTGTCAGATAGACATTCATATAACCATCCTCACTTGAATAGGGTATATGCACGTTTTTTTTTTATTGTTTTAATCGATTCTTTAGGTTATTATTTAACCGAGAAATTATAAGACGCTCACTGAATTTCGCATTAACAAGGTAAAAAAAACAAATCAAAACTACAATCATTTTCGGGTGATAAAAACGCTGCCATATTGGCGCCATGTTTATTTGACGTCGACGTTCACGCTCGATTAAAACCTTTTGTGACGACCTCAGTAGTGACCATCTCAGGAAAGAGGTTTTCCGAAAAAGCTGAAAATAACCGACAATACGAAATGTGAAGTGGGCAGAATAGTGTCAAATCATGGTGCAGCAACCAGAATAAAAAAAGAAAAAATGTGAACAGTGATCTCACGTCCGCTCTAGTCAATGGCGTAGCGTTTTGCGATTGAGATTTAAAATATCAATTTTTCAATGGTTAAATTCTACAATAAAAACATCTCAAAATGCTAAAATAAATATGTAGATATGTTTCTATATCAACAGAGAATACGTATATATTTTTTTATCCATTTTGAAATCACATGCATATACCCTATTGCAGGCCCGCCATAATCCTGACGCACGGCAAGCTGAGCTGGCACCAGCTGCAGATCCTCATGTCGCGCAGCACCACGCCCGACCTGCTGAAGATGCAGCTCAAGCTGGAGGAGTTCTTCACGCAGCAGTTCAAGTCCAGCAAGCGCGTCTTCAGCTCGCTGCATCCTAACTATACCAACGCGAGGAGGGATCGGAGAGAACGTGAGTGCTACGATAACCGCCATTGGCATACTTGAGTGCCTGATAAGGTTGGCTCTCTGCATGGTATCCTAGGTATTTGTGTGCTGTGAATTAATATTTTATTATTATTGTAGCTTTAATTTTAAAGTGCTATGTAGGTTTTTAACGTGATTCATCGGTTATTTGCATGACTTGCAAATCTCAAAATATAAAGGAACTATGAAATGGCATGATAGCTTAACTTGGGATGTATGTCGCCTTTCGGTCGGCAACATTTTATTACAGAGGATAGATCGAAGATCTCGCGCTGCACGAGCGCGAACAGTACTTTGATCGATTCAAACAGAAGTGCTTGCGTTCGAATCACAGCGTCAGATTATTCCTTACACTTTGTAACAACCCACAATCCCAGCGCGACGAGCGAAGCGAATCGTAGATTTCTTCACAGCAGCGAGACTCCGTGTGCTGCTCTCTAGCACGTACCAACGCTGCACGTATTCCGCTACGTCCTTGACACATCCTACCCAATAGATTGATGATTGAGTTGAAGTGTACCTGTTCGTTGTTTCCTCCAGAAGCTGCGCCCTCTAGCGAGGCGCCTCCGGCCCCGGAGCTCCGCCACCACCGGCACTGGCAGCCCGTGCTCGAGCTGCTGTCCGGCATGCAGCTGTCCACGCTGCCCAGCCCTCTGCCAGCTAACGGTATGTACAACAAGCTGCGCCCTCTAGCGAGGCGCCTCCGGCCCCGGAGCTCCGCCACCACCGGCACTGGCAGCCCGTGCTCGAGCTGCTGTCCGGCATGCAGCTGTCCACGCTGCCCAGCCCTCTGCCAGCTAACGGTATGTACAACAAGCTGCGCCCTCTAGCGAGGCGCCTCCGGCCCCGGAGCTCCGCCACCACCGGCACTGGCAGCCCGTGCTCGAGCTGCTGTCCGGCATGCAGCTGTCCACGCTGCCCAGCCCTCTGCCAGCTAACGGTATGTACAACAAGCTGCGCCCTCTAGCGAGGCGCCTCCGGCCCCGGAGCTCCGCCACCACCGGCACTGGCAGCCCGTGCTCGAGCTGCTGTCCGGCATGCAGCTGTCCACGCTGCCCAGCCCTCTGCCAGCTAACGGTATGTACAATAAGCTGCGCCCTCTAGCGAGGCGCCTCCGGCCCCGGAGCTCCGCCACCACCGGCACTGGCAGCCCGTGCTCGAGCTGCTGTCCGGCATGCAGCTGTCCACGCTGCCCAGCCCTTTGCCAGCTAACGGTATGTACAACAAGCTGCGCCCTGTAGCGAGGCGCCTCCGGCCCCGGAGCTCCGCCACCACCGGCACTGGCAGCCCGTGCTCGAGCTGCTGTCCGGCATGCAGCTGTCCACGCTGCCCAGCCCTCTGCCAGCTAACGGTATGTACAACTAGCTACGCCCTCTCGCGGCGCTAATCTTGATACTAAGGACACTGAGTCTACCGGGGTAATGTAACCCATAAACGCCTCAACTCACCAAAAATAATATTTCTATACCAAACACCCTGTATATCCTCACACCGCGTCCACTGCTGATCATGCCTCCTGGGGCCTGTCTCAGAGGAGTTTCACTTCACCCCTACGCAGGTGAATTGCCGATCGCGCTCCATCCATGAGCTCAGTCGGTGGGAACGCCTACCCATTATTATTACTCAATACGCCGCGAACGATTACTGATTATTATTACACAATTTCAATTTAAAAAAGCCTTTATTTATTGCCAGTAAGTTCTTACAATGTATTGTATGGTGTATTATACGTAGTGTAAGGTGTATTGTAAGACCTACTGCTGTACACATACAACAGTAAGTTGTTATTTATAAGCATAAAATATACAACTTGAGTTTTTAGCAACCAGTTGCAGATCAGGTGGTCCTTCGACATAGGCCTTCCCTTGTTTCTTCCACTCTATTTTTATTAGTAAGCCCTCACTAATGTAACCCCTGACCTGCAGGCATGGTGCTGGGCGGCACCATGGAGCTGCA